>OX377622.1:69814033-71014033 GCA_947397865.1 Polietes domitor
GGGCCAGATCGGTTCAGATTTATATATAGCTGCCACACAAATTTCTCTCCCGATTTCACTTTTTCCACTCTATAAACCACATATTTTAACAGATGTCTTTCAAATCTTTCAAATATCTTATATTTCAACTAGAAACACCCATGGTGAAAATGGGTCAGATCGGTTCAGATTTACATATAGATCCAATACAAATTTCGCTCCCGGATAGACTTTTTCCGCCCCAGAAACCACAAATTTTCTCCGAATTTCTTTGAAGTGACGACAAAACGTTATATTTAAACTGGAAGAACTTATTTTGAAAGTTAGTCACGTTATTCCATGTTTGGATATAGCCCCGATACAAATATTCTTTTCGATTTGACAAATTGGACCATATTAGCCTATGATAAGGAAGCATACAAAAATTCTTCCCGTTTTCACTTTTTACCGAGTTGAATTGTATTCGGATAGAAAGTGGAGTGTATCGTATAGTCGGCCCCGCCCCACTTTAGCCTTTCCTTACTGGTTTTTATATAAGGGTATCGATATGAATTCGTCATCCCATTTGCAATTCCTCAAGTGGTAACCAGGCAGCATATTAGAGTGATTTAATAATATTCGATATTGATATGACGATAAGAGTCTGCAGATAATTTGCAATAAACCGTCAAGAAAAGAAGAAACATATGAATATTTTTTAATTATTCTTCTAAATATTATTTACCATCGGAATTAATTTCATTATTTCGAACATATTTCGTAATTAAAAGATAACTATGTGTATTAGTATTTTAAACTATGTTTCTAAAAGGTCTAATAGTTTATCAAGAGTGAGCGACATGTTAGAAAAATATTTGGCGTGTTTTATATAAAAACAAGCTAATTTAGCAGTATTTTTCGATAAATTGTCAGGACATTAGAATTTTCAAAAAAGTCGTTGATTGCAAATAAGAGCTAATAATTACATCAGAAACAATTAATTTTAAAATTTCACATGATATGAAAATATGTTATTCCAATAAAACCTTTAGAGTCACTTTGTTATTATCGTTAGAAGAAAAAAATTGTTTTTCATAAACTAATAAAAGCTATAGTTTGGCCTTGTAAAGTTGAAAAAATATACAAATTTTATGGTCGTGACTCAAGACCATTTTGCATCTATATTTAATAGAATGCAATTTTTTTACAAATGGCCTGTTGACATTTATTAATTGGCTGCACTATCATAATTTCAACCCTGTCAAAGGTTTCCTCAGGTTGCTTCGCAGCGACTTTTCAACAACATACCCGGCCTCTTTAAGTAAATGATTCTCACTCACTTGCCGATTTTTTTTTTTTTCAATTTTAATTTTACTCTTCGCCGAGGATCCTTTAACGATAGAAAAATTTCTCAAAGGTTCCGAACTAAGTCTAAGCAATATAGCAGAGTTACAAGCCGATCCATAATTATCGGCGGCGGCGGCGGTACCCAAAATTGGTCGGCGGCTTTCGGCTGATTTACCGGCTCGTTCTGTCATTCGATCACCCACATTACGAAATTTATTTGCCAATTTTGGGAAAAGGGAAGGAACAATTTGTATTGGATTAATATTCATTAATATTAGTCAATGTTCCCATAATTTCATATTATTATTTTTTTGAGAGTGGGAATCCTTTCTCAAAATGTTTATAATATGGATGAATTTAATCATTTTTTTGCAATTAAAAATTTTCATGTGAGGCATATTTGACCAGACATCTTGAATGTCATAATTCATAATCCTTCCAAAGAATGGTAAAGCTCTACCTACTTTGACACACTAACATAATAAGGTTCATGTTCCAAAAGTGTCCGAACAGTGCAATGGTATTATAGTCGGAGTACAGTGCAACTTCAAGTCGTTGCTAGATTTGTGTATCATACACAAGAGTGGCCAGAATGAAACATCTTCAGTTTAAATACAACCACGAAAATAAGCATAAGTGTGCCATGACGATAAAGCCTTCCACTTTGCTTAGAGTAGTTGTTGTTTATCATCAGATCTAAAAAAAATCGGCGGCGTGGTTGAAGTCGATGTGAGCCGATGAAATCGGTGGCGGCGCGGCTCGTGCAGAAATATGCGGCGTCGGCGGCTAGTCGACTCAAATCGGTCGACTTGTATCTCTGCAATATAGCAGATTAAGTACAAGATAATAATTGTAAAAAATATCAGAAAAATGAATATAATATAACAGAAATATAATGATTTTTTTCATTTTACTTCCATCTTAATGAAGAAAACAATTCACATCTAAACCATGAATAAATACGAAAGTTATTATCTGTGTATCTATTAAAAAAATTCTTCAAAAATTATGATTGAGAGAAATTTGTTGTTAAATTATCGAATTTGCTGTGGAAAATTATATCCAAAATAGTGAAATAATTCAAGAAAACTAAATCCTAAGAACGCATGTATCCATAAAAAATCATTATGTTCTTCGACTTTATATTTTTGACAAAATATATGCGTTTAAAAAAGTAGAAATCAAATCTTTAGAATATATCCAAAACAAGAATTCAAAAAAATCTACTTTCCCTGAATGTATCAAAACTTTCGAAAAAAATATGTATTACAATTTGCTTTAACTGTGCCCAATTGTAATGAATATACAAACTGTATCAATTAATGAGGATACTCAAAAGTAGTCACCTGTTATTGATATTCACTATCTTCTATTTCGAAATACTTTCGAGTTGGAGGGCTTACGATTCACACTGACCACAGATAACTGCTGAAATGAACATTGTATTGAAATTTGTTATGGCTGCCTTAGTCATAGCCGAATGAGTCAGATTTTATCGTTTTGCCAAATGCACACAATTCTTTTGTTTTGAATTATTACAAAAATATTCTGCAAAACTGACACGTTTTATTAATGGTTCGATTTTGGCGTGGACCAAAAAAAAACAATTTTTACATTTCGCCTTTTGTTCGTTCATTGTTTGTGTGCGATGGCCGAAAACACTTTTTCCTTTAACATTTCAGAGATGAATGATGCCAGTGCAACTGGCATTCTGTTCATGATATGCTGGGGGGAAATTTGGAGAATCCTTTGTGTGGATTTGGGGGATGGGGACAGACAGTTTGATAAACTCGAAAATAGTTAAAATCTTCAATTCACGCCTGTCGATTTTCTTTACCTTAGTCTATATTCATTTATCATTTCGAATATAATCTTTTTGCTGTAATCTTCCTAAGCCGTTGAAATATCACTCGGAGACCCTTTAAAACCTCAAAAAATATGAATTGATTAATATTGATTGATTTGTGGCATCTTTCGAACCACTGTGCCTCATCTGACTTGCTCTCGGTATATGTGTACATGTGTGTGTTTCGTCAGTACATTGTTTATAATGTCAGTGTTTTTGTTTATCTTCTGCCACTTTCTGCTGTTTACCAGACGCTCATTCCATCTTATTCCTCTCGGAAGACAAGCAAAACGTTTTTAATTAATGTTTGCTTCTAACTACATACATACTAGGTTTTAATGTTGTCGTTGTTCTTATTGTTATTGTTTTTAATAGATTCATTTTTATTAATACACACACACACACATTTACATGCATTAATGAATGTAGTCATAATAATGCTTATAATGTTTTCTTTTTCATTCTTGTTTATCTTCTTCTCTTTTTTCATTTTTAGAAAAACAAGGAATTGATGAATGATATTATCACCAGTTGTAAATTTAAAAATGGTAAGTTTATTTAATGAACGATTTTTGTACATGTGTTAGTATGTCTATACTTATGATATGTATGTGTACATTGATAGATATGTATATTAGGATGGGTCACGAAAATAAATTGCAGCGGTCACCCCCGAGAAATGAAGATTGGATTGTTTAATGATGATCTACAAAATATTTTGTCACTGGGTCAAGCCATCTGTGAGCTAAACGCTCCTGAAAACACAACCAAAAATCATGTTTTTCCGTGTAATTTTTTTATGTTGCATTTTTGCCCAAATTTTTTTCTGAATTAATAGACCCTTGGAAGCACTTTAAATAAAATTTTTTGTTATTGTCTTAGAATAAGTCATTGGTAGAATTATTGGGCGTTTATACTGATTTTTTGCAGGTTTTCAAGGTGACAGCTAAATACTCATATTTCTTGGAAACATTTTTTAAGAGGTGTAATGAAAAATAAATAGGAGGAAAAATAAATAGGCAGTAGCTTTCGAATGATGCCTAAATGATGAATAACGGGCGAAAAATGACGTTACTGACTCCATTTTTGTGAAATAATTTAATGCAGGTCATGGTTTTCACAGCCAAAATATTCAAACAATTTTTACAAAAATGAGCGCTGCGGCGTCAATTTCCTTCCGATGTTCATCATTTAGGCATCATTCTAAAGGTATTGACTGCAGCTATTTGTTTGTTATAAAATACTACCACAAATACGAAAAAATTTTCGGTAGTCACTGTGAAAATCCACAAAAAATTGGAATAAACGTCCAATAATTCGACCAATAAGTTACTCTAAGACAAGAATCAAAATTTTCATTTAAAGTGCTTTCAAGGGTCTATAATTTCAGAAAAAAAAATTGAGAAAAAATTACAACGGAAAAACATGATTTTTAGGGTTATTTTCAGGAGCGTTTAGCTCACAGATGGCTTGATCTAGAAACGAAATATTTTGCAAATCATCATTAAAAAATCTAAACTTTATTTTCGTGGGGTGACTGGAACTTGTTTTTCCATTTGTATGAACGGCGACCCAGCCTAATGTATATATGTCTGTATGCCATAGAATAATAAAACATAAATTACGATTAAATTGCCGCGGCATTTCGGTCGCACTGCCAACATGATGTTACAAACAGCGCACAGTAGGAGAAAATTGCGAGATAATATATTCTTCAGAATAGGTTTGGGATTTATAATTTCTGTTTGTCACATGCAGAAATATCAATCTGAGTCTGTGCACGGGACGAGAACAGTTCAATAAGTAATACAACCAATTTTCCACAACATTTTATTTTCATTTTTCAACAAATGGCGTGTTTAAATTATCATCAGCGTGTTTTCCCGTATGAATACTAAATAAGAAATAAATTTTCAAGATTTTAACATTTTCGAATTATAAATACGATCGTACCCTCTTAAAGGATTGGAAGAAGCTCTGAGTTAGGGACAGTCCCAAAAAATGAGAAAAAATATTTTTTTTTAATTTAAATTAAAAAATTGGTGGCATGAAAACCATTATTAAAACAAGTAAGGAAGGTTAAAGTCGGGCGTGGCCGACTATATGATACCCTACACTTAGTCATTATACCCTATGGTGTAGGATATAAAAAGTCATTACATTTGAACCGGGTAATATACGATGCAGCTAAAGGGTGATTTTTTAAGAGCTTAATAACTTTTTTTTTAAAAAAACGCATAAAATTTGCAAAATCTCATCGGTTCTTTATTTGAAACGTTAGATTGGTCCATGACATTTACTTTTTGAAGATAATTTCATTTAAATGTTGACCGCGGCTGCGTCTTAGGTGGTCCATTCGGAAAGTCCAATTTTGGGCAACTTTTTCGAGCATTTCGGCCGGAATAGCCCGAATTTCTTCGGAAATGTTGTCTTCCAAAGCTGGAATAGTTGCTGGCTTATTTCTGTAGACTTTAGACTTGACGTAGCCCCACAAAAAATAGTCTAAAGGCGTCAAATCGCATGATCTTGGTGGCCAACTTACCGGTCCATTTCTTGAGATGAATTGTTCTCCGAAGTTTTCCCTCAAAATGGCCATAGAATCGCGAGCTGTGTGACATGTAGCGCCATCTTGTTGAAACCACATGTCAACCAAGTTCAGTTCTTCCATTTTTGGCAACAAAAAGTTTGTTAGCATCGAACGATAGCGATCGCCATTCACCGTAACGTTGCGTCCAACAGCATCTTTGAAAAAATACGGTCCAATGATTCCACCAGCGTACAAACCACACCAAACAGTGCATTTTTCGGGATGCATGGGCAGTTCTTGAACGGCTTCTGGTTGCTCTTCACTCCAAATGCGGCAATTTTGTTTATTTACGTAGCCATTCAACCAGAAATGAGCCTCATCGCTGAACAAAATTTGTCGAACCGAACATTTCGAACCGAACACTGATTTTGGTAATAAAATTCAATGATTTGCAAGCGTTGCTCGTTAGTAAGTCTATTCATGATGAAATGTCAAAGCATACTGAGCATCTTTCTCTTTGACACCATGTCTGAAATCCCACGTGATCTGTCAAATACTAATGCATGAAAATCCTAACCTCAAAAAAATCACTCTTTACAAGAGGAGAATATACTACAAATTCCATACTTCTATCTGCATTTGTAAGAAAATTTGAACACAAACATTGAATGGGAGCTATATACAAATCTGAACCGATGTGACCCATGTTTAGCAAAGGTTTTCTAGTTGAAATATTAGACGCTTTCCCAAATTTTATGGAGTGTTAAATATGTGGTTTCTAGAGCGGAAAGAATCAAATCGGGAGCTATATATAATCTGAACCGATGTGACCCACTTTCGCTATAGTAATTTCTATTTGAAACATTAGCTGATGTGCCGAATTAGAAGAAAATGTGTTCAAAAATGCAATTTCTAGAGCGGAAATAATCACTTCAATATATATATATATATATATATATATATATATATATATACATAGAGCGAGGAGTCAAATCGGAGGAGACATTTGTATGGGAGCTATATATAAATCTGAACCGATCTATCCTATTTTTACCAGAGTAGTTGAAATATACGGCGTTTTGCCAAATTGGAGGAAAATATGTTGAAATATGTGGTTTCTAGAGCTGAAAAAGTAAAATCGGAAGCAAAATTTGTATGGGAGCTATATCTAAATCTTAACCGATTTGCTTCAAATTAAATAGCATTCGTCCTTATCCCATAAAACTTCGTTGTGCAAAGTTTCATTTAGTTCTAACAACAATTGCGACCTGGACTTTGACTACAAGAATAGATGGACAGACAGACCATACAAATGCCGCTCCCGATTTGACTTTTGCCGCTTTAGAAACCACATATTTTACTCGATTTTCTTTAAATTTGGCACAACATCTTATAATCCAACTAGAAACACCTATGCCGAAAGTGAGTAAGATCGGTTCAGATTTAGATATAGCCCCCAAACAAATGTGGCTCCCGATTTGACTTTTGCCGCTTTAGAAACCACTACTCGATTTTCTTTAAATTTGGCACAGCAGCTTATAATCCAAGTAAAAAACCTTTGGTGTACGTGGCTAAGATCGGTTCAGATTTAGATATAGCCCAAATACAAATGTTTAACCTATTTCGTTCCAGATTTCAATATACAAATGTCCTTTCCGATTTAACATTTTTTTTTGTAAAACACATACATACAGGATACAAAAATCCTTCCCGTTTTCACATTTTCACCGATTAAATTGTATTCGGAGTGAAAGTGGAGTGTATCATAGAGTCGGCCCCGCCCGACTTTAGCCTTTCCTTACTTGTTTTGAATTTAAAATGTTTTTTATATGTCACCATAACATTATAAATATAGATGCAAAATAGTCTTGAGCCAGGACAATATCCCAGTTCAAAACAAATATTGATTACAGACCAAAAAGTACAAACGAAAAAACTTAAACAAATGAGCGTTGGCATGGCAGAAGTATTGCTGGGTAACTATACCTGCATATACACAAACTTACATATGTAACTCAATGAGATGCTTGTAAGTTGGCATGTGTGTTTTATTACTTAGTGCGGATACTTCGGATATTCGGCAAGTGAGTTGTGCTTCTCGCTCGTTTGTGAGAATCATTTACTTAAAGAGGCCGAGAGACAGGACAATATCCCAGTTCAAATCAAATATTGATTACAGACCTAAAAATACAAACGAAAAAAAAATATATAATTATTTTTAATACTTATTAGCACCCAATGATATCGATACAACTTCCAAACTAAAGTAAAGAATGTGTGCTAAAAATACTTCAAATTGTCAGCTTCTATCTGTATTCTTTTAGCATTAACAAGCATTTCAAGTTTTCCCTCTTAAAAAGAAAAATATGAAGAATAAACTAAATAAATTAAGGCATACAATTGAAATGGTTGTTAATGCTGAACCAATACAAATAGAAGTATGGAATTTGAAGTATTTTTAACGGATATTCTCGTTTTTAATTTGACATTAATATCATTTTTTAATTTTTTTAAAGCTTCTGATTTATTGTGTTTTGATATTTCGTAAAAAATTGAATAAATTTTTAATCATATAGAGGGTATTGTGATATTCTAGATCCCAGTATCTTTGGGATAGAGGACCTCAAAATACAAAAATACTTTTCTTGGACCATCACGCATATCTCCCCCACTGTGCCGTGGTGGGTGGGGATATATGCTGTAAGCTAAGACGACCTTGATCATTCATTCCAACAAACCGTTTTTCACGAAGTTGTTTAATAAACCGGATCTTTAAAGTACATCAAGTAATCATACACCACCGCCATATCACATTGCGGCGCAGAGTAACATGTGCATATGTACATTAGGGTAAACCATAAAAAATGGCAAAGAAATAATGCCATTAAATCAACAAAAACCATTTGTATTGAAGAGCTGATCACTGTAGAAAATAGTTGCAAAACAAATTAGAGCTAACACGATTTATTATCACATGAATGGACAGAGCTACGAAATAACTAACAAACGAGAAAATAAAATAATCAAAACAAAATTGGGTATAATTTTACATTTTGGGAGTTATTTCAGTTTTAATTGGGCATTATTCTCTGGAAATATGGGATTTATTTTCATTAGACGATATTTCATTTTTACTTCAGAAGTCAAGTCCATTTCTAGATTGGTAATTTTTATATCCTCCTTATTCGGGATTGGGGTATACTAAGTTTGTCATTCCGTTTGTAAAACCTTAAAATGTCAACCTGAGACCCTATGAGGTATATATACTCTTGATGGTCATAAAATTCTAAGACGATTTAACCACTTCCCTCCGTCCGTCCGTCTGACTGCTGAACTCGCGCTAGCAAAGGAGTCAGTACTTTCAAATGTTGCAAGAATACGTCTAATAGTTGTAGATAGTTTGGGATTGAAAATGGGAGAATTCGGTTCAGAGGGGACAATTTGTCCCTATCAAGGACAGAAAATAACCCTAATATTTCAAGTATTCAAATATGTTTCTCCAATATGTCTGCTTATATTTACTTGATATTTTGTATGCACATTCCATTATAGCGTAAATGTGCCATATTTGTAGGGGTGAAATGGGCCAAAAAGGGATAAAAATCGTACATATCAAACAGCAACAGCTAGAAACACGAAATTCGGTGTTCCTCTAATTGAGTAGATACATAATATAAACGTATTTTTTTCCAAATTCGTACTTTTAAGGGCTAAAATGGAAATAGAGGGATAAAAATGGTACCATCCAAACGGCTGCACCTAAAGGTATGAAATTCGGTGTATACATTCCTCTGATTGTGTAGACTCGTAAAAAAATGGATTTTTGGAATTTCTTAATTTTTGGGGTTAAAACGGAAAAAGGGGATAAAAATTGTACCAACCAAATTAACGCAGCTAGAGTCATGAAATTTGGAATACACATTCTTCTGACTATATAGACATGAAATATAAAAAGTTATTCCAAATTCGTTGGTACTTTTGAATGTTACTTTGGTACAATTAGAATGATGAAATTCGGTGTGTACATCCGTCTTATTGTGTAGTAACCTGAAAAAACGAGTTTTTAAAAATCCGTACTTTTAAGGGGGTAAATGGGAAAAGGGGATAAAGATGGTACCAACCAAATGGCCGCAGCTGGTATCATGGAATTCGGTGTATACATTGCTCTGACTGCATAGACACGTAAAATAAAAAGATTTTTCCAAATTCGTATTTTTTGCTTTTACGGCAAAAATTGACTGAATCACGAAGTTAGGTTATCTTGCACAGTGTACGTGCAAAATAATGGATTTTCAAAATTTTAATATTGGAAGTAAACTACGATGGAAATACAACAAAGGTAGTGTTTAAGTTTTCTTGAAGATTGCTGTCCTATATTTACTTTTTTAATTAACTTACAAATTTCGATATATATATAGTATGAACATATTGGTAGCCTTGCCTTATAAGCGTGGTTAAAAATAATAAAATTTTATTTTATTTTTATCGGTTTAGATTTTTATATAGCTCCCATACAAATTTCGCTCCCGATTTGACTTTTTCCGCTCCAGAAAACACATATTTTATTATTTTTTTTTTGGTTTGGCTATATTAAAAAAAATTGACATTTTCTTGTAATATTACTGCACTTCTACGAAAATCGACAGCCTCTGAGGAATGCAATCCATGGTGGACGGTATATAAAGTTGGGGATTGTGATCGAAATAAAAATGTATAACATAATTTGAAACTAAATTTGTTAACTTTCGATTTTTATCAGTCGAATTTGCACCCATTTGAATTCTATAATTTTGTAAGAAAAATTGTAAGTGCCTTGTTTGAGACCAACAACATTATCTTGCCATCCTCAACAACCGTCGTTTTTATGTACATCCTAATGTCCATACAAATCA
Organism: Polietes domitor; assembly: GCA_947397865.1. Lineage (NCBI taxonomy): Eukaryota > Metazoa > Arthropoda > Insecta > Diptera > Muscidae > Polietes > Polietes domitor. Next base: position 69,824,604 of record OX377622.1, read on the forward strand.
GCATACATACATTCATTCATTCATATAACGTTACTTTATATTTATGTTGTCAACAACAAAATTATTGACCAACTACACCAATGTTGTTAAAATCTGCCGTATTGATTTCGGTTAAGGCAAGTTTTCTATTGCAGGTGGCACAGCTATTTATACCCTCGGCAGTGTATAATAGTGTTGGCGCATTTGTTTGCATTGCCCAAAAGGAAGTGAAACGTGCGTAACGTTTATTAAACTGAACGACTCGATTTAACTCTGTTCGTCCGTATGTATGACCGCCCAACCGGAGGCAAATCTTTTTATGATTATAAAGCAGACAAATACACTCATTATAGAAAAGTTATAACATTATGGAAAGGGAAGATCAAGAGCTTTAATAATGTGTAAGAGATAATTTATATCGAATCCATTGTTGTGTTTTATTATTATTACAAGTTAAACTAAAATTTCCTATCTTTTTAAAAAAAATCTTTCTTACATTACATAAAATTTACAAAGCTTGAGATATCACGATGAAATAAAAATGTCTCCGGAAATAATGACTTATAAGTTTTTTTTTCATTTTTGTCCACCCAAATACACAAATTCCATAACGTGGGGAAAATGTGTTCCAAAATATGGGCTTTGCTACTAAAATCGTCGCCACTTCTATATTAAACGCAGGGATGTGCTAATATTTTCTATGTTTAGGTTAGGTTAGGTTTGTTTTTGTATTGAAAAATAGACGCTTTTGGAGAGGACCTACATGGAGGTATGTTGGGCTAAATGATTCTAAATTAATTCTACTTTACCAAAAATAGCAGAAATCTGCACCTGCAGAAATAAAACACAAACGAAATAATGTTTTCGCATTAAAAAAAGGTTTTGTCTTTTTGGAAGTTTTGTCTTTAACTTCTGATTGAAGTATCACATGAATAAAAGGAAGAAATTTTCAAGAAAACTGCTTAAATGTTTTAAAAATTGGGGGTCGTTGCGGGTATTTTCAGTCCTTGTTTAGAAAAAAGTTTTCCCTCTGGATCGATTTCATGCATTTCCAATTGAAATTGATAAAATAAAGGGTGGTTAAATTTTAAGGGCCGATGTTGATTTTGAATAAAACACAAATTATTTAGGAAATTATTGTCATTTCTTTTTTATGATAATATTGGTCTGGTTTAATTATGTATGGAGCAAAATACCGGCCAAATGACCGCCGCGACCTCGGCGGCACACCTCCATCCGATGGTCCAAATTTTCGATGACGCTGAGGCATAATAGAGGTCCTATGCGGTTAATGTGCCGAATTATCTCATCCTTTAGTTCTTGAATTATTGCTGGCTTATCGACGTACACCTTTTCTTTCTAATAACCCCAAAGAAAACGGTGTCAAATCGCATGACCTTGACGACCAATTGACTTCGCCACCACTTGAGATAACACGGTCATTGAATTTGTCGCGCAAAAGAGCCATTGTTTCGTTAGCTGCGTGGCAAGTAGCACCGTCCTGTTGAAACCACATATCGTCCACATCCATATCTTCCAATTCGGTTCATAAAAAGTTCGTTATCATCTCACGATAGCGAAGACCATTCACAGTAACTGTCTGACCGGCCTCATTTTAGAAAAAATACGGCCGGATGATGCCGCCAGCCCATAAACCGTGCCAAACAGTCACTCTTTGTGGGTGCATTGGTTTCTCGACATTCGCCCAAATGCGGCAATTCTGCTTATTGACGAATCCACTGAGGTGAAAATGTGCCTCATCACTGAAGATGATTTTCTTCGAAAATTGATCATCCACTGTTGCCATTTCTTGCCACCATTCTGACCATTGACGACGTTTGGAATGGTCAAGAGGCTTTAGTTCTTGTGTCAATTGCACCTTGTAAGCGTGTAAATGCAAGTCTTGTTCAGTGTGGTTCACATTCAACATCGGCCCGTACAATTTAACCACCCTTTACAAGTTGAAATTCAGAAATTGAAATTGAAATTGAGACAATAAAAATCGAAAATGAGAAAAGTAAATTGAAATTCAGAAAATACGATTTTAAATTGAGAAATGCAAACTAATATTGAGAAATAAAAATTGAAGTTAAGTTCGGCCAGGCCAAACTTTATATACCCTCCACCATCGATTGCATTCCACAGAGGATGTCGATTTTGGTAGATGTGCAGTAATATTACAGGAATATATATATTTTTTAACATAGCCCTACCAAATCAAATACAAATATTGAAAAAATAATTTTAGAAATAAATATAATATTTTAATTATTTCAAACCACGCTTATAGGCACGGCTACCAATACGTGTACATATCGAAATAATACTTCAAGTTAATTCAAAAAATAAATATTCCTATATTTATATTTTCAAAAAGCTTAAATACTATAAATATTGGTAGATTGTGGGTCCTACAGTTGGTGAATATATATTCCGAATTTCATAACTCTAGCTGCGGTCATTTGATTAAAACTATTTGTATCCCATTTTAACCCCAAAAAGTACGAATTTCGAAAAATCCGTTTATTTTCCGTGTCTACGCAGTCAGAGGAAGCCGAATTTCATGACTCTAGCTGCGGTCATTTGGTTGGTACTTTTCTTATCCCCTTTTTGCATTTTAACCCCAAAAAGTACGAATTTCCAGAAATCCATTTATTTCACGTGTCTACGCAATCAGAGGAATGTATACACCGAATTTCATTATTCAAGATGCAGCCGTTTGGTTGGTACCATTTTTATCCCTCTATTCCCATTTTACCCATGAAAACTACGAATTTGGAAAAAATACTTTTATTTTATGTATCTGCTCAATTAGAGGAATGTACTCACCCAATTTCGTCTTTCTAGCTGTTGTCGTTTAATATGTACCATTTTTATCCCTTTTTGCCCCCTAGAAATAAGAATCACTTTATGATGCACTTTTTTGATATAAGGGGAATGCGCATACCAATTATCAAGCAAGTATACAGAGACATATTCAAAAAACTTGCTTAAATACGCTAAAATATTAGGGAATATTATGGGTATTTTTAGTCCTTGTGAGGGAGAAATGTTTCCCTTTGGGCCGATTTCGCCCCATTTCAATCCCAACCGATCTACGACTATAAGACGCATTTATGGAAAATTTGGACGTCCTAGCTCTTTTCGTTTAGATGCTAGCGTGCTTTCAACAGACGGACATGGCTAGATCGTCTCAGAATTTTATGACGATCAAGAATATATATACTTTATAGGGTCTCAGGTCGATATTTCAAGGTGTTAGAAACGGAATGGCAAAGTTAGTATACCCCCATCCTGGAGGTGGAGGGTATAAAAAGTTGATAACAATTAAACAATTAATATTGTGAAAAGACAAATTGATATTGGAAAATTAAAATATTAAAATGATAAAAGCAATATTGAAATTGAAACATTTGGTATGTTTAGATGGGTATATTCTCAATTTCAATTTGTTTTTTCTCATTTTCAATTGTTCATTTCTCATTTTTTTTCATTTTCTCAATATCAATATCAATTTACATTTCTAAATTTCAATTTAAATTTGAATTTTTCAATTTCAATTTATATTTTCTCAATATAATGTTGTATTTTCTCAATTGAAAGTGGGGTAGAGTGATTTAGCTATGTTCGTCTGTCTATCTGAAAGTCTATCCAGTTATTAATGCTTTGGTTACATTAATAACTGGATAGACTTACATATCGTAATTTTCATCCCAACAAAACGCGGATGCCCACGGTTTTCGTGTCCATTCGCACGGAAACATAAAGTAGTGCCTTAAGGCACCCTTTGAAAAGATAGTAATAAATCTCACATTCGAATCGATTTTCGAAAGAATTTAAAAATATTATTATATTTACCCTATGAACCGATGACTATGATTTGATAGAGCCTTCTCCTCCAATTTGACTTCCTGCATCTTAGAAGCTACATATCTCATATTTTTTAGATAACATTCTATTCTATTTGCACTGGCATTTTTATTAATTATACAAATTGATAATAAAAACCTTGTAATTGGATTGGGAGTATAAGGCTGACTTTAGGCTTTATTATTTGGTTTTTAAACTATTATTAAGATCAAAACATCAGTCTTCAATTTAGGGTTGCGTATTTTCATCATTTGTTGATTTACATGAAGTACTTTACCCCCTTTTTTAGGACGACAATATCAACACTGCCCTCTAGCATTGTTTTTTAATTACATCTTAATATTTTGCTTAACCCATCGACCCAATTATGTGCATTTACCCACTGTCTCATTTGTGCTTTAAACATAACATTTATTATAAATGTCCTTAACGCGCGAACGTGCACGACCGAGAGATAGAGAACGTGCCTGCGCTGGCCATGTTTCATTATTTAATTATCAACGTTTGGTGATTAACAAGCAAACAGGGATTACACACGAGCAGTACGAGTGTTTATGGCGAGCACAGTTTTTAATTAAAGGATTATGCGCAGGCCACAAGTGGCCAGCCGTGACATGAGTTTAAATTGCAATTGCAATTGAAATTTGTGGAAATTTGAAATTTTCCAACTTTAAAGACACAAAGAAACACAAACACACAAAATTTTATTATTACATTCATGCATTTGTCATTTGTCGATTGTCTCCAAGGTCAAGTCTCGAGATTATTTGCTTTAAAATTAAGTAACCGCCCCGCAGAGCGACTGCCGCTGCCGTTGCTGCCTGTTCTGTTTTTATGGGTCTGTCTTGGAGATAAAAAGTTCATTTACATGTTTGTGGCACGGGGTCTGGTGTCGGGGTGGTGATGGTGATGGTTGGCAGTCGTGTAAATATGAGATTGTCTTTATCGTTATTCAAATAAAGTGATATTGCAATCAAAATATTTTCACTACTTAACTGTAGGCGTACGTGAATGATTTTGGAATTTTTTTCGGTTGATCATTACAAAATAAATGTGGCAATGACCTATAATGACTGTCGCTTAAAGGGAGAACGCTTGAATTGCTGTAAGTGATAATAATATTTGAATGAGGAATATTTCTTTTAATTTGTATACCCTCACCGTGGAGAGGCGGATCTAATTAGTTTGCCCTTTTGTTTTGTAACTCAGGGAAATATTTATCAGATACTTTTTAAAGTGCATCGAAATAGATTAGTGTATCTTGTAAACTGCAATCGTTTGGAACTTTTTGATGTAATAGTCTCCAAAGGATGAATTATGCTGATTATAGAAAATGGAAGGATAATTATTAAAAAAAGGTTTAAGTCTGGTGAAACAGACTATATATATATATATATATGACATGAAAAATTGCTATTTTCATAAACCAGGAATTTAAGTTAATATTTAAGAAAATAATTTTTTCCGTTGTAAATTTTTTGATTTTCGAAATTTTGTGATTGAGAGTTCTTTTTTATTGGACGTTTATAGTGACTTTTTATTGCTTTGTCAAAGTAACAGCAAAAATTCGTAATTGATGGGATCATTTTGTAAAATATGTTAACAGTAGTAATCAAAACATTTCAAATGCCTAAATGATGAATATCGGGCAGAAATTGACAAAATGAGTCAATTTTCAATACAAACATGTAAGGAAAGGCTAAAGTCGGGCGGGCCGACTAAATGATACACTTTCTAACCGAATACAAATCAATTCGGTAAAAAAGTGAAAACGGGAAGGATTTTTGTATGTTTCCTAATCATAGACTAATATGACCTGACCCAGTTTGTCAAATCGTGAAGAATATTTGTTTCCGGACTATATCCAAACAAATAATAATAAAGTGACCCACTTTCACAATAGGTTCTTCCAGCTCAAGTATAACGTCTTATGCTCAATTTGAAGAAATTCGGTTAAAATACGTGATTTCTAGGGCGGAAAAAGTCAAGATGGGAGCGAAATTTGTATGGGAGCTATATATATATATATATCTGAACCAATCTGACCCATTTTCATCATGGCTGTTTCTAGTTGAAATATAAGACGTTTTGCCAATTTTGAAGAAAATCTGTTAAAATATGGTCTACAGTGAAAAGAGTCAAATCGGGAGTGAAATTCGTATGTGGGCTATGTCTAAATCTGAACCGATTTTCTTCAAATTAAATAGCGTTTGTCCTTATCCCTTATCTGGCTACAAGTGCGACCTGTATCGTGATTACAAGAATAGATGGACGGACAGACAGACGGACATTGCTAAATCGATTCAAAAAGTGATTCTAAGTTGATCGGTATAATTAACAATGGGTCTATCTCGCCTACTTTTGGGTGTTACAAACAAATGCACAAAGACATAACACTCTCGTGGAGTGTATAAAAATGGGGTCCCATTTGTAAGGGCGCTACATAAAACAAGTAAGGAAAGGCTAAAGTCGGACGGAGCCGACTATATGATACACTCCCCTTTCTATCTAATTACAATTCATTTCTGTAACAAAGTGAAATCGGGAAGGATTTTTGTATCCTGTAAATTTTAAATCGGAAAGGACATCTGTATGGAGGTATATTGAACGATGTGACCCGCATTCACCATGCCAAAATCGGTTAAACTTTTGGGAGCAACATTTGTATTGGGGCTATATCTAAATCTGAACCGATCGTACCCACTTTCACCATAGGTATTTCTAGTTAGATTTTAAGGTGTTAAGCCAAATTGGAAGAAAATCGGGTACTATATGTGCTTTATAGAGCGGAAAAAGTCAAATCGGGGGCGTCGTTTGTTTGGGGGCTATATCTAAATCTGAACGAATCTTACCCAATGTTTGCATAAGGGTATCTAGTTGGATTATAAGATGTTGTGCCAAATTTAAAGAAAATCGGGTACTATATGTGCTTTATAGAGCGGAAAAAGTCAAATCTGGAGCGACATTTGTATGGGGTCTATATCTAAATCTGAACCGATCTGACCGATTTTCACCACAGCTATTTCCAGTCCAATTATAGGGTACTGTGCCAAATTTGAAGCAAATCGAGTGAAATATGTGGTTTCTAGAGCTGAAAAAGTCAAATTGGGAGCGACGTTTATATGGGGGCTATATCTAAATCTAAACCGATTTGCCTCAAATTAAATAGCGTTTGTTCTTGATCCACAAAACTTACTTGTGTCAATTTTTGTTAAGATCGGATTATAATTGCGACCTGTAATTTGATTACAACAATAGATGGACAGACAGACGGGCATTGCTAAATCGACTCAGAAAGTGATTCTAAGCCGATCTGTATAATAAACGATGGGTCTAACGTTTCCTTTTGGGTGTTACAAATATTGAAATATAACCAGATCTGTAAAATTGTATCACGATCCAATGTTCTAGATCCAATTGCATGGGGGCTATACCTAACGTGGCCATGTCTTATTGGGCAAAAAGCGGGATTTATGAATTCAAAAAGCGGGATTGGCGGGATTTTTTAGAAACAAGGTGAATCGTGACCAAACCAAAAAAGTAAGCATTTTAAACGAAGCTATATAATGTATTAGAAATTAATTTAGAATATTTATGACTGGCTGACTTTGTGGTCACGCAAAACCAAAAAATGAATATTTCCAAATTCGTACTTTTAGGGTCACAATGGGAAAATGAGTCAGATGGTATTAATCAAACTGTTCTATCTGGAATCATGAACTTGATGCTCCCCTGATTCTGTGGACTGTTAGGATGTCAATAGTTAAAAATGGTCGAGAGGCATCAAGTTTTTCCCTGACAAGGACTGAAAATACTAAATAAATAGATAATTTTTAGGGTAGTTAAGTAATTTTTTTGAAGATTGATAGGGGAGTGTTCTTTTGTTCAATATGTCACCAATGACTTCTACGCAAAGTCGACAGCTTAGAATCGGTAATACTGTGAAATTCATTACATGGTGGAGGGTATATAACGGACGGCGGACAGGCAGACATTGATAAATCGATTCAGCTGGTGATTCTAAGCCGATTCGTAAGGTTGGTCTAGCTCGAATATTTCTTGGTGTTACAAACAAGACGAAGTGTTGTAATTGGCAGGCAATTGGTTATATTTTAGAAATTAGCCCTAAGTTGACCACTTTAACTTCTTCTTTCGTCCGGACTTTTCTATGTATCTTATTTCGTACACCGATTTCTCTCTCGAGCCGGCAACCTCCCATAGGAGAAAGCCCTTAATTCTGGCTGAAGGCCAGCAATAAGAGAAACCTTTCTTTTGCGTAGGCGACTTTGAAGAAAATCTTTAATTTTACGAAAATGTCAAATGGCACATAAAGCTCAAACTATGCGTCATAAAGCCCAAAGAAGTTGGTTGAGCTTTCTGACATATTGATTGGTCGTTTTGACGTTTTTATTGCACAAATTTAGGTAATTATGACATTTATCGATTCTTCTATATTTATCATAGATGTATTACTAACAACAATTGGGTTTTTCGTGCCAGTAAAAAAAACAAATTCTTATCAATTTTTATGCGACTTTTCTACGTACAATACTCCTTTGCAAGACTCTTTCTTCTAAACTATATGGGTACCACAATGGGTCTTCATACCTAACCTAACCTAACCTAGGCGACTTTTCCTAAAAATGTAATATTTAAATACAATATTTTTGCATAATAGCGAAATTCTAACAAAATTCTTATAGAATTTTAGAGGAAACTTCGACGAAACTTGGAATTAAAAAAAAAAAACATTTAGAAACTTTTCCCAAAAAACGTTTAGGACATCAGAAAACATCCGAAAATGCTATACGTAGAGGCCTTCAACCAATGTTTTGTAAACTAGAGTAATGTACGATCTGATCTAAATAAAATAAATAAGTTTTTGAGTCAAAGACAAACGCTACTGTGTGTGAAGCACTCAATTTTATGACATCTAAGTATGAAGCACGTAACAATACGTATAGAGAGTGGTGCAGTTTAACACATAGTCACCCCATCTAACCTTAATTTTCTTGTATTTTATTTAATAAATATAATTAGTTAGTTAATTTGTAAAGCCTAAATCATGCACATGTATTTATTTATTTACCATTCTTTTCTCTGTTTTCAGGTTTTGGCCCTGCTGTGCAACAACAAAACAATTCATCCCCCACAAAGCGGCCACTAAGTCCAGATCATCCCAATCCGGCACTACCAATAACAGAGGTAAGCGACATCAGCATCACCATCAGCAACCACAAAAGCAAAAATAAAAATAAAAAATATTTTAATTATTTAAGTCTGCACAAGTTATGATTTGTTCTGTTTTTGTTGGGGAAAAAGTTTTCGACATTTATTTTGATATTCATGAGGATTTGCAGAATATGCGCTTGTTCACTTTTTTATTGTGGTTTTGCACCAGAAACCAAAGCAATGCGTTGCCCAACAGAGCAATTGTCATCGTGATGGCTTGTGGTTTGGCGTGGGACATTTCCCTTGTTTTTTCATGGCTGTGTGTAATTGTGGCACGAAATATGGCGTCTAAATGTGGCCAATGAACAAATAATGGAGATGGACTGCTTTGCTGTGGCACTGATAAATATGAAATGTGAAAATAATTGCAATCTTCTTTTCTTGTTCTTTTATGTCTTTTATTGTGAAATGAGACAAATAAGATTATTTTGTTTGCTAAGGGTTCAAAAAACGTATTTATGAAAAATATTCAACTCTTACAACTCAGACAGAGACAGACTGAAAACAAATGAGGCAAAGGTTAGGTTGTGATGGTAGTCTGAAATAAAATATCTGACCCAATTAGGCCACAAGAGATTCAGAGTATGCACTTTAAATGTTTCCAGCTTGGTGACTGTGTCTGTGCCTACGATTTACTATTTCGATTTACTAGTTGCCTCCTGAAGGGATGTGCTGCAGTCTAGTCTCAATAGGTCCATGGATTGTGGGCAGTCTGACTATCCGAATAGACGTTGACACCAGTGTTCATCACCTAGTCATTCTAGCTAGGACGTGTATGCTATATAGAGGTACTGTCATAATATAGCTGACCATATGTGATAGCGATGGTCATTATTGAGAAATTCTCGTATGCATATGCCCCTGTTGGTCGAATGGTACAAACAATTAAATCTAATTCCGCCGTACCAGGTGACCTTATTGCTTCGCTTATGCTAGTACAGGGCATTCACTGCTTCCTTTTCAGCGCAAAGATCTTAGAATAAACGATAATTTTCTATTTTTTTATAACTTAAGTTGATGAATGAATATCTATCGAATAAGCTTTAACATATATATATATATATATTTTATATACCGCAATAAAGATCTCACCTCTCTGGGCAGATAGTACACTGAGCGAATGAGTAATATTGTCCTTGTTAAATAAAATAGTACGCATACGTCACCGTTGTAATAGTGTGACATGTCTAATCAATATCTATTCTCTACTATAGAATACATTTCACAGTATTTGCTTGAGATCAAAGGGCGTCGATATTACGTGAAATTTTTAACGAAAATAATAATAAATATAATAAAAATATCAACCTTATGGTGGAGGTTGTTACGATTATACTATACAAAACAAGTACGGAAGAGCTAAAGTCGGGCAGGCCGACTATATGATACACTCCACTTTCTATCCGAATACAATTCAACTCGGTAAAAAAAGTGAAAACGGGAAGAATTTTTTTATGTTTCCTAATCATAGGCTAAATTGTCAAATCGGAAATATCTATAGCACCGATATATCCAAACATGGAAAATAGTGACTAACATTCACAATAAGTTCATCCAGTTCAAATATAAAGTGTTAAGCTCATTTTGTGAAAATTCGTGCTTTCTGGTGCGGAAAGAGTCTATCCGAAATTTGTATGGGAAATTTGAGGGGCGAAATTTGTATGGGACCTATATATAAATCTGAACCGATGACCCATTTTCACCATGGGTGTTTCCAGTTGAAATATGAGATATTTTGAAAGATTTCAAGGAGATCTGTTAAAATATGTGGTTTATAGAGTGGAAAAAGTGAAATCGGGAGTGAAATTTGTGTGGGAGCTATATATAAATCTGAACCGATCTGACCCATTTGTGCCATGGCTGTTTATAGAACAAATATAAGATATTTCGCCAAATTTGATGAGGATCTGTCAAAATATGTGGATACTAGAGCAGAAAAAGTCAAATTGAGAGCGAAATTTTAATGGGAGCTATATATAAATCTGAACCGATCTGACCTATTTTCATCATAGGTGTTTAAATTTATTTAATTTAGTTTAAATATAAGATGTTTTACCAAATCTGAAGAAAATCTAATACAATATCTAAATGTAAACCGATTTTCTTCAAATTAAATAGCGTTTGTCGTTGTACCGAAAAACTTCGTTGTGCAAAGTTTCATTTGGTTCTGTCTACAATTGCGACCTGTATCTAAAGCGGCAAAAGTCAAATCGGGACCGACATTTGTATGGGGACTATATTTAAATCTGAACCGATCTTACCCACTTTACGCATAGGTGTTTCTAGTTGGATTATAAGATGTTGTACCAAATTTAAAGAAAATCGGGTACAATATGTGGTTTCTAAAGCGGAAAATGTCAAATCGGAGCGAAATTTGTATGGGAGCTAAATCTGAACCGCTCTAACACATTTTTACCACAATGTAAGATGTATTGCCAATTTTAAAGAAAATCTGTTGTATTATGTGGTATCTATAGTGAAAAGAGTCAAATCGGGAGTGAAATTCGTATGGGGGCTATATCTAAATCTGAACCGATTTTCTTCAAATTAAATAGCGTTCGTCGTTGTACCGAAAAACTTCGTTGTGCAAAGTTTCATTTGGTTCTGTCTACAATTGCGACCTGTATCGTGATTACAAGAATAGATGGATAGACGGACATTGCTAAATCGTCTCAAAAAGTGATTTTAAGTCGATCGGTATAATTAACAATGGGTCTATCTCGTCTCCTTTTGGTTGTTACAAACAAATGCACAAAGACATAATACTCTCGTGGAGTGTATAAAAAATGTGTCTGGGACCTAAAAATTTATTTTTGCGCGCATCAAGACATAGTTTTCAATAAAATCAGCACCAAAAATTTTTTTATGGGTTGAATATTTTTTTAAATTTTAATTTTCGTCGAAGAAATCTTTTATATGCGTAATAAAATTGCGTGTATAAATCGAACCACTTCCGGTTAAACGATAAATTAAAGTTATTTCCGAGGGCTATAAAGTTTAATATATATTTGTACCCTCCACTAGAGTATTATGTTTTTGTGCATTTGTTTGTAACACCTAAAAAACGAGTTAGACACATCGTTTATAATACATATCGGCTTATAATCAATTACTGAGTCGATTTTTCGTCTGTCCATCTATTGTTGTAATTAATGTACAGATCGCTATTATTGTCCGATCATAACAAAAATTGACACAAGTAAGTTTTGTGGATCAAGGACGAACGCTATTTAAAGCGAAATCGGTTCAGATTTAGATAAAGCCCCCATACAAATCTCGCTCCCAATTTTCTTGAAATTTGGCACAACATCTTATAATCCAACTTGAAACAGCTGTGGTTCAGATTTGGATATGGCCACCATACAAATGTTGCTTCCAAACGTTCAACCGATTTCGGCCAAACTTTACATATAACACTGACCGACAGTCCATATTACACTTGAACCAGATGATATGGGTGGATTGGAGTTGATTGGCGTTTTTAGTCTTTCATTTCCTCATCCCCTTGCCGCTTAAAATGACTACAAATTTCCAAAGGATACATTTTTTTTAAAAATTATTTTAAATACTTGCTCGTACCCTATTATACTTATACCCGGTTTTGCCTCTTAAAAAACAAGAAATGAATGGTTTCAAGTGATATACATGGGTTTTGTACCTCATGTTTTAGAATCTTCTTCATTTAATATCGAATTTCTGATCATTTTAACAGAACACTGAAATAAAACTTGAATTTCATTATATGATTTTCCCTCAGATTTCAAACTTTTTATATGAACCCTATTTTTTCATTAAAATGCTCTCTTCGCCTTACTTATTAAGTAAAATAAAACAATAATATTTCAAAAGTAGTGTACATTCATTATATCCTACTTATAACGTCAAATCAAATTGAGATAAAATCCCTTTTTCTTGATTTTTTTAAACTGCTATTATTTTGACCGCTCCAAAATGTCGAATTATCCAAAAAATGTGAAATTTCTTAAGTAATTAAAACTATATCACCAAATAGGCATTTATTTTGTGTTTGTATTCTCATAACACATCACTTAATTCAAAAGTAGCAATAAAAATATTATCACTCAAACAAATATAAGAAAATTAATTTTAAGCTGTGTTGCGCTGCAATTATTTTGACCGCAACTGTATATGGTCTACTTTCTACTGATCATAAGTTTTAGATGAGCAGTAGACAGACGGACCTATATAAAAATAAAAATGTTAATGGAGTTTTCGTGCCAACATAAAACGATTAAACACTTTTCAATTTTTGAGACCGTTCCTTACCAATTGTTTCGATGTGAAAGTAAAAATTGTAATATTCGTGACCCTCATAACTACAATAACGGACGCACTTACACATATTATTTAAATTTAATGAAAAAAAAATAAATAAAAATATCCATAAAATTTTTTAATATCATTTTCGATATAAGGACACCAAAATACGCATACGTATACAATTAATTGTTGCAAGTGTCATTGAGCAGTCAAAGTCGAATACGAAGTTATAATAAAACTAAATAAAAAATACATTTTCATAAAAATACATTGTTGCTGATCTAGCTTCTACAAGCAACTTTTTCTGCATTGAACATATTTATGCTACTTCAATACGGCTTAAACCGCCAGTGAATGCATGCCGCTGCTAGTGAATGTCGCCATGGTAGGTTCAATTCCAGTAAAGACTATATGACTATAACCCTTTCGCAACCGAATTATTGGTAATGAATGCAAAAAATAGTTTATATTTTGGAGATGTATGGGTCTAAATATGATTTCTATCGAGATTTTGGGTTTCTAATTCGTACAGAACATGAGTGACAGTATGTTTTATAAAATCATTATCCTGCCGGTTAAATAAAAATAATATGTTGAAATGTTTCTTAGTTTTTAAAATCTCAAATATGTATTACTTACGAATAACAAATACATATTTGGTACTCGATGAAATACAAGATGATTGACAATAAAATTTTAATTCCAAAATGCAAAAATTGTGATTTTGGACTTCCCTTTTTTTGCCTTTCTACGCAGATTTGATCCTTTCAGTTTTCAGGAAAAACAATTTTATCTGACTGAGAAAAGCACCCCTTGTTCTTTCGGGGTTACCCTGATTTTTAGATGTTATTATGAAATGATGTACCCTACGCAAGGACATTGAAGGAAAGCAAATTTTTTTGGAACATTACCGTCTTCCAAAAAACGAGTTGAATGTGATACATTGATATTATTTAATAATTTTCTTTCTTCTTTTTTTGCATAATTTAATGAATGCAATTTTTGTAATTCACATTTATTTGAAAAAAAAAATGTGAATAGTATATGAACTATTAAATGATAAAAAGTATATGCATAATTAAGAGAATGTTAGTGTTATTCATTATAGTGGACCCGGAGAAATTCGTCTCACAGGCGTTGTCCTACGTCATTTCAAATTGCAGAAAATCTGTGGTCAATTGTCCATTGATGGATAGTGTCGATTTTAAATTGTATTTTCCCTCTGTTATAAACAATATTTTTTTGTTGAAAACGATCAAAGCGGATGCTTTTCCGATACGGGAAAATGCGACATACCTTGTGAAAAACATTCATTCTCCAGACTGAGGCTACAAACACTCAATGTGATTTATTGATTGTCATGGTGAATGCGAAACGAATTGGTTGCAATCATTGGAATTCTTGGAATGAGAACTTCCTCACCTTTGAATTATTCTTTTAGTATACTCGCGTGAATCACATTGGTCATGAGTTTTGTGACCGTAAACGCGTTCCCTTGCATAATTTTAGTTGATTGATATTGCAAAGCACGATGACAACTGAAACAATCTTAAAGTGTAAATTATGCGGTGGCAAACCAGGCACATCCAATGAATTCAAAAACTCAGTTGGATAGTTGCTTGCTTCGTCTTCGTTTGTTACGCAGTCGATAGATTTGAAGGAATTCAGTGAACCAACAATTTGATTTTGAATTGTTCAGTTTAAGTGATCCACATCTTTCTTCGAAAGGGTCGTATGGTCGACAATCTGGCATTCCTAACCTGACTAACAAACTGCTGCACATGAGGTAACACATGCCTTCTATCAAAACCAAAGTCTGGTTGTGCTGCTCTTCATTCATGTCAATATGGGGATTCTCTGAATGGTCACGAACTAGATGCAAAATGTCTTCAGACATATAATCCTTGTACTTGTCCCACAATTCACGTGGATTTGATGGAAAACATGTGGCAATAATGATCGCAAATGATAGGCGTATTTTACTTGGGAATGCAGAAACTGTTGCCAATGTCGTATCCCAATGCGTATAGTTTTCAAGCAAATTGAGCTCCTGACA
Organism: Polietes domitor; assembly: GCA_947397865.1. NCBI lineage: Eukaryota > Metazoa > Arthropoda > Insecta > Diptera > Muscidae > Polietes > Polietes domitor. The sequence goes on from OX377622.1 coordinate 69,840,022, forward strand.
CTCACCACGAAATGTTGGCAACACTACACCATGGATATTTCGAAGTGACTCAAATGATGAGTCGCAAGTAAAATTCTAAATTCTAAAATTCATCATTCTTTGGATGAACTGTATAAATACGGTCATGAGCTTCAGTAAAACACAAATCCGAATGACCTAGAACTACATCGCCTTGCTTTCGACGTTGAAATTTTCGAGAAGAAACTGGTCAATGTTGTCGGTGGTGGATTATGAGCACGTTGAGCAGCATTTGCTGCAGTAAAATAGACTCGTTGACCGTTCTCCAGATGCACTGCCAAATGAGTAACAGTCGGATAGCGTTCGTAAATGGGAAATGAGAATATACGCCAAATCGGCGCTCCGTTTCTTGGAATCATCAAACGGTACGCGTAAAAATTCATTGCGCTGGTTATTTCATTGCGCCGACCTTCTTGGATTGAATCTGCGTTCATCAATAATATCTGCTCCAAATGAAGTGATTTGAAAGTATCGGTTATATTTCTGAGTGTTTGATAGAAAATGAACTGATTCTGGTCTTTGGCCATGAAGCAAATAATGTAATGGCTCTGGTGGTAAAGACAGTGGTGGTAATTTAACCTTGCCACTGAGACAGCACGACCCAGGCGTTTCTACAGGGAACTTCAGTGTAAACATAAACGTCAACTATCATGAAGATGGCGTCGTAAAAACACTCCATACAAATCGGGGATATTTCGGGAATTTTATTGGGTATTCTTCTTGTTTGGCCGGCGACCAATGCGAATTGGTGCGAATTATCGAAATCGGTACATGCGTTCTTGAGTTATAAGCGTAGTAACTAACGCCACTCTCTTTTATATATTTAGAAGATAAATAATTTATTTGCCAAAAAAAAAATACAAGAAAAAATATTAAAAATTTGATCCCAAAATTGTTGGAAGATTAATTTCATAACATGGGGATGAGTTCTTAACGCGAACCAAACTTTCATTTTAGTTGATGAAGGCCACAACTTTCTCTTTTAAAATATATGTACTCAGACTAAAGCATGCTACCATAGTAACTCTGTAGCTCAACATGTCATTTATTGCTCCATAAAACAGTTTTCATCCGAAAAAAAACTGCAAAACCACAACATTTATTCTCACTTGTATATTATTCACCATAACTACTAACACTACTACTACAAGCAGAGATGTAAAGTAATCATAATATTCTATTGTTTAGTACTGCAAGGATTAAGTCATTCCAACTACCCCTCCCTCCTCCACCACAACTAAATTAATGCTCTGCATTTTCCCTTTATTTCCTTTTTTACAGTCTCCTAGTCCTGCTATGAATCGTATGGGATGGGCATTGCGAACACTACTGGTTGCCGATAACTCAAGCTGTCTAAAGGATAGAAAAGTAAGTAGCATTCACCTCTTCCCCCCAACCCATGATCACACCACAAACAAACAACCCTCCACGACTTCCGGCATCCATCCCTGGTACATACTTCCGGATCGAACTACACACACAACAAATGTTGTTCTCGCTCTCTCTCTGTCTCTCTGTGTGTTGAACAGCATTAAATGTTTATTTAATTGATTTTAAGTAGTGTGATAAAATATCACAGGGATACCGCCGAAAGGATACTTACTACCCAGTCACGCCACATTTATTCGAATGCTGTACAGAGACACTGCAAAAAAAGCAAAGGATATCATATAAAAGCCGAGACGGAAACGGAAAAGGAATGTTCGTTAAAGCAGCTCAAAAAAAGTAAAATAAAATAAAATAATAAAAATCCCAAGGAAAATTGCAAGGATCCAGCAGGATGTCAGGTATGTGGTATATCAACGAAAGGGCTGAATGGATGGATGGCTGGATGGATGGATGGTTGGCAGGTTGGTTTGATGTGCTTACAGCTCGCACACACACACACACGCAGCCAATGAAGTAACAAGTAAATGTGAAAAAGAAATGTTGTTGGAAACGAAGCCATCTGTTAACATGTAAGAGGCTTTTAATTAATGACTAAAACACCATAAACAACAACAATAAAATCTTGATGTTGTTGGGGCCATCAGGCGTACTACTCCTTTCCCCCCACACACACACAGATGGATGTTTGTACCACTCCCCTCCCAATAAGTGCCAAAAAAGCACCATTAACTCTTACCATTTTTTTTCTTATATCCTTTTTGCATTACATTTTTTCACATTTCCACTTTCACGTTCTCTAAATGGATATTTTTGTGTTTTTTCTTCCTCTTCTTCGTTTCTTTTTTGCGTGTGTGTGTTTTCGACACAGGTCTCTGGCAAACTCATACGCAAATGTGCTCCTGGAACCGAATTTGTTGATTGGTTGGTGAATTTATCGTCCATTGTTCATACCAGACCCCAGGCGGCTGGTATGTGGCAAGCTCTACTGGAAGAAGGCATATTATCACATGGTAAATTAAAATCAACATAAACATTTCCTCTATATAGCTATACATACATATTTATACATACATACATATACATATATATTCAACGACTGGTGACCGAAATCACACAGGTGTAGTTGGCCGCATCAGTACTTTATATGCTTCCGGGGGATTTCTCCAATGTCTTCATGACACACACACAAAAATATTTCAAAACAAAAACAGAGTTGTAGTAACAAAAGGGAGCAGAACGAAAATAGAACTGAGGTTCTAACATCAATTCAATGAAATGATGGAACTGAATATCGATTCTAAAATGAACACTGATAGAAACTTCATAGTCTTATAAACGAAGCTAGTGACTAAAATTGATTTTCAATGATACATATTTCGTTGTTTATTTATAATAACAACAACAAGTAAGGAAAGAGTATATTAAACTCCAATATTTCTGAAATATTCATTTTTTAAACATGTCCTAAGAAAAATTTTAAATTTTATTTGCATTTCCACAAAAATTTAAAATCCTGCTGACAACTGTATCTTCCAAAAAACATGGACGAATTTTAATAAGTGATTTTTTTGTTGGCTCGTAATTTTGCTATTTAATCATGAAGATCTTTAATTACAAGTTTGGTATTTTTGGTGAACCCCACTGAAATTTTCACGTTATATTTCATATGAAAAATTTCAATGAATTGAATTGTAATGGCGTCGATAGTGGAGGGTGTCGGCCCCGCCCGACTTTAACTTTTCCGCACATGTTTCATATGATTTACATAAAATTGCTCCGTTGATATTAAAACATCTGTGTTTGGTATATGAAACTATGCGTGGGGCCAGAGATTGATTGTTACACAATCGGTCCTGCCCGTCTTCAGCCTTTCCCTATTTTCCTAAATGTTCACTACACCCCCCCCCCGGCACTGGTTTACACCCCTCAACCTCTGCGGTAGAGGGAAGGAAATTAAACAAGATTTTTATGATTTTTAAAGACTTTATTATGCCTTGCGGATGGCAGCTCTGGTAGCGACTGGCAAACTCCAAACGTACCATTAAATTTTTAACAATCATTTTTTCGTTTTTATGATTTTTTATTTCCGTTTCCTTCCTTTCGTTCGTTCGTTCGTTTATTATGTTCATTCTATGCTTACTGCTGTTTTCTCCTTTCTCACTCTACATTCGCTCGCTGCTGCAGTTAACAAGGAGCAACCCTTCAAGGATAAATGTTTTCTGTATCGATTTCGTGTTGATGAAGAAGGTACCGCTGGCGGCCTACCCTCAGCCGATGATATAAGTGCAGCCAATGAACACATACGTGAATGTCTAAGTAATCTCTATCAGCGTGGTCCGGATGCTATACTACGCATGATACTACGCAAACCGTAAGTATTCAAATGATGTCAATAAAATAAAAACATAAAAGTTTAAGGGGAGGGTGGGAGCTAGGATGAGGTTGGTTGGTTGGCACGCTCAAGCCATAAAGGATTTTAGAGTGAAGCATATTTATTGAAACATTATCGAGATTAGGACTAACTATTATGGGCTGGGGGTTAAACATTATTATTTTTTTACACTCAGATACGAGTCACTGAAATTTTATCGAGAAGGGATTACATCTCAGTGCTGAGAACAACAAGACGTTAAATCTCTTCGGGGCAAAATGGGTATTGCTGCAACCTCAACCACTTGTTGGAGGAGAGGGTCGAACCAAACACACTTTATTTGATGGTAAAAATTAGGATTATTTAAACAGGAAGATTGCGATAGGATATATCTTCAAGAAGGAAAAGACAAAAATGTATACGATTTTCAATTAAGCGTGCTAAGACACAGAATGAGAAGCTCATGTTGGGTTATAACCCCTCCAGCCATATATGAGTATATTCTCGATTATATGAGAATTATCCACGATTATAGTCTTTGAAGCACACGCTCAAGCAGGAACCATACGTAATTAAAACGTTCTAATGATTCAGAGTTGTATTGGCTAAAAATCATCTCCTAAAGAGTCGCATGTAATCCCTTCCGGTTTACCACTCTTTCTCTCCAGATGCCTTATTCCGTAGGCTGTCATTAAAATAAATTCCTATAAATCGCTCACTCAAATTTGATATTTTACAAACTTATGGTTTCCTCATTTCCTTATTAAGAGCTATAAAAGTCCCTCCAAACCAGCCCACTTCGTTTGTGGTTAAACAAAATTTATGAATAATATAATTTGCTCTCAAATTTTAGCTGTAAGTATATGTAAAATTTAAATGACACTATAAACATTTTTGAGTACTCGCAAATTTGTTGTTTTTATCCGGTGTGTTCATCAAAGTTTCGATTTTTCCTTTCTTTTCTTACTTTTCTTATTTTTATTTACAGTTCACATGAGCGTACACCCGAGGAACTGGAATTAGTGTTCGAGGAACTTTTGCATATTGCGGCATTATCGCATCTATCGACGAGCATTAAACGTGAATTATCCTCGATTATTGTCTTTGAAGCACACGCTCAAGCGGGAACCATATGTAAGTGAAACGGTGTAGTGATTCAGAGTTTTAGCAGTTAATTTACTGAGTTGGAGAGAAGACGATGAGAAGTGCGAGCACCTGTCCAGAACTGAAGTATTACATTATTCTCGTATTCAAATATATATTTTCATATTTTTTATTACTATCAGGTCTGTTCTGACTTCCACGGTGGTTTAAAACTACTCATTTTGGTGGTTTTAAATTTTTGACTTCGAAGTCAAATTATACTTAGATTTAAATCGGGTAATGAAGAGACTTGTTCAAAAACCTAGAAAACCAAATTTATAAACACGAAACCATGAAAAAATTAGTGGTTTGACACCAGCGCACAGTGGTTCAGAATCATATTGCTTCGGTAAACATTTTTGAGTTATGCAGCAAATCTAAATTAGACAAGGGCCCAAGGATTATTATTAATACCTCAATTAACATTTGAGGAATAACTTTTGAAAAGTAACAGGTTAAAACCCAGAATTAAACAAATAAAAAAGGCGTAAAGTTCGGCCGGGCCGAACTTATATACCCTTCACCATGGATTGCATTCCACAGAGGATGTCGATTTTCGTAGAAGTGTAGTAATATTACAGGAAAATATATTTTTTTTATATAGCCAAATCAAAACAAATAAAAATACTAAATACATAATTTTATAAATAAATATAATATTTTCATTATTTCAAACCATTATTTATTTCAAATCAAAAAATAAATATTCTTATATTTATATTTTCAAAAAGCTTAAATACCATAAATATTGGCAGATAGTGGGTGCTACAGTTGGTTGTATTTCCATTCTATTCTAATTCCAAAAGTACTAATTTTGGAAATCAATTATCAGACGTACATAGTGCAAAATAACCTAACTTCATGATTCAACCAATTTTTGCCGTAAAAGAAAAATAACGAATTTGGAAAAAATTACGAATTTGTCTATGCAGTCAGAGTTATGTATACACCAAATTCCATGATTCCAGCTGCGCCCATTTGGTTGGTACCATTTTTACCCCCTTGACGTTTCTACACCATTATAATTTCATCATTCTAGCTGTAGTCCTTTAGTTGGTACTATTTTCTCCCTCTGTACCATTGTATCCCTTCAAAGTAAAAAATTTCGAAAAATCCGTTTATTTTCCGTGTATACGCAGTCAGAGGAATGTATACTCCGAATTGCATGACTCTAGCTGCGGTCATTTTATTGGTACTATTTTTATCCCCTTTTTTCATTTTAACCCCAAAAATACGAATTTCGAAAAGTCTGTTTATTTTAAGTGTCGACGTAATCAGAGGAATGTATGCACCGAATTTCATTATTCCAGGTGTAGCCGTTTGGTTGGTACCATTTTTATCCCTCCGTACCCATTGTATCCCTTGAAAGTACGAATTTGGAAAAAACCTTTTATTTTTCATGTCTACGTAGTCAAAGGAATGTATACTCCGAATTTCATGACTGCAGCTGCGGTCATTTGATTGGTACTATTTTTATCCCTTTTTTTCATTTTAACCCCAAAAAGTACGAATTTTGAAAAATCCGTGTATGTTACTTGTCTATGCAATCAGAGGATTGTATACACCGAATTTCATTATTCTAGGTACAGCCGTTTGGTTGGTACCATTTTTATCCCTCTATTCCCATTTTACCCCTTAAAAGTACGAATTTGGAAAAAATACTTTTATATTATGTATCTACTCAATTAGCCCATTTCACCCCCTACAAATAAGAATCACCTTATGGTGCACGTTTTTGCTATAAGGGGAATGCGCGTACCAAATATCATCAATATAAGCAGACATACTCAAAAAACATGCTTAAATACGCTAAAATATTAGGGATTATTATGGGTATGTTTAGTCCTTGTGAGGGAAAAATTTTTCCCTTTCGGTCGATTTCGCCCCATTTCAATCCCAACCGATCTACGACTATAAGACGCATTTATGGAAAATTTAAACATTCTAGCTCCTTTCGTTTAGATGCTAGCGTGCTTTCAACAGACGGACAGTCGGACGGACGGACGGACATGGCTAGATCGTCTTAGAATTTTATGACGATCAAGAATATATATACTTTATAGGGTCTCAGGTCGATATTTCAAGGTGTTACAAACGGAATGACAAAGTTAGTATACCCCCATCCTGGAGGTGGAGGGTATAAAAATACAACAGATTGTGGTCAATTCAATTGATATTTATGTAGACGAACAGAAAAACAATGTCAATGAAAAGAATTGCAGAATTGCATCGCCACCTAAGAGATGTTTACCTGTATTAACTCGATTTGGCTGCAAATCAGGCATTATTAGGTGGTTTTGGGCATAGTTCCGCGAAATGAACTCAGATTGGCATACAATTTAGCTAAAGGAAATGTGCTCATATTTTTCAAAGTTAATGCAAAAAATGAGTAACTCGCGTTTTGGAACTAAAAATCTGACTTTTGCACTAATTGTGTCCTATCTCCCAAGGGTGTAATTTCGTGCAGTCTAAAGATACCCTTTAAAAACGAGGAACCCTTCAACCTTTTTATACCCTCCACCTCCAGGATGGGGTATATTCACTTTGTCATTCCGTTTGTAACACCTTGAAATATTCATCAGAGACCCCATAAAGTATATAAAGGGTGTTTTTTATTGGGGTATAGAACTTTAAGTTGGCATCACTTTTTTAACTGGCGGCAATTTTGTCAGCTGTCAAGTGATTAATATTTAGTTTGGTTTGCCATTTCATCATGAACAGGTTGACAAAAGAACAACGCTTGCAAATCGTGCAAATTTATTTCGAAAGTAATGGTTCAGTTCGCGAAGTTCACCACAAGCTCCGTCCATTTTATGGTCGACATAATCGTCCATCAGAGCAATTAATTCGATGAGCGCATAATTTCGCGGAATGGACCTGTCAATTGGCCACCAAGATCGTGTGATTTGACACCATTGGATTATTTTCTTTGGGGATATGTGAAGTCGCTCGTCTACGCCAACAAACCAGAAACGTTAGGGGACTTGGAAGCCAACATTCGTGGCGTGGTTGAAAATTGGACCTGTAGAATTGGCTATATTCGAGCCAGCCGCGGCGGCCACATGCCCGAAATCATATTTAAACACTAATGGCATAAAATTATCCTTCCAATAAAGCCAAATTGATGGACATTAAAACGATTTTCTTGTGTTTTATTTCAATTCGAAGTTCTATACCTCAATAAAAAACACCCTTTATATTCTGTATCCTGGTAAAATTCTAAGACGATTTAGTCATGTCCGTCTGTCTGTTGAAAGCACGATAGCGGCCGAACGAAATGCGCTAGGAGGTTGAAATTTTCCGTAAATGTGTCTTATGGTTGCAGATCGGTTGGGATTGAAAGTGGGCGAAATCGGGCCAGAGGGAAAAATGTATATTTAGACTATTTAAGCAATTTTTTTGAAAATTTCTGATTTTTATACACTTGAAATTTGTTTCGCACCTTCTTTAGAAACATGTGATAACCAAAAAGTCCAAAAAATATTTTGCTGGTGAAATGGGACAAAAGGGATAAAAATGGTACCAAAGATACGACAACAGCTAGAAACATGAAATTCGGTGTGTACATCCTTATAATTACGTAGACACCTAAAATAGACAGATTTTTCGAAATTTGCACTTTTAAGGGATACAATTGGAAAAGAGGGATAAAAATGGTACCAACCAAACCGCTGAAGTTAAATTCATGAAATTCGGTGTAAGCATTTATCTGACTGCGTAGACGCGAAACATAAAAGATTTTTTCGAAATTTGTACTTTTAGTCGGAAAATGGAGCGACAGGATAAAAAAGGTACCAATCAAAGGGTTGCGGTTAGAATAGTGAAATTCGGTGTGGACATTGCTGTGACTGCGTAGACACGAAAAATAAAAATATATTTCGATATACGTACCTTTAGGATCAAAACGGGATAAAATTGGTACCAAGCAAATGGATGTACCTAGAATCATACAATTAAATGCGTTCATTCCAATATGGGAGAAATCGGCCCTGAGGAAAAATGTTTCTCCCTAATGACGACTGACAATACACCTAATATTTAGAGTAAATTTTTATAGATTGCTCCCTCATGTTCACTTTGTGATTACTATTGCATTATTATATTTAGTTGTAGACTATTAATATTATAATAATGGAGCAATGAAATTTCTTTGAAACAGTGCGCATAAGTAGGTATTATAGTTTGAAATAGTAAACAAATATAGTAATACACATTAAAGCCTCTAATCTAACGGTAACACTGAGGAATGCACTCCGTGGTGGAGGGTATATAAGATTCGGCCCGGCCGAACTTAACGTCTTTTTACTTGTTTATTTTATTCCTCAAAAGCTTCAAATGTTATGTTGGTCATACATATCTTCTAAAATATATATTGCAAACAAACTTTATTTGACACAAACAGTTTTGGAGAAACCAAAATTCCTCAATTTTCAAAATCTGAAAAAGCTAAAAATCTGTAATACGGAAAAATATTTTTTGTGTACAAAAAATATGCTAAAAACAGAAAATAAAAATCGGAAAATACGAAAAGTAGTCAACTTTGGCTAATTTTTAAAATATATCAGATTGCTCGATTCAATGTCAATATCTCAAAATAATCCTTGCGTCCTTGTTTTAAAGAGCTAAGAAATCTTTACTAGAACAAAAGTTATTGAATTTTGGCCGAAGGATTTTGATTTTGAACCACTGTGCGATGGTTTTTATGAGTTTATGGTAATTGTGTCTTATCGCATCCATGCCTTTGATTCACCCACATCTGTCGGCGATCATAGAGTGTAGAGCGCTGCATTTAACCCTTAAGTGTACACCAAAGTGTTGTAGCACAAAGAGACACCAGGCTCTGACCGGACCCACTTCAATTTTATATGTGTTTTACAGCTACATGTCTGTAAAATAACCAATCTTATTATGCAATTTGTTTCACTATACAAAACATTATCAATTAAAAATAATAATAAGAATTCACTTGAGAAGAGTATTAAAAAATTATATTTATATTCAAAACTATATGCAAAGGGTTAAACTTGTTGCTTTGGTAGAAAAAGAGAAAAGACTCGGTGATCAATAATTAATTTTATGATATGCAATTTTAGGGGCTGGCTTTAAAAGTTGAGCTAATTATATATTTCTCCCGAAATTTTCCACTATATGCATTGAGGAATAATGAAGGATTCAAATATGAAAGGACCTATTTTCGTCATATTTGTTCGCTTCATAAAACCACAAAAAATATTACATTACTTTGGACATTGGTACCAATATCGCATTTCTGAGTTATTAATATCTATATCCTTTAGAAATTTAAAGTCCTCTAAAAAGGACAAACGACCACGAACTTTTAGTGACCTATAGTTTCAGTTCATATAGTCTCGTCCTTAAGAAAGAAATATTGTCGCACGTTGTTTTTGTAACAGTTTATGTGCAATTTGCCTACCAATCCATTGGAAGGTCAAAATGTCATAGTTTTTATACACTTCACCTCCAGGATGGGGGTGAAGATTAAATAGAAGATCAAAATATTCATCGGAGACCCCATAAAGTATATATATTCTGGGTCGTGGTAAAATTCTAAGACGATATAGCCATGTCCGTCTGCCTGTTGAAAGCACGCTAGCTTCCGAACGAAATGAGCTAGGAGGTTCAAATTTTTCCTAAATGTGTCTAATGTTTGCAGATCGGTTGGGATTCAAAGTGCGCGAAATCGGCCCAGAGGGAAAAAAATTCCCTCACAAGGACTGAAAATACCCTAATATTAAGAGTATTTCAGCATGTTTTTTGACCATATTAGCTTGTATTTACTTGACTTTGAGTATACGCATTCCCCCTATAACAAAAACGTGCACCATAAAGTGATTCTTATTCGTAGGGGGTGAAATGGGGTAAAAAGGGATAAAAATGGTACATATCAACCATAACAACAGCTAGAAACACGATATTCGGTATGTGCATTCCCCTAATTGAGTAGATACATAATATAAAAGTATTTTTTCCAAATTCGTACTTTTCATGGGTAAAATGGGATAGAGGGATAAAAATGGTACCAACCAAACGGCTGCATTTATAATAATGAAATTCGGTGTATACATTCCTCTGATTGCGTAGACACGTAAAATAAACAGATTTTTCAACATTCGTACTTTTTGGGGTTAAAATGGGAAAAGGGGATAAAAATAGTACCAACCAAATGATCGCAGCAGGAGTCATGAAATTCGGAGTATACATTCCTCTGACTGTATAGTCACGAAAAATAAAAGGTTTTTTCCAAATTCATACTTTCAAGGGATATAATGGGTACAGAGGGATAAAAATATTACCAACTAAACTGCAACAGCTAGAACAATGAAATTAGGTTTGTACATTCCTCTGATTGCGTAGACACGTAAAATAAAGAGATTTTAGAAAGTCGTACTCTTAAGGGGGTAAAATAGGAAAAGGGGAATAAAAATGGTACCAACCAAATGGCCGCAGCTAGAATCATTGAATTTGGTATATACATTACTCCGACTGCATAGACACGCAAAATAAAAAGATTTTTCAAAATTTGTAGTTTTTACTTTTAAGGCAAAAATTGGTTGAATCATGAATTTGGGTTATTTTGCACTAAGTACGTGAGATAATGGATTTTCAAAATTTGTACTTTAGGTATTAAAATAGAATGGCATTACAACCAACTGTAGCACCAACTCTCAATATTTATGGTATTTATGCTTTTTTGAAAATATAAATATAAGAATATTTATTTTTTAAATTGACTTGAAGTATTATTTTGATATATATAGTGTAAACGTATTGGCAGCCTTGCCTTATAAGCGTGATTTGAAATAATAAAAATATTATATTTATTTATAAAATTATTTTTTCAATATTTTTGTTTGTTTTGGTTTGGCTATATTAAAAAAATATATTTTCCTGTAATATTACTGCACTTCTACGAAAATCGAAAGTCTCTGTGGAATGCAATCCATGGTGAAGGGTATATAAAGTTCGGCCCGGCCGAACTTAACGCATTTTTTAATTTTAACAGTTTGAAAAAAATGAGGCCCTTAATGAGTTAAACCGTTCCTTAAATTGCTATTTGTGCGATTAATACCTTTCCAACTGAAAACAAAAATCGAACTAAAAATATAAAAATTGTTGTGTATTTTACAAAAAATGCATCAAACATTGAACTAAAATTGTAAAAATCTGCCTTTGTTACTGGGTCATATTGCAATTTTTTGATATTGTTTGATAAGATTCGGGACAAATTTTAATTTCTATAGTATTTTTTCTCAATGTCATTCTCCCCCTTACTCAAGAAAAATCTGATTTATAGAGGTTTATATAATAGCGAATTATTTTGGGAGAACACATAAAACAAATCAATCTTTCATTTTTGTCAGGAACATCGACAACTTTTTTCTTTCTCACAAAAGGAACCTCTCTAATACATATATATTAAAACCAATTTTTATTGTTGTAATATTTGATAGGTTCTACAAGATTTTGGTAGTTTTTCCGAAAATGCTCCATAATAATCACTCGCCATTTGCAAAATACTATAGCACTATGGCATCATAGCATAAATTTTCGCCCAGCCTGTCCAAAATCTTTTAGTGACTGTTTCGAATTTGCCAAAGGAACAAAGTTTTTGGTGTTTCATACGAACTCACCTTTCACCAGCTTTTAAACTATTTGCTTTCTATGCTTTCAAATTTAAGCATTTACTCTGATGCTGATCTGCTGCAATGACCCTCACACCCTTTTTACTTTATTCTATGAATTTCCAACGAGGACCAACTTTATGTAAACTTATCCCTGGTTGTTTATGAGAGGGTTTCCTACTTTTTTCACCCACAACTTACACACCCATATCAAGCCAGTGCTGTTGTTTATTTGTTAACAAAAGTTTACTTTGCAGTTAATTAAATATCTAAAGCCAAAGAATCTGTATTAAAGTTTAATACAATTAAACTTTGTCATTGCTAAACTAAGCAGCGACTAAAAGTACTAAATTAATCTCTATACAAATACCCGGTAAAGGAACGAAAACCAGTACCACTTGCAAGAGAATGGTGGAAAGAGAAAGGTGCAAAAATTATGTTGCCTGAAGGGTGAGAGGGGGGGGAGGTTTCTGTGAAAGGTGAACAAGAAAATGATTTAAAAAATGTTGATTGAAATTCTTTTAATGCGTTCTTGGCAGCTTCTTCTGCTTCTTCGTCATCGTCTTCTTATCATCTTTAATTTCCATCGTTATTTATTTTTTTGTTAACTTTTTCTTGTACTTTCTTTTCATTCGCGCTTTTTAACACATTCTGGATGAACGAACGAAAAAAATACACGCCACCTCAACCAACTGCTTACATTCCAACACTTGGTGTGAACACAACAACAACCACGTCAACGTCAACACCGGCATCGACAACTACGTCATTGTTAATGTTCAGTGTTTAGCCAAGGTGACGAGGGCCGTTCGTGGTACATCATCCTGAAGGGATCCGTGGACGTCGTAATACATGGCAAAGGCACTGTGGCCACCCTTAAAAGCGGTGATGATTTTGGTAAACTGGCTTTGATTAACGACGCACCCAGGTGAGTAGTTATGAGGGCTGTGATGATTTTACCACTCGCATTCGCATTCGTCTGCCGCTCCTGTTGCTGATGCTGCAGGGTATTTCCATTGTGTTTTCAGCGAATATGAGACATTCCATTTGCGAAATTGGTAATTGTTCCAGATCTTTTGAGAAAATAATATTATTATGGTTGGTTCACCTATATGGTGGGTTCAAATATTTCCATACTAGAAAATCAACTGGCAAAAAATCCGTATTGTGACAGACTTCAGAATGGTTATTATAAAAACAAGCTACATAGGCCCTATTTACACGGAGACTTTTTAATTCTACTAATTTCAAATTTACAAATTTCGTTCGTTCGCCTTGAAACTCGAATGTCAAGACTTTTGAGTCGAGTAAAAAAGTCACCGTGTAAAGTGGGTCTTAGTTGAGTGAAATAAAAAAAGAAGATCTCTGTTAAAAAATCTCAAATTTACTAAATTATAAACAACCAGTTGAATGTCGCATGCATTGACCCATATGTGTCTGTCTCCGTGTACGTAAGTGTGTTAGGCTGAATTGGACAATTTAATTATGGAGGCGTCTGCCGCCGACAACGTCACCAGAGACGCGTTGCGGTGCGGTGGTGTTTCTTAATAATTTGCATAGAAATTCAAGTTTATTACAATGGAATAATAAGATATCAGATAATTTAGGGAAGTTTTCCTTTTCCTTTAAGGTTTTTTGCTCCTTCTTCTTCTTCTTGTTCTTCTTCATTTGTGTATAGTTCATTTGAAAGCGATTTCTTTTCATACGCACCGAACATCTGGTGGTGGAATGTAATTTTTTAATTGACGACTTAAATGATTTTAATTAATCTTTCAGAAAAAATCTTAATGATTTTTTACTTTTGCATAATGAAAATTGAAGTTTGAGAACAACTTTAGGAATACGCTGTACAGCAGGTGATTTAAGACCACTGCCACGGAAGGGGAGGGACAATAAAGTACCACCTGGGATTTTTTCTAACAAAGATTTTTTTATAATATTAATATCGATTTTCTTCCTTGTCCTTTAAAACGACTGTACGGCTGGAAAAGATAACCCAATTCAAGGGTAGAAAACTTCCAAAACCCTTATGAGTACGGTTTGTAGTTGGAAAAGATATACAATTTATATGAGATTGAAGTCCTTGCTTACATTTCCACGGAGCGTATGATTAATATTAAATTGGGTAGCAAAGGTACCTTTAATATTTGTATTATCATTTTGGAAATATATGCTCAATAACACCAGGTTATATGTTAAAATAAAGTTAATTATGATGGATATACATTAGGATGGGTCATGCAAATAATTTGCTGCGGTCACCGCCCAGAAATGAAGTGTTTAATGATGATCTGATGATTTCGTCAACGGGCGTCTGAGAGCTAAACGCATTTTTGTCTAATTTTTATACACTCCACGAGAGTATTATGTCTTTGTGCATTTGTTTGTAACACCCAAAAGGAAGCGAGATAGACCCATTGTTAAGTATACAGATCGACTTAGAATCACTATTTGAGTCGATTTAGCAATGTCCGTCTGTCCGTCTGTCCATCTATTGTGGTAATCAAATTACAAGTCGCAATTATAGTCCGATCTTAACAAAAATTGGCACAAATAAGTTTTGTGGATCAAGGACGAACGCTACTTTTTTTTATTTATTTATTCATTCGACTTTAGGCCTTTTAGGCCAAATTAGTCGCAGTAAGATATGGCAATACAATTCAATTTGAGCATATTATTAAATTAAGCCTAAGAACGTAATAAAGAGTGATTTTTTTGAGGTTAGGATTTTCATGCATTAGTATTTGACAGATCACGTGGGATTTCAGACATGGTGTCAAAGAGAAAGATGCTCAGTATGCTTTGACATTTCATCATGAATAGACTTACTAACGAGCAACGCTTGCAAATCATTGAATTTTATTATCAAAATGCGTGCTCTGTTAAGAAAGTTCAGAAAGAAAGAAATTGTGTTCAGCGACGAAGCTCATTTTTGGCTCAATGGGTACGTAAATAGGCAGAATTGTCGATTTTGGAGTGAATATCAGCCAGAAGCATTGCAAGAGCTACCAATGCATCCAGAAAAAGTCACAGTTTGGTGCGGTTTATGGGCTGGTGGCATCATTGGACCGTACTTCTTCAAAGATGATGCGAATCGTAACGTAACTGTGAATGGTGAGCGCTACCGTGAGATGATATCCAACTTTTTTTTGCCCAAAATGGAAGAACTGAACTTGGTTGACATGTGGTTTCAACAAGATGGCGCTACATGCCACACAGCTCGCGATTCTATGGCCATTTTGAGGGAAAACTTCGGAGAACAATTCATCTCAAGAAATGGACCGGTAAGTTGGCCACCAAGATCATGCGATTTGACGCCTTTAGACTATTTTTTGTGGGGCTACGTCAAGTCTAAAGTCTACAGAAATAAGCCAGCAACTATTCCAGCTTTGGAAGACAACATTTCCGAAGAAATTCGGGCTATTCCGGCCGAAATGCTCGAAAAAGTTGCCCAAAATTGGACTTTCCGAATGGACCACCTAAGACGCAGCCGCGGTCAACATTTAAATGAAATTATCTTCAAAAAGTAAATGTCATGGACCAATCTAACGTTTCAAATAAAGAACCGATGAGATTTTGCAAATTTTATGCGTTTTTTTTTTAAAAAAAGTTATCAAGCTCTTAAAAAATCACCCTTTATATACATGAGACCCAATGACTAGCCAAACTCTTGTTGAATCCATAAATTATTCCTTGAAAGTGCCTCTAAATGTTCTCCAGTATCATTCTTTTAAAATGACCAACAGAGCTTGAAAAGCACCTATTTCTATAGGGTACTACTGAATTCCATATTCGAGCCACACGGACAACAAATCTATCTATCTATTCATGATAAGCGTTGAAAATGTCGGCAATTGTATGTGTGAGTCCTAGTCGATGATCCAAAAGTAAAATTTTCGATTAGATATTCTGGGCTTCCAGCTCTCATTACTTTGTAAAACATAATCATTATTCTTAATGTTATAAAATCACTGAAATCGCATCCTAACAACTCTCTACAGTGTGATGAGACATGGTCACGAATGTGCAATTTGTAGACGCATCGCACTACCCTATTAAAACAATGTTTCAATCTGATGATATTGCCTTGAGAAGTCCCCGAATAAACTTCAATGCCATACAAAAGTATTGGAAAGCACAAGGCTACGGCAACTTGTTTTCTTACAACAAACGGTAGATAATGTCCAAGCGCGTATAATCTTCGCAATGTGCTAATAACTACCGATACAACATGATTAATGTGAGAAGTGAAATCAAGACGAGAATCCAAATAGAAACCAATACTTCTATAATGATCTACAAACTCTATGCATATGTTATTAAGTTTAATGTTCAAACGCTCAGTGTGGGTATGCGTGAAAAACATCGCCTTTGTTTTAGAGGGATTGAGATTCAAAAAATTTCTTAGTGAATATTCATAAATATTTGCTAGGTCTCTATTTATACTATCCTCAAAGATAGAAAGAGACAATCCACTCACATCAGCTAGGAACTGATTGTCGTCTGCGTATATATAACATTTCAAAAAAGTAATGTGGTTGAAAATGTCATTCACATACAACATAAATATTAAAGGTTCAAGTATGGATCCTTGGGGAATTCCTCTATATATAAATGCTAGGTCAGAGACACACCCATTTATTGCCAGGAATTGTGAGCGTCCGTTCATAAACGAATATAATAATTTGCACGCTGTTGAACTGAAACAGAATTGGCTATATAGCTTTCTTATTAATACATTATGAATCAAAGAGTCGAAAGCTCTACTGAAATCCAAAAATATGAGGACCGAGGATTGTTTTTTTATCTAAACTCTTTCTAATGTTATCCACCACATCCAAATTTGGTGCTGTAGTACTAAAGCCTTTCCGAAAACCTGATTGATACTTTGAAATATAGTTCCCAGTGTTAAGATGATCCTGCATTTGTTCTCTCAGGACAATTTCTAAAATTTTTGACATCGAATTCAATATGCTAATCAGACAAACTACGTGGGTTTTTCTTTTTTGGTACAGGGATCAGTTTACCAATTTTAATTATTATTTATTTAATTTGAGGCAAATCGGTTTAGATTTAGATATATACAAATGTCGCTCCCGACTTGACATTTTCCGCTCTAGAAACGACATATTGTACCAGGTTTTCTTTAAATTTGACACAACATCTTATAATCGAACTAAAAACATCTGTGCAGAAATTGGGTAAGATCGGTTCAGATTTAGATATAGCCCCCATATAAATGTCGCTCCCGATTTGACATTTTCCGCTCTAGAAACCCCATATTGTACTCGATTATCTTTAAATTGTTCACCACATCTTATAATCCAACTGGAAACACGTATGCAGAAATTGGGTAAGATCGGTTCAGATTTAGATATAGCCCCCATACAAATGTCGCTCCCGATTTGACATTTTCCGCTCTAGAAGCGACATATTGTACCCGATTTTCTTTAAATTTTGCACAACATCTTATAATCGAACTAAAAACATCTGTGCAGAAATTGGGTAAGATCGGTTCAGATTTAGATATAGCCCCCATTCAAATCTCGCTCACGATTTGATATTTTCCGCTCTAGAAATGACATATTGTACCCGATTTTCTTTAAATTTGCACAACATCTTATAATCCAACTAGAAACAGATATGCAGAAATTAGGTAAGATCGGTTCAGATTTAGATATAGCCCAAATACAAATGTTGCTCCCAAATGTTTAACCGATTTTGGTCAAACTATACATATTATATTTCACCTATTTCGTTCCAGATTTCAATATACCCCCATACAAATGTCCTTTCCGATTTAACATTTTTTGTTAAACACATACATTTACAGGATACAAAAATCCTTCCCGTTTTCACTTTTTCATCGAATTAAATTGTATTCGGATAGAAAGTGGAGTGTATTATAGAGTCGGCCCCGCCCGACTTTAGCCTTTCCTTACTTGTTTTTTCTGAAATAGTAGCACTTTGAATATAAATTTTTTTTCTTGTCTTAGAATAACTCGTTTAGTTTGATTTTTTATTGTTTTTCAAAGCGACAGCTAAAAACTCATATTTCTTGGAAACTTTTTGTAAGAGTTGTTTAGACAAATAAATAGAAGGAATCAATAACTTTCACTTGAAGTGATTGTAAAAACATTATCAAATACCAGCCAGCCAGACGGAAGGACATGGCTCAAAGAACACAAAAAGTCGTGAAACAGATTTGGTCCAAACATACTTAGGGTCTTAAGTAACTCTTTCATGGGTTACATTTTTTCTGTCCCAAATGATATATACCCTCCGACTCTGTAGAGTGAGGGTATAAACATACACTGTGGAATACAAGAAATAACACGGTTCTGACAACGGATTGTAAGAGAGGGGCAAAAATATTATACGTCTACTGCGTTTTGAAAGTTTACGTATGACGGTCATTATAGAATTTTGAATATTTTCCCCCATTGCATATTCTTATTTTTTATTTCATTTTAATTATATGATGTGTTGAGGTATATTACCTAAAACACCAGAAGGAGAAACATTTTTCTAGATTCCCGATAAATGGGTATGGGTAGTATTGGTCCCTTTGTGAAAAGGTGAAAACCACCCCTAAAACAGGCGTTTAACGGATCAAAATGTTCTACAAAAATATTTGCAATAAAATTCTGTTATGAGTCTCTGAATACGGCGAAACGTAAAACTCAACTTAAATGACAGAAATAAGTCAAAACTTAAAATTATTTTAGGGTTAATTTTGCACTTTTTGTTATACTCACATTAAACAAAATTTTTGGGAGAGTGGTGTGAATGGAAAATATACATATTCTTCTTCAAATTTCACTATAAGTCGCAGAAACAAAAAAAGCTGTTGGTGGTGGTTTTTACCCCTTTTTCACAAAAAGGACCAAAAAGACCCCTGAATTGAAGAGCTAGAGGGTTAAAATGTTCCACAAAAATGTTTCTCGTAGTGTTTTAAGTAATATTGCTGGACACATCCTATGTTTAAAATGTAAGGGCCACAAGATTCCCTATGTCGATTCATCATAAGAATGTTCAATAGGAGGCAATATTCACCCCTTCTAAAATTACCCCCCCACGTATACTTTAAAAACGTCGATACATGTTTAGTTTTTACCCCGTCTATTATAGCGTATGATTAACATTAATTATTGGATGTTATCAACACTCATACGCTGTTCATTCCATCGAGTTCGTTCGTCCTGGGAGAAGGGAATGGCGGTGGAAAAAATACACAATTAATTAATTTTCAGCTAATTCAGTTCAATCGGAGGTTAGTTTCAGATTGAGATTTTCCTTAGAAAACCTGTAATTTTCGGGCAACAATAAGGGTCATAACTTTTATCCATAGATATTTTCCAAAAAGACCTCGTTCTCTTCGTTACTGTCCCAGCTATTATAAAAAAACGCAATATTATGTTATTCAAATTGACAGCGAGGTTTTGCGTTTTTTAAACAAAATTTTAAAAAATCATAATTATTTTAAAATCTTTTGCGTCTACCATAGCTTCTACATTTATCCATAGATCTTTTATATATAAACACAGTTTTCTTCGTCAGGCAATTACAAAATAAAAGTAGAATATTTCTTTTCTATTTTTACGGGTGTTTTCGTGCCTGCAAAATATGATTTATTCGATCGGAACCTATATTTCAAAAATGAGAGTACAAATATTAAAAGGTGCCTTTAGCGAAAATTGGAATTTTAGTAAAAAATATAAAAAAATATATATAAATTAATTAATTTTATGAATCAGTATGCCTTTTTATCTTTTTTGTTGAGGGGAGTGTTTTCCGATGACTACATTTAGTAAATACTTTTTTTAGTTTTTGGTTTTTCTTTCCTTTTAAGCGACTCTATCATTCGGTCTTTGGTGAGTTCCCACCAAGTTCCATCGCATATGTGTGCGAATGCTCTCTACCTCCCATAACCTCCCACACTCCTACACTCTAACCACTAGACAACCCCTAGACCACCCCGAGAGCCAACATGTTCGATTTACGCTGAGTACACTTCCGATTGAATCGAAATTAACTCTGGCAAAAACCAAAACTAACACACAAAAAAGAAAGAAAACATAATTATTGGCAAGCCTCCCACCCAACAACATCCAATTGATTACTTCGTTATTCCATTTGATTGCGTGCGACTGTGAGTACGTGTACGCAGGCATCTATTGAAGTGTGCTTGAGTGTGTGATCCTGACATATGTAAATCTATGGCAGCACTATCACATGCTGTTACACACAATACACACTGTGTGTGTATGTATGCGGATGAATTGAAGCTGTTGCTGTTTAATGTCCCAAAGCTAAAATTGTTTGCCTGGCTGTGTGGCGGGCGCAACAGAGTGTTCGTGTCACTGGCTTTGAGTGTGGCGCAAGAATCGATGGAAAAAAGGAACCAATTTACCCATGCTTTACAGCAGGATTAGTTTTGAAATGCATCGCATACACTCATACATGGATATACATCCATTTCCATGCCAACACTAAAGTGGGTCGAGCTTCATGCAAACGAAAAAGATCTACTACTATATTAATGGTTGGTTTATATTTCGAATTTAAATAAAAAGCTTTTGTGAAGTATCATTTGAGATCAGATATTAAAAGGTGTGTTTTAAACTACTCGACTTTGTTGAGGAGGTTAGTTTCATAGTATAAAAAAGTGAAACTTACAATGAATAATGACCTTTGCAATAAAAGGTTCTCATATATTGTCGAAGGGCTATGTATAATATTTTCTGGTGTATTTTTGCCTTTTAACACGAAAACGATATTAATTTTGTTATTGATAATATTTTTATTTCACTAAAATTCCATATATGCCTTTTTAACTCGAAAACGAGATTAAAAAAAATTATGGATTTTTTTTATTTTTTTTTTAATTCCAATTTTTGCCGAAGGTACCTGTCATATTTGGAAATATAAGCCCGATGAACCCTGCTTATATGTTCAATTAACGATTTCAGCTTATAAGCATTATTAAATTCTTTGAAATCAAATATTTTTTCAGCGGGTATAATTTTTATTTTGTACTCAAATGTAGCAAATATTTTCCAAAAGAATAACATTGAATTCAGTAACTTGGATCTGAGTAGGAAGGCGAAGAAGTCTGAAATCAATTTTTTTATTTTTGATTTGAATTAAAATCATCTTGCAATTCATCGATTAATAAAAACTGTATTTGTTATTCGATATTATATTATATTATATATTTAAGATTTTAAAAATTAAGAAACATTTCAATTTTTTTTAATTAACCTGCGTTTGTAGGACAGTGATTTTAGAAAACACATCTCGTGTCCTGAAGTCATCAAAAAGTAAAACAATTTTTTTGCTTTTATCGCCAAAATATCGAAAAGTCGGGGGCGAAAGAGTTAAGGTAGTTGTTATAGCTACAAGTGTTGCTAGTCTCACTTTCACATAGAAATAGTGGTTTAAGAACAGTCTAAAAAAAATAGAGAAAAATTAGTTTTTTTTTTTTAATGTATTGAATAAATAAATGTTTTACGTCTACATTTATTTATTTAATACATTTAATTTGGTTTAAATAATATTTTTTAAATTTTTGATTAAATAGCAATAATTTGAAGAAAGGCAAGAGTATTCATTCTCTTATAGCTGGCTTATGTTTGATAACGGTATAGAATTCCCAAGAGCTAAGAGAAAAAATTAATAATTAATTTCTTGTTTAAATACCCAAATTGGTACTTATATTTATTTGTACATATCGAGGGCACATATTCAAAAGAGGCTATGAACCATTTTCTCGAAAATGAGTTTTTGATGCCAAACTATTCTCAGATTTGGATGACATCTGCCATATAAATTTGGAAAAGAAATTTTTTCTAAAACCATTTTTTCAACTTTTTCTGATTTGGCTATCCACTCACACGTTAGTTTGTGACTGTATAAGTGGCTATGAATATAAAAATAATATAATATAATAAAAATAACAATGGAGCACCATACAACCAAAGATTATAATTCTCTACAAGGATTTTGTTTAAAACATTTTCCTAGATTATCAAATTCCTTCATTTCGCGTTAATAGCATATTGATTTCCAAGTTATAAGGCTCAAATAGAATAAATAGTGGCTGTAAAGTCAAAAATTGTGAAAAGTATCTCTAGAAAAACCCGCGTAACTTTTTATTAGATTGAGAATACCAAAATATTTCTTTGGCATGCTATTACTGACTTCATGGGGAATATTTGTTTCAGAAAAGTTTCAGAATCATGGATGAAGAAAGTTAAAATATAAGCAACTGCAACCGCGAATTTTGGATTTTTCAACAATTGCAGCGATTTTCGCGACTGACTACATATACATATGTTACAAGCGCCATAGGTTCTTATTAAGCGAACAAAAAATCAGCCGGATCCGTTGGCTAGGTCGCGAGAAAATCAAAAACCGAAAATGAAAATTTTCCAAAAAATATCCAATTTGTATTTTTTACATGCAAAAGTGGCTATGAACCATAAAACCGCGAATAATAGGAAATTTCGAAAACTTAATTAATTAGATCAATCTGTAAAAGAATGATTAATATTTACTCTTCAAATTAAGGAGAAAATCAGTTTTTTGGCTCTCCTGAAAATTTATGTTTTTGTTCATAGCCACTTATGAGTATAAGCCCTCGATATATTATCTCCACAGCATTCTTTTGTTCGGTGACTTACATTGAAATTTGACGTAGAATATTTTTTCCATTCACACCTCGCTTGTACAATTCAGTTTTGTGGGACAGTTTAGCACCAATTCGGGAAAAGTACGAAAATAACCCTAAATGAATTGTAAGTGTTGACTTATTTCTGGCTTTAAGTTGGGCTTTGAGTTTTGGTGTTATCAGAGATTCATACTATGTAGAATATTATAGCAAATATTTTTGTAGAGTATTTTGAGTCGTTAAACCGTTGTTTTTGAGGGTGTGTTTTTACCACAAAAGGGACCAAAAAGAAAAAGAAAGGAACTAGAAAGTTAAAATGATCCACAAACATTTTAATTGTAGTATTTTAAATAATATTTAATAACAATAATAAATAATAATATATAATATAATAAATATTCACCATTCTCTAAAATGATATCCATAAACTTTCAAAACGCTGATACAATTTTCTTTTCTTTTTCACCCCCTCCATCAGAATTCGTTGTCAAAACATTGTATTTTTTATGAGTTCCACAGTGTTATTGAAGGTACATTCGTTGAAAATTGGATTTTTAGAAGAAAAGAATTAAAAAATGCATCCATAATTTTTTTTGTTTTTAGCAATCCATCGGTAATAGACTGAAACTCTCACTAAAAAATTCTTGTAAAAGCACAAGATATTCTAGTTCACATAACATAATTTTACGAATTTTAACAAAAATCCATGATTTGGACTATTTTTCCTTTTTTGAGCTATTTTTCTTTGGGACTATTTTTCATAGAGCCGGTTGCAGAACATTTCCATTTTGCGACCCTCTCTGTTACACAAATCCACATGTGTGTTACATGTGTTGGTTACACTCTAAATGACTGTGTTCAATTGTAAGCACATGTAACCGGGGGAATCCTGGTAAACTTAGGTATGATAAAATTTACATTGTGGACCAGTGCACAACAATTTTTACTCAGTCATCAAAGAATTGTCATCATTTCAGTTCATCGAACAGTTCATGATGAAAAGAAAAATAAATATTAATATAACAAAAAAATTATTAAGTTCAAAAGACAATTCACAGATGGTTGGGCGATAAACTGGACGATTAGAATTCTCCAAAGTCCATTCATTTTATTCCATATTTATCAATCTGCTTAGTCAACAGAAACAAACGCGTTCCGATAACATCATCATGATTTCTCGTCAGTCAATAAACATAGTCACATTCGACTGCAATCATCAACAGAGATTTTGCAGACTGTTGGGCGCCAGCTTAACCGATTATATTTCTCCGGTGTCCATTCATTTACATCTAATCTTTGATAACAGGATTCCCCTTTTATATCAACAGTACGGTCTATTGTCTGGCATCATCAATAGCCATTTCTCAGACTGTTGGGCGCCAGACTAACCGAGTAGAATTATTCGAAGTACATTCACTTGTATATATTTGTCCATCTGCTTGATAACAGAATATTCCATTATCTATTACCTGTCATTCAGTCATATTTCAGTCAATAGAAACAGTTGTATTCGCATGGTATCATCAAAAGACATTTTCCAGACCGTTGGGCGCCACAGTTCTGCGATGTCCATTCATTTACATGTACAAAGGGATAATTTGTACCTTTATCCTTCAGTCAATAGACTCAATTGCATTCAGCAGACATTAACAGACATTTCCTAGACTGTTGACCCTGACCAATTATAATTCTCCGAAGTACATTCATTGTATTTATCAATCCAACAGTATTTGCTAACAGTATTTCCCATTACCTGTGTTACAAGCGTTTCGCTGACACATTTACTTATGTCAATACACTACCTTACTTCTGCCATTAGGACTCATGTCCTCCTTAGCCGTGATCTAGTCGATAACAAATATTCAAAAATCCATATTCTCTATTATTTTATCTGTCCACCCTCGATAGAATTTCCTTCTTTCTTTGGTCCAAACAGACCTCTATCCTTCTGTCATTTAAAAAAATTCCTGTCCTATAAGAGACATCCAAGCTTGTATCTTTGACGACAGCCGGAAGTTGGGCGCCATTAACCCCACTAAGAAGGTGTGTGAATAGAACTCAAAAAATTGTCAAACAACACCCTACTTATTTGTCCAAAATCCATTCACCAACATACATACATCTACATATGTCAATGAGCTGGGAATACAGCTAGAAAAATCATGGCAATCTCAATTTCTGAAATAAGACCTTTTTTCTCTGTGTCTGTGTCCTCTGTCAGTCAATTAGACATCCGTTATTTGATATTTATACCACCCATATTCCACTAAGAACATTCATTCGCTTCATTAGGCAGACAGACACCTTTCCATTTGATTTGTTAACGTACAACATCCTGTAGGATGTTAATCTACTTGATGTTGTGTTTCAGGAGAAGAAATAAATAATAAAAATCTGAAAAAGTGTAGAAATTTACTTAAACATTTCAAATTAACGCTATACGAGCAGTGAAGTATTGTTGTTGAAGGAAAGATAGCGTGACAACTGACAGTTCAGGTTAGTAAAAATGGACAGCTACACAAAAGGACGCGCAACTTTTTTAAAATAATGAAGATGTTCCCAACAAAATCATCTTCAAAAGAACAAGACGTTTTCAATACTGCACAATATTTTAAGAATAATAAAGATTTTTCAAAAAAAAAAAAAAAATATTACAGCTTTAAGTCGTGATAAAAAGCTGCGATAACAAAAACGTTTGAGTGAAATTTTAACATTTTATTTCGATTTTTGTTTTCGCAGCTTAGTTATCCAGTCTTAAACAAAAACTCCCATATTGCTTTGTCACCTGTCAAATTCGTCACAATTTCCAAGTGATTGTCAATATACAAATGAAATTATAACAAAATACAGAAGAAATACAGAATAATATAGAGAAGAAATTTTGCAATTTAGTATTGTTTAAATAATTTAAAATGGATTACATGGTTCACTTTGGATTACATATCCATTCGGCTCTTTTCCTTCTCACATGATGTTTTCCACGAAAATCATCTCATAGGCCAATCTGCCAGTCTCTTCGTTATATTTCAGCTATGACAAAATAGTTCAAGATGTTCACTGAAAGAAAAATGTTTCATTACATCAATGAAACAGTTTCATTAATGTGCTTACATTGATGCAATGAAATGTTTCATTACCAGAATGAAATGTTACATTCGGGTTAAGAAAGAGTTTCATTATTTTGTTTGTGACGGAAAAAGTAAACAAAACTTAGTATAATCGACTGAACAAGTATTGCAATAATAAAATTAATCCTCTACATTATAATCCAGCCGAAGATTCTCATAATATTAACCATATTTGCTTGGATTTATACTAAAAAAAGATTTTATTGCATCAATGAAAACCATTCCGTTGTATTAATGACACAACAAATCATTAAAAATATTGTTAATGAAATATTTCTTTCATTAATGTGTTATAATTTTTTAGTGTGCGTATTTTTGGGTGGCATACAGGAAGTAAGATATAATTCTCATTCATTCTATAGTTCATTTAGCTTAATTATTTTGGTTTCTGCGCCAAATAATTGCTGCAAACTGTAAGTAGATGCAGTTAAATAAGCAATAATAAGGATATTTTTAGTATTAATTCTTTTTGATGCAGCAATGAAATATTTGCATTATGTCAACGAATCAATGAAACTATTTCATTACTACAACGACAAAAAAATCATTAATGAACATTTCGTTAATGAAACGTGTCTTTAGATTGACTTAACCTTCTTCACTAATATAATGACAATGTTTCAATGTATTAATTACACTTTTTATTAATCTAACACTAATGACACATTGTTCATTGATTGTTAATTTAATGAAACATTTTACGTATTTTGTATCAATGAAGCTCTTGGTCCACAAACAATGACAGATTTCATTGATGAAATGTAAGATTTCGTTGGGGGAATGAAGCTTTCCTTTCAGTGTTCGATCGCCACCCTATTTTTCACGATATTATTATTTTAGTATTTTTACAAACATTTGTTGGCTGCCCGCCACTTTATTCCCCTCAATGATTTACCTAAAGGTGCCCATCTTTCACAAATATAAGTCTTGGTTAAAACCGATATAACTTCCATACGGGTAGTCAAAATCATTCGAAAATTGATTTTTGAAAATGCTTTTATAATCACTTTAAACCAAAAAATATTTACGGTTTAGTCACGCTCCTTCTTGTACCTCCCACACAATTGTCTATATCCTAGATAAAATTAAATCATTAATAAATCCTATACTGGTGCATGGAAACCACTATCCCTATTATCCCTTCCCTATTAATATTATAAAACCTTAGTGTAAGTCTGTCTGTCTGTTTGTTTGTTCCGCAATCACGTGTAAACGGCTGAACCGATGTTGTTGAAATTTGCAGTACAGATAGATGCAGGTCTGGAAGGAACTATAGGCTATAGAATTTTTAAAAATTTGCTCTGTGGGCGGAGGGGGCGTGGTAATAGTGTTTTTGAGAGCTAGAAGGCTGAAAATTTGTACATATATTACTGACCGCGAGAATGATAATTATGATGCCGAAATTTAGATTTTCGTTTTGTGGGCGGAGTGGGCGTGGCAATAGTGTTCTTTGAGCTAGAAGACTGAAAAATGGAATGTATATATTACTGACCACGAGAATGATAAATATGATGCCGAAATTAGGATTTTCATTTTGTGGGCGGAGTGGGCGTGGCAAAAGTGTTTTTGAGGGCTAGAAGGCTGAAAATTGGTACATATATTACTGACCACGAGAAAGATCAATTTGATGCCGAATTTGGATTTTAATTTTGTGGGCGGAGTGGGCGTGGCAATAGTGTTTTTGAGAGCTAGAAGGCGGAAAATTTGTACATATATATTACTGACCGCGAGAATGATAAATATGATGCCGAAATTAGGATTTTCATTTTGGGGGCGGAGTGGGCGTGTCAAAAGTGTTTTTGGGGGCTAGCAGGCTGAAAATTGGTACATATATTACTGACCGCGAGAATGATAAATATGATGCCGAAATTTAGATTTTCGTTTTGTGGGCGGAGTGGGCGTGGCAATAGTGTCTTTGAGCTAGAAGACTGAAATATGAAACCAGATCTTAATTTTACCATTTGTTTTTTTGCCTGGCGAAGCGTGCGGGGTTCAGCTAGTTACTTGATATTTCATCATGTTTTTGCAATTGTTTTATAACTGTGGAAGCTAGGAAATGTCATTAACCTTCTAGTACCTTCCATACAAATCATCCGGCTATACATAAAATTTAATTTTATTATAATTTTCATAGATATGTTCTCTGAGAGTGAGGGTATATATAAGTCGATTTAGCCGACTAAAGTTTTCTTACTTGTTGTTAAATATAAAAATCAATCTGCAAAATAGAAAAAAATAACCAGATTCATTAAATAGTTATTATTTTTTTGGTGCGGCTTTCATCAGCCACCCTGTATGTTGGAAGGCTTTCGTTGATCTCATATTAAAAAAATATCTGCCTTTCTATTGATCAACATTGCCTAATTTGGATCGTGTTATTCGTCTTTCTGTTACCTTACATAGACTCCTTAGACTCCACGTCTGCCTATCGGCATTGGACGATGCTTTCTTCCATTGATCTATAAGTCAGTCTCTTTTTTATATTTCAGTTCCATCTCGCCATCACTCTCTTTTTCAGATTATAGGCCGTCTTTCACAGATTTTTGAATTTCAACAGAACTCGGTTATCCGACAATACCAAAAAGAGACACTGGAATTTTAAATTTAAATTTATTGAGGCTTTTTTTGAAATCTGTCTGGATGATGTCATCAATCTATTTGGCCGTGATTTTCATCTGTCTTAAAAAATAAAAATATGCACTGTCATCCAATGTCCTTCCTCTGTTCATTTCCCAAAAAGATCTTTATTCAAATCTTTTACAAGAATTTTGCACTCCAAACTAATGCCTCCTTTCAACAGTGGGTGGGTGAGAGTAGTGAGATTTTTTCCCCGTCGTTGAGTACCAAAAACATGGATATTCTCGACAAAGTTTCCAAACAAGGATTAAATTTCAATTAACAAAATGCACTGCATGCAGTGCTCGAAAAAAAGTGAATGCATCAGCAACAGCGTCAGCGGCAGTCAGGACAAAACTGCGACACAAATGCTCGTGGCATTAAGGTTTGTGGGGCCAACGAGATAGAAATGCTGGCGAGCGAACGGAATGAAATAAAAATTTAATTGAAAACAATTAAAGGGAAAAACAAATTAAATTACATAATAAATTGAAAGTTTCGTTGTTGTTGCTGTTGTTGTTGGCAAAAACAGAGCAACAAAACATGCATAAAATATTTCATAATCCATTTCGTTTTCCGTTTCCGTTTTCTGCATATTCCTCCAACACGCACACACACACACATTGAACAAACAATAAATTTTTGCAAACAACTCCGGTGAACACCTCCAGAGCCGCCACCATAGTTTTAAAGGAGAACAATTGCCATCTGTTGCGCGTGGATAAAGAGCATTTTAATCGCATTCTACGTGATGTCGAGGCGAATACTTTAAGACTCCAGGAACATGGTAAAGATGTTTTAGTATTGGAACGTGTGGCAAAACAACGGGGACAACATTCAGCATTCAAGTAAGTGTTCAAGTTCCCCCCCAACCCAGCAACCAACCAACACCCATCCATCCATTCACTCCACACCAATCCAATCCAATCCACTGCAACCCACTCCAAAGACTCAGACGCGCCTTAAGTGAATACGAGCAATTTAAATTTGAATTTGAATTTTAAAGTGATGTTGTCACAATATGTGCGGCCTCTGAGTTGTTCTTGTTCCCGTTTCCGTTCTTGTTCGTTTTCTTTGCTTAATTTGATGTTATTTAAAGTTGAAATTGTTTTGTGGCTCTTAAATAAAATGTTTAATACGAATTTTAATATTAATTATTTATTCATTTCAGATACACTGTCATGTCGGGTACACCTTCGAAAATGTTGGAGCATTTATTGGAGACCCGCTTGGGCGGCCAAATTAGTGGCGTCGATCCGTTCCTGGATGATTTCCTGCTAACCCATATAGTATTTATGCCCGTGGTCCAGCTGGTCGACGAATTGGCAAATTAATATCCTTTTTAAAACAATACAAAATCTTTAGACAAATAATTGTTGTTGGCACCAAATGTAAGTTTGCAACGGAAATTGGTCATTGTGGTGGATAATTCTTTTAAATTCCATCAGGGTTATGTAGCATTGGAGGTTTTGTGCGTTTCACAGAACTTTCACATTATACTTTTCAAATTTTGGGGTATTCTAAACTGATTTCAAATCTTATAAACACAAAGAAGAAAACGTAAATGACACTTAGTTTTCATGGGTAGAAAAGAAAAAAACGTAATTACGTTTACAGTCTGTGGAAAACAAATAGATATTTTCCAATAAAAGTGAAGCCTACAATGAGTTAAAATGAACTCAAATTTAAGATTTAGTAATATACTTAAATTGTTAATGCGTAATATAAATTAAGACAAGTTTTATGCTTGATTTTAGTTAAACTTTACTCAATACAAATATATATTTACTCAAATTGAGGAGATATTTTTCAAAAAATAGTAAAATTCTCCTCAATTTGAGCGAAATTTAACTAGAATCAAGCATAAAACTCAGACTGACGTATATTTTACTGATTTTTTCCGCTAAAGGAGCAAAAAAGGTATAACGCATTGAAAGAGAGACTTAAGACCATAAGTATATTCGGGCCAAATCCGTTTCATGACTTTTTAAGCTGTTTGAGCCATGTCCGTCCGTCTGTCTGACTGGCTGGTGTACACGATAACTATCGAAATGAGTTAATGAATCAATTCAAACTTTGAACATGGTAATATTTTCCGCAACTTTAGTTTAAGTTTGAAAATGCAAAATATCCACGCCCCTTCTGGTACCTCCCTCACAAATGGTCTATATTCCATACGGATATTCAGATTTCCCTATATTTTGATGTATGATAATCTTTTTATAATCAATTTTAGCGTGCAAAATATGGCGGATTTTGCTACGCCCCTTCCAGTACCTCCCACACAAATCACCAAAAACTAAGTAAAATTAAAGCTGTTATAACTTCTATACGGATGTTCGGAATACTCTGAAATTTAAGATTCGGTAATGTTTTTATAGATGTTGTATTCACCTAAAATATGGGCGATATTTCCACACCCCTTCTGGTGGCTGCCACACAAAGTGACATAATCTTTGTTTGAAATAAGACCGATATAACATTCATACGGCTAACCAAAATCATTCCCAATTTGGTATTTGAAAATGATTTTATAATCACTTTAAACATAAAAAATAATTACGCTTTCTAGTACCTCCAACTCAACCCCTTGTAGAATTAAATCCTTTACCGGTGCCTGAAATCCGTTATGACTTCATATTTGATCATGTTATTACAATGGGTCCAATTAGCACAAACTTCTAGTACCTCCTACAAACATACTCCAGCGCTAGAGCACGTTCTCTAATAGTGAGGGTATATATATGAGTCGGTTTGGCCGACTGACGTTTTCTTACTTGTTTCTTAATATTTTTGTGTTTTGAAGTACTTTTCAGAAAAATATTGAAAATTTGATTTTTTAAATTAAACATAATTTTTTTAATTGTTTGTACTCTTCGATATTTTTCTCGTGTATTTCTTTTTGTGTTGCATTTTTCCATAAAAATAGGGCAATCGGATATATTTTAGAAATTAACGCAAAGTTGACTACTTTTCGTACTTTTTGATTTTAAAGAAAAGTAACATTTTTATTTTTTGGTTGATGGCATTTTTATCCCATTTAGGACCACTTCTTCCTAAAAATGTAAAATTTCAAAGAATCGTACTTCGGTCAAGCCCTCTGTGAGCTAAACGCTCCTGAAAACGCCTCTAAAATAATGTTTTCCCAGTTAATGTTGCACTTTTGTGCTAGATTTTTTGCCTGAAAGAACTTTAAATATAACATTTTATTCTTGTCTTAAAGTAACTCAATGGTAGAATTATTGAATGCTTAGGTTAATTTTTGCAGTTTTTCAAAGTGACAAATGAAAACTAAGAAAAATTAATAAAAATCAATACCTTTCGTACAAGGTCTAAATGATGAATAACTGACGAAAAATGCCGGAAATAGTTTAATACAGAAGATGAATTTGCAGAATCAAAAAATTTCAAACTCTTTTTATAAAAAAGGCGCTTCGGCGCACAGTGGTTCAGAATCAAAATCCATTGGCCAAAATTCAATAACTTTTTCTAGAAGACATTTTTGAGTTCTGTAAAAATACAAATTAGACAGGGACTCAAGGATTATTTCGAGATATTAACATTAAAAATCGGGAAATCGGATATTTTTTAAAAATCGGCCCAAAGTTGACTACTTTTCGTATTTTTCGATTTAAAAAAAAATATTTTTTTTTTGTTTCTGTTTTTAGCATATTTTTACGTGTTTGTTCAAACTGCGAAGAAAAAATTTTATTTTTTTTTATATTACAGATTTTGAAAATTTTGACTTCGTCGAACAGTTTCTCACACATTTTAAGAGAGTTTGCACTCAATTTTTTATTGGAAAGTGTGGTTTAATTGCTTTATTATGGCGCCAAAACTATGTTTGTGCCAAATATAGTTTCTTTGTAACAAATATTTAAAAAATATCCTTTTTAAACAAATTTCTGACTTTGAACCAACACTACTTTTTTCATTCAAAGGCCTTTAACGCAATATATACATATTTGGAAAGGTTAAAGGGTGCCCGTTTTCTTTTAGAAATTACGATTTTTCAATTTTCAAAATCTGAAAAACGTGAAAATCTGTAATAGAAAATAAATTTCTTTCTTCGCATTATGAACAAATATGTTAAAAAAAAAACATAAAAACGAAAAAAATAAAAATTTAAATTTTTTTTAAATCGAAAAATAGTCAACTTTGGGCCGATTTCTGAAATATATCTGATTTCCCGATTTTTAATGTTAATATCTCAAAATCCTTGGGTCCTTGTCTAATTTTGTGTTTTTACAGAACTCAAAAATGTCTACTAGAACAACAGGTATTGAATTTTGGCCGATGGATTTTGATTCTGAACAACTGTGCGGCGCCAATTTCCGTCCTATACTCATCATGTACAACTACTTATTATCTAAGTACGCCTACAAAATACGAAAAAGTTATTTTAGAAAGACGGTTTTCGGTTATAGGTTATAACCGGTTTTTTAAATCAAAGTACGAAAATATTCAGATTAAAATTTTTTATTACGAAAGTAAATACAGTCCATTTTTAGTGAAGGTACATTAAATAAGGAACTTCAGTAGCATTTATTGTTTTTGTATAAAATATTTTATTTCCCCGACCGTCCGTCTGCCACCTCTCCCATTCTACACATTTTAACAGTCAATGCCCTATCAATTTACATCAATTGAGACCACATTTGAGTTGAACTGAATTTCTTCAATTAAGCATTTTATTAAAATAGTATTTTTGGATTATTTGAAATGACCTCTGATGTTCATTGATGACTTGTAACTCTGTAAAACATTAGTGGACCCAACTTTTTGTCGCCTTTTTGTCTACCATTTAAAACGCTCGAAAGGGCTGTCATGGCCAGATTGCCTTTAAACATTATAATGCCTTCGGCCTTTGACCGGTCTGCGACTACGTTTTTGTCTTTCCCCATTTTTACCTTCAATTAAGTTGATTATGACACTTCTGCCGCTTTCATGCAGACATTTTAATTTAAAAAGGACCCGCCGTGGCATAATTCGGCCGCACATTGCTTATCAACCCGGCTTCCATGTAAATATCTCAGCTAACAAATTAATTATGATTAACTCATTTTGTTTTTATTTTAATCTCAAAAAGATTTACTTTCCGGCCCTTTGGAATAATTTTGAGAATCTTTATATCTTTTTTAGCCGTAATTTCATTACTTAATTTCCTTTTCTTCAAAATGGCCCCCAGACTTGCAGTAGCCAATGTGCCTGGCTGGGATCACGTTCATCCGCATCTGGTTGGAGTGTTGGAATGTTGGGTTATGTAAACAAATACGTGTCTAATAACTTAAAAATATCCCTACTCATATAGTTGGACATACATACATATGAAAGCATACACACTCATGGTCATGGCTAAATGTGTGTTTGTGGAAACTATGAAATTGATGAACACACACACTCAAAAAAATTAAATTAAGTTGATCTAAAATTAAGGAAAGTGATATTTGTTTGGTTTGGAAATTTTGGAAATTTTTTTTCAATTTGTTTAACACAAAATTTGATACAAATGAGTTTTATTTACTAATTTAAACTACAATTATGCTTAAATTGGGGTAAATTTTAGTATGCTTCATCATCACAATATTTTTTTTTTGAGTGTATATGGAATATGAGTACGAGTAAAATATTGTGAGTACTTCCAGTGGGCAGACCCTCTATTAATTGCCTGCTGAACAGCCGCACGAAATGCTACCTAAAATTTAGCAGCAGGAAATAAATGTCAGCTGACTTCAGAGGCATTTCAAAATTCCGATTTGCTTGGTCAAGAAATGAGGATATAAGACTTAGATTCCTCAACTGAACAGCAAAGAGAATTCTCAATATTCCTATTTGCCTGCCTATAGTCTTGACAATAATATTAAATTAATATATTAATATTAATATATATTGCTGATTTGCAACTTCAGGATTTTGTATGTAAACTGTAACAAAATTATTTCCAAACATATCTGAAATTAGATTTTTCGTACCTATTGCCTAGACCGGAAATTGGGATTACTTTTATAACATCACATTTTCTTATCTTCACTGGTGGTTCATTCTTTTTCTGTTGTTTAAATGCCCATAACTTTCACACAAGTTGAGCCGGATATGAACAGCTTCTCTAAGCGTAATGTCCCATATGCAGTTTGCAAATTAAAACACCATTTGTGTATACAATCCTCCTACTCTCATGCCCCCCCCCCCCCCCCCCATCTAAAACCACAACTATACCATTGAGTTCTCAGAAGGCAAATGGTAAGCGAATGAAATTGAACGGAATGCCGCAAATGTATTTAAAATTGTAGAAACCACAAAAGGTATTTCTAATGAAATTTTCCATTTCCCATAAATCTTTTTCAAATTCAAACTAGTGCTTGCATAAAACACCAAGTCAGACACACACCGAGAGATAGATATATTAGAGTGGGTGTTGAGAACAAAAATTTTCATTTAAAACTAAATTTTGAATGTTTCATGATGATATCGAAAAACGGACAACGTTGACCATTTTCTAATAGTTGGATTAAAATGACAATTAACTAAACGGGGTATTAGTTTTTCAAAGCGATAACATTTTGGTTTTCTCATTCAACGATTAAACTGTTCTGAGATAAATGTGCGAGTATGGCAACACCACTGATAATTATCAACTGAAATGATAATTAAATAGCAACGCTGTGCTATCTCAGCTGTTCATTTTATTGTTGTTTATGTCGAAGTGTGAAAAAAATGGAAAATTATCCAAAAAGCAACTATGGTAATGTGCTTCATAGGAGGTGAAACACTTACTTCTTAGGCTGATGAGGTCCACAAGTGTTGGTTAGGAAATAAATAGTCGATCAGCAACTTG
The DNA here is from genome assembly GCA_947397865.1 of Polietes domitor. Classification (NCBI taxonomy): domain Eukaryota; kingdom Metazoa; phylum Arthropoda; class Insecta; order Diptera; family Muscidae; genus Polietes; species Polietes domitor. The sequence goes on from OX377622.1 coordinate 69,875,837, forward strand.
GCAGCATTACAAATTTATAGAAAACATTTTTAATTACAGCTGTTCGAGTTTTTCGATTCGATAAATGGCTAACCGCCGGACGCATTTCGGCTAGCGTTTAACGATCGTCTAACCTCTAAATAGATATTGCGAAAACGAAATTGTGATAACTAGGAGTATATCGATATGATAAATTTTAACTATAAAACTATGACTATATATCGGCAGCTGTTTTGAAAACATCTCATAATTTCTAAGTTTGCCTAATTTTTTGGGGTAGATTTAGCTTGGATTAGTTAATAACTTTTGAGAGGCACCTAAATTCGGAAGAAATTTATCAGAGTTATTTCAGATATTATGCGGTTATTTGGTTGGTACCATTATTATCCCTTTTTTCTCTTTTTTCTCATCATTATAGCAGTAGCCGTTTAGTTGGTACCATTTTTATCCCCTTTTACTCCTGAAAAGTACGACCTTGTAAAATCTCTTTATTTTACGTGTATACGCAATTATTATACGTACACACCGTATTTTAACATTCTAGCTGTAGCCGTTTAGTTGGTTTTCATCCCTCTGTTCCCATTGTTCCCTTGAAAGTACCTATTTGGAAAAACATTTTATTTTTCGTGTCTACGGAGTCAGAGGAATGTATGCTCCGAATTTAATGACTTTAGCTCCAGTCATTTAGTTGGTACTATTTTTATCCCCTTTTTCCATTTTAACCCCGAAAAGTACGAATTTCGAAAAATCCGTTTACTTTACGTGTCTGCACAATCAGAGGAATGTATACACCGAATTTCATTATTCTAGGTACAGCCGGACAGACGGATGGACGGACGGGTATGGCTAGACCGTCTACTTTATATACTCAGGTCGATATTTCAAGGTGTTACAAACGGAATGACAATGTTAGTATACCCCCATCCTGGAGGTGGAGGATATAAAACTTTTCTGATTTGAACTGGGATACTTATTTACACATGACATGGTGATATGTATTACTTGGCTGCACACTATCCTAGCATGATTTCTAGCCTGTGAAAGGCTGCGGTTTGGTAGGTACCATTTTTATACACCTACGACCCGTTTTCCTCTAAATATACAAATTTCGAAAAGTAACTTTATGTTGGGCATCCACACAGTCAGTCAGAGTAACGTATAAACCAAATTTCGTGATTTAAACTTCAGCCGTTTGGATGCTACCATTTTTATACCTCTTTTCCAATTTTATTCCTTAAAAGTAAGAAATTCGAAATATCCATTTATATTACAAGTCTACGCAATTAAAGGTATGCACAAAACAATCTAATTATTCGGACTTTTAAGAATTCCGTTAATCTTTTCTTCAAAAATAAAAGAATTTTCAATTAACAAAATAGAGGCCTCAAGAGTTGTCCAATTAATCGAATAATTACTCAACTCATAATTAATAAGAGTTAAATAGGCAAGAAAAATGTAATTGTAATTCAATGCGAGTCACTACGTTTCCTTATTTATGTGTAAATACGTTTCGAAGTAAAATCTTCAAAAAGCAAAAGAGTTTGCGGGCAGTCCTTTCCCTTACTGGCTCTACATCTATGTGATATAATTCTTCTGTACGATTCTGGCATATCTTTTTCTTGTGATATGAAGAAGAATATTAAGTATATTCTTTAATTCGTTTTCATTCGAAATTCATTTAGAGTGTTTATATCATGGTTGGACCTATCTAAAACACAAGTCCACGGTTAAATATAGAACATTGCCAAATAAAACCAACGGATTATTTTAAATCAATTTATATTATTAATTTCAGTATTTTTATGCAAAACTTATAATAACGATTAATCGATTATTTGGGTCAATTTATTAGAATTACTTGTTATTCGAAAATCGATTAATCGAACAACATTTAATCTAGTTTTGGTAGGGTGGTACCTTTTTTATCCCTTTTTGTCCCATTTAACTTTTTGGTTCGCATCCACGCTATATGTATATACCAAATTGTAAATAATATGAGGCAGGAATTACAAGAAATGCTTAGATACTTTAAATATTAGTGTTTGTTAGAAAAAATATTTCCCTCTGGCACTATTTCGTTCATTTTCAATCCCAAGCGATCTGAAACCATTAGACACATATATGGAAAATTTGAACCGCCTAGCTCATTTCGTTCGCAAGCTAGTGTGCTTTCTACAGACAGACAAACGGACGGACATGTCTAAATCGTCTTAGAATTTTACCATTTTACAGACTGACTGACTTATCATTGGCCAGCCCCCAGACCAAACGGCTGAAGCCAGGATCATTTTCAACTTTCAGGGTAGTTCCCAAATATGACGTAGACGTCGACTAAGAAAGGGTTTTACGAAATTCGTACTTTTAGAATGGGACAAAAAGGGATAAACATCGAACCTTCGTCCTGACTAAACGGCAGTAGCTAGAAACATAAAATACGGTGTGTTCCTTGCAATGACCATGCAGACGAGCTACAAATAGGGACTTTTTGAAATTTGTAGTTTTATGGGAGGAAAGAGACGAAAAGCTATATTCGTTAAAATCGCTATTTATATTTCTCTGACAACGTAGACTTGCAACATAAATGGATTTTTCGATTTTTTTCTTATAAGGAATGAGCGGGACTAAAAGGGATAAAAATGGTACCAACTGAAGTATTAAAGCTATAGTCGTGAAATTTGATGTGTAAATTCCTCTGAGAACGTACAAGAGCAAATTTAAATGGATTTTTTCGAAATTACTTATACTTATAAGGGGGAGCGGGATAAAAATAGTACTAACACAAGTATTGCACTATAGTGGTGAAATTTGGTGTGTAAATTCCTCTGACAACGTAGACTGGCAACTTAAATGGATTTTTCGAAATTTGTACTTTTAAGGGGCGAGCGGGATAGAAATGGTACCGACTTAAGTATTACAGCTAGAATAGTGAAATTGTAAATTTCTTTGACCATGTAGAAGCGCAGTCATATTAGATTTGTCGAAATTTGTACTTTTAAGATTCGCTCGGGACAAAAAGAGATAAAAATCGTGTATAATCCTTTAATTACGTAAACGCGGAACATAAATGGATTTAAAAAAAAAATTTTCAAAATGTGTATTTTTTGGGAAAGAGGTGCAAAAAGGTAAAAACATGAGATCGAGGATATAGAAGGCTCTGCGGTTGTAATATTTTGTTCCAAACTGGGTAGAAAATGATAAAAATTATACATAGGAAGGGAGTTCAGCTAAAATAGTGCACGTCGACGAGCACATTCCTTTGACTGTATATGAGTGCTATCTAATAGGAGGTTTCCAAATTACTATTTTAGATTTATCTATATCCACCAAAAGAAAATTATGTAAATACTATCCAAAAACAGAGACGGATAAAACTAATAACAAATAAATGGCTTTTTTGCATGCGAAACAGGGGGAACTGTTAGTCAAACATATTTTGCCTTCTGGGTTATTTTATGGATTTCTTTTTAATTTTTTCCTCTAAATTTTGACTGTAAAAATAATTTGTCGACACAAATTTATAAATACTTACGAATCTATTCCCCAAATAAAAAAGTAATGATAATAACTTATGCAGATAATTTTGGATTTTGGGTCGGACAAATCCTTCTCGAATTACGCTAACATTTGTGTACAACCTCTTCAAAAAATCAAAAAAAAAAAACGTATCCATAGAATTGAAAATTTTGATTACACCATCCGACACTTGAACCGAATTATATATTTCTAAAACTATAGGCAAAATGGAGTTAATTGCGTTTTTCATTTCCTCGTCCTGTGGCCCAATCACAGGACTACAAAGATCTAAAGGATACAATTTTTGAAAAATTATTTTAAATACTTACTCACACCCTATGATAGTCCTATAAGTGTCTAATTAAAGAGGAGAATATCTAATATTAAGAGGAGATATGCTGCATTATTTTAGTATTAAGAACCATTTCAAATGTTCACTCTTAAAAGTAATATATGAATAAACTAAGTAAATTAAGTGGGAAATTGAAATGGTTGATAATGCTAAGCTAATACAGATTGAATCATGAAATTTAAAGAATTTTTAACAGATATTCTACTCTCTTATTTGACATATATACCGGTATCATACGGTGTGATTAAGTATTTAAAATGAGGAATGATGAGGATATGAAAAACTAAAAAAAATTTAAATGAATAACTTAAAAACTTAATAACAAAATTGTCACACTTGACTCAAGAGTCATTACTTTAGATTTTGTACGCGAACTGGTAGAATAAAGCCAAGAAATGGAAACTAGTTTTTTTTGTAGAATTTTCAAATTTATATTGTTTTGAACACATGACGAAAGAAAAAAGTCAAGCCAAAAAGGAAACATGTAAATTGGTCTAAGCTAGAATTTAAATTTTAGAGTTTTTTAAAGCGGTGTAATTCGCCAAAGTTTTGGATCAGAACCATGGGAATCATGGTATATTTTATCGTTTTTATCTCAATTATATTTTGAAATGGTAAATGGAAAACCTTTAGCTTCGTTTATTTTGGTTTCGGAGCCACTTTAATGTACCAACAAACAAACACTTATTTAAACTCATAACTACATATCCTTGCTCTGCGTAACTATCAAATGATTATCCTGTTATCGTCACACACACGCATACTTCATATAAAACCTGTCTACGTTCTGCTATCCTCCCTGCACCACCATGACATGCATACGAAAGTAGTCCGTACATGCTGCGATGAAACTGCCAAGGATATATGAATATTTAAAGCTGGTGGGTGGAAGCAGAGGGGAGAGGTTACTTAACTATAAACGGAAGAAGCTATTTCACGGCCAACAAAAAAGCCCAAGGATAACAGAACATATTTAAACGTTTCACTTCTGTGTGGACGGCAAAAAGCAACATATGAACGTCAATCGACAAACTTGAAACTCAAAGATATGCGCTCGCAAGTGTCCATGTCCATGCCAGGGAATGTCCCCGGCACGTACAGATATCATAACGTGAATGCCGTTGTGCGCAACAATGAACGAAGTCACATCTTCAGACATTCCCCGACGCAGAGGTATCTATTTTATGATTATGGATGCCAAAACAGCTCCTGACAAAATGATGTCCAAAATGGCAAACACTGTTGCATACATTTTGACATTTCCCCTTTCATTGTGGTGTCAGTTTTTTTTTTTGACTGAAACTGAAACCCCCCAAAGCATGGGACAAACAAACACCATGAATTGTTTTCACATCTGTATTGTGACACAATTTGTGAACGCATTTTGAATATTTAATTTCTATTCGTACTCATGGATATCCTGTTATCCAACCACTCCCCCCACGCCACTTAAGATGATGACATCGGGTTAAGCCATCGTCTTACTTAGTATGGAGGACACGAAGGCCCAGAGAATGGAAATGTGATGAGTTGTGTATATTTTTAATGTCAAATATTTTGTGGATTGTCTTTCACTTATGTTTGTAGTCAAACTCAAACTCTGATAGGATTAATAAATTCGTAGCATTTGATGATAAATTGCACAATGCAAAAGTGATTGGTTGGCAGAAAGGGAGAGGGGAGGAGTAGAGTAGGAGTGGGGACACTTGGGGAATTTAATAAAAAATCTTGGCCAAAGTACAGGTCAGGGAATTTGTGATCAGACCATGTTTAAAGTTTTCTGTCAAGTTTAATAAAATTGCGTTAAATATTAAATGTTATGCCCACCACCGGATGCCGGTGTATTAAGTTTGTAACACCTTGAAATATCTACCCAAGACCCCATAAAGTATATATATTCTTGATCGTCATAAAATTCTAAGACTAATTCTGAACCATAAATAAAACCATCTAATAAAAGTTGGTTTAACCAGACATGCAAGGCTGCTGTCAGATCCAAAGAGGAAGCATTCAGGAAATGGCGTTTAAATAAAAATGCCACAACTGATCTGCTACGCAAGCAGACAAGAACCATGTGCGCCAGGGTACTTAGACGTGAAAAGTTTCTGTACGAACAACGTCTTCGTGCCAAAGTTCTTGATTCTCCCAGGGGAAGTAAGAGCTTTTGGTCATTTGCGAGAAGAGTAAAGGATAACTCCTCATATATCCCAACTCTTGTTAAAGATGACCAGATATTCACTAACCCGGTTGACAAAGCTAACCTATTGGCTGAAATGTTTGCAAGGAATTCATCCTTGCCGGAAACCAATCAACCACTCCCCGTGATCGAAAATGTATCTAGTTCCATGCCTCAGATATTTTTTTCGAACACGTGGAGTTAAAAGGGTTCTCGCAAATCTCGACATAAATAAATCTCCAGGCCCGGATGGCATTTCAGCACTTGTCCTATGTACGTGCTCTTCGACGCTTGCCCGCCCCCTTCGTAATCTTTTCAACCTTGCATACCGTGCAGGGGTTTTCCCAGCGCGTTGGAAGATTGCGAACATCCAGCCCATCCCTAAAAAAGGTGAGGCTAATAATCCTGCTAACTAACGCTATCGAAGGTTATGGAGAGTATGGTTAACCACCATCTTGTGAGGTATTTAGAAACTAATGACTTACTTAATGATCGACAGTATGGCTTCCGTAGGAATCGATCTACAGGAGACCTGATGACACTGCTATCCGAAAACTGGAATCGATCTATTCAAAAGCTTGGTGAGAGTAAGGTCGTTGCTCTAGATATCTCCAAGGCCTTTGATACAGTTTGGCACGGCGCACTCATATCAAAGCTTATCGCTTTAGGTGTTGGTAGTGACTTCTCTCGATTTATATCGAGCTTCCTCAGAGATCGCACTACACGTGTTGTTGTAGATGGGTTCTCATCCGACGAGCATAGGTTAACCGCAGGAGTACCACAGGTCTCTGTCCTTTCCCCCTCCCTTTTTCTTATTTTCATCGACGACCTCTTGGATCGGACTGTGAATCCAATATACTCATTCGCGGATGACAGCAACCTCTGTTATTCATACTCATTCGATCATAGACCAAGTCGTCAAGAAATTGAGGATAAAAGGCGATTGATGGATGAGTCACTTAGCCAGGATTTGATGGCCATTTCTGAATGGGGTCGAGAGAATAGAGTAGATTTTAATGCACGTAAGACCCAGTGCTCCTTGTTGTCTCACAAGCGATTCACTGATCCAACGGTGTCGTCGAGTTTAATGAACGGTGTGGATATTGAACAACCAGATGCTCTCGTTGTTCTTGGCATAAAAATACAATGTGATGTTCGTTGGACAAAACATGTTTTTGATGTGTCGAAAGATGCCTTCAAATGTTTAGGCTTTTTAAAAATATGTAAGAAATATTTCACACCCTCTGATCTTCTCAATATCTACACTACATCACTACATCAGACCAAAGATGGAATACAACTCCCATATATGGTCGGGTGCTCCAGCTTCATCACTGGAGCTACTTGACCGTGTCCAGAGGAGGGCGATGGTGTTGATAGGTGATGGTAGGATATCCAATTCTATTATCCCCTTGAACACGCGACTCACCCATTTGTTGTCGATTGGACAACCGGCCGCACTACACATTACACAATAAATTCGTTCCTCGCCCGTACTATCCGTATGTGGAATCGACTTCCGGTAAATATCTTTGCCTCCAATTACGACATTCAGAGATTCAAAACATATGTCAACAGACACTACTCCCTCTTTCCTCCTTCCAATACCTTATCTTCGCAATGCACTGCATTAATAGGGTACATCCCCTGAGTGTTGGTTCAGTGAAAAAAAAAACTAGGACGTCAAAATTTTGCAACAACACGTCTAAAAGTAGTTGGGATTTAAAATGGGCGAAAGCGGCCCAGAGGGAACAAATTTTCCCAACAAGATCAGAAAATACCCCAAATCTTTGGAGTATTTAAACATGATTTTTGAAAATGTCTTCTCATATTTACTTGATATTTGCATTATGCATTTTCCCCTTATATCATAAACGTGCACCATAAATCGATGAAATCGATTGATTGCAGACGGAAAAATGAAATTCGGTGCATATATTACTCCAATTGGGTAGACATTGAAACTAAAAAGTTTTTTTCCCAAATTCGTACTTTTAAAGTGTCAAATGGGAACGAAGGGATAAAAATGGTACCATCAAAACGCCTACTGCTGGAGTAATTCTTCTGCTGTGTATTTACTTGATATTTGGTGAGTTCAATCCTCTTATCTTCAATCCTACTTTTAAGGCGCCAAATGGGGGAAAAGGGATAAAAATGGTACCAGTAGCACGACAATAGCTAGTAAACTGAAGTTCGGTGCGTACATCCCACTAAAATAAACTGATTTTCGAAATTCGTACATTTACGCGGGGAAAATGTAGAAAAGGGATAAAATTGGTACCAACCAAATGGCTGCAGCTAGAATAACGAAATTCGGTATGTACATTCCTACCAATCCTATTATAGCGTGATTCATAGTTTTATGGGATTAAATGGGGGAAAGGGGATAAAAATAGTATCAGTGGAACAACAATAGTTAATAAATCGAAATTCGGCGTGTATATCCCTCTAATCGCATGTACACGTAAAATAAAGTGTTTTTCGAAATTCGTAATTTTAAAAGAGGAAAATGTGGAAAAGAGATAAAATTCGTAAATTTGGAAAATCATGGGAGTTTTCGAAATTAGTACTTTCATAAAAATCGGTGTATATTTCGCTCAGGTTTTAGGGCTTTTAAGAGGGGAAATTTGGAAAACGGATAAAATTGGTACCGACCAAATGGCTGCAGCTAGAATAACGAAATTCGGTATGTACATTGCTGAGACTGCATAGAAGAGCAAATCAAAGAAATTTTCAAAAATTTTACATTTATGGGGAATCGGTGGGAAAAGGGATAAAATTGGTACTAATCAAACCGCTGCAGTTGGAAAATCAGAGTTTATTTCGCTCTGGTTGCATAGACTCGATCTTTCGATACTCGTACCTTTATTCCAAAATGGGCAAATAGGGTTAAAATTGGAGCCGACCAAATGGCTACAGATAGAGTCAGAAAATTGGGCATGTACATTCCTCTGATTTGTAGACGCGCAACATTAGGGATTTTTTGGAACTTTGTACTTTTAGGCAAAACTGACGCGCCAAATAAAAGTCTTTCTCGAAATTCATACTATTTGGGGCAAAACGGGGTAAATGAGATAAAATTGGTGTGAACACGAAAGATCGTGGATTTTCGTACTTTTAGGATAAAAATGGAACGAAATTCGATACGTATGATCTGGACTGTGTGAAATGTTAGATATTATAAAGGACACAACCGATCGGAAGAAAAAACTTTCTTCTCTAACAACGAATGAAAATACCCGCAGTAATATTTAATATGCACGGTATTTATGTACATTTCTTTGAAGATTGCTTCTTTATGAAAAATTATATAGATATACTAGCATATACCATCTACATTTTGAGGACTGAACACTCAGAATTTCATGATTTCAGCTCCGTCTATTTGATTGTATCCCTTTTTACCCAATTTCAATCCCAAAAATTTCGAATTTTTCAAAATATTTTTTTTTATAGCATTCGTGCTATAAGAGTAATGTGCATTCCAAATTTCGAGATTCGGGGCCCAATCGTTTGGTCAAAAGTACAAATTTCGGAAAATTCCTTGTTATCACTTATCTACACTGTAAGGAGAATATACATACCGAATTTCATGATTGCAGCGTCAGCCGTGATTTTGGTACCCTTTTTATCCCCTTTCCCCCGTTAACCCTTTAAAAGTATGAATTTCGAAAAATTCGTTCATTTTGCGTTTCTAAGCATTTTGAGGGATGTACACTCCGAATTGGTACAATTATCATCCCTTTTTACCCGTTTTCACCCACAAAAAGAACGAATTTAAAAAAAATTCTTGGTCGCATTCGTGCTATGAAAGAATGCCCGTTCCGATTTTCAAGATTCTAGGCGCAACCGTTTGGTCTGGGCAGAGGTACAATTTGTATCCCATTTAATCCCTTAACAGTACAAATTTCGAAAAATTCGAAAAATCTTATAAGTGATCTGCGCTGTAAAACGAATATGCACATCGAATTTCATTAATGTAGTGTCATCCGTGTTGTCGGTACCTTTTTTATCCCATTTTCCCTGTTTACCCTTTAAAAGTACGAATTTCAAAAAATACGTTAATTTTTCGTTTCTAAGCATTTTGCATACACCGAATTTAATGATTCCAGCTTCATCCGTTTGTACCAATCATTTTTATCCCTTTTTACCCGATTTCACCTCCAAAAGGTACGAATTTTTTGAAAATATTTTCTTTTCAAAATTCTAGGCCCAAACATTTGCTCATTGCAGTGGTACAATTTTTATCCCTTTCAACCCCATTTTACCCCTTTCAAAAGTACGAATTACGAAAAATCCTTTCACATTTGACCTCTACGCTGTAAGAGAAATATACACACAAAATGTCATGATTCTAGCTTCAGCGGTGCTGTTGGTACCATCTTTTGTCCCTTTTGCCCCATTAAACCCCTCCAAAGGTACGAATTTTGCAAATGCCATTTTTTGGAATGCCTTCGTGCCCGCAAGAGGAATGCCCATACCTAATTTCAATACTGTACGCCCAGCAGTTTGGTCATTGTGGTGCTACCATTTTTATGCCTTTTTACACCATTTTATCCAGTACATACAGTACGAATTTCGAAAAATCCCATCTTATCTCATCTCTACACTGTAAGTGAAATCTACACGCCAAATTTCGTGATTCTAGCTCTAGCCGTTTGGCCTGGGGAGTGAACAGTCAGTCACTCAATCACAATATTTAAAGGGTGGTTAAATTGTAAGGCCCGATGTTGAATGTGAACCACACCTAAACGTCAAGTTTTTTTGCATTTCATTTGACATTTCTCAATTTCAGACTAACTCAATTTGAACCATGGAAAGATACACAATCGAGCAACGCGTTAAAGTTATTCAGGCTTATTATGAAAATGGGCGTTTAAATCAAAATGCACTTCGTGATTTTGTCGGTCAATTTAATCGTCCAAATGTGCGTACAATCGGAAAAATCGTTCAAAAATTTGAGCAAACCGTAATAAAAAACATATTTGCCCTATAAATGGATGTGGGTTTAAAAATTAATTAATAAGACAAAGACTCAACGATTATGTGTAAAATCTCTTAAAATTTGAGAGAAACAGTTTGACAAAGTCGAAAAAAGAAATTAAGTTTTTTTTTCAATTTTCCAAATCTGAAAAAAAGTGAAAATTTTGAAAAAAAAAATATTTTTTTCTGTGTATTATGAACAATTCTGTGTTTTATGAAAAAAATAATGTTCAAAAAACCATAAAACCGAAAAAAATAAAATTTTTCTATTTTGAAAAAAAAATTGAAAAATACAAAAAGTAGTCAACTTTGGGCTAATTTCAAAAATATATTCGATTGCCCAAAATTCAATGTTAATTACTTTTTTTAAAATTGTCAAAATTTGAAAAGGCGAAAATCTTGAATACGAAAAAAATATTTTTTTCTGTGGATAAGAACAAATACTTAAAATTATGTTCAAAAACAAAAAAATAAAATTTTACTATTCTTTAAAATTGAAAAATACAAAATTTAGCCAACTTCAATGTTAATACCTCAAAATAATCCTTGGGTCCTTGTCTAATTTCAATTTTTTACACAACTTAAAAACGTTCACTAGAACAAAAGTTGTTGAATTTTGACCGATGGATTTTGATTCTGAACCGCTGTGCGAAGCCACTTTCTGTTGTCTGTCATTTACATATGAATTTCCAGTTACATTTACACCCCCCCCCCAAACCAATGTTTCCTTAACTCTCTGTGCACTTTTCATTGTGACTCCCATGATGGATCGCAAACGCCCGACGAACGGGACTATATTCTAAATTTCAAGAAGCGCGTCATACAATTCATGCAAAAATGGGTGATGGCTGTGCGGCATGCGGCCTTCGATGAGCCCAGTGTCTGTGATTTTATCGAAGATTTGGCCGCGGAAGTGGAGGCCGATCCGGAACTACAGGAGGAGACCAGTATTATACACAACATTCTGACACAAATGGCCCGCTATCAGGACGATCGCAATCAAAATGCCGGCCAGAAGTGGAAGCTGCCCCCAAATGGTCAGCCCATATGTCTGTTCAGTGGAAATATAACACCCTCGAAGACGGTTATACGGCCCGATGATGACAGTAAGTAAAGGACCAATAAACCGTAACATAAGTACGAGGGTTGTTTTTCATTCATGAAACCACCCTCGTATTTTTTCGCAATATGACCATAAATATTCGATACACTTGCTACTGCATCGAATATCCTTTTTATTGACCATTAATTAATTCATTTATGCGGCGTCCGCCGTGCTTTTCTTTTTTGCTTTTGTGCGTTCGTGTCCATTGTCCTGCTGCGTGATTTTTCACAGTCATATTCCGGGTGTATTGCGCTGACCACACCTACTGCACATTGCGCTTCCCGCTGCACACGACGGCGGAAATAATTAAAGCCTGTGCCGCGGACAAGCTGCAATTGAATCGTGGCCCCGAGGATTTGAGTTTGGTCGAAGTGAAATCGAATGGCGAGCGGTCGCTGTTCAAGGATAATGATGTCAGCATACCCACTGGCTTGAGCTTGAATGGGCGACTTTTTGTGTCCGTTAAGGATCACATCGATGGATTGGTATGTGTTCGCATGTGTGTGTGTGTGTCTATGCCATGGCCGACACGACTACCGTTGATGTTGTTGTTGTTGATGGCACAATGGCATGTAAATGACTTTTTGATTGAAATTTAATGTTGTGTCATTGTGTTTTGCCTGGCTGGTTGGCATTTATTTACAGACTGCTCTGCCCGAACAGGAGGGAGCCACCGAAGGCATCGACATGGATTTGGAAATGCTGAGTACCAAAGAGCTGGCCTATCACATTACCATATTCGATTGGGATCTCTTTTGGGCCGTGCACGAATATGAGCTGCTGTATCACACGTTTGGACGTCATCACTTTGGCAAGGTAAGAAAGTTTGGAATGGAATGTGATGTGATGGAAATTGAAATTCATTAAATTTCAACTCTGTTGAAGTTTAATTGTGAATGTCAGCTTAATTGGAGTGACATTTGTCCACTAAAGTTTCATTAGTTGTGCGAGACAAAGTAAGCGGGTGTAGATAGCACAGCCCAACATAAAATCAATGGGTAGAGATGGAATTGAGATACTATACATATTTAGAAAAACAGGAAGAGTAAAGAATTTTGAATTTCAAATGTTGTCGAGGCATTATTTCATGACTTTCCTTGAAATTAGTTCATATTGAGATCATGGACAGCAAACGAATGAACAGAAAGACAGACGAACACGCAGAGGTTCCAAATTAATTTATTGATTTTTAATTAGTTCTTTAACTTCTAAAAAAGATATATTGGCATTTGGCAATCATTCTAAATTTAACATGGCCGAGGTGACCAACTTTTTTCGTTCAAAACTACTAGAACGACTGTCGAGTAGGCAGATGGATGGATTACGTGGTCGCTCTCACGGGAGCGTCAAGTAGTGCTTTAAGGCACCGTTTGAAGATGGACAGATGGGTAGAGGACGGTTGGAAGGACGGTCACATGGAACGACGGATGAATGGACTAACCAACAGATGACACACAGAATGGCGGCCAAATGTATAGATGTGCTATAGATGGCTAGCGGACATATGCATAAAGTGACGGACAGATAGACTGGAAAGTCATTTGGAAAGGCGGACAGTTAAAAGACAGACGACGGACGGATGGAGGTTGAAGGACAGACGAGTGACGGATGGAGATTAAAGAACAGACGATGGATGGGTGGAAGTTAAAAGGCAGACGTCGGATGGACTAATATTGAAGGACAGACGACAGACTGAAGGAGGTTAAAGGACAGACGAGTGTCGGATGGAGATTAAAGAACAGACGACGGCGGATGGAGGTTAAAAGGCAGACCACAGATGAATAGGTGGACAATGGAAGGATGCTCAGATGGACGTAAGAATGGAAGAATAGGTGGAATTACTGGTAGAAGTCGTCAACTTAAAGTTTACACTGACCGCTTGATGATAGGCTACATTACATGGGACAAAAAGTTAACTGGGCTCATAGGCTGCGGTGTATGCCAGGATGAAGTTATGGCTATTAGAGAGCTGTTACAACAAAATTATGATGTTGTGAAGTAGTTGTACCACAATGTTGTGACGAACACTGATGTCAACATCTACTCGGATAGTTAGGCTGCCATCAGATCCACGGACCCTAAATTCAATAACATCCCAAGGCTGCCAAACATCTATTCAGGAGATGAGCAAGCAGTTCGATATTCGTCTTATTTTGGTCCCAGGACATAGACAGGGAGCTTTAAAGCTGACGAACTTGCCAAATTAGGAACGACCCAACAAGTTTCACCGGAAATTGACGAACACTGACCGGACTTGGTGTCCTAAATTCAAGAACATTCCAAGACTGCCTGGCATCTCTTCAGGAGATCGTCAAACAGTTTAATATTCATATTATTTGGATGTCAAGGCATTGAAACATCCCAGGGAACTGTAACGCTGGCGAGCTTGTCTGATTATGAATGATCCTACACAAGCTCCCCCAGAACTTACCTGCATACGTACACCGGGCACAGAATGGCGACCAGATGGATAGATGGGCAGACAGAAAGGATGGCAGACATGGATAAAGGACAGATGGAGATTAAATAACAGACGATGGACGGATTGAGGTTAAAGGACAGACGGATGAATGGCCGGACGATGGAGGAATGCTCAGATGGACATAAGGATAGAAGAGTGGGTCGAATTCCTGGTAGAAGTCCTTATCTTAAATTTTACACAGACTACTCCAATCTTAATGATAGGGAGGGGTATAGAATACATTGCAAGGAGTTAGAAGTTAACTTGGCTAACCGATGTCTGCGGTGTATGCCAGGATGAAGTTATGGCTCTTAGAGAGATTGCGCAATAGTTGCACCACAATGTTGTGACGAACACTGGGGTCAACCTCTCCTCGGATAGTCAAGCTGCCATCAGATCCACGGACTTGGTGGCCCTAAATTCAAGAACATCCCAAGACTGCCACGCACCCCTTCAAGAGATCGACAAACAGTTTAATATTCACATTATTTGGATGCCAAGGCATAGCGGCATGCCAGGGAACTGTAAAGCTGACGAGCTTGCCAGCTTATGATTTCAGTATTGGCGGGTGCGCAATAGGCTGGACAACGACTTTTTAGAAGCTGTCTCTGTCCGACTATCGCTGGAAGACTTATAGTGATACTGGGTTCAACTTTCTTTGGAGGTTTGGGCGACTTGGTCAGAATAGACCTCGGCAAGATAAAGCACTTGTTGATTCCGATGATGGTCGTAAAAACTCGTGGTATCACATGGATGGACCTCTTCTGGTTTAAGAGAGCCAGATCCCTGCTTCTGACTGCCACCACAACCTAACATAAGAAAGGAAAGGCGAACAAATGGAGGTATCGAACCAATAGACAGATGGACTTACTGAAAAATAGACAAATTGTCAGGCATATCGACAGACTAACTGGCGAATAGGTTAGGTTGAAAAAGAAGAGTTACATCCACCGTAGTTGTTGAGGGTGACTTATATCCACTGGCATATACCTAGACCTGCATGTCGATCCGTTGAGTGTTCTATATAAAAACCGAAGAGGGAAGGATGTATCAATCATAAACTTCCTTAATGTGACCATCCTGTGCCTCGAAGGTGCTCCAGGTTAGATAATATTGACACTGAGCGATGACGGGCTCTCAGCCTCGAAAAGACGGGACAGTGATAAAAAAGAGTTCCAACGCGTCGTTGTACTCTCCGCACGTCCGACACTAATCCAAGTCCGACTGGAAAGTCCCATAGTGCTGCTGAGTTCGATTTTATTCAACCTTGTGTGTTCCTGAAAAGCTCCAGGTTAGGTAGTATCGGACCAGAAAGTTAGCGAGCTCGCAGCCCCGACATGGCAGGACAGTGACAGAAAAACTGTTCCACCGTTTCGGTGTCCTCTCCATACAGGCTGTACTTCACAGAGTCTGACCGCTTAATGCGGTATGGATGCGCCCTCAGGGCTAAGTGTCTCGTGAGAAGTCGATTTTGTTCAACCACAGAAGACGTCTGTGTGTGTCCCTGAGACGCTCCAAGTTAGGTAGCGATGGACCAGAAAGGCTGCAAGCTTTCAACTACGAGAAAGCGGGACAGTGACAGAGAATGTGCTCCACCTTTTCGGTGTACTATCCGCACATTCGACACTCATACGATTCCGACCGCGAGAAGTCCCACAGTGCTGCTGAATTCGATTTTACTCAACCTCATCAGCCGTCTGGTGTCATTTTCATTGGGGCAGCATAGAGTGATCAAACCCGAGACCGAAAATCGGGTCAACCGGTTTTTTTCATCTAATACCGACCGTCGGGTTTTTGATAGTCGCTGTTTTCGGATATCCTGGGATAGGTCGATATGGATATATCACAGAACTGGTCCCAAAGTGTAAATAAATTGTCAATTCACTTTTCATTTTGTATGTATATTTAAATAAAAGTATTGTATATTTGTAATACATACAATAAGATATATTGTCGCTTATTAATAAAAATAGAGGAGAAAATATGTTAGTCGTACCTCTGCCGTGGAAGAGTCGCAGGCTATCCTGTACCGGCGAATAGAAAGGAAGGAAGGACAGACAGGCATGTGGACGAACGGACGGCGGACAACAGAACAGTAGGGTAAAAAACAGGCGGCTAGATTAACCAATATACGGACAAAGTTCAATCGACGGAAACAGAAAATCTAAATTAAATTAAAATATGTTCTAGTTTCAAGGAAGAAAATAGAAAAATTCAGAGTTCAATTTTTGCACAAATATATTTCATTTCAACACACATTTTGAGGTTTACTTTACTCTGAGTGTAGGATATTCGTCAGATATAATTTATTTTCCACTCTGCAAAAGCATTTATCCCATCCTTGAGCCATCCAAAACCACAATTAATTTAATAGTTATAACATCAACAATATTCATTTGTTCAGCAATCCTTTGTTAAACCGCTCATATCGAAAACCAATCATAAACAAATAGCAAATTTGCAACAATTTTTTTTCAATGAAAATAAAATGAAACAAATACTAAAATGAATTCACTACAAATTTCTAGCCAGGACATCGTGTGGTAAGTTCAATTCAATAACTGTGTGTGTACCCGCAACAAAACAGCAACAACTATTACCCGAAAACAAGAAAAAAAAAACTAAAACAGAAACCCCGGAACCGGAAACAATCATGGCCAACAATCCAATCCAATGCAAAATTGAATGCTTAATTAAATCGTTTGTATGTGTGTGTGTGTGTATTAGTGTGCGTTCTTTTCTATATGCGTGTGTTTGTCTGTTCTTTTTGTTTTTGGCCACCAATCGAATTGAAGCTAAAACAAAAGCCGAATTAAGTGCGAGAGCGAGATTGAAAAAAAGCACAAACAAACTTGTGGAAATGATAGCAATTGTCGAATGCATAGTTTTTAATTGTCTGCCATTCAGTGGCAGAAAACGATGAATGGTCATTCTCAACCAGGACCAGGAACCGGATTAAGAATAATGTTTATATGTATAGACATATATATATATAAATTTTGTGGTCTTGCTGCATATTCGGAGCGATATATCTGTGGTTATCGCAAATACAAATTTAAATGTTAAAGATAATCTTTCTTGGGGGAAATTTTGAACAAAAAAAGTTCAAATTCCTCAAGTTAAATAATGTGTTTCCTTCAATTTATGTGATGACGATCTTTATAAAACAGTTTAGCGGTGCTTAGAAAATACTTGAATAGTAATCCAAATACTATTTCTCGTCCGTTTCACTTCAGTCACTTCATCCGGAGTTTAATGTATGTCACTAGTCCAAATAGTCGGCCTGTTGTGCGCTCGCTATCTTAAATTTTCTAAGACTAAAAACCGAAATTCAGTGCTTCTCAAAAAATTCCTTGCGGACCAGAAAGGTAGCGAGCTCTAAATTTCGACAAAACATTGCAGTGACAGAGTAAGTGCTCCACCGTTGCGGAGTGGATACACTCCCAGGACTAAGTGTTCCGTTAGAAGTCCCATAGTGCTCTTAAGTTCGATTTTACTCATACTTAGTAGACGTCTTGTGTGTCTCTGAGATGTTCAAGGTTTGATTATAATAATTTGATTTGATCCGATAATTATCGGATCAGAGAGATAGCGAGCTCTCAGTCTCAAGAAAACGGGACGGCGATAGAGAAAGTATTCCATCGTCTCGTTGTACTATCCGCACGTCCGACACTCGTCAGAGTCCGCCCTTTGCAACGTAAATGCGCCCTCAGGAGTAAGTGTCCCATTTCACTCAACCTTGAGATGCTCCAGGTTAGATTGTATCGGACCAGAAAGGTAGCGAACTCTCAGCTTCGACAAGGAAGGGCAGTGATAAAGAAACTGCTCAACGGCTTCGGTGTCCTCTCCGCACGCGCTGTACTCATCAGAGTTAGTGACCGCTTAATGCGGCGTGGATAAGCCCTCAGGGGTAAGTGTCCTATTAGAAGTCACCTAGTGCTGTTGAATTCGATTTTACTTAACCTTAGCAGACGTGTCCCTGAGATGCTCCAGGTTATGTAGTATCGGACCTGAAAGATAGCGTGCTCTCAGTCTCTATAAGTCAGGACAGTCACAAATAAAATGCTCCGCCGCTTCGGTGTCCTCTCTGCATGCGCTGTACTCATCAGAGTCTGACCGCTTGATGCGGCGTCGATACGCCCTGAGGGGTAAGTATCGCATCAGAAGTCCTATAATGCGACTTTGATCAACTCTTTAGATTCTCTAGGTTTCGGAGTCCTCTCAGCACATCCGACACTCATTTAAGTCCCATCGCCCTATGCGGCCTAATTGCGACCTTAGGGGTAAATGTCCCGTGAGAAGTCTCTGAATTCGATTTTACTGAACCACGGTAGTCGTCGGTTTCATTCTCATTAGTCCCGCCCCTAAGACTCTGGTCGTGCCGCCTACCGAGAACAAGTTCCATGTCAGCTTATAGGCTGAAGTTGTATAATTTTTCAATTCCATTTTCGGCGCATTGAAGGGCTTGACCGATTCCAAGTTTGATTCTCTTCATATCAGTTCATCAGTTAGATTCTCCCAGTTAGACTCTCTTCTTATCAGTTCATCACCTTTCTCTTTTCCTAAGACCATACATTGTCCTGGCACTCAAATCATCGTTGCTAGAAAATTCAGTTATTCCCAGCTTGCAGTCCAATGTTGGTGTAGTGATCACCCCAATCGCTGACTTTGCTGTCCTTGAAGTTGCTCTCTGCCTCGTGCATTTGACCATTTCAAACATTCAGTTATCGCTTTAATTTCTGCCTAAAAGACAGTGGTATGGTTCAGGAGGCGGTATGATTCTTCTAAGATGAAGTACTCCACATAGATTCGTAAAGTCGTTTCCAATCATTTTATATCCATCTGTGTAAAAGCATGTCCAGAGATCTATACGCAGGGAGCCATGCACTCAAGAATCTCTCAACGGTATCATTGTGTTACAGTTCGTGTGGACTGTTCTTTCTGAAATACTATCGGTTATGTACTCCGATTCGTAGAAGCTCGTCAGTTTTGAAATAAAATCAAATTATATCTATTCACCGAATCGTTTAGTTGAGTTCTTGATCTGTATCTCTCTTGTGACAGTATTGCCTCCCATATGGATTTGTCGATTATGAGACTGGTCGCTGGTCTTCACATCTTTGGACTTATGCCATCTGGTCCAGGTGATTCGTATGGAGAGTAACTATTTATAGCTCAAGATACATTTGTTTTTCCAGAATTTTGCTCAAGTCGTTGGTTCTCTCTGATCTCCCTCTGCTGTCGAACTATCTGCACAGTGAGTGTTTAGGAGGACCGGTGAGACCACATAGCATTTCCTCATCATCCATCACTTTGCTCAATCTTGTTGAGTCTTTAGTGTTCTCTTTAGATCTACAAAAATTTCTGCAGGCTTTCAGTTATTCTCGATATGGCTGCCATGATTTGCTGATATAGCATTTATTGAAATCTCTGCCCAGTAGCTCACCAGGGAGGGAAATGTACTTTGAGCGGGTTGGAGGACAGGATACTTTTAAAGCAGTGTCCCTGATTTTTATACACTCCACGAGCGTATTATGTCTTTGTGCATTTGTTTGTAACACCCAAAAGGAAGCGAGATAGACGCATTGTTAAGTATACCGATCGACTTAGAATCACTGTTTAGATCGATTTAGCAATGTCCGTCTGTCCGTCTGTCCGTCCGTCCATCTATTGTTGTAAACAAAGTACAGGTTGCAATTATAGTCCGATCATAAGAAAAATTGGCACGAGTTAGTTTTGCAATCCAAGGGCGAATTTATTAAACGAAATATTTAATTTAAACGAAATCGGTTCAGATTTCGATATAGGCTCCATACAGATATCTCTCCCGATTTGACTTTTTCCGCTCTAGAAACCACATATTTTGATGGAATTTCTTCAAATTTGGCACAGTACCTTACAATTAAACTGAAAATATCTATGGTGATCGGTTCAGATTTATCCATACAAATTTCGTTTTCCATTTAACTTTTTGCGCTCTAGAGGGGTCACATATTTCAACCAATATTCTTCAAATTTGGCACAGTACCTTATAATTTAACTGGAAACATCTGTGGTAAAAGTTAGTTAGATCGGTTCAGATTTAGATATAGCTCCCATACAACTTTTGATCCCAATTTGATCTTTTCCGCTCTAGAAACCACAAATTGTATCAGATTGTTTTCAAATTTGGCAAAAAGTCTTATATTTAAACTAGGAACACCTGTGGTGAAAATAGGTCAGATCGGTTCAGATTTACATATATCTCCCTTTCAAATTTCGCTCCCGATTTGACTTTTTCTATCTAGAAATCACATCAGATTGTTTTCAAATTTGGCAAAAAGTCTTATATTTAAACTGGGAACATCCATGGTGAAAATAAGTCAGATCGGTTCAGATTTACATATATCTCCCTTTCAAATTTCGCTCCCGATTTGACTTTTTCTGATCTAGAAATCACATATTTTAACAGATCTTCTGCAAATTTGGCAAAATATCTTATGTTTCCACTAGAAACGTCCATGGTGAAAATGGTTCAGATCGGTTCAGATTTATATATAGCTCCCACACAACATTCGCTCACGGCTTGACTTTTTCCGCCCCAGAAACCACGTACTTTCACCGAATTTGAACTGGAAGAACCTATTGCGTAAGTGGGTCACATCATTCCATGTTTGGATATAGCCCCGACACAAATAGTCTTCTCGATTTGACAAGTTGGGTCAGGTCATATTAGCCTATGATTAGGAAGCATACAAAAATCCTTCCTGTTTTCTTTTTTACCGAATTGAATTGTATTCGGATAGAAAGTGGAGTGTATCATATAGTCGGCCCCGCCCGACTTCAGCCTTTCCTTACTTGTTCGACATTGCAGACAATTTCCTACTTTACAAAGCAGTTTACATTTTAGAACTATGTTGAATTTTGACCACTCAGTTCTTCTAGAGTTAAAAAAGCAGCAAAGAAATGTTGAACCTCGTCATTGTAATTGGGTATTATTGTTTATAGTCATGTTAGCCTAAGGAGTTGCATGGACCTGCTGCTTAAAGCCCTTTTCTGGCTTTGAAGCTTCATAGTGCCTCACTTTACTGTATAATGTGTGTGTCTTTTGACCATTGGGAATAAGTGACTCCGGAAATAGAGTCAACACCACCCACACTTGCTTAGTGTAGGGTAGCAATAATGTCATTTACACAGAAATTTAAAAACTCTGAAGTCACAAAAAACGAGTTTTCGGTTTCAAACTTTTCCCCCATTTGTTTTTTCATTTCATTTTAGCTTCTGTGAAAGCGATTCTTGCACAAATTCGAATAAAGTGTTCTTCATTTCCTTTCATTTCATTTCAATTGAATGCTGCGAGTTTTTTGTGCGTTTGTCGTTGCGATCCTTTGTAGATTCTCCCAATTTCGAATTGACAACGTTATACAAACAGTCCGTTTTGAATATGTACGCGTTTGTGTCGTCGTCGGTTGGATGGATGGATGAAATGTCCCGAAGAGAAAATGTGTTTGTGCGAACGCGCTTGTTTATGTTCTTCCTTCCAGTGCCACTGGCTGCAACAATCTAGAATGTATTTTCATGTCATCGTTTCTTGCCTTGTCCTTGCCCCAGTCCCTGTCCCCGTCTGTGTGTGTGCGCGTTTGTACCTTCCTTTATATTGGTGTTGTGAATTTATCTCGAATGCATCAAATACAATACCCGGACAACAGTGTAACGTGTAACTATTCCTCAAATGTTTCCTTAATCAGTGTTTGCAACTTCCTCCCTCTTCCTTTTGAAAAACACCCCCTGCCCAGCCCCCAGAGTTGGGGAGATTATGTTGACAACCGGGCAAAAGTTTAAGCCACAGATTTTGCAAAAGTGCCAACGAAAGGAGCGCTGACATTTTCCGTTGTATCCTTTAGATTAAGTGTCTTCATTATAAGTTACTTGCACATTTTGTTGACATAAACTTTAAGGATTTATGTACACACACACGAACAATTTCGTCCCACAGCGAAACTAATTTTAACAGATTAATTTTTCAGCAAAAAAAAAAACATTTAAGGTCGATTTAGTTAAATTTCTTTAAACGTATGAAAATTATCTAATTAGGGGTTAAGTTGTCTTATATCAGGGGCATAATTCATTTACTAGAAATAAGTTCTAAACATTCTTAAATAGTTCAAATATTGCTCTAAACTATAAATGCTATGGCTCCTTCGTAGCAATCATGTAATAATAGAAAAACACTTTATGGCAGAAGTATCATGGAAAGTTTGGGCTTTTCTCGCTATAGAATAACACCCAACGGATTTCTAAGACCGGTGATTATTTCGATTTGAATACAATTTAAAAATAATTTATTTTTCTTCCAAAAACGTCAAGAATAGAACCATCTTCGAACGGGTATAATAAAGCGACAGAAATATTTTCCCATGTAAAATCGTCAAAATCGAAATAAAAATACATATTTTCCAAAACTAAAAAAATAAAATAAATCCGAAACAAAACAAAAATTTTCCGAAAACTAAAAAGAAGACCGTCAACACAGGAAACCTGTACTCTTCTCTGGACATACCCTAGAGAAGAACATCTTTAAGTCTAGCCGAAGGCCGGTAATCCAGGAACCATTTACTCGGAAGTTTACCAACAACAATTTCTTGTGAAAGTGAAATAAACCCCAAATAACATAATTTCCAAAACAAACCAAAAAATGAAATCATCACTTCATTGCTTATTTCATTTTAGGATTGTCTCATTATGATCCCCAAATTAAAATGGAAAAACCTTCCGAAATGAAATTATCCCCAATTTAATTTTTCGCGATTTTTTGGGGATTATTTAATTATTTCGTTTGGGATATTTCATTGCTGGTTATTTCATTTGGAAGTTATTTCATAGAACTATAATGAATGAATTTATATGAAAAATGTTATCCAAGTATAAAAATACTTATAGATAAAGCAATAATTAAAAATGATTTGAGTCTGCATGGAAATATTCAGAAAATCTTCTTTTAAAAATATTTTGCACGTGTATTGGGAAAAAAATTTAAAATGGTATACATATACTACACCATTTTCAAGTGTGATTCAAAAAATATCAATTGAAATTCGAAAATTCCATTTGAAATTCAAAAATATCATTTGAAATTCAAAACTCATCATTTGAAATTCAAAAATTCAAAGAATTTCAAATGGAATAATTTTTGAATTTCAAATGAAAACTTTTGAATTTCAAATAGTGTCATTTGAATTACTTATAAAGAGTTTTGAATTGCAAATGACGAGTTTTGAATTACAAATGACGAGTTTTGAATTACAAATGAAGAGTTTTGAATTTCAAATGATGTCTTTTGAATTGCAAGTGACGAGTTTTGAATTACAAATGAAGAGTTTTCAATTTTAAATGATGTCTTTTGAATTACAAATGACGACTTTTGAATTTCAAATGTTGTCTTTTGAATTACAAATGAATTTTTTTTATTTCAAATGGAATTTTTGAATTTCAACTGATATTTTTAGAATTGCAAATGGAATTTTTGAATATCAACTGGTGTCTTTTGAATTTCAAGTGATGTCTTTTGAATTACAATTGAAAAAGGTGTAGCTGAACCCCACCCGCTTCGCCAGCCAAAAAAAAAAAACAAATGGTAAAATTCAAATCAGGTTTCATATTGATTTTTATCGTGGTCAGTAAAATATACGCCTTCAGCCTTCTAGCTTAAAAAACACTATTGCCACGCCCACTCCGCCCACAAAACGAAAATCCAAATTTCGGCATCATATTTATCATTCTCATGGTCAGTAATATCTATGTACGAAGTTTCAGCCTTCTACCTTTCAAAAAACCTTTTGCCACTGCGCCCACAAAATGAAAAACCAAATTTGGGCATCATATTAATCATTCTCGTGGTCAGTAATATATAGGGTCCGCCATCTAACGTTTTTTTTTTTCAAGTAGTCAAAGAAATTTGAGAAAATATTCAGTAGTTTTTTATAGCATTTTCAAAAAAAAGTTATTTGTGGTTTCTAGAGCGGAAAAAGTAAATCATAGGAGACATTGGTATGGAAGCTATATAAGGGTCCGCCATCTAACGTTTTTTTCAACTATTCAACCGTTGGACTATTATTTGTGGGGTGCCGGAAGGATTGTACTTTCAAATAAAAAAAGAAATTTGGGAAAATATTTAGTAGTTTTTTTATAGCATATTCAACCGTTGGACTATTATTTGTGGGGTGCCGGAAGGATTGTACTTTCAAATAAAAAAAGAAATTTGGGAAAATATTTAGTAGTTTTTTTATAGCATTTTCAAAAAAAAAAAGTTATTTGGCGGACCCTTTTTTTGCACCAATTTTCAAGCCTTCTACCTCTGAGAAACACTTTTTCCACGCCCACTCCGCCCACAAAACGAAATTCCAAATATCGGTATCAAATTGATCTTTCTCGTGGTCAGTACCAATTTTCAGCCTTCTAGCTCTCAAAAATACTTTTGCCACGCCCACTCCGCCCAAAGAGCAAAATTTTAAAAATTCTATAGCCTATAGTTCGTTCCAGACCTGCATATATCTGTACTGAAAATTTCAACAACATCGGTTCAGCCATTTACGCGTGATTGCGGAACAAACAAACAAACAGACAGACACTAAGGTTTTATAATATTAATAGGGATAGGGATTCAAGTCTATATCCAAATTCTTGTAAATCTGGCTAATAATACTGTCCAACAAATTCTGACTTTTTGATTGTATTCTGCTCCAACTAAAATTCTGAAAGGACATGTTGAGTAGATCATTGCTCTAGTATAAACTTATAGTCCAACTGGTTTCTTTTTACAGTGGGTCAAACACTAAGTGGTGGCCATTACACTAAGCGAAAAAAATGTAAGTAAATGTCTGAGAGACTTGTTTTTGTTAGAACTATATGGTGGAATTTTATGAGGATCATTTTCGTGGAAGATCTTAACCATCTATCTCTTTCATTATAAATCATCAATCAAAAAAGTCTTTCAAATCCAAAAAAAGGCCTTTGACCTGTTTGCGAAAAAAAAGTAAAAAGTGCTTTGAAAAGGGATATTCAAGGATTAAATGTTCTACGAAAAAATTTACTGGTTGGGGTCACCAAAGATCTAAATAAAGCTATTCACGCTTAAATAGCAAAATTACACGCCAACTTAAACAAAAAAATTACAGGAGTCAAAATTCGTCCGGGTTTTTAGAAGATCGATCATTTATGTCCAAAAATGTGGCTATTTAAGTGGTGCACGGTAAACAAAAAATACATGATGGATTTGCAAAATTTTCATTTTCGCGGCAGATATGGCTAAAATGATGCATACGCATTATAATTTTGTATTTTTTGCAATCTTTTTAACGATTTCGGCTTATTTTTGCATGCGTATTAAGAAACAATATCGCTTGTTGTATCGTAATTGTAGCAAAAATCCACAATTTGCGGCTGCAATTTCATTTATTTAAACTTTCTCTATCTGGATTTCTGAAACAATTTATCTATTTATCAAAAATTGTGCAAAGTACCTTTAAAAAAACACGTAACTTTCTATCGTATGGAAAATACCAAAATATTTTTGGCTCTTCAAACCTTAATATTTATAAACTCCACGAGAGTTTTATATCTCTGTGCATTTGTTTGTAACACACAAAGGGAAGTGAGATAGACCCATTGTTAAGTATACCGATCGACTTAGAATCACTTCGATCGAATCCGTCAGTCTGTCCATATATTCTTGAAATCACGATACAGGTCGCAATTGTAGCCAAAACCAAACGAAACTTTGCACAACGAAGTTTTTCGGTTCAGATTTAGATATAGCCCCATACGAACTTCATTCCCGATTTGACTCTTTTTACTCTAGATACCATATATTTCAACAGATATTCTTCAAAATTGGCAAAACATCTGATATTTCAACTAGAAATACATGTGGTGAAAATGTTTTATATCGGTTCGCATTTATACATAGCTCCCATACCAATTTCGCTCCTAATTTGAGCACCTACGATCTAGAAACCACATGTCGGATTGTCTTAAAATTTGGCAAAACATCTTATATTTAAACTAGTATCACTTGTGGTGAAAATAGGTCAGATCAGTTCAGATTTATATATAGCTCGCATTCAAATTTCGCTCCCGATTCGACTTTTTCTGCTCTAGAAACCACATATTTTAACAGATCTTCTTCAAATTTGGCAAAATATCTTATATAGGGTCCGCCAAATAACTTTTTTTTGAAAATGCTATAAAAAACTACTGAATATTTTCTCAAATTTCTTTTTTTATTTGAAAGTACAATCCTTTCGGTTAATAATGGAATCCTTCCGCTTCAAATGGCTGCCTCGGGCACCCCACAAATAATAGTCCAACGGTTGAATAGTTGAAAAAAAACATTATATGGCGGACCCCATATTTCAACTAGAAACACCCATGGTGCAAATGGGTCAGATCGGTTCAGATTTATATATAGCTCCCATACAAATTTCGGTCCCGGCTTGATTTTTTTCCGCCCCAGAAACCACATATTTTCACCGAATTTCTTCAAATTGAGCATAACACGTTATGCTTGAACTGGAAGAACCTATTGTGCAAGTGGGTCACTTTATTCCATAGTCATATTAGCATATGATTAGGAAACATACATAAATCCTTCCCGTTTTCAATTTTTTAACGAATTCGAATCATATAGTCGGCCCCGCCCGACTTTAGTGTTTATTATATTTCAGTTCATGTTTTGTTTCTTGCTTTCAAGAAAATGGTTTGCTTTATTTACTCACCACTCATAGTAAAGAGTAACTGAGTCGGTTAGAGTGATATGGTAGCAATGGAAAGGTGCTATAGCAGCAATTTTTTAAAGGACTGAAAATTAAATTTTAAGGTTTCGAAATAAAGAGACTCCGTGTTAATAAAATCATTTGAGATAAACCAAATTTTCACACAATTTCCGAATCACAAAATGATGATCTTTTCACTTCTTTGGGAGCTCGGTTTTTTGCTGTATTTATAAATATGTTATTAAGATTTTTTAAGACACGTGTAATATATTTTTAAAAGAAAACTATTTTCTGAGATTTTCGGAAAAATCGAAGTCAAATGTCTGGTTTGACATGGTATCACACATATATGTGATTCAAGCAAGACGTGGCTAAGGCCACTACTTTTCAGGGTGTATGCATTACGGGTGCATTTTCGTTTTTATTTTTAACTGGTCTATTTTTTCAAGGTGTGTGCTTGGCTTTTATTTAAAAATAAAATAAAATCCAAAGAAAAAATTCCCAAAACAAAAACTTAAAAACATGTCTTTGGGGCTAATTTCGTAGAACCAATCGCGTGAATCTCACAGAAAACCTGGCCACTTTCCCCGCCCAAGAAACTGTTGTCTGATTGTTTAGAGTGTTGTTGTTGATTGTTGTTGCCTACAATAATTCCCGGAAGCAGTTGCTTCTGAGCTAATTTTACGTTGAAAGCTGTTGCGATTCCAGAAAACAAAAGAAAAGAAAAGTTGCGTTACATAAATGTCGTTTGCCATTGCTTTGTCGTTCCTTAGTGTTGAGTTCAAATTTAAATGTTGTTCAGTTATTTACGATTATCTTTTTTGTTTTCGTAAAAAAAAATAAAAATAATATTGAATAATGGCTGAGTTGCGACTGAGTTATTGTTTTTATTGATTTAAATTTTGATGCATTTTTTCTGTGTTGCCCAGTTCCCAGTTGAAAGAAGACAGCCATGCATGTACCCATGACACTAATTCGAAACGTTTTCTCTCTCTCTCTCTCTGTCTCTCTGATAACCCTTAGATCACCGCCAATTTGGATGTGTTCCTGAGACGTTTCAACGAACTGCAGTATTGGATTGTCACGGAAATGGTGTCGACGCCCAGCATGAGTAAACGTGTCGGCCTGCTGAGAAAGTTCATCAAATTGGCAGCCTAGTAAGTTGAAATCCCAAAGGGGTGAGAGTGCAGCACAGCACAGCACAGTGCAGGGCAGCACTCTCCATTTTCTTCCACTCTTCTGTTGTTCAGCGATATATTAATCTGTATCCTATGATATAACTACTACTCCCGTTTCAGTTGCAAAGAATACCAAAATCTGAACGCATTCTTTGCCATTGTCATGGGACTCTCGAATATGGCCGTGTCACGGCTGCAACAGACCTGGGAGAAGATCCCTTCGAAATTTCGCAAACTTTACCAAGAATTCGAGGCTTTAATCGATCCTAGTCGCAATCATCGTGCTTACCGGGTGTTTGTGGGCAAGCTGCAGCCGCCGCTCATACCCTTCATGCCGCTCTTGCTCAAGGACATGACCTTTGCCCACGAGGGCAACAAGACCAGCATAGATGGGCTGGTGAACTTCGAGAAAATGCACATGATGGCCCAGACCATGCGCACCCTACGATTTTGTCGTTCCCGGAGTTTGGGTAAGTAGTTGAGGGGGGTGGGGGGTGCGAAAAAACATTTCAGAAATTTTCATTTTTATTGTCGTCCTTCTTTGTTTGTTTAGGTCTTGAACCGCCCTCGCCCAAAAGTGAAGGCGAGGTGCGCTCCTTCATCAGCTGTCTACGTGTCATCGACAATCAGCGCGTGCTGACAGCGATGTCACAGAAAATCGAACCGAGTCGTAAGATTTAAATTCGCTTTTTCCCCAGTGAATAACCAAAATTTAGTTTTAAACAAAAAAAAAAAAAACAAAATCTTTTCAGCAGCAATTATTTGTTAGAGTTTTCTGTGAAGCAGAATATTTTTTAAGTATCCTTATGTATATGTATGTGTTAAACTCGTTTTTATTTCGTAATTAAATTAGAATTTAGAGAAATTTTAGATTTATTATTGACCACAGAACAGACAAAATATTTCTGACAAAAAAAATGTATTTAAAAAAATATATATATTTTATATGTGATAATAACGAATTGATAAACTATTCCTACACTCACTTTGCCTCTCCCTCTCTATCTCTATGTGCCTCTGTCTGTCTCTCTCCATTTCTAGTTGTGTTGAACTCTTTCAACTTGTCTCCCTCTCTCTCACTAGCTGTCTCGATCTTTCTCTCCTAACTCAAAAACTAAGCGATGAAATGTGTGCGTGCGATTAAAGTATTGATTAAACTAGCAAACTATTAATTGGGAATTTTATATATAGTCGATTTTTTAATTGATAACGTTAAAATATAATAGTTTGCTTTCACAATTTGCACAATAAATGTTCATGTGTAAACACCCCTTAAGGTAATTTTGTATAAATTGTGGATAAAAACGCAATGTTTTCAATATATATTCGCATTTCACGTTATTCACAAAATACAAAAAATATTTTGGACAAACAAAAACTGTTTCTAGAGATTTTAAATAATTTAACTAAAATTTTACATCAAAAAAAATGTATAAATTAATTTAATTAAAATATGAAATAGTGTTCTAATTTCACCAATTAAATGTTTAATCAACAGAATTTCAAATAATATTTTCCTCAATTATGTAAAATTTAACTAAAATTTCACATCACAAAATTGTTATAAATTAATTTATTTTAAATATGGTGAAATTAAAATATGTTTAATCAACAGAATTTCAATTAATCGGACACACTTAACCTCATCGCTCTTCCCCTTCAACTTTCTGGTACCCTTTGTACCCCTTTCAAAAGAATTAACAAAAAAAAACCTAAGTTGTAAATATTCTCTTTTTTCACACAAAAATGAAAGACAACAAAACGAAATAGTTTTTTAGCAAAACAAACAATATTAAGAAGAAAATTTAGCGTATTATATATTTTTCTAAACTCTTTACAATTTGAAGAAGAAAAAAGAAACTGTAGCATAAATTACGATAATCTGTTAAACAAACAAAAAACCCTAAACATAACCAATTTCTTTTAGTTTTATCCTGAATATATTTCCTTTATAAATATTAATTTATTTTTATTGTAAAAAAATTTCATTGCATTATCGTCTTATGTTTTCATACTTCTGAAATATACATACTTTCACTAGGCAATAATTTTTGTAAAAAAATATTTATTTTCAATTTGTATATCTCTCATTTTTTAATTTTGATTTTAGTTTACTATAGTCTTTATTTTATATTGTTATTTTATTGCAAATTAAAAAAATAAACAATAATTTCAAAATATTTCATTCATTATTCATTGTTTTTTAAGACTGTCTTCATCTTTTTCCGAACTTTCGTAGCAACTGTACCATTTAGATGTGTAATTTTCCAGCAGACTCTCTCAAATCTGTTGAACAAAATAGATATTGAAAGTAGATACTTTTCTCCGGTCTTTGAAATATTTTGGAAATATTAAAAATTAACTAAATGTTCAGCATATTTAAATAAAATCAAACAAGCAAGTTTCAATCTGCAATTTTACTTTTGAATGGAGTGTGACAGTTTCCTACGTGAAAAGTCCAGCTCTATAAAAAAATACTAAAATAAAACTGATTAAAATATTGATAGGTTTAATCATTTTTTAAATTCTTCGAGCATACACAGTATACAGTATACTTTCAGGGCCTAGCATAAAGTTTTAAATATACAGCCCTGACACAGAACGTAATTTCGTTCGGAAGTAAAATCACTGGTTAATCAATTATGTTTAAACATGTGTGACAACACTGTGCGAAAACTTAGAAAGCAACACAGAAATTGTTGCTGTGCTGCTTTCTACGTTTTCGTAACCATAAATGATTAACCACTTTTTTTCATTTTCGAACGAAATTTCGTTCTGTAACGTGGCTGATAAAAATACTTCTAATTAATGTTTGCATACACATCAAATATATATGACTGCAAACATTAATTCATTAGAAATACCTTATTTTCAAATATCTTGAAATGGTTCAATTATTTTTATACCATCTACCATAGGATGAGGATATACTAAACTTGTCATTTCGTTTTAATACTTTGACATCAGACCCCATAAAATTCTAAAATATATAGTTGTTGATAGGCTGGGCCAGAAATCAGTCCATAGGGAAAATGTTTTCCCTAACAAGGACTGAAAAAGCACGAAAACATAATGAAATTGGACAAAAGTGATAATCAAAGATTTTTAGAAATTCGTATCTTTAAAGATAACAAGGGATAAACTTAGAACCGACCAAATGGCTGAAACTATAACACTGTCCGACAGTCCATATTATGTTCCAAATTGAAGAGAAGAATATCTCTTAAAAATTCTATGCTTCTATATGTATTAGCTTAGCATTAACAACCATTTTAATTTTCACCTCTTAAAAAGTAAACAAGTAAGTAACTCTACTCTACGGAAGTTATAAGGAATTTAATTTTACTTAGGCAGACTAATTTGTGTGGGAAGTACTAAATAGAAGGTTCGTGGGGCATGATACAAGCATCCATGTTTGTAAAACAATTGCTAAAAAAACAAATATCAAGTCACATGCACCAGTATAGAAGTTATAAAGGATTTTACCTAGGATAGAGACAATTGTGTGGGAGGTACAAGAAGGGGCGTGGCTAAAACGTAAATATTTTTTAGGTTTATAGTGATTATAAAAATCTTTTCAAATCTCAAATTGCATATGATTTTTACTACCCGTATGGATGTTATTTCGGTTTTATCGTAACCAAAGTTTTTTCCGCTTTGTGTGGGAGGTACCAGGGTGTAAAAGCATTGTCAAATATCAAATCTCACAGTATTCGGATCATTTATATAGAAGTTATAACAGCTTTAATTTTACGTTGTTTTGGGTGATTTGGTGGGAAGTGCTGGAAGGGTTATGTCAAAACCCGTCATATTTAGTGCACTTAAGCCTAGGATGGTCAATGACTCTTGGGCCACTAAATCATTGTGGTCTAGCCAGACCACGAGAGAAAAATTAGTATATAATTACAAAAAAGGAGCTGCATTATACTGACAGATCTACCAGAATATCCAGAAAAAATTTTATTTTTAATACAATTGTCGTTTCTGCTCAATATTCTTCTTGGAATCCAAAAAAGAAAACTATATAAATATTAATATTTTTTGTAATATTTTGTAATTTTGAACACATTATAAGAATTTCTTTACGCACCACATGCAGAAGAAAGAACAAATTTCTAACGATAAATGAATAGCACACATTATAACGGTAAACGAAGTACATATACCAAGAAAAAAACAATGTACACTTAGACAAATTTGCTTAAACACTTCATGAAAATGCTTATGGTCCAGCCAGACCACAATGTGCACTTAGCATGTTTTGACTTTCATCGATCATTTTTCACTAATTATTTGGCCGAATCAGGCCAAAACCAGTATCGTTTTGTTAAGAACACTACATTTGTAGAATTAAAGGAACCCGTTTGTGTTTTTTCTTTGCCTAGACTAAAAATTACACTCAGTCAAAGTCAAATTTGGTATGGCAAGACCATCCTAGGGTTAAATTGATTATAAAACCAGTAAGGAAAGGCTAAAGTCGGGCGGGGCCGACTCTATGATACACTCCACTTTCAATCCGAATATAATTCAATTCGGTGAAAAAGTGAAAACGGGAAGGTTTTTTTGTATCCTGTAAATGTATGTGTTTGACAAAAAATTTTATATCGGAAAGGACATTTGTATGAGGATATATTGAAACCTGGAACGAAATAGGTGAAATATAAAAAGTATAGTTTGGCCTAAATCGGTTAAACTTATGGGAGCAACATCTGAATTTGGGCTATATTTAAATCTGAACCGATCTTACCCACTTTCACCATAGTTTTATTTAGTTAGATTATAAGATGTTGTGCGAAATTTAAAGAAAATCGAGCACAATATGTGGCTTTTAAAGCGGCAAAAGTCAATTTGGGAGCGACATTTGTATGGGGGCTATATCTAAATCTGAACCGGTCTTACCCAATTTCTGCATAGTGTTTCTAGTTGGATTATAAGATGTTGTCCCAAATTTAAAGAAAATCGTGTACAATATATGGTTTTTAGAGCGCAAAATTCAAATCGGGAGCGACATTTGTATGGGGCCTATATCTAAATCTGAACCGATCTAGAACGCTTTAGCCACAGGTGTTTCTAGTTAGATTATAAGATGTTGTGCCAAATTTAAAGAAAATCGATTAGAATATGTGGCATTTAAAGCGGAAAAAGTCAATTCGGGAGCGACATTTATATGGGGGCTATATCTAAATCTGAACCGATCTTACCCAATTTCTGCATAGGTGTTTCTAGTAAGATTATAAGATGTTGTGCCAAATTTAAAGAAAATCGAGTACAATATGTGGTTTCTACAGAGAAAAATGTCAAATCGGGAACGACATTTGTATGGGGGCTATATCTAAATCTGAACCGATTTGACCTATTTTCACCATAGATGTTCTTAGTTTAAGTATAAGATCTTTTGCCAAATCTGAAGACAATCTGATACAATATGTGGTTTCTAGAGCGGAAAAAGTCAAATCGGGAGCGAAATTTGTATGGGAGCTATATATAAATCTGAACCGATCTGACCGATATTCACCATGGGTGTTTCTAGTGAAAATATAAGATGCTTTACCAAATCTGAAGACAATCTGATACATTATGTGGTCTCTAGAGCAGAAAAAGTCAAATCGGGAGAGAAATTTGTATGGGAGCTATATATAAATCTGAACCGATCTAACACATTTTTACCACAGGTGTTTCTAGTTACAATATAAGATGTTTTGCCAATTTTAAAGAAAATCTGTTGTAATATGTGGTATCTAGAGTGAAAAGAGTCAAATCGGGAGTGAAATTCGTATGGGGGCTATATCTAAATCTGAACCGATTTCCTTCAAATAAAATAGCGTTCGTCCTTATCCCGAAAAACATCGTTGTGCAAAGTTTCATTTGGTTCTGTCTACAATTGCGACCTGTATCGTGATTACAAGAATAGATGGACGGACGGACAGACAGACAGACAGACGGACATTGCTAAATCGACTCAGAAAGTGATTCTAAGACGATCGGTATAATTAACAATGGGTCTATCTCGTTTCCTTTTGGGTGTTACAAACAAATGCACAAAGACATAATACTCTCGTGGAGTGTATAAATATTATCAATTACCAAATTATAGCGTATTCTGATTGTCCGTGTGGAAGTTACAGTGGTTTTAATTTAACATAGCATATTCCTATGTTAAATTAAAACCACTGTAACTTCCACACGGACAATCATTTGTGTGGGAGGTACCAGAAGGATCGTGGAAATTTCTCCCATCTTCGAACTTAACTAAGTTTGGGAAAAATATTACCATGTGCAAAGTTTGAATTGATTCCCTAACTCCTTTCGAAAATTATTGTGTACACCAGCCAGACGGGCACGATGGGGCCAAACACCAATTTGAGGGGCAAAAAGTCCCAATGGCAGGTTGTTGCCAACACGTTAAAATGGCAAGATATACAAATTTGGAACCATGTGGCAACTCGTTTTTTCAATCCATGCTGCCAAAGGTACAACATTTTCTCTTGTTTCATTTTTAATATTTCAACCCAGTGTAATAACGAAAACACATCTGTGGTAAAAATTTTCTGTAAAGTAGAAAATACTAACACAGATATGTAAGATATGCAAAAGGCAATGGATTGCGATAAAGTGTGTATATTTAAAATGTGCACTTTAATATAAAGCAAACTGGCAAAATATAATAAACTAACAAGTAAGAAAAGTCTAAAGTAGGGCGTGACCGACTATGTGATACCCAACACCACTCCTTGCGCCTATACCTGGTTTCAATAAACACGGGTGTTTTAATATAGTCCATATAAATTATCCAGTGTACTATAAATTCATATTTAACCAAATTAATTAACATGTGGCACGATGGGGCCAAATACCAATTTTTGATTCAAAAAATTGTCTCAAAAACGACTACCATCCCACCGTAAATGAGCGTGGCAACTTAATTTATTTATAAACAAATATTTTTAGCAGCATAAGTATAAGTAGGAAATTTAAAAGGTCTACTAGTTTCGTAAGGTATTTTGACTCATAAAATGTACTACCATCCCACTGTAAGTGGGCATGGCAACTCAAAATTTTTATAGACGACTTTGGTAAACACCATAACTGCATATATGATATTTCAAAACTATAGTTGCCTCCAATTCTGTTTAGTCTCTAAAACTGGTCATCTGTCCCACCGTGGGACAGTCGGACGGAAGTACATGGCTCAAAGAACTTAAAATGTTGTGAAACGGATTTGGTCCAAACGTACTTTGAGTCTTTGTCCCAAATGATATATACCTTTCTACTCTGTAGAGTGAAAAATGAATAAACTTTTAGGAAAACTAAAAATGGTTCTAATACAAATAGAAGCATGGAATTCGAAGTATATTTAACGGATATTCTCCTCTTTAAATTGAAACTTTTACCGGTGCAGTAGGTTCAAAATAATAATTTGAAAAATGATGTCCTTTGAAACTTTGTGGTCATTTTAAGGGGCAACAGGATGAGGAAATGAAAACTCTAACATTACACATTTTGCCTACAGTTTTTTAGACGTATATCATCCGTTTCAAGTATAGAGACTTTTTTAAAATTATAAAATTCAGTCTGTACATTCTTTGAAATCAAACGGGAAACAGTGATAAAAATGTTACCAACCAAACGACTACAGTTACAATCATTAAATTCGAAGACGCACAAACTTAAAAGATATTTTGAAATTCGGCAAATGGGAAAAAGGGATAAAAATGGTAACGAGCCAAAGGCTATGTATGTACTGTGTGGAAGCCTAAAAATTTTGGATATTTCAGAAAAAACGTTGAAGATTTCTGCACTTTTTATTATGATACATCAAAATTTATTTAAAATAGTGATGGCAATGAGAGTATTTTATATTTTCCTTCCGGTGAAATGTCACTATCTGAACAAACTTTTTAAAGTAGTTTAAGCACAGTGGGCAAAAAGTTGGCGTTTCACGACTGTGTTAGTAGTTTGTTCCATGGTGTACACGATCAACTCCTCTCTCAAACCTCTCAAGCAAATCAACCAATACTCTGAAACTTGACATTTGGCAATGTTTTTATTGCATTCACCTGAAATGTGGTTAATATTGCCACACCTCTTCTGGTACCTCCCATACAAATTGGATAAGCTTTGGTCAAAATAAAACTAATATGACTTCCATTTGGATTGTCATAATCATTTGCGATTTAATATTTGAAAATGTTTCTAAAATTACCTTAATACTATAAAAACAAGTAAGGAAAGGCTAAAGTCGGGCGGGGCCGACTCTATGATACACTCCACTTTCTATTCGTATACAATTTAATTCGGTGAAAAAGCGAAAACGGAAATGATTTTTGTATCCTGTAAATGTATGTGTTTGACAAAAATTGTTAAATCGGAAAGGACATTTGTATGAGGATATATTAAAACCTGGAACGAAATAGGTGAAATATAAAATGTATAGTTTGGCCAAAATCGATTAAACTTTTGGGAGCAACATTTGTATTTGGGCTATATTTAAATCTGAACCGATCTTACCCACTTTCACCATTAGAGCTTTTAGTTAGATTATAAGATGTTGTGCCAAATTTAAAGAAAATCGGGTACAATATGTCGCTTCTACAGCGGAAAATGTCAAATCGGGAGCGACATTTGTATGGGGGCTATATCTAAATCTGAACCGATCTTACCCAATTGCATGGTGTTTCTAGTCGGATTATAAGATGTTGTGCCAAATTTAAAGAAAATCGGGAACAATATGTGGTTTCTAGAGCGGAAAATGTCAAATTGGAAGCGAGATTTGTATGGGGGCTATATCTAAATCTGAACCGATCTTACCCAATTTTTGCATAGGTGTTTGCAGTCGGATTATAAGATGTTGTGCCAAATTTAAATCGGGAACAATATGTGGTTTCTAGAGCGGAAAATGTCAAATCGGAAACGACATTTGTATGGGGGCTATATCTAAATCTGAACCGATTAAATAGCGTTTGTCCTTGATCCACAAAACTTTTTTGTGCCAATTTTTGTTAAGATCGGACTATAATTGCGACCTGTAATTTGATTACAACAATAGATGGACAGACGGACATTGCTAAATCGACTCAGAAAGTGATTCTAAGTCGATCGGTATACTTAACAATGGGTATATCTTGCTTCCTTTTGGGCGTTACAAACAAATGCACTCTCGTGGAGTGTATAAATATGCTTTTGTCACGTCCCTTCTAGTACCTCTCACACAATCGTCCCTATCTTAGGTAGAATTAACTACAATTTCCATGCTGGTTCCTGGAATCCACTATGACTTGATATTTGATCGTGTTTTTATAATTATTTTATAAATGTGGAAGCTGGGGCCATGTCCCACGAACCATCTAGTATCGTCTACACAAATTCCTTATACTTCCGTATATATGTTCGCTGAGAGTGAGCTTACTTACTTGTATTACAAAATTTTATTTCATTTCTTAAATAAATTTTTAATATTTAAAAAAGATCAAAAAATAATTTTTTTATTTTATTTTTTTTGTACAAAAACCAACAATTCTCCTTCAAAAATTGTCTCAAGATTTTTCACAGAACAAAAGCCATAAAATAAAAAATGTCTAATTGTTAATCTTGCAATAATTAACACTTTCACCAAAATTTCATCAAAATCGGAAATTTCTCTCTAAGCGTATGGAAGTAGTGACATGTTTCCTGTATCAAACTTTATTTCCGATAGTTTTACCACCATTCAAAGAAAATTAGAGCGTACGCATTAAAAAACTTGTGTTTTTTTTTTTGGGACTCCCTAATCTATATGCCATTGAATGCACATTTATTTACAAATGACAAATTACTAGCGTACTTTTGAATAAAACACAGAATATTTGCTGACATACAATTCAAAACTTCGCCTGGATGTGAAAAAAACTTAATCCCATAATGACCACTCCAATTAAATTCTTTTGAAATTAAAAGAACAACAGTGCAACGTTCTCTACTCACAGTACGAGAAATTGGACGTCCAAGAATTCTTTATATTTTCAGGATCGAAAAGAACATTTAGTAAATCCTCAAGATGACGTTCTCCCGAGAAGGATGAAATATTGAATACTAAAATAAATTCAAAACCAAGACCTCTATAATAATTGTTAATATATTATTTGTAATATGTTAGTAAAAAACTTTCATAAAAACAAATTTTAAATGTCATAATTGTGATTAGGTAAAAAAGAATAAATTTCGCAGGGCAGATGTAAAATATCCCTGTTGCTAATTTGTCGACCTGTTTTGAGAAATTCAGAAAATGACCAATGGGTTCGCCTCTTCTACCAAATATCTTTGTTTCCGGGTGTAATTAGAACCGATTTTATTGAATATTTAGAAACTCTAAAATAACGATGACCAATATTTCCAGAAATTCTTTAACTACTTTATCTTAATTCTGATTAGAATCATTTTT
Organism: Polietes domitor; assembly: GCA_947397865.1. NCBI lineage: Eukaryota > Metazoa > Arthropoda > Insecta > Diptera > Muscidae > Polietes > Polietes domitor. Next base: position 69,914,750 of record OX377622.1, read on the forward strand.
TCCCTATAACACCCTGTGATATGTGTTATAAATGTTCTGTAAAAAAAGCTACAATAAATAGAAAACAATTTAACAAACAACTAGAGAATATTTGTATTTACATAATTAAATAAATAAATGAATAACAACTTGTGTATGTACGTGTAGAGGATTTTCTAATTTAAATTTAATTAACAAAAAATATATTTAAAGGTAAAAACATTTTTATAAAATCAAAACGCAAATAAATAACGCAAAAAGAATATACTGGAGAGGGACCTTTGTTAATTGTTAACATACAAAAATAATAAATAAATCAACAATATTAGCATATATATATATACATACATATAAATGAATATATGAATAAAATAAATGTATTTTATTATATTATTAACGCAACAGCAACAATAAGTGTTTTAGTATTAATACAACAAACAACATATTAGCCAAGCATAAACTATTGAACAACAACATTCAAAAGTATGTTTTTCCACAAATAAAAATTAAAACAAAACAATCGTTAACTCTTCAACTACGAATAATCAATAAATAATGTTCTTTGAAACGGGTCTCTCACTACATGAAATGTTGTTGTTCTTCTTCGAATGAATGAATACCCACAATTTATCCTTTTTACATAAAATCAAAATTTGTTCACTCCTTACAAATACATAATTAAGCAATTTTACAAAAGAACAACAGCAACAACAAGAACAAAAAGCAACAAATCCATTTTGCAGTCCAAAACTAAAACAATAATAAATGTATGTATTTTTTCAAAAGTAAAAAAAAGAAAAAGGTTTCTTACCGTAAACGAATTTTTTATACCAAAATCAAAACTTTTTTTATTGTCAAAACTTTAATTTAACAAAAAAAGCAAAAACAAAATGTACACAGTTTATGATTTGCACCAAACAACATTTCGTTAATAAGGATGTGTATTGTAAGTATGTACTCGAAAAAAAACAACTTGTGTAGACCACAAGCAAATTCCAAAACACCAAATTCTATTGCATAATTGTAAAATTAACCAAAAACAAACAAAGAAAAAACTGCAAATCGATGTTTAAAAAGATCGGTTTGCAATCGATCATCAAATATCTCTGCACAATTCAAATAAATTTTCGACAATTTCTTTCGAAAGCCCATGTATTTCATAATATTTCTCAAAAAGACTGTGCCAAGGGTCAAAGGTAGAAAGATGTTAGATTTTTAAAGTTTATATTTGTTCGAAAAATTATATTTTTCTAAAATTTCTTTTTAAAAACTATTCACTTTATATAATATTTAGAAAATATCTGGAGTTTTGAAATTCACTGACTTACTAGAAACATTTTATATTTATTCGATTTTTTATAAACTTTGTTATTCGAATATTTCTATTTTTCGAAAATTATGTAGTTGCGTTTTTTCGAAATTGCATATTTTTAGAAAAAAATATTTTTGAAAAAAAAAAAAATATTTTTTCAAAATTTATTCGAAAACAGTAATTTTCAAAAGTATTTTTTCAAATTTGTATTTTTCGAAAAAAAATCCAGACAGAACTTACCTTTAGAAAAATCAATTTGAATATGTTTTTTCGCAATTTTATATTTTTCCGAAAATAGTATTTTTTCGAATGCATTTCCAGACAGAAATTACTTCGAAAGTAGTAGAAAAGTTTCTATTTTTCGCAAGTCTATATTTTTTCAGACAAAAAATAAAATTTTCGAGTAAATATAATACTTCGAAAAACCAAAACTGTTTTTTCCGAAAATTTCTATTTTTTGAAAATTATATTAAATATTTTTTCGAAGACATTTTCAGGCAGAAATTACCCTTTAAAAATATTTGCCTTGTATACAACATGGAAAATATCCAAAATATCCAGTTTTTCGAAATTTCACATTTTTGTCAGAATCGTTTTTTTTTTTTGAAAATCTATATTTTATCGGAAAAATATTTCACTTTTCCTTGCTTTTTATTGAGCCCATTTTACCAAAAAATAAACATTTTTCCAACGCCCGATAACTAGGCGAGATATCGATAATATGTCTGTCAATTTTTCTTCTTATTTTGTATCCAAAAACATAGTCAGGTCGTTTTCTATTTGTTCGAAATCTTGTATATATTCGAAAATTTAAATTTTTCAAAAAAAAAAATATTTAAACTTCCAAATAACGATAAAAATTGTTTTATTATATTTCGAAAAAATAAAATTTTTCGAGAAAACAATAGTTTCAAAAATCTAAAAATATAATATTCTAATATTTTAGAGTATTTAAGCATATTTTTTCAATATGTCTGCTTGTACTTACTTGATATTGGGTATGCGCATTCCCCCGATAACAAAAACGTGCACCATAAAGTGATTCTTTTTGTAGGGGGTGAAATGGGGCAAAAAAGGGATAAAAATGGTACATATTAAACGACAACAGCTAGAAACACGAAATTCGGTGTGTACATTCCTCTAATAGAGTAGATACATAATACATATAAAAGTATTTTTTCCAAATTCGTAAGGGGTAAAATGGGAATAGAGGGTTAAAAATGGTATCAACCAAACGGCTGCCCCTAGAATAATCAAACTCGGTGTATACATTCCTCTGATTGCATACACATGTAAAATACACGGATTTTTCGAAATTCGTACTTTTTGGGGTCAAAATGGAAAAAGGGGATAAAAATGGTACCAACCAAATGACCGCAGCTAGAGCATGAAATTCGGAGTATTTATGCTTTTTGAAAATATTTATTTTTTGAATTGACGTATTGGTAGCTTTGCCTTATAAGCGTGGTTTGAAATAATTAAAATGAAATAATTAAATAATTAAAATTATTTTTTTAATATTTGTATTTGTTTTGATTTGGCTATATAAAACAAAATTATATTTTCCTGTAATATTAATGCACTTCTACGAAAATCGACATCATCTGTGGAATGCAATCAATGATGGGTACATAAAGTTCGGTCCGGCAGAACTTAACGCCGTTTTTACTTGTTTTCGTTTTTTTTTTTTTGAAGTTTTGCCAAAATATATAATTTTCCAAATATTTTATTTTTCGAATTATTACATTTTATTAAAAAATATATTTTAAAAAAATATATTATTTAAGTTATCTTCATTTTAAGTCAATTTCAAAAAATTGTTCGAATTCAATTTGGATTAAAGTAATCTTTTATCGCCAGAGATAGATTGTAAAATCCGACATGGATCTATTATGACGCTTCACATACTTCTGAAAACTTCAAAAGTTATTGACTTCCGATTGGTTTCTCCAAAAATGTGCCAATATTTGAACATACGAAAACTATTTCATTAAATAAATTGGAAAATTCCATTAGCAGAGATATTTATGAACCTCAAATGAAGCCTTTTATTATTACTTTAAAACTCTAGCAACTACTTGACTCTTCAACGTCCAACCAAAACAAAACAAATTTCCTACAATGTGAAAAAATCTACATTTCCACCAAAACAACAAGAAAAGTATGTAGAAAATGTAGCTTAACAGAAAAAAGAAATAATATTTATATATATAAATATTGACTATACATTGATAACATTTAGCTCTTACCTATAAAAAACATATATTAACTTGAATATTGAATAATAAATAATAACTTTAGAAATTGACTTTCATTTTTTGTAAAAAAAACAACACAATATAAATGTAAAATTTATTAAAAATAAGTTTTAAATGTGATTAGATTGGACAATCTTTACGAACAAAATAGAAGCCCAACAAAAACGCAACAGATTTTTAAACTCAAGAAATCCATACACAAAAAATAACGATAAATTCTATTTCAAATAAAAACCAAGGCCAAAAGTTGACACTGAAAAATATTTATTCCAAAAGCAAATCCCACAGCAACACAGTACCTATTTTGAACTGCACAGGTCAAAGGGTCAAAACCAACCAAAAAAAGTCTCTTAAGCAGCTCACTGTAAGAAGAAGAACTCCAATTAACACATAAGAAATATATACACAAATATACAAGAAAGAAAGAAAGAAAAGAGAAGTGAAGACAAAGTGTGGTAAGACGCACTTTTTTGAAAATGTGCGAAACGAAAAATTGTACTTCAAAAAATATTTTATTAAAGGAAATTTCTCGTTTTTCGTTCTTTTTCTCTCTCTCTCTATCTCCCTCTTTGTTCGGCCTACTTTTTAAATGTTTTAAATGCAATATTTAATGGGAGAATTATGCAAATAGAATTAATTCCCAGAAACGGAACCAAACAAATGAACAAATGGAAATTTTACCAGAGAAAGCAAATAGCAATAGAATCTTTAAAAAAGAATAAACGTTACTTTTTAAAAAGAGATAACAACAAATATTAAATATTTCTTCATTCTAATAATGTATAAATAAAAAATTTATTGTAAAAATTCCAAATAAAAGCGTTTTTAATCTTTTGGGATAGTGGAAGGCACAGTGGGACAATGTCGAAATAAAATCCCAGCTTCTAAAGGTTGGTAAAAAACAGGATAGGTAAAGTTGAACTTAAATTCGGACTAGGAAAGGAAATTTGCCTTCGAAATTTGAATTTGAATTTTATTTAAATTTGTACAATTATATAAATTCAATCAGAAATTCTATTTGCTTTGACTTCTTCATTTTTCGACTACTGAGAAACTTAAATCAAATTTTGAAACTGTGAAGTCTAATTATCCAACAGCTTAACCCATATTATTCTGTCATGCTGTCCATTTTAAAATTTCAGAATCAATATTTAAAATATATTTTATAACAATAATTAATGTATTACATATTTTTTTTACTCCATATTTTTTGATTTTTGCACATTTTTGTTCACCTTTATATAGTTTAGCTTACTATAGCTTAGCTCGTCCAAAAATGCAACACTGCAGATAAGTTTGCGCATCTGTACACAGGAAAAAACTTGTGAAAAAATACCAAATTCAACTTTGTAAATCTTTTTTTATATAGAGTTGAAAGAACTCTTACAAGTAAATGCTAAATTTCCCTCGTACATGACTATAATAACTAAGTTTACTTGGTGTTCAGTGCTTATGTACCTTAAAATATTCAACCATGTTCTTTTCCCCAATTTAGAAATTTGTAGCATTTACACAAGTTTCTTAGTTGAAATTAATTGGTTAGTTGGATAATGGTGTAAGTATGAATATGTAAGTTGCCAATTTCATGAATTTTGTAGCACATAGTTGCAAAAATACGTATATGAGGTTTCTATAAATTTGTCAAAGTGAATTTCGACGATTAGAATTATAAGAAAACCAAAAGCAACACAACAGAAGAAACAACGGACGAAGAAGTAAGTATGGTGAAATTAAAATTTATTTATTTTGCACTCGCAAAACGAAGATTGATTAATTAATAACAATTTTAGTTACATTTCGGAAGTCTGGAATATAATATGATGTTCTCCTTGAATTAATGCCAATGAAGTTCATTTAGGAATTATTGGAGCAATATTATGCAGTCTCGACAAGTGATGCCGTAAATGGTTTCGGCAGCGGTGGTATTTATGCACTACGCACAACAACGTTTGGTTCTCCGCCCGGTGGTGCTGGGACATCTTTTGTATTTAGTAATGAAAACAGCAGCGGGCCTGTGTTATCCATTGGTACCAAAGCCAGTGCGTGTTTGGGGAAAGCCGAAAAACGTACAATTATAACAAGGTAAGTGTGGCTATGTGTGTTTTCAAAAGTTTATTTCGTCATTATTAATTTAATCCTTTTATGATTGAAAGTTTAAATGCTGTAGGGGTGGCGGTGGTTGTGCCTCAGCAACATACAAATAATATGTGGGTAATGACAACAGCAACATCATCCACGGCAGTAACAACCACGGTTGCCACTATTGATGATTTTTTTATTATCAGATTTTTTCCAAAAAGTTACCAAAAGTAACCAATTTTTCAAAACGAACGAAGCATGATATTTTAAGCCGAGGCCATATATAAAATTTTCTGATGTATTTTGGGTATATTAAAAAACTATATTGACAATTTTTTCATTTTTTTACAATACAGAATATTTTATTTTAGTTGACTTAGTTAAATTTATGGATAAATGTAGAAGTTGTGGTACATGTCGTTTAACGTATGACTAAAATTACCTCATAACTTCTACATTTAGTTACAGTTTTTATACAATAGTGCCTTGTTTTCTTCGTTAAGATGCTATTACAATTGAAAATAAAATATTCTAATATCGAATTTGTAAATGGAGTTTCGCGTTATTTAAACAACAAATAAACATTATGATTTAAAAATGATCATTACTTCTACTTTAGCTATTAAAAAATATTTTTTTCTATTTTTATGTTTTTTTTTCGCCAGCAAAAATATATTTTTTCCCAAATCTTTGGGGACTGTAGACCTCATAATTACGTTAATGGACGTAGACATTATAATTATCTTTAATTGAACATTAAGCGGGTGTAATCGGTCCAATAAAACAAAATTACAGCACACATATTAAAGGAATTGGTTGAATTGGTGTCATGAGATCGTAGTGTTTTCCTTGTTTAATTTAGTTTAATTCCAATTCCGACAACAAGCGGATTCTATGAATAAATAATAAAAATAATCTATAAATAATGAAAACATAAATATTTTATACACGCTTAATTCAAAATTACAAAAGTTACCAAAATGAATAAAAAGTTACCAAGTAACCATACCATTTAAAAGTTACCTATTTTGGTTAAAAATAACCAATAGTGGCAACCGTGGTAGCAACCACCACCACACCAACAACAACAATATTGATCAATAAAATTCTGTTGTTTGAGAACGATATACAGCAGAAACCACAAACCCATATTGTCGCTGTTAGCTCATCGCAACAGACAGCAGCTACAACATCAGCCTCATCTGTACGTCGATGGTCAATCAACACACCAGCAGCAACGACAACAGCAATAGAAGCATCAACGAAAAACAGCCTTAATATCATATGAATATAATATTTAAAATAAACATTTTTTTCCAGATGGAAGAACAAAAAGCTAATTAAGTCATCATCTTTTTTATTTGGGTGGGGAAATAGAAAATCAATAAAAAGATTTAGGTCTTTCATATTATTAAATTTTGTTAAAAAACATTCCAAATTAGATAAGTGAAACATGGCGTTGGATTACTTATGTTCTATCAATTTGAATATTTATTTCTTTATTTTTAAATACTGATAAATGCAAATTGTTTAAGAGAACAAAGAGCTTTGAAATACAGCCAAAACATACAAGGTAATTTTACACAAGTTTTATTTTATAACTGGCAGTAGTTTTTTTTTTGTACCAAATTATCCAAGTGTTCTGTATGAGTTGCCAAAGAACTTTTAAAGTTGTATTTCACCTAAGAAACTTAGGTAAATTGTACGATTTTCTTGTATGATTTATCACATTTTTTTTCTTTGCGTGTAGTGTAAGGTCCGCTTTACACCGTATAAGAGTTTTCTGTATAGCCACCATTGCTTTCCTACCCAGTCTTAATAATTCTATAGCATTATGCAAACTTGCAGAACATCCATCGCATAAAAGTTTTGCTTAAAATCGTTTCTTCTTCACTTTTCTACCATTTGTATCAAACAACCCCCAAAGTGAAATCTAATCAAATCATAAACCGGTTTCATCGCAGGTACAAAATTATTACCGACATCTAATACCGCCGTAACAAAAGCTTCATGTATGTAGATGACATCACTGTGACGTAGTTGTAGCCGGCATATTCCGAGCTTTTCGAAAACGAAAGAGGAAAAAGAGAATGCGTCGTAAATAACAACAACATTAGAGCAGCCAGTAATCAAAGACTCGAAAGACTGTTGACGTATAAGATATTTCACGCCCCTGTTTAGTACAATAATGCCCAGTGAGTGAGTGGGTATTTCAAAACCTCATTTAGTTAAATGACTGAACTATGAAAATGCATTTCACGTATGATGTCAATCATTTAAATCAAATTTAAATATAAATATTATTTTTTCGAAAAAAGTATCTTTTGTTGGCGCGAAAGAAAACATTAAAAAAAGAAAAAATGAAAAAATATTTTATTAACCATTCTTTGTATACCCTCCACCTAAAGATGGGGGTATATTCACTTTGTCATTCCGTTTGTAACACCTCGAAATATTCATCTGAGACACTCCATAAAGTATATATATTTTGGGTCGTGGTAAAATTCTAAGACGACGAAAGCGGCCGAACAAAATGTTCTAGGAGGTTCAAATTTTCCCTAAATGTGTCTTAGGGTTGCAGATCGGTTGGGATTGAAAGTGGGCGAAATCGGCCCAGAGGGAAAATTTTCCCTAACAAGGACTGAAAGTACGTCCTAATATTTAACAATATTTTAAATTTCTGGTTTATATGCAATTGAAATTTGTTGCGTACATTCCCCTAGTAGTGTAAAAACAGCAAAAAGTAAAAACACGTTTTAGAGGGCGAAATGGGACAAAAGGGATAAAAATGGTACCAAAGATAAGACAATAGCTAGAGACATGAAATATGGAATGTACATTAGAGCGTACCAGGTTACAAGTAAAAAAAAAAGTTCGCCGTACACCTTCGAATATGAAGTATTATTGAAAGGTAGTTTCAAAAAAAATTTTTTTATTTTTTTATGCCGAACGTAGGGGTCGCGCTTTTACATTTTTCTATATAACTTCTGCATTTATAAACGGATTTTAAAGTGTGATACATCGATGTTTTTGTCACGTCGACGTTTGTCATGCTTGAGCTCAATGACTTCAAAGACAAAAAAATCGGCCTCGTCGAGACAAAAACATCGATGTATCACACTTTAAAATCCGTTTATAAATGCAGAAGTTATATAGAAAAATGTAAAAGCGCGACCCCTACGTTCGGCATAAAAAAATAAAAAAAAAATTTTTGAAACTACCTTTCAATAATACTTCATATTCGAAGGTGTACGGCGAACTTTTTTTTTGAGGTACGCCCTAATGTACATCCCTCTAATTGCGTAGATACATAAAATAGACGGATTGTACAAAATTCGTACAATTGGAAAAGAGGGATAAAAATGGTACCAACCAAACGGCTGCAGCTAAAATAATGAAATTCGGTGTGTACATTCGTCTGACTGTGAAGATGCCAAATAAAAAGGATTTTGTCGAAATTTGTACTTTTAGGGGGGAAATGAGCGGAATGGGGATAAAAATGGTACCAACTAAACGGCTGCAGCTAAAATAATGAAATTCGATGTGAACACTTCTCTGACTGTGGTGACGCGAAAAATAAAAATATCTTTCGATATTCTAAATGGAATTAAATTTGGCTACAATCAAACGGCTGTAGCCAGAATCATGATATCCAGTATTTGCAATCGTCTGTCTACGTAGACGCGGCAAATAAGAGTTACAAATTTTCTAAATTCATACTTTTAGGGTCAAAATAGAAAAGGAGTGAAACTGGTACCCCTAAAACGGCTGTATCTAAAATCAAGAAATTATGTGGAAATATTACAACTTTTCGTATCAAAATTTACAGACATTTAGGCTGTAGATGGAATCAAGAAATTGCAAATGGGAAAAATCGGGCTTGAGGGAAATTGTTTCTACTTAATAATATTTAGAGCACATTTTTGAAGATTTTTGACTAACAATTATATTAATATTTATATATAGAGGACTATTAATATTATAATTATGAAGATTCACAATTTAGAGCACATTTTTGAAGATTTTTGACTAACAATTATATTAATATTTATATATATAGAGGACTATTAATATTATAATTATGAAGATTCACAATTTTCTTAATATGATAGTGCACTTCTATGTAATGTCGACAGCCTCTAATCTACCGATAAAATTGTGGAATACACTCCGTGGTGGAGGGTATATAAGATTTGGCCCGGCCGAACTTAACGCCTTTTTACTTGTTTCAAATAGCCTTGTTTTCTTCGTTAATATGCGAGCTATTAGAAAATAATTATTAAATTATCTAATTTTTAAGACAGTTTAACCAAAAATTTACAAAATTAAGATTTTTAAAAAATCTTTTGCGTCTACAAAAAGGTACAGGGTTTGGGGTCGGGGAATTACAATCCAATTTTTTGCGGGAATTTTCCAAGAATACGGGAAATATTGAAAACACTTTATTGATTATTTTGGTTAATAATTTAGTTTTACTATATAAATGAGAATTTGTAGATATATTTCAAATTCATATATTTACATTACTGACAATAATAATGACCATTTGTTTATATTATTTTAGTACAACTTATTTTTTTTAAATTCGCTAAGTCGCGAAAACCAATCAGGGAATACAAACTTTTTGTGGGGATATTTGTAGGATCCTTAGAAACAAATATACAACACTCAGAAAAATTGCATTCCTAAATCTGAGTAAAATCCATACTACAAAGTAGTTCAACAATTTTACTCCAGTTCAGTAAAAATTTCCTTAAAAGTAGGAAAATTAACTAAGTATGAGTAAAGTTTCCTTCTTTCAAAGACATAATAAATAGTTAATTTACTAGAAATAGCGTTGTAAATTTACTTAAAAACATTTCATTGTATCTAATAAAAAATTCTTACACTTGAGTAAATTCATACTTATGTGGAAGAATATTTCCAATATTTTAAGTAAGAAAAAAATCAGAAATTTATTGTATGAAAAAAATTCCATTTAGGAAGTGTTGACTAAAAAATTGTTTTTTCTTAAAATCAATCATAGATTAATAGCTCAACTCTTTCATGACAGAGGTATCATTCAACTTTTGGGAAATATTTCATGTAATAATTTTTATGGGGGGTATACTAACTTTGTCATTCCGTTTGTAACACTTTGGAATATCGACTTAAGACCCTATAAAGTATATATATTCTTGATCGTCATAAAATTCTAAGGCGATCTAGACATGTCCGTCCGTCCGTCTGTTAAAATCACGCTAGCATCTAAACGAAAGGAGCTAGGACGTCCAAATTTTTTTTTCGTAAATCGATTGGGATTGAAACTGGACGAAACTATAAAGCACCATAAAGTGATGTTTATTCGTAGGGGGAGAAATGGGGCAAAATAGGGATAAAAATGCTACATATCAAACGACAACATCTAGAAGCACGAAATTCGGTGTGTACATTCCTTTAATTGAGTAGATACATAATATAAAAGTGTTTTTTCCAAATTCATACTTGTAAGGAATAAAATGGGAATAGAGGGATAAAAATGGTACCAACCAAACGGCACCTAGAATAATGAAATTCGGTGTACACATTCCTCTGATTGTGTTGACTCTTAAAATAAAAAGGATTTTTGGAAATTCGTACTTTTTGTGGTCTAAATTGAAAAATGGGATAAAAATTGTACCAACCAAATGACCGCAACTTGAGTCATGAAATTCGGAGTATACATTCCTCTGACTGCGTAGACACGAAAAATAAAAGGTTTTTGTCCAAATTCATACTTTCAAGGGATACAATGGGAACAGAGGGATAAAAATGGTACCAACTAAACGGCTACAGCTATAATGATGAAATTCGGTGTGAACATACCTCTAATTGTTTAGACACGTAAAATAAAGAGATTTTATAAAGTCGTACTCTTCATGGGGTAAAATGGGAAAAAGGGATAAAAATGGTACCAACCAAATGACCGCAGCTAAAATCATGAAATTCGGTTTATACATTCCTCTGACTGCATAGACACGCAAAATAAAATGATTTTTTCCAATTTATACTTTTTTTACTTTTACGGCAAAAATTGGTTGAATCATGAAGATTGGATAATGGATTTTCAAAATTTGTACTTTTGGAGTTAAAATAGAATGGAAATACAACCAACTGTAGCACCCGCTACCAACCAATATTTTAGGTATTTAAGCTTTTTTGAAAATATAAATATAAGAATATTTATTTTTTTAATTAACTTATTATTTCAATATATATAGTGGAAATATATAGTGGAAATAATAAAAATATTATATTTTTTATAATTTTCTTTTTTCAATATTTGTATTTGTTTTGGTTTGGCTACATTAAACAAATTTATATTTCCTGTAATATTACTACACTTCTACGAAAATCGAGAGCCTCTGTGGAATGCAGTCCATGGTGGAGGGTATATAAAGTTCGACCCGGCCGAACTAACCTCCGTTTTTACTTGTTTGTATTAGTTTTGCATACACTGAAGCAAAACCATTTCTTTGCATTTTTTAGTTAAAATGAACTTATTTAAGTTCACTTTTCTATTTGTATCAAGCAAAATTTTCCTCAGTTTTTACTTAAACTTGCTTTAAGGAAAAAATCAGCAAATTTTTAGTAAAATTTAGATTTAGTAAAATTTTACTTGATTTGAGTAAAAACTTACTACAATTTGCCACAGTTTGAGTAAATATTTACTTGGTTTGAGAAAAATTAAACTAGAATCAAGTTCAATGAAAAATTTGAGCTTTATATTAGGAAATATTGCTTCAGCGCTATCAATTTTCCTAATTTCGTTTTAACTCATAGGGTTCACTTTTTTCTGAGTGTGCTCTGAGCATGTGAATATATATTTTCCGTTCAAATGTTACAGAATTAACCAATAAAATAATTTGGGCCATATAAAAAATCCAAATGACGTATTTTTAACAAATTTATACACACTTTTATATACACTTTTTATATGTGCACTAAACATCCATCATTACTTTGTGTGGTTTTAAGGCTAACCAGAGACATGAAATATCTTTGACATCAATAGTCTTCCGGGCTAGCAGTGAATGACTCACTACAAAGAAAAGCAACGAATGAGAGCTCATTGAGGCAGACCGGCCATCAATAAACACCACATCACTCTGTTCTCCAATCACCCTATAAACACACATGCAATTTGGAACGACGCAATCAGTGCTCAGCGAGACGTCGAGAGTTTACGTGTAAAGTGCGACTAAATAAATAAATATTTTTGAATTATAAAAACAAAACAACAAATAAAAACCTTAAAGATAACAAAGAAGAAGCAAAATCCACCTGAAAGTCCACTCGAGAACAGCAGATACCAGAAATAATGGCGACACATGCACCCTGTATTGAGTTGAGCAATGGCCAACTTATGCCGGTGGTCGGTTTGGGAACCTGGCGTTCCTACGAATCCGAGGCTGAGCAGGCTGTCAAAGATGCCATCGACATTGGCTACAGACACATCGACACCGCTTTTGTTTACGAGAACGAGCACGAGGTTGGCAGAGCCATTAAGGCCAAAATAGCCGAGGGCAAAATCACGAGAGCGGACATGTTTGTTGTCACCAAACTGGCGGGAATTCACCACGAGCCCAAACTGGTCGAACATGCCTGCCGCAAAAGCTTGGCCAATTTGGATTTGGACTACATTGATCTGTATCTGATGCACTTCCCAGTGGCTCAAGCGTACGGAGGCGACGAAAATGTCCATGGCACCGGCCAACTCACCGACACCGATTATGTGGACACCTGGAAGGCTATGGAGGAGCTGGTCGATTTGGGCTTGGTCAAAGGTATCGGTCTGTCCAATTTCAATGCCGAGCAAACCGAGAGGGTTCTAAAGAATTGCCGTATTCGTCCCGTGGTCAATCAAGTGGAGTGCCATCCGTCGCTGAATCAGAAAAAACTCATCGAATTCTCGCGCCAGAGAAAAATTGTCATCACCGCCTATGCTCCCTTGGCCAGACCTAAACCCGCTCAACATTGGCCAGCCTTTTTGTATGACGCCAATGCCAAGGATTTGGCGCAGCGCTACAACCGCACAACGGCCCAAATCTGTTTGCGTTATTTGATTCAACTGGGCGCCGTTGTCATACCCAAATCGGTGAAGAAGGAGCGCATACAGGAGAATTTCTTGTGCTTCGATTTCAGTCTGTCCAAAGACGATATGGAGCTAATGGATCGTTACAACACCGGCTCCCGATTGATACCCTTCTCGGGTATGAGTCATCACAAATATTTTCCCTTCAATACTGAATTTTAATTGTAGTTGCTGGCTATGCTTTACTTTTTATACATAAATAAATTACACATAAGTTAAGACATAAGTTATTTTAAAACATAAATATCAAATGAGTTTGTATTGGTCGCGATCTTCGTGGTTTCGAGCCTATTCATCATTTGATGCATATTTTTGGACAGAAACGAAAGTTTCCGAGTCGAGAAGTTTATTTTAATGTACGTATTTAAAGAACGAATAGACTCAATTAAAAAATATTTAATTTTGAGCACATAATGATGCAGTATTATATATAGACACTCCCGAAGATAGTTTAAAAAGGGATTATGGCATGTTTCTCATATAATGTACCGATGAGACCCACGTTGAAAATGTAGGTATCTAGGTGAAATGTAAAGTGTTCTGATCAGAATGTGTTAAAATATTTTTTCCAGAGCAGAAAAAGTCACATCGGGAACGATATTTGCATGAAAGCTATATTTAAATCTAAACCGATTTGACCCATTATCACTATAGATGTTTCTAGATAAAATATAAGGTGCTGTGACAAATTTGATCAAAATCTGTTAAATTATGAGATTTATATAGCTATATATAAATCTGAACCGATTTGACCCATTTTAAAATTTGTGATTTCTAGAGTGGACAGAGTCAAATCGGGAGTGAAATTTGTGTGGTTTGGTTTAAAGGACCAGAAAGCTTACGCAATCCGTGCACTCGGAGACCCTAATGGATCCATTGTACATATCCTTGTACCTGAAAAGTATATTTATTAAGTGTTCAATTAGATGAGTGGTTAGGGGGTGAGGGGTAGAGGGAAAGCGGGAATATGGGTTGTGGTGGAATAGGAGTGAGTGGAAGTCGAGTTTAGTTTGACTGTGTAGTTGTCAGGTAATACTCTTTCTTCCTTGTAATTGTTGTTTGTGTGAGCGCTATATCTAATTCTGAAGCGATCTGACCCATTATCTCCATCGGTGTTTCTAGTTGAAATATAAAATGTTTTGTCAAATTTGCAGAAAATCTTTTAAAATACGTGGTTTGTAGACAGAGAAAACTCAAATCGGGAGTGAAATATGTATGGGCGCTATATATAAAACTGAACCGATTTGCTTTAAATTGAATAGCATTCAAGTTTTGCAGATCATAGGAAAACATAACAAAACATGTTATATTTGACCAAATACCATGAAAATAGGCCATACGAGTCCACGATTCATTTAGTCCCCGATTTTCTATATTGCTGTTTCAGAACCCTACATTCAGAAAAAAGTGAACCATATAATAAGTTCAAATCAGAGCTGTTAAGTAATGATTAGTAATCGTAATCATTAGTAAAGGGTGATTTTTTAAGAGCTTGATAACTTTTTTTTAAAAAAAAACGCATAAAATTTGCAAAATCTCATCGGTTCTTTATTTGAAACGTTAGATTGGTCCATGACATTTACTTTTTGAAGATAATTTCATTTAAATGTTGACCGCGGCTGCGTCTTAGGTGGTCCATCCGCTTAGTCCAATTTTGGCATTTCCACGTTTTTGAGTAACAGAGACCCAATTGGTGCGAACGGCGACGAATCGAAAATTGGTGGTCATCATTAACACTGGCCGATACAGCTGCGATATTTTCTTCAGTTCGCACTCTACGTAAGCGTGTTGGTGGTTTAATGTCCAACAATGTAAATTTGGTGCGAAATTTAGTCACAATAGCCCGAATAGCCGCTTCAGTGGGTCGATTAAACTGACCATAAAATGGAAGCGCGCAATGAACTTTCTTAACAGAGCACGCATTTTGATAATAAAATTCAATAATTTGCAAGCGTTGTTCGTTTGTAAGACGATTCATGATGAAATGTCAATGCATACTGAGCATCTTTCTCTTTGACACCATGTCTGAAATCCCACGTGATCTGTCAAATACTAATGCATGAAAATCCTAACCTCAAAAAAACCACTCTTTAATTAGATTACTTTTTTTTTTAAAGAAGAAGTAATGATTACAATACGATTACATTCAGTTTTATACGATTAGTAATTGATTACGATTAAAAGTAATCAAAAATAATCAGGATTACTTGCGATTACTGAAAAATAATCAAAAATGAGTTCGACTACTTTAAAAGATTACTTTTGACTATTTTAGATTACTTTTGATTACTTTTGATTTTTTATGATTACTTTTGATTCTCGCGAAATCGGTGAGAGAGTCATAGTAGTCTGTTTGTCAAAACTTTTGACTTTTCAATATATGTCAGTTTTAATTTTTTTATTTTTCAGTAATCGCAAGTAGAGATGGGCGCGACTCACGTGAATTGCGTGAATCACGTGATTCACGCGTGAATCACGCGTGATCGTGAGCAAAATTTATTTTACTCACGTGATCGTGCGTGAACGTGAGGAACGAAAAAATGTTCGTGCGTGAATGTGCGTGAGTCTTATTTCTGCGTGAGTCACGTGATTTTTGCGTGATTCGCACATATTTATTCGTATTTTTCTCTCATTTTATTATTTATTTCGCCCGTCTTTACCCTCATATATTTTCATTGTTAGTTGAGTATTTTCAATTAGATTTACGTGTATACATAGGTTTTAACTATAATACATGCGCGCGAACAAAGTCAAATTAAATACTTTTTCGTGGAATGGGAACTTTAGGAATATTTATATATTTTTTAAATATATATACACCCAGCAAAAAAATTGGAAGTACTTCCACAGGAAGCACATTTTAATCGAATCTCAAAATCTAAATGCGCATTTTACCGCTTTTGAGGAGTTCTTTAAAACAACTTCCAAAAAAGTCGATAATATGTTAATATACCGTAACATTTTACGAATAACATTTTCACAAGTGAATGGGAAGGAATTTTTAGTATGGGGACACAGAGGTGAGGTGTCCGCTTTGCACACAGAAGGTATCGGGTATTTTTATTTCTTAAAAAAGTATTTTTTATTTCTTAAAAAAGAATGGAAAAATATTCTTTATGGAAATTATTTGCGTGATTTACGTGAATCACGTGATTCACGCGTGAATCACGCGTGATCGTGAGCAAATTTTTTTTTACTCACGTGAGCGTGCGTGAACGTGAGTAGAAAAAAATTCTTCGTGCGTGAGCGTGCGTGATTCAATTTTTTTCCTTCGTGAGCGTGCGTGAACGTGAGTCAAAAATCACTCACGCGCCCATCTCTAATCGCAAGTAATCCTGATTATTTTTTGATTATTTGTAATCGTAATCAATTAGTAATCAGAAATTGTTGAATAGTGGATTATATAATCATTACGATTCTTTTTAAAAAGTAATGTAATTGATTACTAATCGTAATCGAAATTTAACAGCTCTGGTTTAAATGAACTAAAATTTATGAAAATTGAACTTCGTATAGAGATAAAACAATATTTCCTATTATCAAGTATTCCTTGAAAGTAGTACATGCTTTGAACTTGATTATACAGGATCCGCCATCTAACGTTTTTTTTTCAACTATTCAACCGTTGAACTATTTTTTGTGGGGTGCCCTCAGCAGCCATTTGAATGAAATTATTTTCCATTATTAACCGGAAGGATTTTACTTTCAAATAAAAAAAGAAATTTGAGAAAATATTCAGTAGTTTTTTTATAGCATTTTCAAAAAAGTTATTTGGCGGACCCTATAGTTCAATTTTCCTCAAACCAAGTAAATATTTACTCAAACTGAGGAAATTCGTAGTAAGTTTTTCCTCAAACCAACACAAATTTTCCTAAATCTAAGTAAATTTCTTCTGAAACCAAGTAAGTTTGTAATATATTTATGTGAAATTTTCCTAAAACTAAGTAAATTTTAACTCAAACAAAGTAAAATTTTACTAAATCTAAGTAAAAATTTGCTGAGATTTACCTAAAACTAAGTAAATTTGTACTCAAACCAAGTAAATATTTACTTAAACTGAGGAAACTTTAGCTTGATATAAAGAAATAAGTGAAGTTAAAATAAGTTAATTTTAACTAAAAATGCAAACAAATGGTTTTACTTCAGTGTATGCAAAACTAATACAAACAAGTAAGAAGGCGTTAAGTTCGGCCGGGCCGAATCTTATATACCCTCCACCACGGAGTGCATTCCACAGTATTACCAGCAGATTAAAGGATGTCGACTTTTAAAGATATCCCCATTCTCCACCCAAATGTACAAATTTCGAAAAAAACCTTTTTCAAGTCTTCATAGTCAGAATGTATACACCGAATTTCATGATTTCAACTTCAGCGGTTTGGTAGGTCCCATTTTTATCCCCCTTTTTAATTATATCCCTTAAAATTACAAATTTCGAAAAAGCCCTCTATTTTACGTGTCTATGCAATTAGAGGGATGTACACACCGAATTTCATGATTCTAGCTGTTGTCGTATCATTGGTACCATATTTTATCTCTTTTTGTTCCATTTCGCCCGCTAAAACTTTTATTTTCTTTGTGGTGCTTCGAAGCTACAAGAGGAATGCCCGCAACAAATTTTAACTGTATGAAAATAAGAAATTTAATTATTAAGCCAAGCTACCAATATTTGTATACTTATATATAATGGATATAATCACCCCGATTCTGAATGACAATTCCCTGGGAATTTATTCCCTATTCCCTGTTCACCTATTCTAAATAAAAACTCCCCGGGAATTTTCTCCCTTTTCCCTTCTCCCTTATTCTAAACGAATTTCGAAAATGGGAAACTCCTCCCCGGGAAAAAAGTAGGTATTATGAATGTCAATAAAAGGGAGAATGTGATAATGAGTTTTGGGAATAATTCCGCCAAAAAATTGAAAGAGAGTTGTGCCAAAAAATGTAAGTATTTTATATTTTTCATGAAAAAAAATGAAAAAACTAGCATTTATTTTTACTTTCAGGTCAAAAACAACAAACAAAAAGCAGTTAGACATTCTGCTAACCTCTATGCAATTGCATACAGATATTGCGCGAGGTTGGTTTAAGGGGAGTAAAGAGGAGCTGAACCGGGTATGGCGCAATTTGGAGGCGGAATTGAATGCTGCCGGGCCACCATCAAAAAGTGTTGCCGAGTGGAAGAAGGTATGCGCTGCATCTACGTACTGAATCCTCAGCTCATGATCACAGACCTGTAAATTTATTTTTGGTTAAAAATAACTAATTGATCATTCCGATGACTATCATAAAAATAAACAATCTGCGAAACTACTTACCAGCATAACATTCAAACTATAGTAGCTCTTCCTGTTATAATATAAGTGCTTATTGGTAGAGGGAGCAATAATGCGGACATGAGTTACGTCAACGCGTCCTATAACGCTCGGAATGTCATGCTTTATATAAAGAGCTAAAGCTATTTTACGCTTTTCCTCTTCCGTTCTGCAAAAAGTTATCCACCTTGGACATAGATGTTCCTCAAATATGTTTATAACTTCCGTGAGAACTTTGCTAAGACTACACTGGGCCACGGACACGTCGCAATCTTTTCCAATCCCTGTTTGGTACCCGCCTTCCGCAAAGAAGCGTAGAGCCGCACTTAATTTTACAACGGGAGAAATTGCAACCGACTTACGTTTATGTTGAATGTTGGTAGTTAACACGCTCAACAGATATTTGAATGCCGGTTTGTTTACCCTGTAATATTTTTCAAATCTTTGAAAAGTAAGATTCTCATCAATAAAATTCAATAATGGTTTATTCATGTATGTACTTACAAAGATTGAGGCAACTCAAGTGGGTTGATGGCATCGCGTAACTTTCTCCTTTCTATCCTTTGCATATTCTTATTTTGCTGCTGCACTTCAGCGTTTTCTGCTTCAGCTAGCATTACAAACGCAACACAGAACATTTTTAAATTGTTTTTTATAGTTTTTCTTTGATTTAAATCACTTTACACTCTTGAAAAGTCATAAAAATATTTGCAAATTGTTAGCCAAACAAAACAGCTGATGCAAAACAGCTGTCTTCGAATAATCGAAATTCCTTCTCCCTTATTACCAATCTCCCCGTTTGTTTAGAATAGGAGGATTTTATTCTCGAGAAAAATAATCTCCCCGGGAATAATCTCCCGGGGAGTATTCAGAATCAGGCTGAATACTTCAATCCATAAAGTAAATATAAGGGAGCAATCATAAATACCATAAATATTGGGGGATAGAGAGTGTATTTTCAGCTACACTCGTTTGGTTGGTTGTATTTCCATCCTATTTTAATTTAAAAAGTATAAATTTTGAAAATACCTTATCTCTCACGTACGCAGTATAAGACAACTTCATGATTCTACCATTTTTTGTCGTAAAAGCAACAAACGAATTTGGGAAAAAAATATTTGACGTGTCTATGCAGTCAGAGGAATGTACACACCGAATTCCATGATTCTATCAGCGGTCATTTTGTTGGTACCATTTTTATCCCCTTTTTCCAATTTTGCCCCCTCAAGAGTACGACTATCTAAAATCTCTTTATTTTACGTATCTACACAATTAGAGGGATGTACACACTGAATTTCATCATTTCATCATAGCTGTATTCGTTTAGTTGGTACTATTTTTATCCCCTGTAGCCATTGTATCCCTTGAAAGTACGAATTTGGAAAAAACGTTTTATTTTTCGTGTCTACGCAGTCAGAGGAATGTATACTCCGAATTTCATGATTCTAGCTGCTGTCATTTGGTAGGTACTATTTTTATCCCCTTTTTCCATTTGAACCCCAAAAGTACGAATTTTGGAAAGTTCTTTTATTTTACGTGTCTACGCAATCAGAGGAATGTATATATCGAATTTCACTATTCTAGGTGCAGCCGTTATGTTGGTACTATTTTTATCCCTTTTGCCCCATTTAACCCCTTTAAAGTACGAATTTAGACGAAATACTTTTATATTATTTATCTACTCTATTAGAGGAATGTACACGCCAAATTTCGTGTTTCTATCTGTTGTCGTTTGAAAGGTACCATTTTTATCCCTTTTTGTCCCATTTCGCCCCCTGCAAATAAAAATCACTCTATGGTGGCCTTTTATGCTATAAAGGGATGGCGCATTGCGAATATCAAGTAAATACAAGCTAATATGTTCAAAAAACATGCTGAAATACACAAAATATTAGGGGTATTTTCAGTCCTTGTGAGGGAAAAATTTTTCCTTCTGGGCCGATTTCGTCCACTTTCAATCCCAACCGATCTACAACCATAAGACACATTTAGGAAAAATTTGAACCTCCTAGCTCATTTCGTTCGGCCGCTATCGTGCTTTCAACAGACAGACAGACAGACAGACAGACAGACAGACAGACAGACAGACAGACAGACAGACAGACAGACAGACGGACAGACGGACATGGCTATATCGTCTTAGAATTTTACCACGACCCAGAATATATATACTTTATGGGGTCTCCGATGAATATTTCGAGGTGTTACAAACGGAATGACAAAGTGAATATACCCCCATCCTGGAGGTGGAGGGTATAAAAATGACAACATGAAATATTTCTCAAAAGTTGCATGATACCTCTCTTACTCCATGATTGCTGCGAAGGCAAGATAGGCGCCTTCGCAGTGATTGTTTAGATTAATATTTGAAGTATTTAAGAAATAAGTCTCTCCAAACGAACGAGAATTGCTTCTAAGATTAATAATCAAGAATTTTCTAAACAATTTGAAGAGATTTTTTAAAAGTTCATTAATACTTAAATGTATGAAGAACTCGGCATAAATTTCAGTAAAGTATTAACCTAATTTTAGGAAAAGCCACATTTTTAACTAAATTTCCTAAATAGAAACAATTTTCATAGAAACAATTATTGATTATTTTCTTATTAA
The DNA here is from genome assembly GCA_947397865.1 of Polietes domitor. Classification (NCBI taxonomy): domain Eukaryota; kingdom Metazoa; phylum Arthropoda; class Insecta; order Diptera; family Muscidae; genus Polietes; species Polietes domitor. The sequence continues at coordinate 69,936,416 of OX377622.1, forward strand.
AGCCTTGGAAATATTCTTCCACAAAAGTATGAATTTTTTTATTAGCTCCAAAGAAATGTTTTTAAGTAAATTTACTACGCTATTTCTATTAAATTAACTGTTTACTATGGCTTTGAAAGAAGGAAACTTCACTCATACTTAGTTAATTTTCATACTTTTAAGGACATTTTTACTGAACATGAGTAACATTGTTGATAATATTAAACAGCTGTATATTCCGTTAAAGGTACTTATTATGGCCTCAAATATTATGAATTTCGCATTCACATAGAAACAGTGGTTTAGGAACCGTCACATATTAGATAAAATTGTTTTTGTTTCGAAAAAAATCTTTTCTGCTGGCACGAAAGAAATCATAAACAAGTAAGTAAGTTTCAGTGGGTTAAACCGACTTATATATAACCTCACTCTCTGAATCAAAATTCCCATAATTTGTATGAAATTTTTAAGTGCTTCTATATTATTTAGAGTCGAACTATTTGTGCCATTGCACAGAGGTAGCAAACGGCCAAAAGTAAAAAAATATATTTTTGTAAAATAAATTGTGATGTCAAATGAGAGATAACTATTGAAATAACACCATTTCATATTTTTAAAAAATATATTTTCTAATACATATGGGCAAATCTACGGTATAGTACGATTCCATGTCACTCAGGCTTCTAACCACTTTAAGAGCAATATATAATATTTCTGAAAGTGTCATAATTTTCAAAACGACGAGTTTAACCTCGCCAACATCCTAAAGTTTTAAAATTATGCTGTTAATGTAGTCTACTGAGCTAAGGTCTACCCTAATTTACCCTAATTTTGCTTGTAATTTTCGAAAGTTGTTCAACTCATTTGGCTATAACTTTTTCAGCATAAAAGAAAATCATTCTAATCTTTTTGTGGATGATAGTAATGATGTTGCGGAATCTTCTATATGTTGAAAAGGGCGTGTGCCATCACTGAGGAATAAATGGTAGCTCTTCAAAATCTGTCACTCTGTTTTTGCATAAAACGAAAATTAATACAATTTTCTTTTTTGCGCTTTCAGCGTGAACGTAATTGCAAATATTTTAATATTGGATTATAAACGACAGAGATACTAACAAAAGGCGACCGGACGATTTGGTGTGCCTTCAGCGACAAGGAGATTATGACAGTACGAACATCATCAGGTCGATGCGTGCAGATCATGAAATTTCATATTTTTTGAAGAGCACATCCGCAGTTTGAAAAATAACTGGTGGCAACCCTGTGTGATCGGTGAATATGGGTACTACTAATAATGTGTGTAAGTGCTAAATAGGTCGAATTATTATTTTGGTACCGAGAGCCATTTTAGGTTAAATTTTGTTGATTTTCATAGGGTTTTCAGGCTTAACTTGCAATAGAACCAAAAGGGACAATCCGATTATAACTTCTTCAGCACTTGAAAAAAATGATGCACGCGAGCACATTATTTATATTTAATGTATTTTTAACAAGTTGACGCTAAAATAAAACGTGACGCTAAACTTGCAATAGAACCAAAAGGGACAATCCGATTATAACTTCTTCAGCACTTGAAAAAAATGATTATTTATATTTAATGTATTTTTAACAAGTTGACGCTAAAATAAAACGTGTGCCTCTAATTTGAAATTTTTAATTTTTCAAAATTGAAATCGGACTATTTTGTAGATTTTCCCATATAATTGACTTTCATAGTATGTATTCTTAGTTAAAATGTGGGTCCTAGAGGGCGCTACCTTAATAGATCACCTTCAAAGTAGATATTCTTTATTGAAATATAACATGATCTGCAAAATTGTATCAAGATCCAACGTAAGATGTGGTTTCTAGAGCGATAATAGTGTAAACTGTGGGCCCATTTGTATGGGTGCTATACCAAAACATTGACCTATATAGCTGGATTTCAACATACGTGTTTCTAGTAGCATTGTGTGGAAATTTTGATCCAGATACGATATAAAATGTGCATTTTAGAGCAGTAATATTGTAAATCGGAGCTACATTTGTATGGGGGCTATTTCAAAACATAGACCCATGCAGTCCACTTTCCCGTGAGCTGTTTCTAGTTCAAATATAACACGATCCTGAAAATTTGGTCATGATCCCATGTAAAATGTGTATTCTAGAGCAGTAATATTGTAAATTATAGGGATATTTGTATGGAGGCTATATCTAAATCTGAACCGATTTTCTCCAAATTCAATATTCAATAACATGGTCCAAAAAAAGAACTTCTGCAAAATTTCATGACAATCGGACCACATTTGCTACCTGTGGAGTGCGAACAAGCTTAGATGGACAGCACACGGAAAGACGGACGGACGCACAGACAGACATCGTTAAATCGAATCAGCTGGTGATTCTAAGCCGATCCGTATACTTAAAGGTGGGTCTAGCTCGATTATTTCTTGGTGTTACAAACATTTGGCGGAAAACTAACTTATAATACCCTTGTCCACGAAGTGGCGTAGGTTATAAAAAGTGGACGTGGTCCGTTTTATTTTAAAACAAGTAAAAACGGCGATAAGTTCGACCGGGCCGATCTTTGTATTCCACCATGGATTGTATTCCACAGAGGCTGTCGATTTTCGATAAGTACAGTAACATTACAGGAAAATGATAATTTTTTTAATATAGCCAAACCAAAACAAATGAAAATATTAAAAAAAAATATTTTATAAATAAATATAAAATTTTTATTATTTCAAACCACGCTTATAATACCAATACATTTAATATATATATATAGGATCCGCCAAATAACTTTTTATACACTCCACGAGAGTATTATGTCTTTTATGAGAGATAGACATTGTTAATTATACCGATCGACTTAGAATCACTTTTTGAATCGATTTAGCAATGTCCGTCTGTCTGTCTGTGTGTCTGTCTGTCTGTCCGTCCATCTATTCTTGTAATCACGATACAGGTCGCAATTGTAGACAGAACCAAATGAAACTTTGCACAACGAAGTTTTTCGGGATAAGAACGAACGCTATTTAATTTGAAGAAAATCGGTTCAGATTTAGATATAGCCCCCATACGAATTTCACTCCCGATTTGACACTTTTCACTCTAGATACCACATATTACAACAGATTTTCTTCAAAATTGGTAAAACATTCTATATTTCAACAAGAAACACCTGTGGTAAAAATGGTTCAGATCGGTTCAGATTTATATATAGCTCCCATACAAATTTCGTACTGTGCCAAATTTGAAGCAAATCGAGTGAAATATGTGGTTTCTAGAGCGGAAAAAGTCAAGTCGGGAGCTACATTTGTATGGGGGCTATATCTAAATCTGAACCGATTTACTTCAAATTAAATAGCGTTCGTCCTTGATCCACAAAACTTACTTGTGCCAAATTTTGTTAAGATCGGACTATAAATGCGACCTGTAATTTGATTACAACAATAGATGGACAGACAGACAGACGAACATTTCTAAATCGACTCAGAAAGTGACGCTAAGCCGATTTGTATAATAAACGATGGGTCTAACTCGTTTCCTTTTGGGTGCACAAAGACATAATACTCTCGTGGAGTGTATAAACATTCCTAAATGCTGTAAAATATAAGGGATTATTATTAAATTTTGGCGGTAAGTTACCACTGTGCATAGGTATCTGTATATAAGTTATAAAGGATTTAATTTTACATCGGATGGGAGCAATTGTGTGGGAAGTACAAGAAGGTGAGTGGCAAAAGCATAAATATAAATTTGAAAGTGATTTCGACTATACGTACAGAAGATATGTCAGTTTCATTCAAACTATAGCTTATGCCAAATTGTGTGGGAGTACAGTAAGGAAAGCGGGGCCCACTATATGATATCGGGAATGTTCTTTGTATGGATATTATATATGTGGTCTCTAGAGGGTTAAAATTCAAATGAGAGCCAAAATGCGTATGGGAGCTATATCTAAATCTGAACCGATTTTACCCACTTTCACCATAGATGTTTCTGGTTGAATTAAAAAATAGAGTAAATATGGGGTCTCTAGAGCGGAAAAACTCAAATCGGGAACGAAATTTGTATGTGAACTATATCTAAATCTGAACCGGTTTGCATCAAATTAAATAGCGTTTGTCCTTATTCCGAAAAACTTTGTTTTCATTTAGTTCTAACAACAATTACGACCTTTACTTTGATTACAAGAACAGATGAACAGTTAGACAAACAGACGGACATTGCCAAATCGACTCAGAAAGTGATTCTAAGTCGATCGGTATAATAAACGATGGATCGATTCCTTTTGGGTGTTAAAAACAATTGTACAAAGACAATACCCTAGTGAAGGGTATAAAAATGCATTAATTAGGTAGAATTCTTTGGATACTGTTAGTTTCGTTGTTTGTGCTACGTTTTCTTCAGTATCATAATCTGGTTTAAAGAGCTCCAATTACTCTCTCAATTACATTGAATCAGCCATATTTCATGAACCGCGTTCTCCTGTGTCATACCTAAAGCGATAAAAATATTTTGGAACACTCAAATTCCAAAGACACAATGGCTTAATCCTGTTATGTTGTATCCAATTTCACTATATTCATGTTGTAACCATACACTTGAAATGAATTCGGAATTATAAATTTAATAACAGATAACACCGTACGAAAATTAAAAAAAAGTAGTTACAGTTTTCGTAGAAGTGCAGTAAAATTACAGGAAAATATAATTTTTTTAATATAGCCAAACCAAAACAAATACAAATATTGATCAATTAATTTTATAAATAAATATAATATTTTAATTATTTCAAACCACACTTATAAGGTAATGCTCCCAATACGGCAATTCAAAAAATAAATATTCTTATATTTATATTTTCAAAGCCATAAATATTGGTAGATAGTGGGTGCTATTTTAATTCCAAAAGTACAAATTTGGAAAATCAATTATCAGACGTACATAGTGCAAATAACCTAACTTCATGATTCAACCAATTTTTGCAGTAAAAGAAAAAGTACGAATTTGGAAAAAAACTTTTTATTTTGCGTGTCTATGCAGTCAGAGGAATGTATACACAGAATTCCACGATTCCAGCTGCGCCCATTTTTACCCCCTTGACGTTTCTACGCAATTAGAATTTCATCATTCTAGCTGTAGTCGTTTAGTTGGTACTATTTTTATCCCTCTGTACCATTGTATCCCTTGAAAGTACTAATTTCGAAAAATTCGTCTATTTTCCGTGTCTACGCAGTCAGAGGAATGTATACTCCGAAATTGATGACTCTAGCTGCGGTCATTAGATTGGTACTATTTTTATCCCCTTTTTTCATTTTAATCCCAAAAAGTACGAATTTTGAAAAATCCGTGTATTTTACTTGTCTATGCAATCAGAGGAATGTATACACCGAATTTCATTATTCTAGGTACAGCCATTTGGTTGGTACCATTTTTATCCCTCTATTCCCATTTTCCGCCTTAAAAGTACGAATTTGGAAAAAATGTTTTTATATTATGTCTCTAATCAGTTAGAGGAATGTACACACCGAATTTCGTGTTTCCAACTGTTGTCGTTTAATATGTACCATTTTTATCCCTTTTTTGCCCCATTTCACCCCTACAAATAAGAATCACTTTATGGTGCACGTTTTTGCTATAAGGGGAATGCGCATACCAAATAGCAAGCAAATATAAACAGACATATTCAAAAAAACATAAAACATGCTTAAATACGCTAAAATATTAGGGATTATTATGGGTATTTTTAGTCCTTGTGAGGGAAAAGTTTTTCCCTTTGGGCCGATTTCGCCCCATTTCAATCCCAACCGATCTACGACTATAAGACGCATTTATGGAAAATTTGAACGTTCTAGCTCCTTTCGTTTAGATGCCAGCGTGCTTTCAACAGACGGACAGACGGACGGACATGGCTAGATCGTCTTAGAATTTTAGTACGATCAAGAATATATATACTTTATAGGGTCTCAGGTCGATATTTCAAGGTGTTACAAACGGAATGACTAAGTTAGTATACCCCCATCCTGGAGGTGGAGGGTATAAAAATATTTTTTTGAAATTTTGTATTATTTTTAAGGTGCAACAGGATGAGAAAATGAAAAACTAAAAAACGCCAATTAACTCTATCTCACCTATAGTTGCCAAAAATAAACGAATTCAAATAAGCATTAACTGACTTCACCGATAACATTCCACTGGGCAACATGAAAAAGCTTTGGATAGTCCAGACACAAACCCTCAGTCCAGTGTGTCTTGACTCAAAACAAAGTACGAGCTTTACTACGTGAACGAACTTTCACCCTCCCCCCCCACACACACACAACAAATAAGTTTTCACACAACACCCAACCACTTGAGGGAAAACCAAACCAAGCCAGCCAACTTGTTTGTAGTAGAATAGAATAGTACTACGACGTATAGTATCTTGTGTACAATAGAGAAATACGCAAAATATTAAGAAGAGATACACAGACGAGACGAGAGAGAGAGATGTGCGAGTACGACGAGAAACAACAACAGAAAGAGGGAAAATAACACAAAGCATAAACGACACAGGCAACCAAACCAACCAAACGAACGAACAAACGAACCTGAACCTCAAACACAAACACAACGGACGAACGACGAGCGAACGAACAAGGGTTGATTTGTATCTTTCAGCGTTTTTCGCTGCCCCCACCCTCAACCCCGCCAACGACAACGACAACAGTTGAAGTTGAAGGAAAATTGTCGACGATACGACGAGTAAAGACGAGGAAAAAATGTGAAAATTAAATGTTCGCTGTTTTGTTGTTGGTCTCTTAGAAAAAAAACAAGAAAATTATTGTTAATTTAGTTTCTCTTCCGATAAAAACGAAAATAAAATACCTTCATTCCTCCGTCGCCGCCACCGTCGTATACAATTCACGCAAAACATAAAAAACATTTAAATATTCGAACGAACCAAAGAAGAACGAAAAAGAAAACCACATCAAGTTCTATTGGGAAAAACCACATCAAAATCCACAGAAAACCAAACGAAACGAATCGAAACGAAAACCTAGCGCCGCAACAACCAAACGACTGTTAAAATTGTCAAAATTCTATTTATTTATATGAGTGTACGAGTGTAGCAACAAAGATATTATTGCAAGAGACATAGATAATTGCCCCAAACCACGTGCCGTTCAATAAATAATTAATGTTTTCCTCAAAAGTAGTGCAAAAAGAAAGAAAAGTGTTTTAAAACGACAAGTTACCAACCAACCCCCCACCAAAAGATAACAAACAATTCCAGCCAGCCCCTCCCGAAATTCCAAGAAGTCTATCGACGAACGATCGAACATTGAAAACCACTGTCACTGTCGGCACCCCAGTTGCAAGCAACGGTAACATAACGTGAAATTCCTAGAAATCTTGTTAATCATCCGCCGCCAAGCAACTCAAATCAACTCAGCTCAACTCTAGTAAAGTCTCAAGCAACGACAACGAAGAACGAGCGTTTTCTTCGGCTCAGCCACTCAGTGTCAGTGTCAACAAAACCGTTCCTTCTTCCATTCCCTCTCAGTTACAGCGGAGCTGGGTGCGTAGTGGTACGTGGTACGTAAGTGCGTACCTGCCTGCTGCCTGTCTGTCTGCTCGTTCGGGTGTGTGTGTGTCACTCTCCGTTACCGTCACCGTCACCGCCTCAGGTTCAAGGTCAGTTTCGTTGCCGTCGTCGTCGTCTGCACCAGAGGAAGTTCTTGCCAGGAACAAAAACCTTGGACGCCGCACACCTACCATCCCACCCGTTACTGGACCCCGTGACATGTCTTCGGTGGGTTGTGCTGCTCTCAAGAAATCATCCAAGCTGAAATTGTCCAGCGACAAGGAGAACAATGCCAGCATAAATAATGCGGGTGGCTGTGCTGGTGGCCTGGGCCGCAACAAGGAGAACGGCCATTTGGCCATGAAGCCGCCGAATGTGCCGCCGCAAAATATGCGCGGCGGTCTAAGGGTCTATAAGATTGTCATTCTCGGCGATGGTGGTGTTGGCAAATCGGGTAAATATAGATTTTCCAAATGCATTTTGTTGTGGTGTTTTTGTTGTTGTTGGCTGTGTGAAAAATCAATCATGTGTCCATTGTGTTGCCGAGCCATGGTGCTCCCTGGTGATGCCTTGTCTGGCCATGCCATGACATTCCTCTTCTATTTTATTCTATTTCTCAATATTTATCATATTTTCTTTGTTTTTGTTTTTATATACACATTTTTATTGACGATTCTCGCTCGATTCGGCGATATCTGCCGCTACCGCTGCTCCTCCTCCTCAATGTGGATGATGGTGATGCTGCCTGTGTTGATGTTGTTATCATCGTCTTCTTCTTCTTTTGTTTTTTGCCTGCCTCTACCTACCTCATCACTGACGCGTCTGCCAACGACTCGTTGGTTCGTCGTTGCTGTTGCTATTGTTGTTGTCATTTCGCTTTCGTTTGTTGTTGCTCCCCACCTCCCCCCTGGTGGACCATCATGGCTGAATGTTGGCCGTAAAACAACTACAACTTGGCTCACTGGCTGACTGGGTGTATACAAAACAAAAAAACAGCTGTTACTCTGCAGTTTGTTAGCCACAACTTTTTGGATTACCACGATCCAACAATTGGTAAGTGATAATGCGTTGCGCACCAACTGAATGGTGTTATTGTTATTGTTTCTAAAACTAGCAGATCCTACAGAATTCCTGTGCATTCGTTAATGGGATTGCCCATGTTTTTGAAAGCAAAATACAAATTGCAATTATAATTACGTCTCAATGAAATTTGTAACTGGCTACCCCCCGTTTGTGATATGGACGATCAATATTAAATGGGAGAAAATCAGTTCAAACTTATTTAAAGCTCTAATGCAAATTCCACCAGCGATTGAATTCTTATCGCCCTAGAAGTCACATACACTCTGAAAAGAGATTTAAAATTCACTAAAACATAGGAAGTTTGAACTTCGCATTACGATAAGTCTAGAATCGCAACTGTGACATAGGAAACAACAGAACAGAACAGTTTTGTTGTGGAAAATAGCGATAGAAATATAGTTATTGACAGTTATCTACTTTCAATCTTCTTAAGCACCAAGAAGTTTGTAGTTAATCCCAGACATACCGTTCAGTTCATAATTAGGACTAGCTTTGAACTGGCTTTTCCCTCAATAAAATTTAATCAATTGTGTAAAACATTTGCTGTTTTATTTAAATTTTATTATTATTTTATAAATTTTTTTTTTTAAATTTTTGTTTGAAAAAATTTTATAAATTTTTCTGCTTTATAAGCAGAATATAAACAAGTATAGAGGCGTTAAGTTCGTCCGGGCCAAATCTTATATACACTTCACCACGGAGAGCATTCCACAGTATTACCGGCAGATTAGCATAATAGAACAAGTAAAAACGGCGTTAAGTTCAGCCGGGCCGAACTTTATGTACCCTCCACCATGGATTGAATTCCACAGAGGATGTCGATTTTCGTAGAAGTGCAGTAATATTACAGGAAAATATAAATTTGTTAATATAGCCAAACCAAAACAAATACAAATATTGAAAAAATAATTTTATAAATAAATATAATATTTTAATTATTTCAAACCAAGGCTACCAATACGTCAATTCAAAAAATAAATATTCTTATATTAATATTTTCAAAAAGTTTAAATACCATAAATATTGGAAGATAGTGGGTGCTACAGTTGGTTGTATTTCCATTCAATTTTATTTCCAAAAGCACAAATTTTGAAAATACATTATCTCTCACGCACATAGTGCAACACAACCTAACTTCATGATTCAACCAATTTTTGTCGTAAAAGAAAATGTATGAATTTGGAAAAAACGTTTTATTTTGCTTGTCTACGCGATCAGATGAATGTATACTCTGAATGGCATGACTCTAGCTGCGGTCATTTGGTTGGTACTATTTGTATCCCCTTTTTCCATTTTAACCCCAAAAATTACGAATTTCGAAAAATCCGTCTATTTTCCGTGTCTACACACTCAGAGGAGTTTCTACTCCGAATTTCATGACTCTAGCTGCGGTCATTTGATTGGTACTATTTTTATCCCCTTTTTTCATTTTAACCCCAAAAAGTATGAATTTCGACAAATCAGTTTATTTTCCGTGTCTATGCAATCAGATGAATGTATACACCGAATTTCATTATTCTTGGTACAGCCGTTTGGTTGGTACCAATTTTATCCCTCTATTCCCATTTTACCCCTTAAAAGTACGAATTTGGAAAAATACATCTACTCAATGTACAATGTATAATAAAAATGTATCTACTCAATTAGAAGAATGTACACACCGAATTTCTAGCTGTTGTCGTTTAATATGTACCATTTTTATCCCTTTTTTGCCCCTTTTGCTATAAGGGGAATTCGCATACCAAATAGCAAGCAAATATAAACAGACATATTCAAAAAAACATGCTTAAATATGCTAGAATATTAGGGATTATTTTGGGTATTTTTACTCCTTGTGAGGGAAAAATTTTTCCCTTTAAGCCGATTTCGCCCCGTTTCAATCCCAACCGATCTACGACTATAAATTATGCAAAATTTTAACGTTCTAGCTCCTTTCGTTTAGATGCTAGCGTGCTTTCTACAGACGGACAGACGGACGAACGGACATGGCTAGATCGTCTTAGAATTTTATGACGATCAAGAATATATATACTTTATAGGGTCTCAGGTTGATATTTCAAGGTGGAGGGTATAAAAATAGTGTTATTTTTATGCACAATACGTTATTTGTTTATTATTTCAAACTACTAATGCGCACTCTATCGTATAAATTGTGATGCTTCAATATTCATCCATTCCCTCAGGATCGATTTCCTCCATTTGCAATTTCTTGATTCCAGCTACAGCCTAAATGTTTATACCATTTTGATATGAAAAGTTATAATATTGACGATCCAATATATTTTTCAGATTGGAATATACACACCCACACACATTCCGTGATTTTAGCTACATCCCCGCTTGCTTGGCACCAGTTTCAAATTTAGAAAAATTCGTACCTCTTATTTTCCGCTTCTACGCAGTCAGACTAATGCAAATACTGAATATCATGATTTAAAATGTATTCCCATTTATATCCTGAATGTCGACAGATCTCCTTATTTTTCGCGTCTATGCAGTCAATGAAATGTACACACCGAATTTCGTTGTTATAGCCATCGCAGAGTTACTAAAAAAACCCACTCATAAACGCAGTGAACCATAATTGTTTGTAAAACCACTCAAAAATACTAGAACAAAGTCATATTTTCATATTCATTCCCGGAGCCATTCTAGACTCTATTAGCAATTGTGCGATTTTCTTTATCGGTCATATTCGGAGGTCTACCCAAGAATTCTGCATCGGTTAATTTCGGAGGCCTATCCAACTTTTATATTTGTATACCCTCCACCTAAGGATGGGGGTATATTCCGTTTGTAACACCTTGAAATATTCAACGGAGGCCCCATTAAGTATATATATTCTGTATCCTGATAAAATTCTAAAACGATTTAGCCATGTCCGTCTGTCTGTCTGTCTATAGAAAGCAGGAGCGTTAAGCTCACAGACGGCTTGATCTAGAAACGAAATATTTTGAAAATCATCTTTAAACATTTGCCATTTGCATGGCCCGCGACCCATCCTAATGCATACAGCTGTATTTATTTCGTCCCTATAGTCATGGAGTATTATGGGTGGTATGAGTAACGTTATTTATTCGTTCAATTTAAATCACTCATATCACCCATCGTACGCCATGTAATAATGCAAACTAATTGTAAACGAGTAACGATTTGATCTATGACGGGCGCTGACAAGCAGAGACTACAGTCTGGAGAAGACGACTTTCTGCTACTCTACACTGCTCACTAGGGATGTATAGTTGGAGCAAAAAGCCGATTTTTCGACTTTTGGAAATATATGAATAGTCGATTTTTCGATTACTCGACTTTTGAAAAATCTATTTTTCGACTTTTGGACTGTTGTAAAATAAATAAAAAGATGACAGTGCTAATGAATGAAAAGACGAATAGACCAAATCAAAACTAAATCGAGAAACATTTGTATTGGATATATAAATCTTAACCGATCTTACCCACTTTTTATACCCTACACCACTTCGTGGTCTAGGGTATTATAAGTTAGTTTCGCGCCAAATGTTTGTAACACCAAGAAATAATCGAGCTAGACCCACCTTTAAGTATACCGATCGGCTTAGAATCACCACCTGAGTCGATTTAACGATGTCTGTCTGTCCGTCCGTCCGACCGTCCGTCCGTCTGCTGTCCATCTAAGCTTGTTCGCACTCTACAGGTCGCAATTGTGGTCCGATTATCATGAAACTTGGCAGAAGTTATTTTTTCTGGCCAAGGACCATCGGTATTGAATTTGGAGGAAATCGGTTCAGATTTAGATATAGCCCCCATACAAATGTCTTTCCCGATTTGTCATTTTCCGCTCTAGAAAACACATATTGTACTCGATTTTCTTTAAATTTGGTACAACATCTTATAATCCAACTAGAAACACCTATGCCGAAATTGGGTAAGATCGGTTCAGATTTAGATATAGCCCCCATACAAATGTCGCTCCCGATTTGACATTTTCCACTCTAGAAACGACATATTGTACCCGATTTTCTTTAAATTTTGCAGAACATCTTATAATCGAACTAGAAACACGTATGCAAAAATTGGGTAAGATCGGTTCAGATTTAGATATAGCCCCCATACAAATGTCGCTTCCGATTTGACATTTTCCGTTCTAGAAACGACATATTGTACCCGGCTTTCTTTAAATTTTGCAGAACATCTTATAATCCAACTAGAAACACCTATGCAAAAATTGGGTAAGATCGGTTCCGATTTAGATATAGCCCCCATACAAATGTCGCTCCCGATTTGACTTTTTCCGCTCTAGAAACCGCATATTGTTCCCGATTTTCTTTAAAATTGGCACAACATTTTATAATCGAATTAGAAACACCTATGCTGAAAGTGGGTATGATCGGTTCAGATTTAGATATAGCCCCCATACAAATGTCGCTCCCGATTTGACGTTTTCCGCTCTAAAATCCACATATTGTACCCGATTTTCTTTAAAATTGGCACAACATTTTATAATCGAATTAGAAACACCTATGGTGAAAGTGTGTAATATCGGTTTAGATTTAGATATAGGCCTCATACAAATGTTGCTCCCGAATGTTTAACCGATTTTGGCCAAATTTTACATATTATATTTCACCAATAAACAGACATGGTGAAAGCGGGTCACATCGTTTCAATATACCCCGATTTCAATATACCCCCGTACAAATGTCCTTTCCGATTTAACATTTTTTGTCAAACACATACATTTACTGGATGCAAAAATCCTTCCCGATTTCAATTTTTTACCGAATTGAATTGCAATGAGAATTGTTTGGGTGATGCCCATATGTCCATACTTTGGTATGACTTTGTTATACTACTGTATAATTTGTGTTTGTCTGTCGGACAATTGGATCAATTACCATATTATTTACCATATTCGTTAAATTTGACTAAAGATGAATTTATAGCATATAAATTATATTCATATAATTTATATAATTTGTATGAACTACATAAAATTGCTCCCATGAAATACCTGGGTTTAGTAATCAAAGCGAGATACATACGCAGGGAGTGGTGTAGGGTATTATATAGTCGGCCCCGCCCGACTTTAGCCTTTCCTGTCTTGTTGCATATATGTTTCTAGTTGTTATGCCAAATTTGAAGAAAATCGGATAAAGGAAGTGTTTTCTAGATCGAAAAAAGTAAAATCGGTATTCAATAACTTAAATTCATTGATGCACAAAGTCAACTTTTGACAATGGTAAAGTCGATTTCGACTTTTTTCTCCCAAAAGTCGATTAGTCGAAAGTCGATTTATAGATCCCTACTGCTCACTAGTCTTATACGCGATAGACCCAACCTTAAGCTCCTTAATGTGTATGGCACGTCATTTTATTTTATTTTACCAATTTTTTTGTAAATGTTTGGATTGGATTTGGATGTTTCCTTAATGCAGGCGATGTCCAGCTAGATTCAGTTTTACTTTTAAGAAATCAGCTTTGTAGGCTTCTAATTTCTAAGATTTTTTGACAAATTTAATGACGTTTGTAATAATAACTAAAGAATTCACTTCCATATCCTTAAAAAGGCAAGATTTGAATATAATATTTCTAGACGTGTTGTTATATGACATTTCTTTATTTTTTCCACCTTCACAGAGGATTCATATCAACAACAGGCGGTCATCGACAATGAAGCTGCCCTACTGGATATACTCGATACTGCGGGTCAGGTCGAGTTCACCGCCATGCGCGATCAATACATGCGATGCGGCGAGGGATTCATTATTTGCTATTCGGTGATCGATCGCCACAGCTACGAAGAAGCCTCGGAATATCGCAAGTTAATACAGAGGGTGAGATTAACCGAAGATATACCGGTGGTATTGATAGCCAACAAAAGTGATCTCGAGTCCCTGAGAAAGGTAAGAAAAAATAAATATAATAAAATGAAATAATAACACTTCCTCTCCCCTCCCCCCCTCGCCAGGTTTCAACTGAAGAAGGTCGCAATCTGGCCAATCAATTTGGCTGCCCGTTTTTCGAGACCTCGGCCGCACTGCGTCTGTACATCGATGAGGCATTTTATGCTCTGATCCGTGAGATACGACGCAAAGAGAAACAGAAGGCGCTGGGCAATGGCACCAGCTCGGAGAAGTTACACTCGAGACGGCGTAGTCGCTGGTGGCGTATACGTTCGATATTCGCTTTGGTGTTCCGGCGAAGGCGTAACTTGAATTAAGCTGAGATCAGCTGAGCTATTGAAGACTTCGCACAAAGCAACAACAAACACACACACACATATGGTAGACTATATACTCGTACATATGCGTGCATATACACAATCTGTTCTGATCTGTTATAACGGTAAGAATTTACTAACTATCACATCACATCCTATGAAGAGAGAGTGTTTTGTTTAGAAAAAAAAGAAAAACTATTTATTTTTTATTGTTTAGCGAACTAAGTTTCGAAAAGGAAAGAAACAGAAGAACATACTATTTATAAGTATAAAGAAAGAATATTTGTTGAAAAGACGAAAGAAAAAACAAACAAACAAACAATACACGCAACACACACACACACACACACTTTTGCAGAGTTTTAGTTTTAAACTAAAAAATATTTTTTAAAAATTGAGGATATTCACGATTGGTGTCCTTTATTCAGTATTCTTTGAAAAGATTTGATATTTTGCTATTTTCAATTTGAAGACACGAAGCCTTTCAGCCACTGCGAAGAAAGTGCGAACTCTTAAATGTATTTTTGCCACAAAAGCAATTTGTCTTGAGGAGGAGCTCATAATATTGTCATATATTGGGAGATGATTTGAAGTTTACTCTCAATTTTTCGTTTTTTACTTACACTAAGTTACAACCATTTTGTTGTACTAAATTCGAAAATGATATTAAACAAAATTTGTATATACATTTTTTTTTCATTATTAAAATTAAAATTTCGACGAAAGTAACTTTTAGTGTTTGGTCTATAATTTGGTAATATAACCTTCATCGTGTCTGGCTATACATTATATTAAAGATTATTATAATTTTAATATTATGCGATGATGCGAATTTTAGTGGCCAAAAAATTGTGGAAATAATGATTTTTTAAACAATCGGATAAAAATATTTTCTTTTATATTTTAATAGCTTTTCTTTTATATTTTAATAGCCTATTTGTTTTCTACATTTACCTATGGAAAAATGTAAAAATTATGACTCTATTTCTAGAAGTAAGAAAATTTCAAAAATCGTATTGGTAACACCGTTACACTTGAAGCGGATGATATACATCCGAAACTATAGTCAAAGTGGAGATTGTAGTCTTTTTTCAGTTTTTCATTTTCTTATCCTGTTGCCCCTTAAAACTACAAAGATTCAAAGGATAACATTTTTCAAATAATTATTTTGAATATTTATTCATGCAAATAAATTGATGCGGTCCAGAGATACAAGCCGACCGATTTTAAGCCGACAAACCGCCGCCGCATGTTTCTGCACGAGCCGCGTCGCCGCCGAGTTCATCGGCTCACATCGACTTCAACCACGCCGCCGATTTCATCGACTTATGTCGACTTAAACCACTCCGCCGAGATTTGACGGAGTTCTAACTCAATCAAATCTTACTACCAAAATAGACAACCCACTTAAATTACAAAAGAAAATACTACTGTCAACTTAGACAGCCTTCTAATGTGAAATTGGTATCCCACTATATGATGACGTCTATAGAAAGTGTAATGATTGTATATTGAATATATATTGAAAGTCGCATTTATATATGTAAGTCAATTCCAGTATACGTGGCCATGTATTCCTATGAAAAACAATAAACAACAGCTCCTCTATTGCGCTTATTTCTTGTGTCAAAGTAGGTAGAGTTTTATCAATCTTTGGAAGGATTATGATATTCAAGATGTCTGGTCAAATGTGCCTCACATGAAAAGCTGTAATTGCAACAATATTTATTAAATTCATCCATATTATAAATTTTGGTAATGGATTCCCACTCCCAAAAAGTAATTGTATGGAATAATAATATTAAATTATGGGAATATTTACAATAAAAGAAAATGTATTAAAAACCAATACAAATTGTTCCTTCCATTTTCCCAAAATTGTCAAATAATTAGGGGTGATCGAATGACAGAACGAGCCGGCAAATCAGCCGAAAGCCGCCGCCGATAATTGTGGGTCGGCTTGTAACTCTGCTGCGGTCACCCCCCAGAAATGAAGATTGGATTGTGTAATGATGATTTTCAAAATATTTCTCTGCTGGGTCAAGCCGTCTGTGAGCTAAGCGCTGAAAACACCTCTAAACATTATGTTTTTCCCCTGTATTTTTTGTGTTGCATTTTTGTCCAATTTTTTGCTGGATCTATAGGCACTTAGAAGCGCTTTAAATATAAATTTTTATTCTTGTCTTAGAGCAACTCATTGGTAGAATTCTTAGACGTTTATTTTGATTTTTTGTGGTTTTTCAAAGTGACAGCTAAAAACTCACATTTCTTGGAAACATATTTTGAAAGGTATTATGGGAAGTAAATAGGAGAAATCAATACCTTGGGAATAATGCCTGAATTATGAATATCGGATGGATAATGACGTCACAGACTCCATTTTTGTAAAATAATTTAATACAGGATGTTTTATCAGAGCCAACATTTTATTTTTTTTTCAAAATTTATATTTAAAGTGCTTCCGAGGGTCTATTAATTCAGAAAAAATTAGGACAAAAATGCATAGTAAAAAATAACACGTGAACGTGGGAAATTAAAGAGGAAAATATCTGTTAAATATACTTCAAATTCGTCCTTATATCTGTATTAGTTTAATATCAAGAATCATTTCAAATTTCCCCCCTTAAAAATAAAACAAATACTCTTTAACTTTTTCAGGGAGAAAACTTTAAATAGTTACTAAACTAATACATATTGACACATAAAATTTTAAGTATTTTTAACAGATATTCTTCTTTTTTATTTGATACACATATCGGTATAGTAGTGTGCGAATAAGTATTCAAAATTCAAATATAATATGGAGTGTCGAACGGTGTAACAAAAAAATGCAATTTAAAGAAATATTAAAATCCATGATTTCTTTAGTTTCTTTTTTTTCTGGCCTGTAATCAATATTTGATTTTTATTTGATATTTGAACTGAGATATTCTCCTGACTCAAGACCCTTTTGCTTCTATATTTTATAGAATGTAAATTTTAGTTACAAATGACATGGTGACATTTACTACTTGGCTGCACACAACCACTATCATGATTTCCTCCTTGTGAAGGCTTCGCAGCGACTTTTCTCAAAGGAGTGTCATAACTTATAAAATTATCCATAGGTTTTCCCAAATAGGCAATGTTTTTCACCTTAGAATGTTAGCTATTAAAAGATACAACAAAACTTTTTTTCCATTTTTTTATTTAAAAAACATCATTTTGGCTACTATTTTTGCGTGAGTGTGAAATTTGTAGTCATTATGATGAAATACCTTTAATGTATTTATAACCGGACTACCTAATCGAACTTTTATTCCAAAAAAAAAAAATACTTTCGACGAAAATTGGAATTTTAATAAAATTTAAAAATGTATCCATATAAAAATTGTTGAACAATGCACGCTAAAAACAAAATTTTAAGCTCCCGAACACAAAAATATATTTTTTGATGCATAGTAAAGGGTGATTTATTAGCTATTATCTTTTGGCAACACTGGTTTAAAAAGCTGACGCTGACGTTTGGTCTATAATTTAACCATGAATCGTCAAATTATTGAATTTTATTATCAAAATGCGTGCTCTGTTAAGAAAGTTCATCGCGCGCTTCTTCCATTTTATGGTCAGTTTAATCGACCCACTGACGCGGCTATTCGGGCTATTGTGACAAGATTTTGCACCAAATTTACATTGTTGGACATTAAACCACCAACACGCTTACGTAGAAAATATCGCAGTTGTATCGGCCAGTGTTAATGATGACCATCAATTATCGATTCGTCGCCGTTCGCAGCAATTGGGCCTCTGTTACTCAAAAACGTGGAAATGCCAAAATTGGACTAAGCGAATGGACCATTTGAGGCGCAGTCAAGGTCAACATTTGCATGAAATAATCTTCAAACATTAAATTATATGGACCGTACTATCGATTCAAATAAAAATTTCATGCATTTTTCTGAATTTTATGTGTTTTTTTGAATAACTTTCCTATAGCTTTTAAAAAATCGCCCTTTATTATAGTTAATTTTTTCATTCATTGCCCACTTTTTAAATTTAAGTTCAAATAGTACTAAAACCGGGTAAAGTTTCACCTTTATCAGAGAGCATCATATGAAATTTCTCTCACATAATGTTAACTAAAATTATTCAGCTCTTTTATTTATTTATAAATATTTGTGACTAAATAATTCGTCCTTAAGGTGATGTTTGGAATTTTATGAAACAGTGCATTCAATATAACCACAAATATGACCAAAAAACATCTCAAAAACGCGAATTGTTGGGACAATTTTGATGTCATTTCGGTTTCAGGGCACTGAAGCCTTTCTTTACTGTAGACTTTCCTATCTAGCAATGGACTTGCCCTGTGGAATATTTAGGTCCACTACAAAAAAATGGAAATTTTTAATATTGTATTCTTTACAGTTTAAGTAAATAGGGATATCAAACCCAGTATTACTTTTCTTCCCACACATATTTTCCCAAAAAAAAAAAAAACGCAAGTGTGAACTACATCTTTGCCTTCATGAAATAGAAAAAAGGTTTGAAAAATAATTACATATGTTTATTAGAGTGGCTTCAAAATAAAAGTAGTGGATGTTCCCGACTAAAATGATAGATCAGCTTGTTTTATGTGTTCTCCCAAAATATTTCGCTTTTATCATTGTCCGTTCGTGAGGTGGGCGCGTTCAAAATAACCTCTACTAATCAGGTTTTTCTTGAATAAAATTCACGGTGAGAATTGTATTTAGAAAAAAAAATCTGGTCGGAGCCTTATCAAACCATATCAAAAACTTGCATTTTAATTAAGAATAGAGGGTAGAATTTTATAATTTTTGTGCAATTTTTGTTGCATTTTTTATAAAAACCGCAATAACTTCCATATTTTTGGTTCGATTTCTGTTTTTGTTGGATCGTTGAAGAGGTATTGATGACCAATTCCAATTTTTAGAACTTCCTAACCCATTAAGGGCCGACAATTTTTTTCTTACTGTTGGTTCTCAGTGGGTTACATGTGATGTAAAAACTGAAATATGGGGTTATTTGCATCGTAAACACATTCTAGTCTTACAAAAAGCTAATTTTTGAAAATTAACATCTGAAATTTTGGTCTTTCAATGCATAAATTGGGAGGAAAACTTCACATAAGATGTTACAATAAAACCGTGCGACATGATTTCCCTCCCAAGAGCGAGATTATATAGAAGTGAAACTATAGGTCACTAATAGGAAAACTCATAAACAGTTTTTTTATTTCGTGGTCGTTTGTCTTTTTTACAGGACTTTTAATTTCCAAAGGATGTAAATGTTTCAATAATTTAGTTTCGTACTTTTGCATACCATTTTATGGCGATATGGGTATCAAATGAAAGAGAAGAACACCTGCTAAATATTCTTTAAATTTCATGCGTCTATCTATATTAATTTAACATTAACAACCATTTCAATTTTTCTCCTTTAAATAGTTTATCTAGATTATTCATGTTTTAATTTTTAAGGGGAGAAAATTTGAAATGGTTGAATTTCTTTCCAAAATTTACCTTTATATAAGACTAGAATGTGTTTACTATGCAAATAACCCCATATTTCAGTTTTTACTTAACATTTAACCCACTGAGTATTAACAGTAAGAAAAAAATTTGCGGCCCTTAATGGGTTAGCAAATTCTAAAAATTGCAATTGGTTATCAATACCTCTCCAACGAGCCCCTAAAACCATAAAACCATTGGGCCATATTGCAAGTTTTTAATATGGTTTGATAAGGCTCGGGTCGGATTTTAATTTCTAGCAGTTTTTTCCTCAATACCATTCTCATGGTGAATTTTATTCAAGAAAAACCTGAATTATTGAGGTTATTTTGAACGCGTCCAGCTCACGAATGGACAATGATAAACGCAAAATATTTTGGGAGAACACATAAAACAAACCAATCTTTCATTTTAGTCGGGAACATCAACAACATTTTTTCCTTCCTCACAAAAGAAGCCTCTCTAATGTTTATATTTCCCCCACTCTGTCTTATAGAGAATAAAATAAGCTAAAATACAGACGAAAAAATTAGAAAATCAAAGATATGGTTTTTAGGATATTCACGTATTAAGGGCGAAACACTTTTCTTTCTTTCATATTCGTACAGAGAAGATGAAAACCTTTCGTTAAATACCAATTTCGTTAAATACCAATATCGTTAAAATCTGAAGATGATTTCAATAGTTGTTACATCATTAAAGAAGCTATGCCTGCATAAAAATTCCCAAGAGCATCAACTTTGGACCACAGTTAAACTCACAACACCATTCAAAACCATAGTTTTTTGATAGAGTTATTTTCTTGGTGTCGTTCTCTTCAATTTATCTGAAGCCTGTATGGGATTAGAGAGCTGAGAGTCCCACTTAGCATGTTAGTTTACAAGCAACAGAATTTTTAGCAACAATGTTAACTGAAATATTTGATGTGATTAAATGATAAAAAATAAATATAAAAACTAAAAATTGTAGTCAATCGAATGTAAAAATAAAGAAAATTTCACGAACTGCTAACAATCTAATGTTACTTCAAATGGCTTAACATGCTAAGGGAGATATTTCGACTCTCAGTACGTAATATATCTCTGTAAGAAATGATATTGATCTTACTACACAAATAGTGATGTGTTAAACGAATGAACATTTTTAGAAGATTTCTCCTACGCCACAGTTGTGTTTATATTCGTACGTTTGCGAGAAAATCGGATTTCAATTTTTAAATTCCCGATTTCTCGCAAATATCTCACGACAGACATTATCTGAGGACATACAAGTAAACCAAAAATGCAAAGCCACACAATACGCAAAGTGAAAAAAAACACAATTAATTGGCTTTTCGAAAATTACCATGTATTTCTGATTCATTTATTTATTTTTCTACCTCTTTATATCCAAAATTTTGGATTTTGGGCAATCTTGCACACGTAAGTTTTATCGTTGACAAAGTGGTGAAACATTTTCTACCAAAAAGCAATTTTTTACACGTTTTTGTAACATTCTTTCAGAAGTTCATACATTGGTCTATTGCATTTTCAATTCCCGGGAACTGAGGAATAAGAAATGGCCAGGAAACCCTACCAATGACCGAAAAAGATTCGAATAACACCGAATATAAACTACATAAAGGGGATTTTAGGATGATAACCTCTCCCGACCAGAATACTTAGCGTATGAATAATATTATAATTAATAAGAATAACTCATACGCCACCTTCTTAGCTACAGCTGGGTAAATACTAGGGGGTATCCAATTATTCGGACTTTTATGTTGTTCGATTAATCGATTATTTGAAAACAAAGAATTTCCAATTAATCGAATAATGACGTCGAGAGTTATTCGATTAACCGATCAATCGAACAATTGTCCACTTAAATAAAAGATAATTAATAAGAGTTCTATATACAAGACACGCCCGTTTCCGGATAGTTCAACTATATATTGAACTGATTTTATTTAAAAATTGTTTCACATTTGAAATTCAATAGAAGTTGACAAAAATATTAAATTCTTATCAAAATAAAGCACCTTCCCTTAATTCTAAGCATAATGTCAGAAGTTATCCATTGACTTTTTTCGAATATGGATCATGTGATTTATAACAGAACTGACTTTATCATCACAGTTTTAACCTCAAATTTGTTTGCTATTATCACTTTTCTATGAATTTACTATTCTTTAAATTTTAAATAATTCCGTTGCTATTGGTCAGTTTTTGTTATTTTTTAAAAGAAATCGTATAAATTGTTCCCGAGTTATTTGCATATCTGTGGACCATACATTTCAAAAATCGACAAAAGTCTGGTTATTGCATTTTATATTTGGTGTTTTATAGTTTTTTCCCATAGGGAGCAAACTGGCCATTCAAAATAAATTTATCATACAAAACAGGCGACAATTTCATTAGTATTTTAAGGCAAAACTTATAATATCGAATTATCCATTATTTGGGACAATTTCGTCGAATTATTCGTTATTCGAAAATTATGATTTTTTCATTATTCGAACAAATATTTGGCAAAAATTATTCGATTAATCAAATAAAATTTAATCGGTTGGATACCCTAGTAAATAGTATAAATGTGTTGAAAATCCAGCAAAATACAAACTAGATTGGAATCACAGCATTTCTTAGCTTGTTTTATTTTTTATTGCACAATTTACAACAATATTTCATTTTTTTTTTTCTCTTTTTGGAAGCATAATTTTATATCGGGAATATTTCGAAAACTAAATCTAACCTATAGCTGCCTCTGGATTCGCTTGCTTGGAAATTTTCAGAGAGAAGTTTAGGCATTTTATTTTTGTAATTTCAAAGCATATCTGTAGTTGATCGAACAGCAAGCATTTGTTCGTGAACATAACTTAAATGAAAGTAAAGAATTTGAAATAAAGTTTTTTTTTAATGGTTACACGCAATTGTTTCATATATTTTCTCAAATTGAGTAACCCTCAAGAATTCCAGTCATTTTGCCCTTTAATACATACATCCTTTTTTGTTGTCAGGGCATTTATTGGGTCTTGTTTGTTTTCCATTTGAGGCAACAGTTGACCTGTTCAATTTGAATTTTTCGTATATATCGGTTATGGAACCTGAAGAAGTCCATTTAGAGTCCCTTGTTAATTGTCAGAAAACACGATTTCCCTTTTTCAGATGTTTTTGAAAGTAAGACATTCTAATGCCAACTATTTCGATTAGGTTTTTCTTCATTTTGATTAAAGCGACTCCAGATTTTTTGTAGCCAGAGTAAGATTTCTGTGAAGATCTTCATTTGGCCTAACTTAATACTTTGCAATGTCAAGCAGCCTCATCAAAAGAAGGCCTACGAAGAATTTTCGTTTATTTAACATTAAATTTCTCATTTGAACAAATAACTCTATAGATATCTCTGGGATTCTACTAGGATTTACATCCCGGGATTTCCCGCGGGAAATTTCCCGGGAATTCGCACATTTTTCATTTCCCGTATCCCGGGAAATTCGTACTGGAATCCCGCGGGAATTTAGTAGAAAATTTACATATTTCTTCGCATATTTTTTCCATCATTTCCACAATAAAATTAAAAATGTTGTATAAAAATTTAGATCACATAGCTTTTAATCAGGTATGTCAAATATTGTAGTTGAATGACAAAATATTTTTAAGCTGCGTTCGGATGTAGACTCAAAATCCACTTTTTCGGATTTTCCTGTCAAGCTCCATATGAAAAAATTAAAATCGCCAAAAATAAAGAATTTAAAGTTTTCGAAGCGACAGGACAAAGAACAAGCATTTCATTTAATACTCCACTCACTATTAATGTGAACGATCGTTCTCCGTCGCGTCCATATTTTCCAATAAAATCTTTAATTAATTTTGAAACTTGAAAAGATGTTGTGAAATATATATTTATTTTACTTTAATAAAATGTGAATGTTTCATTGGAAAAAATAAGCTTAACTCATGGTAAACAGTATGATGACGATTTCCCGTGCTGTCCCGGGATCCCGGGAAATTGAAAAAATAATTCCCGTTTCCCGGGAAATAAAAAGTACGGGAAAATGCAAACCCTAGATTCTACTGAAAAAAAAAAAACAGAAAATATATTATTTTATATCAGTAGATTTTTGTTCAACCTTTTTTTAAACTATTATAATTTTTGTTAAATTAAAAACGAGCTCGAGGTCTTTATTTTTGGTATTTTTAAATTTTATTAATAAGTATTTCCTCATCGAAAGACATCTTCAGGATTCGATACAATACAAATAAAACACAGAAAAACTGAGTACAGACATGACGTTGTACTACTTTTAATTTAACAAAATTATTAATAGATTTTTTTTAAAGGACAAATATCAATATTTTTCGGCATTAAAAAATACACCAGCATTTCTACATTTAGCTATTTCCACCGAATTGATTGAAAAATAGAGATATATATTTTTTTCAAAACTAATATTATATAATATAATTTCAATATTTTTTTGATTTTTTTTTTGGTTTTTTACTTTGCAGAAATGGCAAAAAATTCCAACTGAATAAACTTTCTTCCTCAAAATATGCAAAATTTCAAAATTACAGGGTAGCCTTAAAAGGTTAAAATACATTTAAAGAATGGTCGCACTTTTAGTCTGTAAGCTGGTGTAGCCGTATTACGTGATGTTCATTCACCTAAAACGAACTGTGGCAAAAGCACAAATTTACACTACATACATGCATACATATATCACTGTATTTCCCCACGATCATGATCCGGGAAAATACTAAAAATGAAACAATGAAATGACATTAAAACATATGTTCCATACTTACACACTAATTAATTATTAATTAAAGAAAAAAATCAAACATAAATGAAACGTATCGAAAATGTTTATATATATATGTATTAACATAAATTACATATATAAACAAATAAAAAAAGAGAAACCAAGAACTAAAACTAAAATAAAACAAATAAAAGTAAAAGTAAAACTCACACAAAACACACCCAATAAAGAATTTATTAATAGTTGATATTTGAAACCACAAAACTAAATTGCATAAATGAAAATCACTGAGTTATTTAAAATAATGTAGACTTAAGTTAATAAAAGAAACAAAAACAAAAAAAAAAAAGAAATCAAACCAAACAAACACACAATACAAGTATGTATGTAAATGTTTAATTACAACAAGGTCCAAAGTTTAAAACTTTTGCGGATTAAGTTAATTTCGATGTACTTATGTTTACTAATTATTATTAATATTATCAAATGTTATAGGTTTGTTCTTGTTTTAGATTATTTATATGATTGCTAAGAAGAATCACAGATATTTATTTATTGTATAATGCATTTTTTTGCTTACTGAAATTATTTTAATAATTTACAAGTTTGTTCAGTAAAACCTAAGCCCACTTTTTGAGTCTGATATTTGTGGGGTTTTCCATTAACGCTGGATTAAATTTGTCTGCGGAGAATAACACTATTGGAAAGTATCTACAGAAGTAGTTGCTCGGAATAAGTCAAACACGATGTTGTTGTTTCATTCCATCGTTCCTATTTCAGTTTATTTAAATAGAAAAATTATGCTAAAATAAACAGATATAAAATTAAAATTACTTAAAATTTTGAATGAAAATGAATTGTGTCATTTGATCAATGTCTCTGGCAACCCTGTGAGAATAGTTATGACTTAATCGTTAGTTTATGGAGCGTTAAAAGAAAACATCGCTATTATTTTATTTTAGAATTACATTTTACCCAAGGGCTATATATTGATATATTTTGGCTTTTAAACTCAAAAACGATGTTATTTTTTTTAACTTTAATTATAAAATATTCCAATTTCCGTTGAAGATAACTTAATGTTTTTACTCCCATACAAACATTAGGCTGAGTCGGTCCATACAAATGGAAAAACAATTTCCTAAATCACTGTTACCATTGATAGTGAAATTCGCTATCATAATTACCTTTTATTGGTCACATATGTATATTAGGCTGAGTCGCGGTCCATACAAATGGAAAAACAATTTCCAGTCACCCCACGAAAATAAAGTTTGGATTGTTTAATGATGATTTGCAAAATAGTTCGTCTCTAGATCAAGCCGTCTGTGAGCTAAACGCTCCTGAAAATACCCCTAAAAATAATATTTTTCCCTTGCAATTTTTTTGCTGCTTTTTTGTCAAAAAAATTTCTCCGAAATAATAGACGCTTGAAAGCACTTTAAATATAAATTTTTATTCTTGTCTTAGAGTTGAATTATTGGACCATTTTTCATATTTGGTATTAGTATTTTATAAAAAATAAATAGCGACAGTCAATACCTTTCGATGGTGCCTAAATGATGAACATCGGAAGGAAATTGACGCCGCAGCGCTCACTTTTATAAAAAGAGTTTGAACCTTTTGACTCTGAAGACCATCTTCTGTATTTATGTAATTATTTCGAAAAAATGGATTCTGTGACGTCGTTTTTCGTCCGTATTCATCATTTAGGCACTGTTCGAAAGGTATTGATTCCTTGTACTTACTTTTCATAACACCTCTTTCAAAATGTTTCTAAGAAATATGAGTTTTTAGCTGTCACCTTCAAAAACCACAAAAAATCACAAAAATCAGAATAAAAATTTATATTTTAAATGCTTCCAAGTGTCTATTAATTCAGGACACAAATTTGGACAAAAATGGAACTGGAAAAAATATGATTTTTAGAGGTATTTTCAGGAGCGTTTAGCTCACAGATGACTTGAACCAGCGACGAAATATTTGGCAAATTGTCATTAAACAATCCAATCTTCATTTAGTTAATTTCGTGACCCATTCTAATATACATATACGTAAAAGGTAATTATAATAGCTACAAATGTTGCGAATTTCACTTGCACATAGTAACAGTAACAGTCGCCTAAAATATTAGGGCATCCTCAACGAAAATTGGAATTTTAGTAAAAAAAATTGTCCATAATAAAGTTATTTATTGATTTTATGTATCAATAGCCACAAAAAAGCATTAATTTTGCAAACATTTTTAGTGATTTTTTAGGGTGTGTTGATTTTAGAAAATTTTTGATTTTCAAAAACTTGTAGTTAACAAAATGTGGTGTATTTTTATAATTGCCTAAAATTTAAAGTATTAGTCGTCTCGTTCGGGGTTACACTTCAAAAATAATAAGGGTATCTTTGACGGTAATTGTAATTTTAATAAAAAATATTTTTTTTTAGTTTTTTCGTTGCATTTTTTTTTGGTCTGTAATCAATATTTAATTTGAACTGGGATATTGTCCTGGCTCAAGACCATTTTGCATCTATATTTAATAGAGTGCATATTTATTTACAAATTGCATGGTGACATTTATTACTTGGCTGCAGACTACCACGATCATGATTTCGATCATGTCAAAAGTCTTTTCAAATGGCTTCGCAGCGACTTTTCAACATCAAACCCGGCCTCTATAAGGAAATGATTCTCACAAACGAACGAGAATCACAACTCACTTGCCGAATTTGCATTTAAAAAAATCACACCAAGTAATAAAGTACACATGCCATCTTACAAGCAACTCATTGAGTTGCATATGTAAGTATGTGTATATGCAGGTATAGTTACCCAGCAATAATTCTGCCGTGCCTAATTAATATTGATGCAAAATGGTCTTGAGCCAGGACAATTCAAATCAAAAAATAAAATTATTATTTTTTTTAATTTCCAAAACGTTTAGTTATGAAAAACTGTGGTAGGCTTTGCCATTCTCCGATATGTTTTAGTTTTTTTCGTTTGTTTTATTTTGGTCTGTAATCAATATTTGATTTGAACTGGGATATTCTCCTGGCTCAAGACCATTTTGCATCTATATTTTATAGAACGTAGTGGCTGCACACTACCACTATCATGATTTCCACCCTGTGAAGGGTTTCGTCAGGTGGCTTCAGATATATTTTTATTTTTGTCATAAAACTTTAAATTTTTATTTAAAAAATAGGTTTTTTCGATTTTTAATAATCGCTACTAAACCACTGTTTCTATGCGAAAGAAACATTTGAAGACCTCAACTCGATTGGGCTTATACTTCAAAAATGATAAGGGTACCTTTGACGATAATTGTAATTTTAATAAAAAGAATATTTTTTTTTAATCTCAAAAACGTTTAGCTATGACAAGCTGTGGTATGCTTTGTCATTCTTCGATATAATTTTATTTTTGTGACAAAATTTGGTTTAGCTCGGTAAATCGTCAAAAGAAAAATCGATTTTTTCAAAAAACACGATTTTTCGATTTTTTTAACTTAACCAATAAATAAAAAAACGAATAAAATTATTTTTTTTTTAATTTTAAAATTAAATTTAAGGTAATTATGAGGGCTGCAAAAGTACACTCAGAAAGAAGTGAAAACCAAAAATTGTCTAAAATCAGCACACCCTAATGTATATTATTCAGACAAAGATCAGCAGCGCCTCAGGACCAGTGCCCCCTAACATGTATAATGATTTGAAATATATACATAAAAGTCGTTCGGGAATCAAATCAGTTTCCCACAGGGTATTACCCTTCGAATCAAGTTACATGCTAAGGGCCACTTACATATTTATTATTTAATTTACGTTTTGAAAGAAAAAATAGTAAAATTCTCTCTTAAAAATTTTTGTTGTTTCGTTCAAAGATTTTTTTGCTGAAAGTATTTTTCGGGCAATATCGTTAGTTACATTTCAGAATTTCAACAATTTTCATTTTCTCACCCACCACCACAAATACTTAGTTTAAAAAGGAAATCTATATTTTCAACAATAGAAACTCAACAACTAAGCATCACTAAGAATTGTAAACCAAAATCAAAATAAGAATTTATTACTAAAACCATTTTCCAATTTCATTAAATATCTAAATATTAATTAATTAGACAGTCCTTTAAATTAAAAATTAAAAAAGATAAGATAACATCCTAACGTAGAGAAAATCAATCAAGCATATAAAGAAGAAGAAGAACTCAGAATTAACAAAAACACAGAATACATATGTATTTGTGAATCATATACACAATAGTTTTAGTTAGATTAACACAAATTAAATTAAAAGGTGAGATTTTGAATGTTCAATGACTATGCGAGTGTTAAAGCCTACATCAAGGAGATTAAATGAATTTACGATTTTGAGTGAACTATTAACCGAAACGGTTTCATACATACACCCTAAAAATAATTGCTGGAAACACGCCCATTTACTTACGTGGAAGCATATTAACCATTTTCATAATATCTGGCTAAAAATAACTAGCAGTTATGGAAGTCAAACTCCACACAAACAGTATGGCTTAGGAATCGATATACGGGGGATCTGATAACGCTGCTGTCCGAAAAATATGTGGTCCTTGCTCTAAATATCTTGGTGTTAGTTGATGTTGGTAGTGATTTCCTTCCTCAGAGATCACACTATACCTGTTGTTGGAGATGGATTCTTATCCGCCGAGCATGTCCTTTCCCCTTCCAATTGTAACTAATATTCCTTCAGCCAATGCAATGCCCAGCATTAATAGGGGCATCCCCGAGGGGTGGTTCAGAAAAAAATCCCCAAAAAGGCGACAGCATCCTTTCGCTGGTAAAATGTTCCTCCTGGTTCAAAATACTTTTATTTTTCGTAAAGAGGACATTATTCAAATGCTTTTAACAGTCTTTTTGATTTCTTCTGACCAACGTACCTCCCTCCCCGGTAGGTCCTCAGCTAAATTGCAAATTTTTCAATTCAAATATTTTGCTAAAATTCTCAATTTAAAAGTCTCTTTTTATACCCCCCACCTAAGGGGGTAAAATTATAAAACGATCTAGCCATGTTCGGCTATCCGTCTGTCTGTTGAAAGCGCGCTAGCTTCCGAACGAAATGTTCTAAGAGGGTCAAATTTTCCGTAAATATGCCTTATGGTTGCAAGAGGGGAAACAATTCCCTAACAAGGACTAAAAATATCCCCAATTTAAGCATTTTTTTTTAAATTTCTACTTTATACGACATGAAATTTGTTGCCTAAATTCCTCTTGTAAGCACCAAAAAGAAAATAAAAGATTTAGCGGCAGAAATGGGGCAAAAAGGGATAAAAATGGTACCTATGATACGACAACAGCAAGAAACATGAAACTCGGTGTCTACACCCTTATAATTGCGTAAGGTCGTAAAAAAGAGGGATTTTTAGAAATTCGTACTTTTTAAGGATACAATTGGAAAATAGGGATAAAAATGGTACCAACCAAACCGCTGAAGTTGAAATCATGAAATTCGGTGTATGCATTCATCTGACTGTGTAGGCTTGAAACATAAAGGATTTTTTTTCCAAATCTGTACTTTAGGCGGAAAATGGGGCGAAAGGGGATAAAAATTGTACCAATCAAACGATTGCAGTTAGAATAGTGAAGTTCGATGTGTATATCGCTCTGACTGTGTAGAGATATCTAGGGATATGAGATAAAATTGGTACCAACCAAACGACTGTAACTAGAATTATGATTCAGTGTTTACACTCGTCTGATTTTTCAAAATTCGTCCTTTCGGATCAAAATGAAAAAAGTAATAAAACTGGTACCAAGCAACCGGCTGTAGCTAGAATCACGATATTAGGTGTGTACATTCCACTGTGGTCGCGAAACATAATGGATCTTTTCGTATCAAAATGGAGGAGGGCAAAAATCGACCCTGAGGGAATGAGTGAATAATACAGCATCAATTTATTTTAAACAGTGCAGCAGAGTTACAAGCCAACCCAGAATTATCGGCGGCGGCGCTACCCAAAATGGGTCGGCGGCTGCGGCTTTCGGCTGATTTGTCGGCTCATTCTCTCATTACGAAATTTATTTGCCATTTTTGAGTAAAGGGAAGTAACAAGTTATATTGGTTTTTAATACTTTTTCTTTCATTTTTTGGCAAGTAGTTCTGTCGTTAATATTAGCCGATATTAGCCAATGGTCCCATAATTTAATATTATTATCGCATGGCATTATTTTCTGGGAGTGGGAATCCATTCCCATAATATGGATGAAATTAATAATTTTTTTGGGAGTTACAGATTCTCATGCAAGGCATATTTGACCAGACATCTCGATAATCTATAATCCTTCAAAAGAATCCCAATGTTCTACCTACTTTGACACACCAAAGAAGCTAATAATAAGGTTCATGCTCCAAAAATGTCCGAACAGTGCAAATGGTATTATAATCGGAGGGCAGTGCAAGTTCATTTCCATCGTTGCGAGATTTGTGGCTTTGTGTCCCATACAAGAGTGGCCAAAGAGAAACATCTTCAGATTAAATATAACTATGAAAGGAAGCATAACTGCACCATACACGATATAGCCTTCCAAATATACACTTTGCTTAGAGTATACGCATCCTGGAATTTATTTATATAAATGCGACTTTAAAATCATATAGTGGGCGGCGCGGCTCGTGCAGATACATCCGGCGGCGGCGGCTTGTCAGCTCAAAATCGGTCGACTTGTATCTCTGCAGTGCAGTATGCCTTATAGTTTGAAAATTTAACAAATATCGTAATGGAGGTTATTTAAGATTCGGCCCGGCCAAACTTAACGTCCTTTTTTGTTTAGAACCATATGTTGACTTCTTACCCAGCAGGTATTACCTCATCCATGCGATAAATAAAGAAATGGCGAGAATTTTAGTAAAAAATCCCAAATTTTGGAAAATATTATCCCTACTTTGGGAATTTGGTTATTTTGTTAAGAAAAAAAAAATGCAAAAACTTGTTAGCCATTATTTTCGGAAAAATATTTTCCTATACAATACCAAAATTTCGTTATGATATCTCAATTTGTTGTAGATTTTAAATTCACTGTGGAAGCTGGATCACGGCGCTGTTTGTGTCTATTTAAATGAAATCTTATTTCAAATAAGATATCACCCGAAAATAAAGAGATTTAAACCTAAAAGTAATTAAAAAATTTGCCTATGAATTGATTTATCCACTCGGATTGGCGCAACAACGCACAGTGGTTCAGAATCAAAATCCGTCGGGCAAAATTCAATAACTTTTATTCTAGTAGACATTTGCAGTTTGGCTAAAAACCAAAATTAGACAAGGACCCAAGGATTATTTTCAGATATTAGCGCTAAAACCCGGTCAATCGGATATATTTTGGAAATCGGTCCAAAGTTGACTATTTTTCGTGTTTTTCGATTTTAAAGAAAATTAAAAATTTTATTTTGTTTTTATGTTTTTTAACACATTTTTACTTATTACTTCATAAATATTCATAATAAAAAATATTTTTTTTTGTTTTACAGATTTTCACTTTTTTCGATTTTGAAAATTGAAAAGCGTAATTTCTTTTTGACTGTTTTCACACATTTTAAGAGATTTTGCACTCAAATTTGTATACCCTCACTCTACAGAGTAGGAGGGTATATATCATTTGGGACAGAAAAAAGTGTAACGCATTGAAGATGTGACTTAAGACCCCAAGTATGTTTGGACCAAATCAGTTTCACGACTATTTAAGGTGTTTGACCCATGTCCGTCCGTCTGTCTGGCCGGCTGGTGTACACGATAACTTTCAAAAGGAGTTAAAGAATCGATTCAAACTTTGCACATTGTAATACTTTTCCCAAACTTAGTTTAAGTTCGAAGATGGGCGAAAATATCACGTCCCTTCTGGTACCTCCCACACAAAAAGGTCATATTCCAATATTAAAACAAATATAACTTCCACGCGGATAATCGGATTCAGTTATATTTTGGTATTTGATAATGTTTTTATAATCACGCAAAACTACGTAAAATTAAAGCTGTTATAACTTCTATACTGATGATCGGAATACTATGAAATTTGGTAATTAGCAATGCAATGCTTTTTAGTGGTTACATTCGCATGGAATATGGTCGAAATTTCCACACCCCTTCTGGTACCTCCCACATAAAGTAACATAAACTTTGGTTACAATAAAATCGACATAACATCCATAGGGGTAGTCTAAATCATTTGCAATTTGATATTTAAAAAAATTGTTATAATCACTTTAAACCTAAAAAATATTTACGCTTTAGCCACGCCCCTTCTTGTACCCCCCACACAATTTTCCCTATCCTAGGTAATATTAAATTCTTCAGAACTTCTATACTGGTGCATGGGATCCACTATGACTTGATATTAGATCATGTTTTTATACCCTCCACCTCCAGGATGGGGGTATATTCACTTTGTCATTCCGTTTGTAACACCTTAAAATATTCATCGGAGACCCCATAAAGTATATATATTCTGGGTCGTGGTAAAATTCTAAGACGATATAGCCACGTCCGTCTGTCTATCTGCCTGTCTGTCTGTTGAAAGCACGAGAGCGGCCGAACGAAATGAGCTATGAGGTTCAAATTTTTCCTAAACGTGTCTGCAACCGGTTGGGATTGAAAGTGGGCGAAATCGGCCCAGAGGGAAAAAATTTTCCCTCACAAGGACTGAAAATACCCCTAATATTTAGAGTATTTCAGCATGTTTTTTGAACATAATAGCTTGTATTTACTTGATATTTGCATTCCCTTTATAGCATAAAAGGGCACCATAGAGTGATTTTTATCTGTAGGGGGCGAAATGGGACGAAAAGGGATAAAAATAGTACCTATTAAACGACAACAGATAGAAACACGAAATTTGGCGTGTACATACCTCTAATAGAGTAGATACATAATATACAAGTATTTTTTCTAAATTTGTACTTTTAAGGGGTTAAATGGGGATAGAGGGATAAAAATAGTACCGACCAAACGGCTGCACCTAGAATAATGAAATTCGGTGTATATATTCCTCTGATTGCGTACACACATAAAATAAAGGAAATTTTCGAAATTCGTACTTTTAGGGTGTAAAATGGAAAAAGGGGATAAAAATTGTACCAAACAAATGGATGCAGCTAGAACCATGAAATTCGTGGTAAACATTCATCTGACTGAGTGACACGAAAAAAACGTTTTTCCAAATCCGTACTTTCAAGGGATTCAATGGGAGCAGAGGGATAAAAATGGTACCAACTAAAAGGCTACAGCTAGAATGATGAAATTTTCGTAAGTTGTACTTTTAAGGGGTAAAATGCGAAAAAGGGGATAAAAATGGTACCAACAAAATGGTCGCAGATAGTAATGGAATTGGGTATATACATTCCTCTGAGTGCACAGTCACGTAAACTAATTTTTTTTCCAAATTCGTACTTTATTTTGTTGGTAGAATCATGAAGTTGTCTTATACTGCGTACGTGAGAGATAAGGTATTTTCAAAATGTATACTTTTGAATTTAAAATAGATGGAAATACAACCAACCAAAGGACTGCAGCTGAAAATACACTCTCTATCCCCCAATATTTAGGGCATTTATGATTGCTGCCTTATATTTACTTTATGAATTGAAGTATTATTTCCATTATATCTATACATAGTATAGAAATATTGGTAGCCTTGGCTTATTATATTATGGTTCGGTACTTCTATGTCGACATCCTTTAATCTGCTGGTAATACTGTGGAATGCACTCCGTGGTGGAGGGTATATAAGATTCGGCCCGGCCCAACTTAACGCCTTCTTACTTGTTACAATTGTTTTATAAATTTGGAAGCTGGGATCATATGACACGAGCCTCCTAGCACCTTCCACACAAATTATCATGACCTACATAAAATTGTATTCCTTATATATGTTCTCCGAGAGTGTGGGTATATATATAAGTCGGTTTAGCCGACTGAAGCTTACTTACTTACTTGTTTCATTAGAAATTGTGGCTTCTTAGCTTTATTATGACACCAAGATCAATAAAACGATGTCAATGTTTACTCCTGAATGAATTGCAGTACTACCTGTATGCAGTTTTCATCCAGTAATTCAATTTGTCTGCTAAATAAAACGTTATTAGGGTTTTCGGCATAAAAATGTTAATATATTAAAATAATCCTTGAGTCCTTGTCTAATTTTGGTTTTTTATATAACTTACAAATGTATACTAGAACAAAAGTTATTGAAATTTGACCGATGGATTTTGATTCTGGACCACTGTGCGACGTATAGTTCCTCCTCCTCAATGATGTAGCCTACAACCGTCATCAATACTTAAGTCAACAAAGAACTAAACAACCCTATTCACCATAACACAACAAAATAAAGCACTATATAAGGCGTGTTTTATATACCGCTAGCGATTTTCCCAGCTCAACTGTATTTGTTCGATGTCAGGATTTGAAAATTTTCGAAAAGTGTTGTTAATTGCAAATAAGAGCTCTGGCTAATTACATACATCAGAAAATATTAGATATTTTCAAATTATTCTAAAAATTTTAGCACAACAAAATTAACCGTTTCTGTAACTTATTTTAGCAGAAATCAATCAACTATTACTTGAATAAGTTACAATAGCAGGTCCTAATATTTTCTGCAATAGCAACCATTTTTTTGAAAATTCTAAAATCTTGAATTTGAAAATCCATTTGTGGTAAATAAAACACGCCTATAATCCGGAAATCTTCCTATTTTGAGCTAGTACGCGAGCATTATTGTTGGACATTTATTTTGGGGCTCGACTTGAATGCAAGTGCACTTCATTTGGGCCTTTCTTTCTCTCTCTCTCTCATCATACTCTGTCTATCTCTCTTTAAATGAAAGTTCCTTATTTATGTTACTCACCGTATAGACGAATTAAATTATATTTTCTCTTACTTTTATAATTTACTGAAATCACTACAGATTACTATTATTATTATTATTCATTGTTGTTAACAAATTTGTTAGAATTGTTATAGATTTTATGTTGAACTAAACGACAAACTTCATATTCATATTTGATCAAAGAAGAAGAATAAGAAGCAGAAACAGTAGTGTAGTAGTAACGATGGTATCATGCAAGAAAACCAAACAAACAACAACAACAACACAATAATTATCAGAATTTATTATTAACAATTAATTAAAACTAATAATAATAATAAAAGCGAAAACCAAACCACATAGTATAAATTGTTTATTAACATTATTAATTAAGTAATAACTGAACTAAAAAATTACAACAAAATGTCATTTCAAAAAGGAAGACGGAATGAAATTTAAAAGTTTTTATGTTAGAAACACCCCCCCTAAAAAAGGATATACCAACCAAAAGGAAACCAAATAAATCAATACAATTATATGAATGTAAAATGTTAAGAAAATTATGAAATAAACATCAAATCCCAGAAAATCAAACAAAGTGTATTTATATAATTTTTATTAGATAGATTCTTCGTCAAGATCATGTTAGGTGCGCTCAGAAAAATAGCATTCCTAAATTTGAGTAAAATACATACTCCGATTTAGTTCAACAATTTTACTCCAGTTGAGTAAAAATTTCCTTAAAAGTAGGAGTAAAGTATCTATATTTCGAAACCATAGTAAATAGTTTATTTACTAGAAATAGGGAAGTAAATTTTCTTAAAAAAACAATTTCATTGGATCTAATAAAAAATTCTTACAATTGAGTAAATTCATACTTGTGTGGAAGAAAATTTCAAAGGTTTTAAGTAAGAAAAATATTAAGAATTGTTTTGCATGGAAAAAATTCCATTAAAAAATTTTTTACTAAAAAATGAGTTTTTTTTTAAATTAAGTTATCATGTTTACTGAAATTTATGCCGAGTTCTTCATACATTTAAGTATTATTGAACTTATAAAAAATCACTTCAAATGGGTTAGAAAATTCTTGTATATTAATCTAAGAATTCTATCTTAAATACTTCAAGTATTATTATTTTAAACAACCACTGCTATGGCAGCGGATCCTTCACAGCAAGCATGGAGTAATAAAAAAATTTAAAACGATTTAGCCATGTCTGTCCGTCTGTTGAAAGCACGCTAGCATCTACCCGAACGAAGGTAGGGCGTCAAAATTTTAAATAAATGCGTCTTATAGTCGTAGATCGGTTGGGATTGCAACTGGGCGAAATCGGTCCAAAGGAAAAAAATGTTCTCTCACAAGAACTAAAAATATCCATAATAACCCCTAATATTTTAGAGTATTTAAGCAAGTTTTTTTCAATATGTCTGTTTGTACTTACTTGATATTGAGTATGCGCATTCTCCTTATAACAAAAACGTGCACCATAAAGTGATTCTTATTCGTAGGGGGTAATATGGGGCAAAAAGATATAAAAATGATCAGGCCCGTGCGCAGGATTTTCCCCTGGGGGGTTTTCATTTACACTCATAAAAAAGTTAAAGTTAATGAGTTAAAATTAACAAAAATTTAGGGTACTTGGTTTCCTAAATATAAGTAGAATTTTGCTGAAATTTTCCTAAAACTAAGTAAATGTTTATTCAAATCAAGTAAATATTTACTCAAACTGAGGACAATTTTGCTGATTTTTTCATCAAAACGAGTAAATTTTTACTTAAACTGAGGAAATTTTATTTTATACAAGGAAAAAAGGTGAAATTAAAATAAGTTAAATTTAACTAAAAAATCAAACAAATAGTTTTGCTTCAGAGTATGCAAAACTGATACAAAAAATGACAACATGAAATATTTTTCAAAAGTTTCATGATACCTCTGCCATAAGGAGTTGAGCTATTACTCCATGATTGTTGCGAAGGCAAGATAGGCTCCTTCGCAGTGGTTGTTTAGAATAAAGTATTTAAGAAATAAGTCTCTGCAAACGAACGATAATTGCTTCTTAGATTAATATTCAAAAATTTTTTACAATTTCAAATGTTTTTTATAAGTTCATTAATACTTAAATGTATAAAGAACTCGGCATAAATTTCAGTAAACATTTAAACTTCATTTTAGGAAAAATCACATTTTTAAGTTAAAATTTCCTAAATGGAATTTCTTCCATATTTTTTAAGTAAATCTACTACCCTTTTTCTAGTAAATGTACTATTTATAATGGCTTTGAAAGAAGGAAACTTTATTCATTCTTAGTTAATTTTCCAACTTTTTAGGAAATTTTTACTGGATCGTTTGGAAACCACTCATATTTTATTGCCAGGATCTTCGAGAAATATTTTGATACATTCGTCCGACAGACATTGTCGGCAAAATTACATTTCAGTAATCCATCTATCAGTACACTCAAAGGAATATGTCAGTAAAAGAAACCAGAAAGTCTACTGAAAGAACAGATTTTCTGCTGTTAAACAAGAGACAGCAGATTTATATATGCTGAAATGGTAAACAGCTGTTTGCTGTTTTTAGCAATATATATGATATATTGCCCCAAGCTATTATAAAAGGAAATTCGTGCTTAACTCGCTTATGAACGTTTATCTATTTTTATATTTTAATTAACAACAGCCAATTTTAGCAGACTGCAAACTCTTTAGCAGTGAGAATGGTGATGTAAAATTGCAGAAAACTGCTGTTATGCCAAAAAACAGCTGTAATAGCAGAAAAGTGTCTGCTGATAGGCAGCAGACAATC
The DNA here is from genome assembly GCA_947397865.1 of Polietes domitor. Taxonomy (NCBI): domain Eukaryota; kingdom Metazoa; phylum Arthropoda; class Insecta; order Diptera; family Muscidae; genus Polietes; species Polietes domitor. The sequence goes on from OX377622.1 coordinate 69,975,124, forward strand.
GCTGCTTTTATTTACAGACTTGTAGAACTTTTTTAAATAGTTGCTTGAAATTACATACATATCGAGGGCTTATATTCATAAGAGCGAAAAAACTGATTTTCTAGCCAGTAGCGAAAATAGCTACAATTGATGAAAAATCCAAAATTCGCCGTTGCAATTCCTTATATTTTAACTTTCTTCATTCATAATTCTGAAACTTTTCATACACAAATATTCCCCATGAAGTCAGCAATCACATGCCAAAGAAATATTTTGGTATAAATATATTTTGGTCTAAATATAATTTTCACAATTTTCGACTTTACAGACACCATTTTTCATTTTTTAGCCTGATAACTGTGGAATCAAAATGCTATTAACGCGAAATGATGGAATTTGATAATACGATATGCCCTCAATGTAGAAAAATGTTTTAAACAAAATCGTTGTAGTGAATTATAACCTTCGGTTTTATGCTGCTCCATTGTTAAACTATTTTAATTCTATTATTTTTATGTTCATAGCCACTTATGCAGTCACAAACTAACGGTCGAGGGGATAGCCAAATCGGAAAATAAAAAAATGGCTTTAGAAAAAAATCTTTTCCAAATCTATATGACAGATGACATCCAAATCTGAGAATATTTTGGCATCAAAAACTCATTTTCGAGAAAATGGTTCATAACCACTTTGAATATAAGCCCTCGATATATATTTTGAAGAAATATTACACAAAAAAGATCAAATTCCTCGGCGATAAACCTTCAGTCCCGCATTTTTTCTATGATAAATGCAGAAAATTGTATATGCTTTTTGACAAAGTATGGGTCTAAAGAGTTTTGGGGTTTTTAATTTATATGGGACATGAGTAACAGGGTGTTTACTCAAAATCTTTATACGCATATTCCTATTACATAAAAAATATTTGGAAATGTTTCTTCATTTTTATAATCTTAAATATGTATAAATTCCAATAACAAATATAGTTTTTTGTATTCGATGAAATGCAAGAAGAAACAACTAGAAATTTTAATTCCAAAAAACCAAGTAATTAGTATTTTAGAGTTTCGTTTTCCTACGTAGATCCAAGTTACTGAATTTGTTGTTTCTCTTTTTAATAATACTTGTTACATATGTATGTACAAAAAAATATTAACTCTGAAAAATATTTGACATAAGTGATAAATATAACAAAAATTTTAGTAAGATAAAACTCATTTCTTATTGTTTCGTAACTTTAAAGTAGATTTTAAAATAGAGACCTACACGCAGAGAAAAAATGCATTTCGTAGAAACGAAATTTTAGTTTCTTTTATGGGAAAAATTAGTTTGTTTGCGGTAAACATGTCAGTTGTTGTAAATGAACAAAGAGAAATAAGTTTATGTATATCAAACAGTTTTCTTCGTTTGTCGAAATGGATTTGTATTATTTATAATTGCAAACTCCCAATACATTGGAAGTAACAGAAACCATTGTTAGATTTAGATTTCATTATGATATCATAGTGATTCTTATCTACAGTTTTTTAAATTACTAAATGATTTTGTTATTAATTTTCCAAATATTTATTGCAGTACACAATTAAAATTTCATAAGATATAGCTCTAGTCGAATATCAAGAAGTGGTATCGGTTAATAAAAATGAAAATTTTCCGAACAATTTGGTGTCCATTAGCGAAATTAGCACTACACAATCATGAAATTGGCACAATTCATTTAGTTAGTTTGTATTTTTCATAACCTTTATCCGAATTTCAAGAAAGTGTCCACGATTTTCTGTGTAATTTTCGTGTTTTCATGATTTTACTGCCGAATTACCATTTCAGACGAGTTATTTTAAAAAGATCTTAAAAATTCTATAGTTTATTGCTTCAGAAAGTCTAGATGGTTTTAAAAAGTATATGTTCGAAACCTCTCTGGGGGGGTTTGAACCCCCAAACCCCCCCCTACGCACGGCCCTGAAAATGGTACTAACTAAACGGCTACAGCCATAATGGTGAATTTCGGTGTGTTAATCCCACTAATTAACTAGACAAATAAAATAAAGAGATTTTCGAAAGACGTACTTTTGAGGGGGTAGAATGGAAAAAAGGCATAAAAATAGAACGCAGTTAGAATCATGGAATTTGGTGTATACATTTCTCTGACTGCATAGACTCACAAAATAAAAAGATTTTCCAAATTCGTACTTTTTTACTTTTACGGCAAAAATTGGTTGAATCATGTAGTTAGGTTATCTTGTATTGTGTACGCGGGAGATAATGCATTATCAAAATTTGTACTTTTGGAATTAAAATAGGATGGAAATACAACTCACCAAATGATTGTACTGAAAATGCTTCCACTAATAATACTTTTTGTCTAATATTTACTTATTGAATTGACTTGAAGTATTATTTCGATATATATAGTATAAACATAGACAAGGTTACCAGTCTTATAAGAATAAGTCTAGCCCGGCCGAACTTATCGCCGTTTTTACTTGTTTTAATTTATACAAGGGGGACAAAAATCAATTTGATGTATAAATTTCTGCGGCTACGTAGGATCTGGAGATTTTGGTGTGAATATACCGCTGAAGCGGAACATAAAGCGATTTTTCAAATTTTGTGAGCGTTTACAAGCGATTTACCCTGAAAGCGATATCCTTACACCGCATGCGAAGTAGCGGTTATTTGCTAGTATATCATAAAAATATATAAAATATTATTCGATATCATGATTCGATTTGAAGTGGGCAAAATCGGTCCACAGGGAAAATGTTTTCCATCACAAGGACTGAATATACCCCCAATAACCCTTAATATTTAGAGTATTTAATTGTGTTTTATTTTTTAATATGTCTGCTTATATTTATTAGGGGTGAGATAGTACACGACTTTTCGATTTTGATATGCTAGAACTCTTAATTTTGTGAGGTTTGGAAAAAAATTCATGAGGTGTGGTCAAAGTTGTGAAAAAGGGGCAATAATACACAAAAAGCAAATTAAAAACTTCCTCAGAGTCGCCCCAAGAGGGGTTAATTGTTTCTATCAACCCCCGCATTTTCTCTGAACATACCTACGCCCTAGCTCCTAGCTGAGTTAAATGTAAGATCATTTTTTCCGAACAAACTTACATTCCCACTCCTTAAAGGGAGTTCCATACAAAAACTATTTTTTATGAAATTTACTCGTACCGCTCTAACTGCCGCAAGGAGGCTCCAATGGGAGTCAAATTTATGACCAACCCCCAATATTTTTTCAGCCCCAATATTTTGTCACAACGTTCCTACCCTCTCTTCAACCATTAAGGTTGTCCCACAAATTCTTTTCATTATTTATATTTTTATGAAGGAAATGCCCAAAACTGCTCCCTAGTCACCCCTAGAGGGAAGACAAGTTAGACTGGCCCCATTAATATTCTCTCCCCCACAATTTTCCCCAAACATACCTGTCCTTTATCTCCACTCCATAATGGGGCTCCCATACAAAAACTATTTTTTATAAAATTTGTTCCCAACACTTACTGGCTAAAGCAGCCCCTAGTGGAGTCAAATGTATGACCGACCCCCAATATCTTTTCAACCCCCACATTTTCTCATTTGAACATACCTACCTCCTATCTTCAACCCTTAGGGTGGTCCACATACATTTGCCTATTTTTTATATGAAAGAAAGGCGCAAAATTGCCCCGCAGTAGACCCTAGAGGGGAGAAGTGTAAGACTGACCCAGCACAGGGAAAATTAATGGGAATCTGTCTTACATTTAACCCCTCTGGGGGCGACTTCGAGACAGTTTGGGGCTTGTCTGTCCGCCCATCTATTCTTGTAATCCGATCCGTTCGATAATTGGCACAATTAAGTTTTGCTGGCCAAGGACCGACGCTATAGATTGATTTTCCTCCCTAAAAACCACATAATTTAATCGATTTTGATTAAATTTGGCACAACAGCTGATATTTTATTTAGAAACATCTATAGTGAAAATGGATCAAATCGGTTCAGATCTATATATATATGTAGGTTCCATACAAATCTCGCTGATTTTACTCTAGAAACACACATATTTTTGAACAGATTTTTAAAAGAGCAAGTTATATCTCACCTGGAAACATACATTGTGAAAGAAGGTATCATCGGTCCATCATATAGGACACTTTCCAAAATCCTCAGCAACATAAATCGAATGGCGTAGAAAGTGAAGGGCCCCGCCCGACTTTAGCATTTCCTTACTTGTTTTATTTTATGTTAACTTTGTAAAATATACACTATATATGCGCTCCAATTCTCTTAATTCTGACATAGATAATTGCTCATATATTTAAATATTCACCGGGAATTCCAGGGAAATGATAAAATTATTCCCGACAATTCCAAAAGTTAGGGAAAGCATTAAAGTATTTATTAATTTATTAATGATTTTTTTTTTCAAACGTGATTTATGGTAAATTTTTCAAGTTTATTCGACTTTCTTTCTTTGATTGGATCGCCTTATTCCTAAACCAAGGCAAAGAAATTAAATCTATTCCCGTGTTTTATTCATATTACCATACTTCGTCTAAAAGGGTATAGAAAATTCCACGTGAATAAATTCCCCTTTTATTCGCGATAATGGTGCTTATGTACATGTGAGGTAGGCGTGGTTGTGGCCGGATTTAAATAAAAACTTAATATTATTTTAATTTTATTTTGCTCGATTCCTTTGAATTTAACAATAGTCCACTTGGCGACGTTCTATCTCAATTTATCTGGGCTCTGTGGGCCGACTACAAAAATACTTTTTTACATATTGGCATCTACATCTGATCCATGAGCTCTGCCCCCTTTCATGTTTTTGGTGTCAGTTAGAGTTTTGTAGTAATTAACACCCACCCACTTGCTGCACTTACAAAGTTAAATGCACTTCGGAAATAACGACACTTTTGTTTTTTTTAATTTTTTATTTATTTTTTTGTTTTGCTTTTTATCGTTTTTTTGTAGTTTGTTTTGTTTTTCATTTTTTTATTATATGTATGTATAATGTATGTATGTATTAGTAAAATAATTTTTTATTGTAAGGAATATTATGCAAATTGCATAATAGACACAAAAAAGTTTTGTTTTAATAATTTTTCAAATGATTTTTGTTTTAAATTAAAGAATAAAACGAACACCAACCTTATTACACGGAAATAAAGATAGAAAAGAAAAGAAGAACTAAAAATGTCGAAATAAAAACGAAACGACGAATCGAAATAAACAAACAAAAACAAAATGCTATGACAAAAACATACGAAAAGAAAGCGAAACTGGAAGAGATAAATATGAACATACACACAAAGAAGTTTAATTTAGGTAAGGTAATAAAAATAAATACATTTTTAAAACAGAATTTCAATATTTTTCAATTTAAAAAATAGAGCGTTTTCTCCTCGTAGTCGTCTTCTTGCTTTCTTTTCTCTCACTCTATCGAAATAAAACAGCACAAAAACAACATAAATAAAAAGAGGAGGGAGGACAAATGATGACAACAAAGTTTGTTTTAGTTGTAATAAAAAAACAAAGAGAAATAATTTTTTATAACTTTTTTGTTTTCTTTTGTTTTTATAAAAAAGCGATATAATTTTTGTTTATATATAAAATATGTTTGTTTTTTTTTTTGTTTTGTTTCTTCCTTTTGTTTTTCATATAAATTTTGAGGTGTTAATGAAGATGGTTTGTTTGTTTTTCTCTTAATATTTTTTACAAAGGAGTTTTTAAGAAAAAATGTTGTTTTTGCAATTTTTTTAAGTGATTCTCTTTTTTACGAGCTGTTTGTTTATTTATTTAATAAGAAAAAATATGAATGCATTTAGTTTGTGGTAATTGTTAAGTTCATTTTTACAGTTTAAATTGGCGGTTTATTTTTGTTTTTGTATTTTTGTTTTTATAGTAAGAGTTTTCTTTTTATAGTAAAATATCAGTTTTGTATACGTTTATTTTTTTGTTTTGCTTGTTTATATAGGAGAAAGTAGTACCACACTCATTAGAAAAATATTTTAAATACTTTTTTATGATAATAGTTTTGTGTGTTGTTCTTGTTGTTGTTGTTTATTTATTATTAGGGTTTTGTGGTTTGTTGTTTTTGTTTTATAAGTAAAGAAATAAACCTCAATTGGGGTTTTATTTGTTATTAGGCTTTGTTGCTGTTATAAAACACTTTATTTTATTAATCCATACAAAAAGAAATGAAGTGAAGTGCAGGTTAACAAACGATGGGTAGGGTTGGCTGGGGAGGGGGATAATTATTGGGAGAATACTGTTTAAATGCCATGCAAGCGAAGGTTTAGCTACATTAAGGGTCGGTCAACCTCGTGTTTCAGTAACGACAATGTCACTCTAGCAATTTGAACAAATTCGAATTTGCGGGCATTTCATCAAGTTTACACTCTGCGAACGTCGTAAACCACTCTCTTTGCCAGAGCTGTCCCTCGGAAAGTCTAATCCAATCGATTTTCCTTTATTTCGCTATTTAAAATAGATTTGAAAGGCTACGGAGAGTGTAAGGAAGCCACAACAAAAAGTGGTAGACATTAGTCTACCCCTTTCGAAATGTCGACATTTGCCCAATTTTGTCAGCGAAATGTTTTAGAAAATGCCTCAATTTCCATGTTAACAATGGAAGAAGATACGGTCTTTACCGCTCAGCGCAGCGTCAAGTGTTACTTACAGATAGTACTTTGAAATGTACTTTGAAATGTTAAAAAAAATTAATTTGTCTTATTTGAAGAAACTCAGGGTGAGTTTTATTTGATTTTCGCGATATAGTAGCAAACAAGTTTGCGAAAGATATTTTCCAGAAGTTTACACATGAAAGTGCAAATATTTTCCATCGTTTCGAAAATCAATCAATAAAAGTAGATATTTCTGGACTATAAATTACGGAAAAGGCATGACCCGGCCGGGGCCCTTCCAAAAATATGATTTCTTCTGCAAGATACCCTACTCTCGTCCAACACCCCACCCCACACCACCTCGTCTGTTACTGATGATGATGTCGATTTTCCCTTTCAATGTAGTTTGATTTGCTTGTGTTTTTTATATTTTATATAATTGTATGTATGTATATTTTTTCATTTCTTAGTGTGTGTTTTGTGTTTTTCTCTCTGTGGATATTCATCTTTACAATCGGTTTTCTTTATTATGTTTATATGTTAATATATTTTATGGAAAATGTGTAATAAACTGTGTGTGTGTTCCTGGTTTTCGGCCTTCCTTTTTAAAGTTGGTTGCAAGAAGTTTGATGTTTTTTGTTTGTTTTGTTTAAATAAATGTATAAATTCTATTTGTTTTTTCTCTCTTTTGTTTCTGGATACAATAACCCCCATGTTTAATCTTAAAAAATAAATTTAAAACATTTGTTTTTTTTTTTGTTTAAATAAAAGCAAAAGAATAAACCACATAAATGTAAATTTCAAAAAAAAAAATTATATATAAAATATTTACGAAAACATTAACGTAAAAAAAAAACAAAAAAATTAACACGTTTTTTGTTTCTTCTTCCTCTTCTTTAGTTGGTTGTGTTAAAAAAAGTTTACTTCTCCTTTTTTTCGAATGGTTTTTTTCTTTTTTTGGGTGGAACGTATAAAACCTTGTGGATAATTTTGTTCAATCAATTTTTCTATTGTTGTTTGTTTGTTTTTCTTTTTGTTTGTAGTAAAAATGTGCTGTTTTTTTCTTGTAGTTTTTGTGTGTATTTTTTATTGTTGTTGGTTGTAGAAGTAAAATTGTATGTTGTTGTTGTTTTTGTTGTTGTTGTTGATTTTTAAAAAATATGGTTGTTGTTTGTTGTTGCTTTTGTTGTTGTTGCTGTTGCTGTTGTTATTGCTGGGTGAAGTTGAACTCTTTTAGAGCAAATGGCATTTGGTCCTCTTCCTCTTTTTAACTTGCAATGCAGCTCTAGTGGCTGTTTCGAAGACTTCTCTGACACCCTCCTTGGACTTGGCAGAACACTCCAAATAAGCAAAGGCATTGATTTTTTCAGCCATAGCACGGCCCTCTTGTGGCTTGACTGGTTCTTGCTTCATTTTCGACAGATCCTATAAATGAAAATTATTCAATTATAATTCCCGCATGCATATAGGAGAAGTATAGAGAGTGAGAGCATCATCTCTCCAACACTTACCCGAATTGTATTAGGATCATTTCGCAAATCTTTTTTGTTTCCCACCAAAATAATGGGGACATTTGGACAAAAATGCTTGACCTGCAAAAACAAAGGGAACGAAAATTAAAGCAATTGATCAAGATTTGATTCTAAAACAAGTAAAAAAGGGTGGTTGAATTCGACCGGGACGATTCTTTTATATCCCCCTACAAATTGGATTGCATTCCATACTATTACCAGCAGATTAGCAGCCAATATATGGGCTGAGAGCGGAAAGCACCTGCGAACAGCCCATATGTGGCCCCCATCGATAATTTTGCAAAAAAAATCCTCTTTGAACTGTTAACCAGTTAGAGGCTGTCGACTTTGCGTAGAAGTGCAATAACATTTTAGGAAAGTTAAAATATTTTGTAAGCTAATTGCGAACTACCACGACCCTAAAAGTATACGAATTCGATAAAATCATTTTATTTTGCGCGTCTTCTGTGTACAACCGTAACATAGTAACATTATTATCCCCTTTCGTCCCGTGTTGTTCATAAAGGTAGGAATTTGGAAAAATCATTTTATTTTGCTCATCTACACATTCAACATCACAATTCACATTCAGAGAAATATATACACCAAATTTTATGATTCTAGCTGCAACCACTTGGGTCGGTGCCATTTTTATCCCCTTTCGCCCCATTTTTTCCCCACAAGTACAAATTTCGAAATATTTCTTCTTTTGTCCGTCTATGCAGAGGAATGTATACGCCGAAATCCGTGATTCAGACTGGTACTCTGGTACCAATTTTATGCGAAATATGTTTTATTTTTCGCGTCTACGCCGACGCAACTAGCTGCGTCTGTTTGGTTGGTTACATTTGTATCCCCTTTCGCCTTCCCTTCTGATGCCCGCGTACGCAGTCAGAGGAATGTATACACCTAACTTAATGATTCCAGCTGCAGTCATTTGGTCGGTACCTATTTTATCCTCTACGAATATCGAAACATATTTTTTTCGCGTCTACGCAGTCAGACCGAATATCATTGTTAAAGCTGTGTCCGTTTGGTTGGTACCATTTTCATCTCCTTTCGACTCATTTTCCCCAAAAGGTACATATTTCAAAAAATCGTTTATGTTGCGCGGAATATATTTTATTTCACGGTTATGTTTCTAGCTTTTGGCGTTTGATTTGTACCACTTTTTCCCGTTTTTCCCGAAACGTAAATAAATTGCAAAAAAAATCCATTTGTTATGTACCAAATGTACCCTTTTCCACATTTTCACCCTAAAAGTACGAATTTCGAAAAATGCCTTTATTTTACGCACACCGAATTTCGTGTTTTGTCCCATTTCGTCCCGTTTTTCCCTAATTTAATGATTTATTTGTTTGTCATTCCCGGTTTGCTGTCTAATTGTCTTAGTGGTACATATGATAGCGATGTTACTTTATGGAGTCCCCAATGGCGCCTACATCAGGTCGAGTATGCTATGGAAGCTGTAAAACTTGGTTCTGCGACAGTTGGTTTGAAAAATAAAAATTAGGCCGTGTTAGTGGCTTTAAGTCGGGCAGCATCTGAGCTTTCATCATCCCAGAGGAAAATCATACCAATCGATGAACATTTAGGGATTTCTATATCAGGCATTACTGCTGATGCACGCGTCTTAAGTCGTCTTTTGCGTACTGAATGTCTTAACTACAAGTATTCTTACGACTCCACTTTTCCAGTTTCGAGGTTAATTGCACATCTAGGCAATAAAATGCAAACCAGTACCCAACGCTACGATCGTCGACCCTATGGAGTAGGTTTACTAGTGTCTGGTTATGATGAAATGGGTCCGCATATTTATCAAATTGTTCCGTCAGCCAATATTTTTAATTGCAAGGCTATGTCAATTGGTTCTAGATCTCAAAGTGCTCGAACATATCTGGAGCGGTATATTAATAGTTTTGCCGACTGTACTAAGGATGAGCTAATTTGCCATGGTATTCAGGCTATACGTGGAACCCTACCTAACGAAGATATAGTGGGAAAGGATGATTATAATTCACTTCTGAACATATCTGTCGCTATTGTTGGATGTAACCAACCATTTAAAATACTCGATGAAGTTGAAAATCTTCACTATTTGAATATGGCCAAACAAATCGGGACGACCATAGTTCGATCAAATTCAGAAGACGATTCGGCGTCGTCTGGAAGCGACGAGGTTAAGCCTCGTACTACAAGTGATCCTCAAGTACTAGTGGAAACAATGGAACACTAGTGTATTTTTAATGTTTTAAAAGCCGTAATTGAATTACTTGCTGTTGACACAAATAAAGAACTTATTCAATTTTAATTTTTAAAAATTGTAAGTACAATTTTATATAATTTTTTCCCTATCTTTCCCCTTAAAATTACGAATTTCGAAAAATCTCTTATTTTACGTGACTACGCAACTAGAGGGATATACGCATCAACTTTTTTCGTTTTTAGCTGTTTTCGTTTGATTGGTACAATTTTTCGAATTTAAACTTTTGTTCGGTCGTGTGTGTTTCAATCACCACCAGCAACTTACCTCGGGGGTCCATTTCTCAGGAATATTCTCTAATGAATCTGGCGAGTCCACTGAGAAACACATTAATATAACGTCAGTGTCTGGATAACTGAGTGGTCGAAGTCTGTCATAATCTTCTTGACCGGCTGTATCCCATAGTGCCAATTCAACCTGAAATGGAAAGACAAAAACAAATCAAGTCAATTAGTAAAAAGAATCAAACGTAAATGTAGAAAAATAAATATGGTAAATATCATACAAGTATTTAGGTGTTGGTGCAGGATGGATCAGGGGGGTTTTGTTCTAGAAGTGTTGATTGATTTTTGTCATTTTGAGCTAGCTAGCTACCTACTAAAACGAAAATGAAATGATAAGAAAAACGAACGAACGACCGACCGACCACAGCAACAAATCATTACTATGTTGCTAAAGTAAACAATACAACAATAATAAAAACAACAACAAGAACAACAAAAGTAGTAAATAAATAAATGTGAATGAAGAAGAATGATAGAGAAATGTGATGTGTGTGTGTGTAGTACAAATTGTTGTAGTACATCATAATCCCCAACCCCCTCGGCGGCTTGGCTTGTCGTGTATTTCTGGAATAATGGCAATTAAAAGAGGAAATACCATAATTATTAATCATCAGCAGCAGTGGCGGTGATTGAAGTGGCACCACCAACAACAGCAACAAGACAAGAGGAAGAAGAGTATACTACTAATACTAAGGGGAACATCACATCATAACACAACACATTCGTCAAAACGACGAAGAACAGAAGACAGTGTGTAGAGGCAGGCGGCTACAAACAAAACAAAATGTAATAAAGCAGCAAAACGAGGCAACAATTTTAAACCACTTTTATGACTTTTTTTCCTCCTCCTTGCTGAATTTAAACAAACTTCCATATCTCACAACCAAATGCTAACATAAACGACGACGTTAAATGTGATGCATTGTGGCGAACCAAATAAATATATGAAATAAAATAGCAACAATCTTATCGAAAGGCAAATATATATTCTTATGAAATGCAAAGTCTTCTCGGGAATTGTGTGAGCACACAACAACCGAAAAAAAGGAGTGAAAAAGACAAGCTGCTTTCGTTGGTAGACGACCAAAGCCAAAGAATAATTATTTCTTAGTCGTAATGCTATAAATAGAAATGAACCTTCGAATCGGCTTGCTGCAGGTAATCGGCGGGTTTTACTGTTGGGGAGTGCGTGATTAAAAATCAACAACAAATTTATATCAATGCTGATTTCATTCGATATATTTCAGCGTAATTCCCCGATAAATTTGTTAACTGAGTTTTGGATATTTCCCTTTGGCTTGGAGGAGTTCATTCATTGATCCCCTCCATAAGTCTGGCAGTCTAATTGATGTTTCAAACTATAGAGGGATCGCTAAGTTGAGTGCTATTCCGAAGCTATTTGAGAAATTGGTTACTGAGGTTGTATCTCATAGAGTTTCTTCTATATTGAGTCCATATCAACATGGATTTCGTAAGGGCTTTTCTACTGTGACAAACTTGATTCAGTTTACTTCTCACGTTATTGATGAATTTGTTCAAGGTAATCAGACTGATGTCATCTATACAGATTTTAGTAAAGCATTTGATAAAGTGAACCACGAACTATTGATGTATAAATTAGATCGTATAGGTTTTAGCTCTAACTTCTTGAAGTGGATATCTTCGTATCTTTCAAATCGCTCTCAGATTGTAAAATTTGGTAATTCTTATTCTAGACCAATTCTGATTCCATCAGGTGTTCCTCAGGGTAGTCATCTAGGGCCGGTTCTTTTCTTATTATTCATAAATGACCTTCCGGGGTCTATTCTTAATTCTCGACTTCTAATGTATGCAGATGATGTAAAAATATTTTTTTCTTATAATTGGCCAGAATTTTCGCATCCATTGCAGGATGACTTAGATAGTTTTGGACGCTGGTGTGACATGAATTGTATGGAACTCAATCTAAGGAAATGCAAACACATGCGTTTCTTTAGATCGAATCCAAGATTTGTCAGATATAATATTAGAGGAACTGAGCTAGAGTTAGTTGATTCTTTTGTAGACCTTGGTATTCTAATGGATTCCAAACTGAATTTCAACAATCATATTATTACAATGGTTAACAAAGCATATGGTGTTCTTGGCTTCATTAAGCGATGGGCTAAGGAGTTCTCCGATCCTTACGTAACGAAGCAGCTATTTACATCACTTGTCAGACCTATTCTGGAATATGGTTCCGTAGTGTGGGATCCTCAGTATGGTATCTATATTGACAGAATTGAGTCAGTTCAGAAACAATTTTTAATATTTTCATTAAGACATTTGCATTGGAATAGTGATTTTATTCTTCCCCCTTATACTAGTAGATTGAAGCTGATCGACTTGCCTTCCTTGAAAAGCAGACGTGTTATGTTGAACACCGTGATGGTTTATAAGGTTATAAATGGTGATTTCTCTTCTGACTATATTATTTCTAGGATTAAGTTTAACGTGCCATTTAGACCTTCTAGATACTATCAATTCATCCATATTGACTTTCAGCGTACGAATTACGCTTCCGCAGAGCCCATTCGCAGAATGTGTATTGATTTCAATTCATTGTGTCACATCATAGATTTCGGATTAGGAGTCGATATAATAAAGTCGAGGATTTTCTCCTGCTTGGATGTTTAGTTTGTTGTGACATGTTTACTATACTTTAATATATTTAGTTACTAACTTTAGGAATAACTTATATTTGCATGTGATACTAGTATTTTGTTTGATAAAAAAAAACTATCAATTTGTTGACTGTGATGCACTCACATGCAATACACAATAGACAGACAGACCGACGTCAAAACTACACTCGTTTTGGTTTCTCAATAATTTGTTGACAGTTTAGCGATCACACGATTTTGATTGATTATTTTATTAACAAGAACATCGAGATGACTTTCCGTCCAAATAAATTATCAGGCAATAATGGGATCATCAGAAAACAAAGAACTCATTGGAGATGGAAAAATATTCACTGTCAATTCATTTTTGTACTATTCGTTTTGTTCGTCTCAGACAAATTTGTGGTTTTCTGGAAACCGGTAGTTGAAATTGGGAAAATTTCAATTGAAATTGAAAAATTCCATTAGAAATTGAGAGTTTCCATTTCAATTGGAGAAAATTCCACTTGTAAATGAGAATTTCCATTTCATATTGAGAAAATTCCATTTGAAATTAAGATTTTGATTGGGCCCTAGAAATAGGTCGCATTTTTTATTAGAATTGAAAATGAAAAACACGGAATTTGAAATAGGGCAATATCCAAGGATTATTTTGAGATATTAACCCTCCGAGTACACTTATTTATTATTTATTACTTATTTATTGTAACACGGAGTACACAATTGGCGGTCGAGTATGAGTTACAAAACAACGCCAAGTCACTGCAGTTTTTTAAATAATAAATCTGTTGTATTTAGTGTTACTAAGCAAATAATTTTTATTTTCAATTTTTTCCTTATGTTTATGGACAAGTCAATTTTTAAAATTTTATATTTCCAAATTCATCTGATTACAATTGGTGTTCTCGAAAGGTAAACAGAAAGTAAAATTTATATTTTTATGTTTTTTACATATGTGCTGAGAAAAAATTGTGTTTTAAAGATCTTTTGGACTAAATTTTTATCAGAAATTGCGGTTTCTTATCAAAATCATGGTGCTGAAACTGTGTTTATGCCAAATAAAGTTTGTTTGTAATAAATATTTAAAGAAATACCTTTTTTTGAAAAATAAAAAATATTTTGGTCCAAAATAATTTGTTGCTTCAGAAGGCTTTAAAGAATGAAATACATAAAGGATGAAGTGTTCTCTATTTTTGAAGTGCAAGATAGGATACGTTTAGTATTAAAAATCAAATCTATTAGTTAGTTCCAAAACGCGTATTTTACTCATTTTTTATTTTCATTAACTTTGGAAAATTTGATGGCAATCGGAGGAGTTCATGTTCTAAATCCAAGTCCATTGGCAGATATAAAAGTTAACTATTGAAAAATAGAATATCATTGCAAGGCAACATTATGAATTGGGACCCCAAGACGGGATCGATGGCCAAAACTCCAACATTTGTATACTTTCATATTTCCATATTTAATTAAATTAATCTAATCCCGTTTTGCAGCCTTTATGGGACTTTTTAGAAAGGAAAAGGAAAATGCAGTTTCACGGAAAAGTGTCTGCACTGTGTAGTGGTTGGTGGCTTCATTATAACCCTTTGACGACTTGCCCAAAGATCTTTAGCATTTATAATTGTCGAGGTGAGTGATAAACCAAAAATGACCAGAGTTGATTTTTAGAGGAGGCTTGATGCAACAAAAATGTAGTGGGCGGTAATTCTCTATATGGACCCTCTTTCGCCCAGAAGGCAGCAAGCCATCTTTAATTTTAATTGTACATATGCTAGAGTTATTTGTTTGAGAGGTACCGAAGGAGCGTGGTAAAATAGAATTCGTGTGATTATAAAAATATATAAATTTTCAACTGGTTTCAAATATCTGCGTGGAAGTTAAAATGATATTATTTAAACTAAGTTGAGAGTGAATATAAATATGTAAAGGTTTGAATAAATTCCTTCCAGAACGACTTCTATATCGTAACAAATGATGACTAAAGTAGATCAGGGCGATCATTTGATATCCTCCACCAATTACATGGTTTCTATTACCAGCAAACCAGGATGTCTAAATGCCGGAAACATTCGAATAGGGCTTGTCATTTTCCAGTTTACTTTACAATGCTAAATATCAAATCGGGAAGACATTTGTATGAGAGCAAAACTATTGCGATAGTTAAATCGACTCAGAAAGTGATCCAAAGTCGATCATTAATATAAACAACGCTTTCTTTTGGGTGATACAAAGAAATCTACAAAAACAAATAGGGTATAAATATTTTGTAGCATAGTGTAATCGAATGGAATTTAAAAATTTACTTTGGATAGAATATAATACAAAAATACATTTAGTTCCGTCATCAAACAAAACAGAATTCCAAACATGAAATGATCGATGGCATACAAACAGTTTTGAGTTCGAACAAAGTCAAATTACTATTTCCTACAGAAATGATTAATAAAAAACTCTATAAACACAAATTATACACATATTGATTGTTGTACGAAGTGAAAAGTTTTATTAATAATGAAAAAATGAATCGATCGATAATAATAAACTAATGGAATAGCATTATCTCTACTTGGGTAACCACCCTTTCTATTTGAGAGTGTCTCTTTACTTTACAGCCCACCCCCATCATCGGTGCGTGGTCTCCCTTCTTCAACATTTCGCCAAGTCTTATTTCAAAAAAATAACTAACTAAATGATCATCACCTCTCTCACCGGCTGTTGTGCATATGATGATGATGATGGAGGAGGAGTGGTTGTGTACATAGGGGGACGAAGAGGATGTTGTTGTGCACACACACTCGTCGCTCGTCTTTGGTTAGAGATAAAGTTTGTGGAATTTTATTATGACTCAAAAGTAAATAATGACATAAAATATTATCATATGGGAGGGAGGGAGGTAGCGAGCGAGAAGTGTCGAGAAGTTTAGTGAAAATAAAAGATAATGAAATGAGTTCAGAGATTGCTTACAAGGGCATAACTAAAATCAAAAATCATCTTCTTTGTAATTTTGCTACAAATTAATATACAAACACCCGAAGTAAAGAGTGACGAAAGTTGTGTTTTCTTTCTCACACACTAGTGCGTAGAATTAGGTGTTATCAGCTGTATTGTTTTCAATACAATTTGCGAAAATATTAACTATTTCAGCAGAATAAAAAACTATACATTCAATTCTTAACCTAATTTTGATAATAGATAAAATTAGCTTCCTCAAGCAAAGCGCTGACAAACACGGGGTTGGGGGTTTCACTAAAAGCATAGGGGAAAGGATTCATCTACAAACTGTTTGGAAAGTGTTCCGAAACATAGAGTATTTAAAATTCTTTCAAATTGGTTAGTAATAGACGCGAATGGTTAAAAGTGTTTTTACTATATGAGTGGTAAGAATTCAAAATAGGAAAAAAGAACGGAAAAATGTTGTCTGATTAAGCAAAGTAGCGAAAGTAAGAAATTTTCTGTCGGTAAAAACGACTTAAAAAATACCCTCACCCTTAGCGTCCAAATTCCAAGCATCCATAGGCATTAGAATGGATGCGGCAAACTAACTTCCATATTTATAATACTTCCACATTGTAAATTCAAATCGTTTGTTAATGCACTACTTGACGCTACTGTCCCACGTAAACCAATTCATATTGTAAAAAATTTAAGGGCTTGTTGGCTTTAAGGGCCAACAATTCAAACGCGGATTTCAGCGAAACCTGTGGCAATATTTCAATGTGACTAATTTTAGAAGCTTGTGCACTGATGTCTCTTGAAAATGGTTTTGATTTTATCCAAAAATTATTAATACTTTTTTCGTAATTTAACTTTAAGTCCTGTCGAACCTGACATTTTTCCATCACGGTATTTATGTTATTCCAGTTGCACTTTTTACGAAATTATATATAATATATATTTTTTGTAATCAACAGAAGAATTCAATGTATTGTATTTATTCTCACATAATAACAGCAAAAATAAAAATTTCGTATTTTTAATTTATTGTTTTGTAATTTTAGCTGATCTTCTTCCAACTTTCTCACCGCCGCTTTCAGCTCTCTTTATTTTTTTCGTCTCCGTTTTTGCTTGTCTAGATTTAGATAATTAAAAAGTATTTTTTAACAAAAAATAATTATTGAAGTAATTTTTTTTTTTCTTCAAATTTTTAATATTCATACTTAAGATGTCGAACGTGACCAACTTTAAAGAAGTACAAAGGTCACAAATTTTAAGATTTATTTTATTTAAATTGTATAAAAATCTCTGTTTTTACTCAAAATTTGATGATATTTCTGCATGTACTTGGGCGCAGTAACTACAAATGTTGTTTTTCCATGTCGAACGTGACATAGAAATATGCGATAATGTAAAGCAAAAAGTTACATATAATTGCAGTCGTATAGTTTCGTATCCTTTATTTGTTGTGGATCTTATTTATTTGAGTAAGTTTTACTTTGTAAAACAGTCTGTTAATAATTTAATAGCCATATTATCGTTCTTTTTGTTGTTCCTTTGCCCAGTGCCAAAGTCAGGTCAGGAAATCGTTGATTTTGTCAGAGATACTTGTGAAAGGAAGCATCCGTCACAGAGTTTTGTTACAGATGCCGTCATAGGACGTGGCAATGCTTTTATTAAGGTTAAATTCGCATGGAATATGGCCAAGGTTGCCACTTGCCTTACGGCACCTCCTACACATATTAGAATAAACATTGGCTACAAGAAAACCGACATAACGTCCATACGGATAGTCGAAATCCTTCGACTTTATCCACGCCTTTCGTGTAGTTCTCATATGTATCCTGGATGAGATCCCTGGCTGAATCATGTAGAGTTTGTAGGAGCGATATAAATATAAATTTGCTTCTGCATCGGCGCAATATTGCACCTTCGATTCGATCACCACGCACCGATATCTCAGCCGAAGCAATGATATCATAGTAATGCTCATTGCCCTTGTGATTGGGAATCAATCAGTCACTGCGCACCGATATTTGACAATTGAAACAATAATACTTGATAGGTTTATGGGTATTATTTTAACCCAAGGTAATGCCAATTTGTGTGGGAGGTACCAGAAGAAAGTATTCCAGGTGATTACATGCAACTTCTATAAAAGGCACTGCCAAAGGTACAATTTCAGAGTATTCCGACCATTCGTATATAAGTTATAAGAGCTTTAATTTTACATAGATGCAAGTAATTATAAAAACTTTATCAAATACCAAAATATGGCAGATTCTGATTATCTGTTCGGAAGTTATATTGGTTTTGATGTACCATGGGAATATGGACCATTTTGTGGGAGCTAATTTAAACTAAGTTTGGGAAAAATATTACCATGTGCAAAGTTTGAATTGATTCCTTAACTTTTTACGAGAGTTATCGTGTAAAACAGCCAGACAGACGGACTGACATGGTTCAAAAAACTTAAAAAGTCATGAAATTTGATTTGATGATTTGATCCAAACTTCCTTAGAGTCTGAAGTCACTCCTTAAATGTGTTACGTTTTTTTTTCTGTCCCAAATGACATATACCCTCCAACTCTGTAGAATATAATAAATTTATTCTTAACAAAAATTGTAATTAAATAATGAATTTCTGCTTCCATTTCACTTTTGAATTTAACTTTGGCATTGTAAGTATAAACACAAAAGGTAAAAAAATGACACAGAAAATATCTTTCTATTGGACTCTATTTGACACATTAACTTACTTCCTGACATTATAGTAAGGCATTTATTTTAATTGTGGGGTTTTTACCAACACTACTAAAATACTTTGTGGTTGTGGCAATCTGATATGGATTTTATATTTAAAAACATTTTTTTTTTCGATTCTGTTGAGTTGTATGTTCAGAATAGGATACAGATCCAAAAGGTACTTGGCGTTTCGTTGAAGAGATAGAAACAGAGACATAGAGCGCGGGAGCATAAGAGGCAGCGTCCGGGCTCATGTTCTGTCAATGTTTCCAGACAGACGCGTAACGTATACACACGATCATTTCAATTTTTCACAATAATGAATTGTTTTCTTCTTCAACTACAACAACAACAATGAATTTATTGTTTATTTTCCCTTTACGAAGAATGTTGCCATTTGTATTTCATTTAAGTTTCAAGTGCACCAATACTACCACCATCAACAGAGCACCGCCATCACATCACACAGCCTCTTTTCGACGAATGCGTCCGTCTGCCAGGCAGCCTGCGTGGAGAATGATCAGCAGCCCACCCCACCAATACCACCTCCTTCCTCATAATCACATCATCATCATCATCATCATCCTCCTCCTCCACCACACCACCTCCTGGGCATTTGCAGTCGTCGGTAGCACTGCGTCTAGTACAGCAATAGTGTGGTGATCTCTCTTCTCTGGTTCATGTTTTTTTTGCTTTACGAATGTCTCGTTAAACAACCGCATTTGAATATAAAGTTGTGTCTGCGCATTTCTTTATACTCCCTACGTCCGTCCGTCCGGCCATCTGTATTTGCTTTTGTTGCTGCTGCCGTTGCCTTTGCCGTTGTTGTTATTATTGTTATTATTATTTCTTCTTTGTATGTTTATTTGTATTAAAAGTGCTTTCATATGACTCTTTTGACTGGCTCTGACTGACTGTGGCTATGGATACGCTTGTGTATCTGCTGCCTGTGTTGTGCTGTCTGTTCGGTGTCGGTGTTGGTGTGTTTGTGTGTGTATCATTTTGTTTTTTAATTTCAATTTGTTTTCATCATCAGCAGCAGGCAGCAGCATTTCTTTGTGGAAGAATTTGTTATTTTTTATTTCGAATATATATTTTTCATATTTTTGTTTGGTTGGACGAATGAACGTCCACCATTCGCATTATTAGTCGTTGATTTATTACAAATTGGATTTTTAAATATTGCATTGTTTAGATATTTTGGTTAATTGCTCAGAGAAATAAAATGAAATCGAGAATATTTGCGGTGTTTCCTATGAAACATTTTTCTTATTTATTTGTTTCTGTTATTCAGAGAAAAATGTGAGGCTTTCTATTTGAATATCAATAGGCAGAGAATGAAGAAGTTGTGTTGGATGTTTTGAATAGTTGCGGCATATTCTATACAGCCATCATTAGATTCTATTAGAGAAGTGCAGAAGTGACATCAATTCCAAAGAATGCAGAATGCATGAAACTACAGTGGTCAAGTGAAATTCACTTTCCAGTCCTTTTTATACAGTTTTTGCTATCTAATCAGGGATTTCCTCTTAAAATATGCCATCAAGTATCGCCTCTAAGAACAACAAAATCAAAATATACCGAAAATGTGTTTTTTTAATATTTGCGGTTATTTTTCGGTTAACCCTGATAAGAGATTTCCGAAAGAGCTTAAACAAAAGCTTTCTGTTATGAACTACCAAACTCCGTTGGAAACCAATGCGTAAACCTTTTCCGCACACATTAGAAAAGTTAACCTACAAATCTATTTTTATCTACTTTAGAATGTTAGATATTAAAAAATAGATATTAAAATTGTCAGTTCAGAAACAATTTTCAATATTTTCATTAATGGGTCGATTATGGATGGCAACCAAACTCCAGTTGAGTTGTCAACTGGCAACGCAACTGAAATAAAAATAAGTATTATGTATGACAACTTTTGTCAGTTGCCGTCGATAATAGTGTTTTGACACTTTGGCAACTAAAAATTTTGTAAACAAAACAAACAATTCAACTCAAAATAGTAAATTTCAACAATAAAAATTTAATTTTTAATGATTAGCTCAGTGGATCTTTTTTTTGATGAAGAAGAAGATGCCCAGGACGTGGCATCTATTAGGAGGAATTTAAGAGATAGCTCTAATACCTTAGAATTGTCATCTGTACTGTGAGTAGATGTTTCTATCTTGAAAATTTTTCAATAAACAATTGTTCGTCTTAGCTTTAAGGCGTATTTCCGACTTCCAAAAGATGCCGTTGTCTATTTAGTGGAAGAATTAAAAAATTGCTTTAAAAAAGATACCGGTCAACAGCAATACCTCCACTCTTAAAAGTGTGTGCTGCTTTGAGGTTTTTTGCGGAGGGAAGTTTTCAGAAGTCCCAAGGCAATGACTTCAACCTCAGCATGGCTCAACCCACATTGCCCGTGGTTTTGAACGAAGTTGTCCAAATAATAGAGCAAAAGCTATGTAAAATTTGGATTGTTTCCAAATTAACAGAGGAAGAAAAAGCATCCAATATCTCTAGAACGCCAAAAAGATTACCCACTGGAGTTGCAGCCAAATCAACTTGCAACAGGTCCGCTGCCGCCTGCTCCAATGGCGATAAAGGCACTTCTTGCGATGGCCCACCACCTGTGGTGTTAACGTTTCTTTTATTTTCTGCCAGTTTCTTTTTTAATTTTGCCTTAAAATGAATCCACACTCTCTGCCATTCTTCTGGAGTACGTGTAGGTGGGCCATAGCTATTTAAATTATCGGCAATTCCCTTCCACACTTCATCCGTAGTGGCTTTGGTTTCACCAAAAACCCGTACACCGCGAGCTAGGTTAGGGTTAAGTTCCATTTTGTTTACCAGGATTTCAAATTGTTGCTTTGTGGTAATTTTAACCATCATGAAGCCTACAAACACCAGAAAAAAATATGTAATATTGAATATATGAATAATTAAAAATAAATGTAATTTACCTCTTATTTTCACTTTTTATTTCTTTAAAAAATTACACACCAATTAGAAAAATTACAAGGCAACCAGTAATAAATGGTTGCCGAAAAATCCCCTTTTTAGCAACTGAAATTGACAACTGTCGGTCGTAGTTGCCATCCGTAATGCAAATTTGGCAACTAGCAACGCCACTAAACTCTGGTTGCCATCCATAATCGACACATAAGACACTTGCATTGGAATAGTGATTTTATTCTTCCCCCTTATACTAGTAGATTGAAGTTGATCGACTTGCCTTTCTTGAAAAGCAGACGTGTTATGTTGAACACCGTGATGGTTTATAAGGTTATAAATAGTGATTTCTCTTCTGACTATATTATTTCTAGGATTAAGTGCCAATTAGACCTTCTAGACATCATCAATCGGATTAGATCACCATAGATTTCGGATTAGAAATCGATATAATAAAGTCGAGAATTTTCTCCTGCTTGGATGTTTAGTTTGTTATGACACATTTACTTTAATATATTTAGTTACTAACTTTAAGAATAACTTTTATTTGCATGTGATACTAATATTTTGTTTATTATTTTTATTCTGCCGGCTGTTGATAGCCGGTGACCACCCCCTACTGCGTTGGTTCGGACTATGGTGTGTACGCTGTCCCTACGTTATGGGGACGTGGCCCACTAGGTCGGAAGGGGCGGGCGTGAGAGGCGTTGGGAAACGTTCATTTAAAAAAAACGCAATATTTTTTTGCTTTTTTCTACTTTTTATGATTTTTCCTGATAGCAAAAAAGATTTTTCGAAAAAAAATTGTTTTGAGACTATTTCTAATCCAAAGTGAACATTAAATTCACAACATTTGTTGCCATTATACCTTCATTACCTTTAAAAGTTCGATTAATGCGAAAAAAGAGTAAAAAACAAGCGGAATTCAAATGTTTTTTAAACTTTTTTGTTTTTGTTTGTTCGGTTGTTTGCCCGCTACTTGGGGCGGGATTAAATATTGGGAGTTTCGACACATTAGAAACATAGACGTTTTTAAAATATTATGGATTATGGATTGGCCAACGTGTACTCCTACAATAGCTCCAAAGTCGTACTGAAAATTGTATTTTGTTTTTTTTTTTTCTAAAAAAATAGACTCTTGAAAACACTTTAAATACAAATTTGTATTCTTGCCTTAAAGTAACTTGTTGATGGAATTATTGGACATATAATAATAATATAATAAATTCCTTTCGAATGATGAATATTGAAAAGAAAATAACGCTACGTTAATTTTTGTAAAAAAAAAATATATAATATATATATATATATATATATATATATATATATATATATATATATATATATATATATATATATATATATATATATATATATATATATATATATATATATATATATATATATTTTTTTTTTTTTTTTTTTTTAAAAAAAAAAAACCTTTTTGTATTAAACTGTTTTTACAAAGTATCTACTCCTTTTAATTTTTACCAAAAGTTCCCACACAATAGGAGATTTTGTTTTTACTTTGATAAACCGCAAAACTTACAATAAACGTCCAATAAAGGCAAGGACTTTACATTAAAAGTGCATCCAGGGTTATTTATTCAGAAAAAATGGGACAAACGTGCAAAAATGTGATTTTTAGAGGTACTTTCAGGAGCGTTTAGCTCATAGGCGGCTTGAACCGGACCGAATTAAACAGTCCAATCTTCATTTTTGGGTGTTTACCGCAGCAATTTTTTCGTGTCCCAGTCTATTACATATGTATATCGTATGTATGTATATATATCGTACCATATCGTTAAGAATTTAAATTATTTTGTAATATTACAATAAAATGTACAATAAATTTACGATACGGACAAGAATAATAACCACATGCGTGTACATAGTATGTATGTACAATAATAAACCGGGTCGTACAAATAAGTTGTGGTTGTCCGCACCTAAATATCGGGTATAGGTCGGCTTGTAATAGGAATCCCTAAAAACAGCTATAGCTTTTAACAATGCGAAGCTAGAATGATTTTACATAACCCTTATAAAATAATCATTTATTTATTTAATTTTACTAATCAATTTATCACACAGAATCAATCTGAGTATAATAATATAAATTACTTGAGATTTTGAAGAAATTTCCCGTTGGATTCTGAATCGCTCATACTTTACTGTTCTACTTTTTATTTGGCCAAAAACTGAAACAAACACCGCCTTTGAGAACAATATGGTTTATAG
Source organism: Polietes domitor (assembly GCA_947397865.1). Lineage (NCBI taxonomy): Eukaryota > Metazoa > Arthropoda > Insecta > Diptera > Muscidae > Polietes > Polietes domitor. Next base: position 69,999,277 of record OX377622.1, read on the forward strand.
AGGGGACAACCGCAGAAAACATTATTTTTAGAGGTAATGTAGAATCGCTCTAGCTCTAGAATTATCGTGGATATTGTGGAGGTATTCAATCATAAAACCATAAATTAGTTGAGAACAACAGCAATTTTTCGCTCGACCCGATTTAATGTATACATATAACGCATATGTATTTTTAGTTACGGCATATTAAAAATCCAAGTTCAACCTTAATGTTGTACATATTTTAATTGGAGTGTTTATAGATTATATTTGCAATCAAATGAGAAATTGTTTTTAATGACTAATTTTGTGGTTGTTATTATTTGTTTCTTTGTTTTTTCTTCTTTTATTTCAAACCATTGTAATTGTGAAATTCAAGAGGTATTTCCTATTTATGAAAAAAGTATATTTATCTGTCATTAAACCGTAATGCACACACAAAAAAGATTAAACTCCAGTATATTTATATACATACATATATATATATATATATATCGTAACAATAATATAATTTTTGAGAAATCAAGTTTGTTGCAAATTATAGCAGAACCAGAAATCTCGCAAATAAATCTCAAAAAAATATTACTTTGTATATTAAGGTAACGATATATAGATACTAGAGATATCAAGAATAACAACAATTAAAAAATTACGAGAGTTAGACAAACAAATTTTGATATTCCTTTCTTGCTACTACCGAGAAATTCTGCAAAATACATATGTATATTGTCACCTGCAACACAAAAGGGTGGAAAAGAAAACATCACTTTTCATAATTTTACAGAAGGAGCAAAAAAAAATATATGAAAAACATTGTGGATTGTTTATGTTGAAGTGGCCACTATCATGGGAGCGTCAAACAAAGAGTGTCTTAAGAAACCGTTTTGAATGATTAAATCCATTATGGATACATCGGTTTCTATCATTAGGTCGAAAAACTGGGACTACGCAGTAAAGAATTTCCCTGTGTTTTGCAAGTCAATTAGAGTCAAATTCGGCACACTTTCGAATACTGAGGTGGTGTTCGTGAAATGTGATTGCTTCTGCAAATCACATAATTTTTACAAGGGTTTGCTAACAACACTAACTATTTGCACAGCAATTAGCAATCAAAGAACAATCACGAGATTGTTTTTATCCCTCTGTCGCCATATGAGGACACCCGTTTAATGCAAAACATTTGAACAACAGTGTTTTCTGGGCTATAATGGGTTAATATTGTTATAGGAACTGTAAAATCAACGGAATCATATTCGGTTGCCAATGGTCGAACGATAGTGCTTCTAAACTATGCGCCAAACAAATTTGTCCGGGATCTACAAATTATGGACCCACAATTTATGGATACAGTTCTAACTGCTACGGTTTATTTAGCACCTTTTTATACCCTTTCGTTCAATTTTTTCCTACACTCTCAAAGGAATATTGAAATAGAATTTGATGGTTTTAGCCGTTATCGTTCAACTGGGGTACCACTTTTATCTCTTTTTGTCGCATTTCACTCTTTATAGTCTGCAAAAAAAACATTTATGTTCGTTTTCTCGCTATAAGGTGAGGTGAAAGACAGGCATTTAAAAAATGCCTTGTTATGGAAAAAATTCCCCTCTGGTCCCATTTCTCTCATATTCAATCACAACCGATCTGGGGGCTTTCAATAGACAGACGGACGTATCATTTCGGATAGATCTTCGAATTTTCCCTTGACTCAAGTACGTCAAAAAATCAAAAATTGAGTTTTTGATTGAGAAAAGTACAATTACACCAAAATAAACATCCTCACAAAGTTTTAACATTTTATTGCAAAAAGGGCAACGAAATTAGAAAAGTTGTTTTGGAAAAGACATCGTTTCTTTACTGCGTAGCTTCAGTTCAATGATAGAATACGACTTATTGTTACTTTTTCTCTTGTAAAAATATGAACGTGAGGATTAATTGGGCATTTCAGGTGACGATATACTCCCAAAATTATAGTTCAAACACTAAAGGTACCTTCGACGAAAATTGGATTTTTAATGTTTTATCCAACTTACCCATAAAAAAATAATAACACCTTAAAATATCACAAAAGGTTATACACATTAGGGCGGGTTGATTCGCACAATGCGTCCGGCAAAAACATAATCTACGGAAAATTCTAAGAACATTTCCCCAATTGTTCATTTTTTCCACCCATACAGATTGACCCTCCCCAATACACATGGCCACACTCTAAAGTTATTGGTCGAGAGCTCCATTAAGTTTGACATTTCATTTGCAGCAGATCAATTCAATCAAGATTCTACCGAGACCCTACAAGCCCCATAAAACTAAACCATATTCATCTATAGAAAGAGTTGAGCTGAATTTTCGCAATATCAAAATAGTTTTGGCCTATTTTCGACTCACTAGAGATCGAATCATGTGAAGAGCTTCATTGAATATTGAAGTGTTTACATCACTGATACTACCTCCTCTCCCTCCCTTACACTAATGTAATGATGAGCAGGCAGTATTACGTTGTTACAGTCATACCGACTGCTTAAATGTTTATTTTCTACTTGAGAGAATAAAAACATGAATGCGATTATCGAAATATGTATTTATTAAAATTTAACTGATATCACGTTTTAACTGACCGAACGACTCATAGCGGACATATGACTCATTATTCAATAACTATGGCTGGGATGAAACGATACCAAGTAACAAGTAAAACGTTTTCTGTACAAAAACTGTTCTACCTGCATGGGAAAACTGTTAGATTTTGAGAAATACGTCGTAGCGTAAAATTCCAAACCCATATAGTAACAAATAGATTTGTTAGTCTAAATAGCTCTTGACGCTGTATTAAAAACGTAAAGAATTGGGAAAGCCAAATCCATATTACACAAAACAGAGTAAAAATCTGCCTCGAGTCAAATGTCTAATGTCTCCAACATGAAGATTTAATGTACAACTTGGAATGTGATACTACTTCTCTGAAGTGTTTTCAAAATGTTGCTTCATTTTTTAGATGTAACCTTCATGTGTAAAAACCCTTCAAGAATGATAGGATCCGAATAAAGTTAGATTTCCATCGGACCGAATCTTTTGCACCCTCCACTGATGGTTCGTTCTGCTACAATAACCATAGGGCTTTTCCAGCAAGGCAATCCCACAAAGGTCACTGTGTTCTGTTAAGCAATCATACCAAAAAGCGATATATTGTATCGAGAAACATGAATAAAATAAAAACTCCGAAGACATTGTAGGTGTTATTCACAACGGTGGCACTTCTTGATGCTCAAACATAGTTCGTGAACCAGGAACATATACAAAACGAGCCTACAAATCGCTTTACAACAAAGTTAAATAATTTAAAAATTGAGGGCAAAAAGTTGATAAATAATGGAAACCCTAGTGCAGTTGTTTAAAATATTCTGGAGCCGTGACTTCTGCACAGTAGTTCTAAAGAAAGTAACCATGGCACCACCATTAATTGTTGCACTTTAATCTTATGTCAAATTAATTTGACAATTTTAAGCTTGGAGTTGAATACACATACATGTGTATGGCAATGACAATACACAAAAATAATAAAGGTTTTGAATGCACAAATGTCCAATTTCTTTCCTCCGGGCTACGAATCCAAGTGTTTTGTACCAACATACATACAATAATGGAAATGTCAGCTGAAGGATGCAACAAAAATTGCAACACTGTCTCAGTTAGATAACAAGGTTAGCAGCCAGCCAGCCACAAAAAGGGGGCAAATGGCAACAAACGTCACAAAGAGATCGTGACATATTGGGCTACAGCAATGTTAGCGAATAGACACAAGGCACACACAAATACAGAAAAAAATAATAATTAAAAGAAGAAAAAAATGGAACGACGAAGACCATACACAACAAAAGCAACATAACGAAAACAAAGAATGATGAAATACAAAAATAGAAACCAAAACAAAGGTAGATAATTTGAATTTGGGAAGGGAGTTAGTTACAAAAAACTGGGGGAAAAAAGTTTCTGATTGTCGGGACTAGACTGTTCGTAGTTTACTTGCTAATAATATAGGGACATACTACATGTACGTCGTATTAAAACACTTACCTGTTTGCTATCAACTTCAATGTCGGCCACATAATTCTCAAAGACAGTGGGCACATAAACCTCAGGGAATTGATCTTTGCTAAAGACAATCAGCAGACAGGTCTTACCGCAGGCACCATCGCCGACAATAACCAATTTTTTACGAATCGTCGTCATTGGTTCTAAATAAGAAAAAGAAATGAAAATTATAGTTTATCCAAAAATAAAACCACAAAACAATGTAAATTCTTGAAACTTTTGTTTTCGCAAAATTTATGAGAAATTTCAAAGCACCCACTGCTAGAGGGAAGACAGAAATCAGCCATTTTATCAACACTCAAGGAAAGTTTTCAATTTATCTCTGATGATTGAATAATTTTTCTTTTTTCTTGTTGGGGAGGGCAACACAAGCAGGCAGAACGTAGAACGTTGTCGTTTGCTGCTATGCCCGAAATGACCAACAGATGAATGAGGCGGCTTAATGTTACAATACGAATTTATGACACAAATTGAACTATTTTGCTAAATTTTGTGTCAATACAATTGTGGTTAGTCTGAAAGAGCTGAAACTGATGGGTAGTGTGCGAGAGTGTGTGTTTTTGTTCATCTCGTAGTCCGTCGTTCTTTCTTGTTTCCTAGGTTGACGTAGTACAACAAAAAAAAAAAGAAAAAACTGTGGATGGATGGCGTAGTTGATAATTTTTCTAAATGTTTTTAATTATTTCGGTTTTGTTGACTTTCTTCTCCCGTTTTCTTTTTTGAACACAGAGCTGCAAGCTAGCTAGCTAACACCCGTATTAATGACCACAAAATCGGAAAAAAGACACAAAGTTTATTCCTTTTAATGTTGCATGAAAACAAGAGGGCTCACTTTTTCTTTCAGGCCTGCTGTGGCGGGCGTTGTGGAATAAATATATGAAATATGTATCACTTTTGTCCCTTAATTAGCTATCAACAAGTATTCACAAATTGCTCAGTACTTTCGTCGTCTATTGTAAAGTTTTTATTATTTGTTGCTTAAGCTTTTTTTCGTCTTGTTCGTACAATTGAAATTTTTCTCTTCATCATCATCACCAGCCAACCAGCAGCAGACGAAGACGGAGACGGAGACGGAGAGAAGAAAAAAGAAGAAGCAGAAGTAGTAGGCAACACCCTGTGTATGTGTTTGCCCTTCCTTTTACACTCCCCACACAACCCTTATTGTGTAAAAACCAACCAAACCGTATACATTCCACCTTAATCATCATCAGAGTTCGTTTGTTCATTTTTTTTTGCTTTATTTCAATTTCTTATTAACACATACACACACACTCACACACACACATATTCATCATCACCGTCGTCATGATCATAATTCATTTTTTCTTGAAATTTCATCAAAATTGCTTTTATTTATCCAACGAAAAAATTCAAAAATTCCTCAACATTTTGTTAAACTTCCAAAAATTTGCAATAACTTTTTTCTCTGTATTCTTGTATTCTAGTAGAAATCTCGTTTTTTGTTACCCATATTCGTCGTACGTACATTTTTAATTTGTTTAATTTCCTCTTGAGAAATGTATTTTTTGTATTTCCACAAAATCACTCTGTTTCTTTTAATTCTTTCTTCTGATTTTAATTGGTTCTTCTGATCGATCCTTTACCACTTTCAAATGTTAAAAATTTTTTCTCGTTAAAGTTGCTTGTAAAAAAATATTTATTTCACTTATTTCAAAAAATTTCCTTCTCATGCAGTCTACTTGAAAATTATGACAACGCCTTGGACGTCCGATGTTGCAGAGAAGAGTACGACAAATCGTCTGAATTTTTTTCTTTCGGCCCCAAAGGAAGAGTGAGTGAAAAAGCAAAGATACGATATTGTCACGGCGGTGGTGTGTATGTAAGAGCTGGATGACTATGTGCTGCAGCGAATCTGAGGAGAATGACGGAATTGTGGAGAATGAGAGAATTAACAAAACACGGGAGTTGTAAATTTTTGGCCAAATTATTTTTTGTTATTTTTATTGATTCCCTTTGAAGTAAATTATTTTAAAAATACGCACTTTTAATGCACTTGATGATCGTTTACTTTGTACCAACAAATTTATACAACAAATTCTTGGTCAGAAATCGTCACACCTAACTAACAATATTCGCTATACTACAGCTGTCTCTTTTGCTCTTATGTATTACATGGGGTGGGCAGTTTGTTCGGTATTTTATTCGATTCCGTTTCGTTTCTACTAGAATGAAAGAGTAAGTAATATAAATTATGTGATGTGTTATTTCGTATTCCAACAAACAGTGTTGTCATGTTAGTGCTAAAAGCGTGCGTTTGAATGCTTTTATGCGTATTTTTCAATGTTTTTAAATTATTATAATAATTTTAGGGCATTCGATTCGAGAATGTTTCGACATAATGGAAGTGCCCACATACATTTTATATCATAATTATAAAATGAATCGTATATCCTATATATCGTTTTGAAATGTGTTTACGAAATTTTCGTTTACTACTACACATCTCGAAAAAATTTTGATTTTTTTCTCTTATAGAGTGAGATGTGGAGACTTTTTCATAGCTTCTGTATGAAATGTTCTGACAATTGTTTGCTCGTAAAATATATGAAAACAATAATTAAATATTGTTGTTTGAATTTAAATTTTTATGGTTTATTCTGTTTATTTTTTTAAATTTGATTTGTCTACACTATTTTTTTTTTCGTGTATATGAAAAATCTGGCATCAACGCTAAGAGAGTAGTAAGCTACTTTCTTGTTAAGCGAGTAAATTCTATACAAAAATTAAGCTAGTGAGCCCAATCGAATAGGCCTACTATCTTATAGGGGGTTTAACGTATCAAATATTTGTACAAACGTCTGTTTTCACAAAACCGATTATTCACCACACAAATCTGATTTACAACCACTCACACGCAATTGATTTGTACAAAATCATTTTGGACAAGATTTTGACGTTACAACATATGCCTTTACTGCGCGTGCGGCAGCAGTAATAGTGGCGACAATTCTAAAAAAGGTGAAGAACCAAAGAAATAAACCTAAAATGAAAGAATGCAAGGAATGTAGAACCACTGCGTTTTAAAATATTAAATTTTTTCCATTTCCCTGACTGGTAGAGATTTAGTTATTGCATTTTCATAAGTTAAAATAAATTTGTTAAATTCATTTTTTTAGTTTTTTCGTTTGTATTTTTTTTGGTCTGTAATCAATATTTGATTACAAGACTCAAGACCATTTTACATCTATGTTTCTTTTTTTGTGTTGTTTTATTTCTACTTTTTCTCTTTTCGAGTATTCTAACTCGCACATACACATGGAAATTTCAGTAATTTCTTTAAATTCGCAAGAAAACAATAATTTGTAATGTTTCCGCTTCATATACGTTTGCTCACGTTGACATTCTTGTTGAAGTCGCTAACGTCAGCTACAAATACAAAAAATGTGTACATATTCGGCAAAAATAAAAAATTTCTGATTTTTATTCAAAATTATGCTCAATAACACAAAAGCGAAACCACAAATTTAAAATATTTGCCCAACAGCCCTTTTGCGCAAATATTTGGTACATCTAAACACCCCTTATAGCCTTGGCACACTGCGTGCGAAATTTAGCTTAAATTTCAAATGTGAATTTTGTATGCGATCTGACATTTGTAAATGACAAGGCTATAATGTCATTTCAGCTAAATTTCGCATGCAGTGTGACAAGGCTATTATAGCCAAGAAGCTTTTTGTAATAGCCTTGTCACACCGCATGCGAAATCAAGCTAAAATGACAAAAGGTCTATTTACAAATATCAGATCCCTTACAAAATTGACATTTGAAAATCGACCTTATGTCATCTTGAAATGTGAACCGCCCTTATGGTAGTTACCTAAACCCGCCAGCGGCTAAAAAATTCCAACTGACAGTGCGGCTGAACACAGTGTAGAAAGAGACGGATATATACATCAGCTGATCGTGCGGATTTAGGTTCACCCGCCTCTAACAAGTTTTTTTTATCATTTTGAACTTGCCATTTTAGCCGTTTGGAATTTATTGAATATTCCAAAATTTCGCAACATGAACAACAAGGAAAATAAAGGATCTTCCACGATGAAGCAGCAACAAATCAATGGTGAGCTAACGTCTAAACACACCAAGAAAATAAATAAGTTTAAACAAATGAAAGGTAAATGTGCGAGTAACAAGCAAGGGAAAAATAATTCCAATGAGCCAACAACAAACGAAATGAAAGACGAAAAAGTTGGAACAACTAATCCTGATTCGAATGAACCAGAGAATCCCCAAGCTTTGCGTAAAGGCAAAAAACCAAGTAAAAGAAATCTGAAGAAAATGGCCAAGAAACGTATAAACAAATCAATTCCGGAATCTAATGAAATGCCAAAGGAGAAGAAAGAGAAAAAGCTACCGGCTGAACGAGATATTAAGAAGTTCAATAAAAATAAATGCAAGGAAGTTAACAAACCTCAACTTCAATTGAAACCTAATGTAGATGACAAACAACCGAAATTACAAAAAGAAAATGGACTTGAAAATGTTGCAACAACAAGTAATCCGAATCGGACGTATCCTACCCAAACAGAAACACTTGAAGATCTTACAGACAAACTTTCTCAAGTAAGTTTTTACAAACGTTGTAGCCAGGAGGAAAGTCGGGAGTACAAAGTGGAGTCCTATGATGATGACAGCGATTTAGAGGAAGAGGAATGGGAGTATAATTTCGACGAAGATGAAGACAGTTATGATTATTCGTCAGAAGAATTTGAAGAATATGAGGATGAATATGGAGATGACTATGATGATATTGAAGAAGACGACTACAATGATCCTTATGATTACAGTGATTCTGATGGGGATGAAGAAGATGACTATGATGAAAGTGAAGAGAGTTATGATAATGAGGATTGTGAGGAATTTGATGAAGACGAATCCGGAGAAGAATGTGAAGATGATGAGGGAAATGATTTGTATGAGTGCAGCGATTTCTATGAAGAGGAAGAAGGCTTTGATGATAATTCATCAGAAGATTGTGAGGATAATGATGAGGATGATGAATACGGAGATTATCAATATGACTACAGTGATATCGAAGAATATGAGGACTTTGAGGGTTATTATTACTGACAAGATAAAGACTTGCAATTATTCAAAAAACGTACACGTTTAAATGTACCCGAATCATTTAAATCAAACTCAGGTAAGCAAAGTTTAGGCTTAACTCTGGCTGCATTTTATTTATTTTTTTATTATTCTAAGCTATTTGACCGATTTTAATTGAATTGCAAAGTTCTTCAGGAAATTACATACATTAAATGACTTAAACTAATGACTACTAATAGCAAGTGTATTGTCAAAAATGTATGTCTCGTGTTTAGTTTAGTTTTTTACTTCTTTTTTTATTTTGTATATTATATTGAAATATTTTCCTTTTCCTTTCTTTATATATTATGTATTGTATAATGTATAATAAAAAAAAACAATTGGCAAAAAACGAACAATTAATTAAACTTATATACTTATACTTATACTGATTTGATATTATCAACAAATGGTGGAAAATGTTAACAACATGTATATGGATTAAAATAAATATTTTGAAAATTTACAAGAACAAATTATGGTGAAATCAGCATATCATTAGTTTGTTTTCCATTACTTTCTTTTCAATGAAAGTTTTCAATTAAATACTTCTGCTTTAATACATTTCGAAATAATAGTCAATTTAGGTTTTTATGAGGTATACAACAAAAACGCAATTTAGTTTCGCTTTTCTTTTAAAATCAGTTTTTCCGCTGACTAATTGCTTATTTTTTCCGCGTTTGGAATCTTAACCGTAATTTGGTTTCATTTTTTTTCAATATAGTAGTATATATTTAACATATAAATACAAACACATATTTAGTACATTGTTTAAAACTCAATTTTGTGGTTTTGCTGGATATTCAAAACTAATTTTAAAACTTAAACTGAACATTGTTTTTTTAGATTATATTCGAGAGAGATTCAAGTTGATTAGGATAGATACAGATATCAAGTATGTAAGTATGTTGTGGTTTAGCATTCTTCATCATTCATTCATACTCACACATATTAAGATTATTATTGTTTCAATGAGATTTCTCTTGAGATATATACGTTTTTGTTTTCTTTGAATTCAATACAATTTTTCAATTTTTGTTTGAAATAGATTGTCCCGAGCCGCCGCCTTCGCTTACTGTTTCATATAAGGATATGTAATATCACTCAGCGGCACAAATGTTTCCTTTATAGCTTTTGGGGAAGTCCAGCGCAAAATGTAATGAGGGCCACCAGCTTTGTCGTTAGTTCCAGACATTTTTTTTGAGAATATCTTTATATTGTTAAGTACAAGGAACAAAAAAACACTGCACAAAAGTATATTGTATATACCACACTTCTATTCCTCAGAAATATTTCAAATTTTCACCATTGATATGAATCGATTGTTATACATTTCATGGAGATCGGTCTAGACTTTTATGAATGGAATAGAACACAAATTCAATCGGGAGAGTCGGGGCCGACAAATATTTTACAATCGAGATTTTAGTTAAATTTATCAAATTTGACGTCAGATTTTAATGTTGTCCTAAAATCATCAAAAATCTAATAGATTTTTTTCACACTCGTGACGAAATCTAGTTTAAACTGATTTCAAATGTAAATGCATTTCATATCTGAACTCAAGTCGAACAGGTTAAAAATGTTTTATAAAAAATAAAGATTAGTGTACAAAAATATAACAGCGTGCGACAGTTTCACATTTTTCTAATTGGACCGGAACGAAGTCATATACATACATATGAAACTAGAGATCGTATGAAGAAGAAATGTTTACTCAGCTTTCCATGTGGTGTTGTTTTCTCCATTTTCCAGGACTCAAAGGATATACATTTATATTAATAATTTATTTTCGTTCTTTCGCGAGTCACACAAAGGTATCAAATAAAATAGAAGAGTATCTGTTAAAAATACTTTAAATTTCATGATTCTATCTGTGTTAGTTTAGCATTAACAACAATTTCAAATTTTCCCCATTAAAAAGTATGGCGTGAAACTTGAAATGGTTGATAATGCGAAAGTAAAGTAATGTGTAATAATAATTATAATAATAATAATAGTAGTGCAGTTTTTCTTTAAGCTGGGATAACAACCTGCGATAACAAAAAGGTTAATAAAAATTTAATTTAATTTGCTCAAAATAAACAATTGGCCTAATTGGCTTTTGTATTGTGATGTTGAAATAAATTAAATGAAATAATTTTTTCACATTGTCGCCAACTTAGTTATCCAGTATTAAAGAAAAACAGCCATATTATGTATGCACGGTTGATACCGAATTTGACATGAACTACGAATCTTTTTGACTCAAATATATTCTTCATTTCATTTCATTTATTTCAACATCACAATACAAAAGCCAATAAGACCAATTGTTTATATTGCGCACTAAATACAACAATTCTTCTTATTTCTTTCAGTTGAACTGGGGACTCAGTATTTTTAGATTATCACAAAATCTCGGATCTTTTAGATTATCAGAAAAAGTTTCTGTTTGGACGCATGTGTTATACATATATTATTTTGTCCTTCAGCTTAAGTTTAATAACTAACCTTCAGCTTAATTTAATAAATTTATTTAATTTATGTTCAGTTACTTATTAAAGAAAATATCGATTTCAGTAGAATTAAAAAACGAATAGATTAAAAATCCATTGTAATTCATTTCAAGCAGTATTGTTAATTGTTATGAAATCAATATTAGTTTCTTCACTGTATAGTTTCTTCCAGTTGAACTGGGAACTCGTAATGTCTAGGTTGTTACATAACCTATTAGAACATTATTCCATTCAATTTATTAATAAATAATTATTATTCTGATGTTTCTGTTTTTAAGTTATATAAATGAGGTATGTGTATTTTTATTTCATTATCAAATAAAATAAAGAAATGAAAAATGTGCCTTTTAACAATGATAAAGACGAGGTTGAATCTTGCATATCGACATCTGACATTCCCATAATGGAGAAGTGACAATCATCAATTCCATCATGAAGTTTGAAATTTATGATATGCGAGGCCCCAAGATCAGGGGGCTAATCACGGTGTAATATATCGAGAAGTTACGATCGCATTCATTCAATTTTCTGTGAAGGAAGTATAATTTCCCAACGAAAAAAAATAGGATATTGATCGTAACGTTTTTAATGTTTTTATACTTTTACAATAAGCAAAATTACAGTTCGATCGAAACTCTCGATATCCAAAGCCGTGATTAGGCCAAGGACTATATTTTTGGAAAGAGGAAAAAATAGTGGCCATGTTATCATTATCTCGCATAGCTATGGAGTTGTTTTCTTATTTTGTGGTTTTTCCAAATTATTTCACTTTTCAAGCCAAAATTTCTTGGTTGACTTTAGTTTACATATTTAGCTGAAATGACATAAGGTCGATTTAAAAATGTTGGTTCCCATACAGATTTGTCATTTGAAACTCGACCCTAATAGTCTTGTCACACTGCAAGCGAAATCTAACTGAAATGACATAAGGTCGATTTTCAAATGTAATTTTTGTATGGGATCTGACATTTGTAAATCGACGTTATGTGATTTCAGTTAGATTTCGCATGCAATGTGACAAGGCTATAAGACATTTCAAGTTGGAATCGATTGATTTCGCATGCAGTGAGAAAAGGCTATAAAATTTGATATTGAAAGATATACCGTCAACGTGCTTAGGATCCTTGTAGAATTACCGGCCATATCCCCAAACAAATTAAACTCAAAAAAAATATTGTACCATTTAGTAGATCTAATCGTTAAGTTACAGATAAAACGCATTTTCCATCGAAAAATGCTAAATTTGTTAAGTTTTCGTCATATTTTTTAAAGTTGTACTTGCTTGCTTGCTTTATTGAATTCGATGTCCTTAATACAATATTTAAATGCGCTTAAGAGCTAACATTAGTCATTCATACATTATTACTAACATACTTAAAGTATTTTTCTAGTACTATATATTCTAACGTCTATATGTTGTTGTTGTTATACATACATGTCACTTATACTAAATCTATAACATATCAAAAAATTTCCCCCAAAATACGAATTACTAAAAAGGGAATTACTCATCTTTTTTATATAAAACTTAAATTAACACTTAACACTATCACTTATAACTACTATTTACAATATAGGGTGAACCATTGTCTGTTCCAATTATTGGCATGTGTTGTATACGAGATCGTCCAAGTCAAAACTACCTAACCTTCGATGGTGGAATAGGAGCTTACCATCTCTATACAAAATACCCTCCCTCTCCAGAGTCAAAAGACCGACAGGAGGTCGGTAGTTATCCTCTAGTAGTCTTAGCAGATTGGTATCTAGCTGAAGACTATCCCTAACCAGTCCGTTATCCAAAGGCAGACCTATCTAGGAACCGAAGTGCCCCATTCATTAAAAATACGTCAATCCGATCGAAACCGGCCGCGTTATAAATGGTTCAAAAGTTGTACAAAAATCATATAGTGTAGTCGATACCCAGCCTCTGAGCCTAGCGACGAAATTGAGCCTAACACGATTTGAAGTGTCAAACTTATTTGAAATCAAGTTAAGCTCCGTTTCATCGTCAGTGTAAAAAGGCTGATTTTTACAGCGTACGGCGAACCTAACCTTAACGATCTGGCATCCCTACAGCGTTGTATAGCCGAGTATCCATGAAAGTGCATCGCTGTAACATGTGCTAGGTTTGTTTATCATTTCGAAACTTGCACGTTCTTGGGCTCTTTTTAGCCGTTTGAATTTATAGGAACTCATTGTATTTTATATTTCGACTGCTGAATATTGCATACTTTCGCAAAATGTACAAGAAAGAAGATAACAAAGAATCTTCCACATCTCCGAAGGAAAAAGAAAAACTGAAGCAACGACTGAAAACTCTCTTCAAGCAACATGAGTTAAGGAAAACTAGAAAGTTGAAAAATCAACAGAAGGAGGAGCAGGATCAGTCCCAACAAAACGGCAATGGTGAGCAGGAGGCTAAACAAGAGAAGAAAATAAATAATAATAATAAGACTAAGCAAAAGAAAGGTAAAGACGTGGACGCGATGCGGCCAAAGAAAGGTAAAGACGCGGACAAGACCCGGCCAAATGTAGCAAATGGACAATTGCCACAAAAGGTTCGCAAAGATAAAAAGGTCCCAAATAAAAATAACGAAAGTGAAGTAACCAATAAAACTGCGCCAAACAAGACGAAGAAAAAGGCAAAGAAATTGAATAAAAAATCAAGCACGGAGACTGCACCACCAATTTCACAACTGCAAACCGCAAATGTGCAAAAGATTCCCAAAGAAAAGAAGAAAAAGCAACGTCAAAAACTGTCAACAGCAACAAGTAAAAATGAACCTATTCCTCTACCAACTTCCACAGTTGTTTTAGAAAATGGCCAACAGAAAACGGGCAAAAGTCAGAAGAAGAAGGCGAAGAAACGTGCAGCAGCTGAGGCCAATAATCCTCAGACAAATGCCTCGAAGAAGGCAAAATTAGTACAGGAGGAGGTTGCTAAAAAGGGCGCTGCAAAATCTAAGAAAAAACCAAAGAAGAAGAACGACAAAGGGCTGCACAAGAAGTCTGTGCCTTCGCCAAGGACTTCTGATGGTGTCGTCGATGAAGAATTCGATATAAATAACATGTCTGGTTTTGTTAAAGGTGGTGATTTTAATTCTCCCTATGCTGGTGATAAATATTGGGAGCAGCAATATGCGGACAACTACGAAGACACCGAATCAGTTGAGGATAACGCCTCTAATCACAATGAAACAGCTGATGAGGATAATGTTTACAAACATTTTAGCCACGATCTTCAACTAAATGGTAAGGTGACAGATGATGACAATGAATCAGGAGATGACCCCTATAACTATAGCGAGGATGAATCGGAAAATGATCCGTACGATTACAGTGATCTCGATGAAGATGAGGAGGAGGAGGAGGAAGAAGAACACTACTCGGATTTTGATGAAGACGATTATGAAGAAGATGACGATAGTTATGATTATTCATCGGATAGTGAGTTCTCTTCAACTTTTGAAGATAATGAGGACGATACGGGCAAGTCTTATGACTTTAATGATGAGGAATGTGATGAGGACTACAAGCTGCCAGAGGATGTACTCGAAGATTTGGTAATACATTCAGGTAAGCAATAAAGATCAAGATAGTAGTGGATTTTAAAAAAGTTGTCCATACACCACAGTTATATAATTATTCAATATACAATTTGTTCAATCCTCGCAAAATTTAAGTTTTTGGCTCAAAGGCAAACCCCCACATGTAGCTAGCTCATCGGAGAAAAAACAATTGTGTCTTGCTTTTGTGTAGTAAAAAACTGTTTAGTTTATATTTTCTTCCCGAGAACTTATTTCACTTAAGACAATTTTTTCATTTTCAGGAACAGCAACAAAGCGTGATTTAAAGCCCGAAGATAATGTCGTCTTCAAGGATAAGAAATATTGTCAAATTATCGAGTTACCGGACCAAAATACCGTCAAGAGTGTAGAGCAGCCTGAAGCATATCATAAGGAAGAACTGTTGAAACTGACATATAAAGAAAACCACTCTGTAAGGATAGTCACCGCGAATGAGGATGAAGCACCAAAAACATCTATCGTTGAAAATAACGATTGCCCAAAATTAGTGCCAATAGTAGATGAGGATGGTTTTCAGTTATACAATCCAAATGAAAGTGACGACGACGATGACGACATGGAGGAGGAGGATCTGGACGATGGAGACGAATGTATATACGGTTACGAAGAGGATAGCTCAATGGACAATGTAAGTTTGGGCAGTGAATATACTGAATTAGACTCGGACGAAGCGGACTCTTTGATGTCAGAGGACATCAATGAGAAATATTTGAATAGAGGTAATAACGACGACGACTACTGCAGCAGTGATGATGGTGTTAAAAATTTCGTTACTCTGAAAAGTGCCGATGTTATTGACGCCACCGATTGCCATTATGCTGGAGAAAAGGGTAATTCGAATCGGATGGAAGATTTGGATGAAAGTGTTCAGGATGAAGACATCAACCAGCTGCCTTCTCAACGGCTGTACAAACATGTAAACGTTGGTACCAAAGGTAGCATTTTAACCACTACAGTAGTGGATCAGCAGCAACAATCCAACGACGAAGATACCAACGGAAATGAATTGTTCAATACTGAAGGATTGAATGAAACTCTGGAGGATAACGAACGAAGTGTAACATTTAGTTCAGAGATAGCAAAGGAATTCAAAAGAAGTGGATCGGACACCAAAGAACAGAAGACGCCGAAGATGAAAGAAAATCTCAAACCCAATGAAAATAAAACAGAGCAGGAATCTAAAAACTCTAGTGATCAATTGGAAGCTAAAAAGTCAGCAATACCTTCGAAATCTATAACCGCTACCCAAAGACTTGCCAATTTCAATACGATATTTTGTAACGCCATTAATGCTAATTTAGTCTTAGTTCTCCTCAAGGATCCCTTCTACGTCTATGGTACTGTACGATTGACGCTGCTAGCCGGTAGAGTAGACGTTTATGGCCACTCACTGGTGGCAAACAATGAAGTTGAAATATTTTCTCCTCGTGGCTGTAGCGTGATAGAGATTTCTGCCACTTCTTCTTCTGAAGACGAAAGATCGCTTTCTAAAGAAGCATTAAAAAATACTCTCAAGCACTACGAGCCCAATTTCGTTTTAGCCGACCTCGAGAACATTACAAAGTCCTACGAGGTGGGAAAAGATGCCGTTGTAATGATGAAACGTAATGAGGAACGTAAAAAGGTCGTGCAGCAGTTCAAGAAATTCATGAACGAAAATGTGTTTCCTAATTTGCAAAATATCAACATAGAACGGCCATTGTATAATAGCGAATATTTGCTGCGTTGTATGATCAACACCTCCGCCACGGAGCAGAAATGTCTACGTCTCCCGGATCAGTGGCAACAACTGGCGGTGACAGCGAATTCGCGAGTTATGTTGGCCGGTGGCAAAGGTGTCGGCAAATCAACCTTACTGCGTTATCTCATTAACAAACAGCTCACACAGACTGAACGGGTGCTTCTAATCGACTTGGATCTGGGGCAGCCGGAAATATTCCTTCCCCAAACTGTATCATGTTCCATAGTGAGAAAACCTCTTCTGGGTCCGGGTTTCTTTTTGAATATACAACCCGAACAATCCTATGCAGTGGGTCATACTAACATCGCCATGTGTCCTCATAAGTACATCACAGCTGTACGCAAACTAATAGACTACTGCCTGTCGCGAGAAGACTTCAAAGACATTCCTTGGTTTGTTAATACCATGGGCTACAATAAAGGCTTTGGTTTAGAACTCATATCTGTTATCATTAAAGCGTTGCCTTTAAGTGATTTAGTACAGCTGCAAAGTAATAAGGCTATAAATAACTTCGAAAGTCTACTTTTCCCCCAAAATGTTAGCAAAATTCCGCGCAATATGTTTGTTGAAGATATTGATGAAAATTCCCCTAATCTAAGCTATCGTATTCACATATGGCAGTCGGCTGTTAGTCAAGAGTCACGCTATCAAAAGGAATGGGATATGAGCCCCAAGGACATGCGCTATGCCATGTTGCTGACGCGTTTAAGTCAGGCTCTACAGGGCCATGCAGATTGGCTAACAGACGCCAAACCACTAAGGTAATTTGTCAACTCTTATCTTTTCGTATTTACTTTAATTTAATTCTCTCAATTCTCCATTTTATAATAGTGCTCCCTTGGATCAACTAAAGTTAGTTAACTTAATGGACAATATTCCACCATGTTCCCAAGACGAGCTGGCCAAAGCTATGGAAGCTAATCTAGTTTATTTATGCCATTGTGACGATGAACAAAATTCTGTGGAATGTTTAGGCATCGGTTAGTACTTGTGATGTTCGTTTTGATTAAAAACGTCCACTTTATCTTCCATTCTTACACTTGCAGGTGTTGTCAGAGCCATCGACTATCATGTGCGACAAGTTTATCTGCTTCCAGCCATGGCTACTTCCCTACTGAAACGTGTCAACTGTTTGGCTTTGGGCGATATGCCTTTACCCAACTCTATGTTTACGAATCAAGGTTCACGTGTCAAGAACACGGCACCGTTTGTTTATAATACCATTGAAGCTAACGCCTCCAAGGCAATTAAACAGATCTACCATAGACCTAAGTCGTTTCTTAGTGGCAAACATAAATCTTTAGACTAAGTTTACTGATATATTACTGAAATCTTTTGTTTTACTCCTTTTTTGTTACCATAAAAATGAATACACAATAATTTATTTCAAAGAAACGCCCGTATTTTATTCCTTAAAACCGCTTTTAATGAGACAAAACGTAGCGACCCTTCAATATACGTCTCATTAACACTCTTCTTCCTCCTTCCGTGGCCATACGTGCGTTCCAGCCATGAACATTTATACGTTTAACTTCTCGGGGTTTTGGGAAATGACAGCGTACTTTTGTTTTCAGTATATCTCTGTTGAATGCATGGGCTTCGCGTGCGAACATCATTTGGCCGTAAGTAGCGACGGAGGCACAAGTTCTAAATTTGGAGAGTGTGTTTTCATAAGTTTATATAAAGCATTATTGATTGTTTACCTTCGTAGAAGATTAGTGAACATTTTGTTTCAATTTTTCTGAAATTCCGGTATAAATTATTGTTATTTAACAAATTCCAATTCGATATCAATTGCACATGCAATGTTATTATTAACACAACAGCTGATTTAAGTCGAAAATCTACATTTTACTCGATTTTGTATTTTAAAAAATCGACCAAAATCGATTTCTGTTTTGACGTTTTATATGTATCGATAATTATAACGCTGTTATTTCAAACATTTCGTGGATTTTTTCATTCAAATAATTAATATTGAAGGCATGAATATCACGTTGGCATTAAAAAAAAAAATAATAATAATCTGTAAAATTTCGATATTACCTGTGCATGGCACAATTAATTTATTGTGGACGACAATAAAAAACATAATTGAAAATGGGCGGTCCGAAGAGACAACTTTTTTCCCAAACAACGACTGAAAATACCCGCAATAATATGGCTGTTTTTCTTTAAGACTGGATAACTAAGCTGCGATAACAAAAATCTAAATAAATTGTTAAAATTTCACTCAAAATAAAAAATTATTTTTTAAAATTGTCGCCAAATATAAATGTGTGTATGAAAAAAAATTTTAAATAATATTTTATATTACAAATATTGGACTTAGCCTGGTTAATTATCCAGTATACGTCAAATTTATGGTTATCGAGGCTAAGTCCAAAAAAGTCGACACTAAATATTTTTTTTGAAAATTTGTTTTGATACAAATATTTATATTGTAGTTGGCGACAATGTGAAAAAATAATTTTTTATTTTGAGCAAAAAAATAAATTTTTATTTACGTTCTTGTTATCGCAGCTTGTTATCCCGACTTAAAGAAAAACAGCCTTCTGAATCTGAAACTGAAGGTATATTTTTTAGGTTATTCCAAAATAAATATTTCCATTAAATATGGGGCGTTTTCTCAATAATGAATTTGTTATTCAAAATTTGGTCCGTTTTTACGGGACACCCTAACATATATACAGTGAACCAAAAAAAGTTTACTTACATATAAGAATTTTATACATATCTCCCAATATTGACAAATTACAAGTTTTAAGGTGAAAAAATAAGGAAGTCCATCTAAATATACAGTTCGTCAAGAAAAAAGTTAGATTTTACTGATTAAAATGATGAAAATAACAAATGTCAAACTTGTATGGGATCTGACATTTGTAAATCGACCTTGTCATGTCAGCTCGCATGCAATCTGAAAAGGTTATAAGTTAGGATTTACACGGCGGTAACCAGGGTCCAAAACTTGATGTTAGTTAGTCAGACTGCAAAAACAATTTTCAACTATCAGATCCCGTACAACTGTGAGAAGCCGATTTCACATACAGTCTGAAAAGGCTACAAAGCGCTCTTCACACATGAAAATTTATTGTACAACTTGGAATAAGATGCAAATTATATTCCGAACTCAATTCTAAAAGTATAAACAGCGCTTAGTATCATATTTAAAGCCTTTTCAGACCGTATACGATATCCCATACAAATTTGACAGTTGTAAATCGACCTTGAGCTGAAATCGAATGATTTCGAATAAAATGAAATGAATGAAATCACACCGCCTGCGAAATCTAACTTAAATGACATAAGATCGATTTCAAATGTCTAATTTGTATGGGATCTGACTTTCGTAAATCGACCTTATGTAATTTCAGTTAGATTTCGTATACAGTATGACAAGGCTATTAAATGACATAAGGTCGATTTCAAATGTCAAATTTGTTTGGGATCTGTCATTTGCAATCGACCTTATTTCATTTCAGCTAGAAATATGTATTACGATATCCAGATGAAAAAAACTCTACCCTTAGCGCTGGCTAAGGATCTGGCATTTGTAACTTTACAATATAAACTTTTCAGATTGCATGCGAAATCAAACGATTTCAGCTCAAGGTCGAATTACAAATGACAATCTTATAATAGCCTCGTCACACTGCATGCGAAATCTAGCAAAAATGACATAAGGTCGATTTACAAATGTCAAATTTGTATGCGATCTGACAGTTGTAAATCGACCTTATGTCATTTCTGCTAGATTTCGCATGCAGTGTGACAAGGTTTTAAATGAAAATCATTAGTTTTGGCATTTCCAGCGACTTTTGTTTCTCTACACCTTCGCCAAAAAACAGAATCTACCACTCACAAAAAAACACAAGTACTCGGTACCCGGAATATAACCAACTGTAAACATTGCGAATTAAGTACTCTCAAAAATAACGTGAACGGTTATCCGGTACTCGATATTTCCCCAACTCTATAATAGACACAAAACAAGTGTGTAGTATGTACTAAAACTAAACCGCTACTAAAAACGTTTTTTGTTAAACAAGACAAGTTGTTAGCAAATAAAAATTTATGAAATATGAAATAAACACAAACATTTTGGCAAGGAACTGCAGAAATTATAGTCGTGAAAAGATAAAAGTGTCACAAATAGAGAGTGAAAATAACAAGAATACAGAATAACTGTGTACAAAACATTAGAAAGAAGGAAGATAATTTTTCTTGGTTTACAAACAAAATCGGCGAATACCGAAAGACGGATTACAAGAAAGCTATAACGAATATTGGTACAAACGGTAACGGCAATGACAGCAGCTGTCATTTGCAATAGGTAGTGTTGGGGGGTACACGATTATGCTCTTTGGGGTTATATGATGTATACAAGACGACATTGCAAGTGCGTCCGGCTGTGTTTACAAAGAGAGAAATTCTGTGTTTGATGCTCTCCATGCTTTTGCTCCACTAACCATGCCCTGTAAGATGTGGTAAATGTCTGGTGCATTTACTTCCAACTGTATTAACGAACCCATTCAATTGCGAGTTGTACGTGCTTAAACAACTACGTTCGGATTCTGTTAGTGCGCGCGTAGTTTTTTCTAGTAACGAGTTCTGCTATTTTATTTTTTTACAATACATCATGTTTTTTTGATACGAAAGGAAGTGGGGAAAACATCTATTGTATGTGGGGAAAAAGTGAATTTTAATGAGTGAAAAAGGTAGACGCAACAAATTCTTCAAGTGAAATTAAGGAAAATAGAGAATTCTGTTCAATAAAATCAAGTTTTCTGTGAAAGTATTTGGAAAATTATTCTCTTGGCGTGTCTAAAAATATCGTTAACACAACGCAACGTATGCTGTGCTAAGGCAAATGTAAAAATAAAAACGTCACGTTAAATGCAAATTTGTCGAAACAACAACAACAACCACAGCAAGAAAATAAATAAAAAGAACTCTCACAGCCAGCCAGCCAGCCAAAATCATTTAGGCCGTCGCAAGCAAATTAAAGTTTAAAATAGATTTTTTGAGTTGCGTTGTTTGGTTTCATTTTCGAAAACGACGGTTTTCCAAGAAGAAAAAATCGGAATCTGGACGCAGACACTTTTCGTTTCTTTTTTTCTTCTTCTGCTTCATGCCATACGTTCTACTCCCTGCAAAGTCTCGACTCCCGTAAGCAGCAACCTACAGCTACAAATTTAGCCATATTATCAACAACTGAAAAACATTGGAAAGAAGAAAAAAGGTAAGTCGCCAGAAACAACAACAACAAGAGCAATTATACGATATGTACTAGGGCAAAAAAAAACAAAAAAAACAGTATGTGTAGATGAAGAAGACGGCAAAAAGTGACAGATTGAGAGTACACGGTGCGGTACGGTACGGTATGTACGTACCTCAACAGACATACATACAAGAGGTGGCGTAAGGTGTATAAAATAGTGACAGTGTTGCCAAAATGTACAAGTAACTACTTTTTTTGGTTAATCACTGTAAATTACAGGACAGGACAACTATAAATTATGCCGTAATTCCGTCCACTTAACCAAGAACAAACAAAAAACGCAAGAGGTGAAGTACACTAAACTTTGTCACATTTTCATGTTTTGCGACAGCAACAACAACAACAGCAATAGCCGAAAAGAGCGGAAAGGTAGTTGTTGTGTGTACTCTTCTCTTAGAAAATATCGGCGATTTGCGTGCGCCGCATGTTTTCCTTAATTCCGCTTTGTTGTTGTTTGCTGTTTTTGTTATTTAATTCTATATTTTGCTTTTGTTGTGCTGTTCTCCCCGCTATTTACAAATTTTACACGCACACCCCACACTTTACACTACAAATTTGTTGTTCGTTCGTGTGTTTTGCGTTTTGCCGTGTTGTGTATGTTGTATACAAAAAATAGCAAAGCGCAAACTAACAGGAATAAAGGAAACATCTTTGTGTGTGTATGCGTAGTAGTTGCGTTCTATTCTAGTTGGAGTTGCAAGGGGATGTGTGTGTGTGTGCGCCAAGTCATGTTGTTGCTTGTGTGCAAATTCAATTTGAGCAACACAACACGGAAGTTCAGACAAGTTCTGTTCCTAGTACGGAGCTCGTTCTCTTGTCGCCGGCGTTGTGTGTTTTTCTTTCTGTCTTTAATGTTATTTTTGTTGTAGTTTTTGTTCTCCTTGTTTGCCATGGTAGGGTGTACAAACACACACACACTCTAATGTTGACTCAAAGGGAAGTGGATGTAAAGCCACCCACTATTTGCCGTTTTGTGTTAGAAAAATCACAGAGCGCGGCCATTTAAGGTGACCAACTATGTCGATAGGCTGCTAAAATGTTTGCATATTCTTGGTGTGTTGTGCTGCTGCAGCTCATCTCTTATTAGGGGTAGTTATATTTGATTATTTTATTCGTTGAATCGAAGCTTCATTTCTATCATTCCTTCATGTTAAGTTTTGGGAAAAATTGAATTTAAAGATAATAACAATGGATTTTAGATACCCGTCAAATCACACCTCCAGATTTTCCCACCGATTATCATTGTGCTCAACAAGATTGTTTTTTCAGCTTCCTAGATTATCATTCCAATTAGAAAATGGCATTTTACTCCCTAAGTCGTGACTAAAGTCGCTTATTTGCTCGATAGTACTTTTAAAAGCTATAGGAAAGTTTTCAAAAAAAAAACACACATAAAATTCAGAAAAATGCATGAAATCATTTGAATCGATAATACGGTCTATATAATTTAATGTTTGAAAATTATTTCATGCAAATGTTGACCTTGACTGCCCCTCAAATGGTCCATCCGCTTAGTCCAATTTTTTCCACGTTTTTGAGTAACATAGGCCCAATTGCTGCGAACGACGACGAATCGATAACTGATGATCATCGTTAACACTGGCCGATACAGCTGCGATATTTTCTTCAGTTCGCACTCTACGTAAGCGTGTTGGTGGTTTAATGTCCAACAATGTAAATTTGTTGCGAAATATAGTCACAATAGCCCGAATAGCCGCTGTCGTTGGGTCGATTAAACTGACCATAAAATGGAAGCGCGCGATGAACTTTCTTAACAGAGCACGCATTTTGATAAATAAATTCAATAATTTGCAAGCGTTGTTCGTTTGTAAGACGATTCAAACGTGCGTCAGCTGTTTAAACCAGTGTTGCCAAAAAGATAATAGCTAAAAAATCACCCTTTAATTTTTGGACAATTTGGCGTTTTCGAGTTGTTGTTAATAGTAAAAACATTAAAATAGTAAGACTAGAGATATTGTATTTTGGGGGCGAAATCGGCCCAAAGGGAAAAAATTTTCCCTCACAAGGACTAAAAATACCCATAATAATCCCTAATATTCGGTGTGTACATTAGGGCGTAGCTCAAAAAAAAAGTTCGCCGTACACCTTCGAATATGAAGTATTATTGAAAGGTAGTTTCAAAATTTTTTTTTTATTTTTTATGCCGAACGTAGGGGTCGCGCTTTTACATTTTTCTATATAACTTCTGGATTTATAAACGGATTTTAAAGTGTGATACATCGATGTTTCTGTCTCGACGAGGCCGATTTTTTGTCTTTGAAGTCATTGAGCTCAAGCACCCCCTTCTGGTACTTACCCATCATATCTCAGTTGCTACTACCCTAATGTACCACTTTAATATCAGAAAATTAAAGCTCATAAAATCATGAATCATGCTTGAGCTCAATGACTTCAAAGACAAAAAAATCGGCCTCGTCGAGACAAAAACATCGATGTAACACACACTAAACTAACATTATAAATGCAGAAGTTATATAGAAAAATGTAAAAGCGCGACCCCTACGTTCGGCATAAAAAAATAAAAAAAAAATTTTTGAAACTACCTTTCAATAATACTTCATATTCGAAGGTGTACGGCGAACTTTTTTTTTTACTTGTAACCTGGTACGCTCTAGTGTACATTCCTCTAATTGAGTAGATACATAATATAAAAGTATTTTTTCCAAATTCGTACTTTTAAGGGGTAAAATAGGAATAGAGGGATAAAAATGGTACCAACCAAACGGCTGTACCTAGAATAACGAAATTCGGTGTATACATTCCTCTGATTGCATAGATAACTAAAATACACGGATTTTTCAAAATTCGTACTTTTTGGGGTTAAAATAAAAAATGGGATAAAAATAGTACCAATGAAATGACCGCAGCTAGAGTCATGAAATTTGGAGTATACATTCCTCTCACTGTGCAGACACGGAAAATAAACGGATGTTTCGAAATTCACACTTTTTGGGGTGAAAATGGAAAAAGGGGATAAAAATAGTACCAATCTAATGACCGCAGCTAGAGTCATGAAATTCGGAGTATACGAATTTTTCGAAATTAGTACTTTCAAGGGATACAATGGAACAGAGGGATAAAAATAGTACCAACTAAACGACTACAGCTAGAATGATGAAATTCTAATTGCGTAGAAACGTCAAGAGGGTAAAAATGGTACCAACCCAATGGGCGCAGCTGGAATCATGGAATTCGCTGTATACATTCCTCTGACTGCATAGACACGCAAAATAAAAAGTTTTTTTTCAAATTTGTACTTTTTCCTTTACGGCAAAAATTGGTTGAATCATGAAGTTAGGTTATTTTGCACTATGTACGTCTGATAATGGATTTTCAAAATTTGTACTTTTGGAATTCAAATAGAATGGAAATACAACCAACTGTAGCACCCACTATCTACCAATATTTATGGCTTTGAAAATATTTATGAAAATATAAATATAAGAATATTTATTTTTTGAATTGACGTATTGGTAGCATTACCTTATAAGCGTGGTTTGAAATAATTAAAATATTATATTTATTTATAAAATTAATTTTTCAATATTTGTATTTGTTTTGGTTTGGCTATATTAAAACAATTATATTTTCCTGTAAAATTACTGCACTTCTACGAAAACCGACAACCTCTGTGGAATGCAATCCATTGTGGAGGGTATATAAAGTTCGCCCTGGCCGAACTTAACGCTGTTTTTACTTGTTTTATTAAAAAAAACTATGTAAAAAATCAACTTTTATACAATTATGCTCGGTACTTTCAGTCAATGTTGCCAATTGGTTTCACTTAATCGCCATTCAAGCTACTGTCGGTTTACTTTGACAACTTGCTAGATTAACCAATTTTGACCCAGCGTTCGATTAATCAAAGAGTAAGAATAAGCGAAAAATAAATTTGGATGGGCTTTAATGCGATTTGAAAAACAGACCTAACAGGATGTGTCTACTATAGGTTGTGGCATTGAAAACTTCAAATTGGAGTCGGCTATAAAAAAGTACTGACTATTTTTTTTCTAAATTTTTGGTTTTATTGGAAAAGTATATTTCTTACAGTTTGCGTTGAAGAATCACTACTTTGAAAGTAAATTTATAATATTTCCCAATTTTGTTCGAGGTATAGCGTGAAATTTTGCAAATGTCAAACATAAAGCTGAAAGTAAGAATAACTAGTAAATCAAAAAAAAAAATTTTTTCAAATCCATGCTTTATGCAAGCAGAATTCTATTGGACCTAGAAATTCTTTTTTAGTTATCTTTTGTAGAAGGAAAAATTACTGCGTTATCAGGAGCAGAAATAATAGATTTTTAATTTGTGGTTTGTATGGGAGGTACCACGCCCCTTTGTCCATTCCCGCTCATATTTGCAGCAGCACTTAAAAAATGCACACCAAACCGACGTACCAAATTTTGTTCAAATACCGTTATCAGGAGCAGAAATAATAGATTTTTAATTTGTGGTTTGTATGGGAGGTACCACGCCCCTTTGTCCAATTGGTCAAATTTTTCCATTTCCTTGTATTGTCATCGAAAATGATTAAGTGTGCAAAATTTGAGCAAAATTGGTTGAGAAAAAAGCTTTCAAAAATTGATTTCAAATTTTGTGGCACACAAACATAAATAGAAAGTAACCTTATATAAAGCATGGAAAAATGAATGTTATTCTGCCTTTCAAAGTCAAAGTAATCGGTAGTTCAAATTTAAAATTCTAAACGGCTTACTCTATATATATATATTTTAGGTCAAATCACATTTTCAGATTTTCTATTCGATTATCATGGAGCCCAATGACAATTAAACCAAATAATGAAGGTATCAGTCGTTTGAAATGACTATATACCCTCACTCTCCGAGATCTCTGTCTGTTTGAAATTTATAAGGGCTTTAATTTCACTTAGAACCGGATTATTTGTGTGGGAAGTACTAGAAGGATCCATAGTTATCAAATAATTCTAAAAAAATGAGCACATTTTCAGTCATACTGGATTTCAAACACCGGAATAGAAATTATAAATGGTTTAGTTTTACGTGGGATAGGAACTACATTGTCCGAGGTACTATAAAGGGCGTGGTAAAAGCATACAAATTGTATAGGCGGCTATAAGTGATTACAACAACATCAAATTGCATCTGATACGAATACAAGTAATATTAGTATGCGAATTTGTGTGAGAGATACCAGAAGGCCCATATTACGGCCACTCGTATAGAAGTCATAAAACATTTAAAGTTACGTACAAGTGGTGGTCATACAAATAGAAACGCCTCATTAGGATTTGCCTAATTTGAAAAAAACATACGCGGTATTGTAAGCCTCACTTATTACTACTTTTCAAGCAGATATTTGAAGATGTATCGAAACCAAGTTTAGTGAAAAAAAAAACTAAAAAATACAATGGTCACGCAATTGTAAAAGAACTATATTATTGAGAATAAAATAAAAGAAGACTTAATACTTCTACCAAAGTTCGACATCGTCAAGGTGCCATCGCAATTAATTCGCGCTTTGCTTCTCATATTTGCACTGAATTTTATTAAAATTCAGAAATGAAAAAAAATAGCTTATGTTGAAAGAATTATAATTTCCTCTACTTAAGAATGCGTTAAAATTATTTCGAATATCCTTTTGACAAATATTTACTATTATGTCCAGATATATTAACCCATTACCGCCATCTGTCCCCATACTAGGACACCTGTTTAATCTCAAACAACTGAACAACCGATTTCATTGGGTGTTAATGGGTTAAAGAAACCAATTCAAAATGTTCACTTTTGGCGAACTAATGTTCTGTTCTTGAATTTGAATTCGCCTTCATTTCTCAAATAGTAAAATGGAACATCTTATGCTATATGTAACTATCAGTGATGTAGCGTTACAACTTTGCGTTGATTTACAGATAATGCATGTGATATCCAGAGTTCTTCTCCGCTGATTTACAAATATTTAATTTGAAAAAAATCGACGTTTGTTCGCTTTTTATAAAAAATATTCCACTTTAGGTTTCTCACTAACACGATGGGGTTTTCGACAAAACCATATCTTATATTTGTGTAATTTATTTTTCTAGTTTTATAATTATAATTTTTAATTTTTCTTTTCGCGTTTGTGTTTTTCAGTTTCAAAAGAAAGACTTCATCAAAAAGTCGACCTCGCAACGATGTAGGAAAGAAAAGCAACCATCGGGAACATAAATAGCCACCTGAAATGCCCAAGACGTTGCATCACACAAATCCAAAATTGAATTTTTGAATGAGCACCAACCTCACAAAATATTAACATTCTATTGCCTAAAATGGCGACGACATTCGAGTCCTAACAACGAGTTTATTTGAAAAACATAACTATTTTTACTGTGTAGTCAATTTTTTTGCGGCCTAATGATTGAATGCCACCGACTTTACAATGGAATGACATTCTTGTATTTGGAAAGAATCCTGAAATATCGTTCTTATGACCTGACCACAATGGTTTTCATATTATTACATTTTTTTTCCTCTGTAAAATTCAAAATGCCTTTTGGCATTTCGAGTAACGAAATGTTCTTTTGATGTTAAACAATGAGAGTAGTGCACGCACAAGGGAAAAATTAAGGTAATTCCGCAGAAAACTTTTTTCGACAATTGTGAATAAGAAGGGAAATTATTCACGTGGAATTTTCTTAATCCCTAGAGGCGATTTAACAGCATCTGTCCGTCCCGTCCGCCCGTCCATTTAATGATTGTGATCATAGGCAGCAATTGTTATGTAGGTGTAATTCTTTTCTGCCGTAGACGTTCGGTACTGAATATGCTCTGAAATCCAGATTTTATATTGGATCTGGATCAGATTTTCCAGAGAATGAAATCCTATGTGGGTCTATGTTTTGTTATGGCCCCTTGCAAATTACCCCTCCAAATCACGTGATTACCGCACTAGAACCCAAATCTTAATTGTGGGGGATGTTATCGATATCTTGTCGGAATGTTATCGATATTTTATCGCTACGTTATCGAGTTATCGGATAGATAAAGTAATCGATCACAATTTTTTTTTAAGTTTTGACAATTTTCCATCACTAGAATAAATTTGTTTGAATTTAGAACAAATATATATTTGTAATTCATACCACAAAAAAAAATATTTTTTTAATTTACAAAAATGCTTAATTTTCGACCCACGATTTCCTATTTTTTGTAAATCGCGAAAAGCAGCTTTATTCTTGTTATAGAAAAGTACATATTTGGAAAATTTCATGAAGATCGGAGAGAAGAGCCAAAATGCATGAGTGAGTACTTCACATGAAATTACTCAATCGATTTTTTTAATTTCGACAAATTTTATTATTATTTTTTGCAAAAATTGCAATATAAATAACAAAGTGCTACAGAAAAGAATGAAGTAGAAAACTCTGGGAAGAGTAGGATAGGTATTGGGTAGGTATTGTCGAGTAGAAAAGGAATCTGTATTTAAGTATTTTTATTGGACTTCAGTTCGTAAAATAATGAGAGATGTGAACTGGAATGACAAAAGTTAATTAATTTCGACAAATTTTATTGTTATTAAAGAGTATTTGACAGATCACGTGGGATTTCAGACATGGTGTAAAAGAGAAAGATGCTCAGTATGCTTTGACATTTCATCATGAATAGACTTACTAACGAGCAACGCTTGCAAATCATTGAATTTTATTATCAAAATGCGTGCTCTGTTAAGAAAGTTCATCGCACGCTTCCATTTTATGGTCAGTTTAATCGACCCACTGAAGCGGCTATTCGGGCTATTGTGACTAAATTTCGCACCAAATTTACATTGTTGGACATTAAACCACCAAGACGCTTACGTAGAGTACGAACTGAAGAAAATATCGCAGCTGTATCGGCCAATGTTAATGATGACCATCAATTATCGATTCGTCGCCGTTCGCAGCAATTGGGCCTCTGTTACTCAAAAACGTGGAAATGCCAAAATTGGACTAAGCGGATGGACCACTTGAGGCGCAGCCGCGGTCAACATTTAAATGAAATTATCTTCAAAAAGTAAATGTCATGGACCAATCTAACGTTTCAAATAAAGAACCGATGAGATTTTGCAAATTTTATGCGTTTTTTTTTTTAAAAAAGTTATCAAGCTCTTAAAAAATCACCAATCATCAATTATTTGCAAAAACTGCAATATAAATAACAAAGTGCTACAGAAAAGAATGAAGTAGAAAAGTCTGGGAAGAGTAGGGTAGGTATTGTCGAGTAGAAAAGGAATCTGTATTTAAGTATTTTTATTGGACTTCAATTCGTAAAATAATGAGAGATGTGAACTGGAAGTACAAAAACTGACTGATTTTTTACTAAATGTGTTATTCAAACATGTTTTCAAGTGGTGCGGTTACAAACAAAATAGTATGCAAAAACATTGCCAAAGTTGAAAAATTACTAAAAATTATTTAAACCGGTTTTTACCCGTAACTGAAGATTTTGGGGTGTCTGGCCAATTTCAAATACAGATTCCTCTTCTACTCGACCAATATCAACCAGAAAAGTACTATCACTTCTCAGAGTTTTTGGACTGTCGCACAGTGTAATCGAACAAATTTAATTTTTCCCCCTGCCTGTTTTAAGATTTCTATAAGTCAGTTTTTCCCGATATTTTTAGTTTCGATAACTCGCAAGTTACAGCAAATTCTTCAAAATAAAAAAATCGATTTTTCAATTTTTGAAAATTTTTATTTTGCTGTTTTTAAGTACATTATTCATTTCACCAAAAAATAATACTTTACAATGTTTTAAACTTTGACGGCCGATAACTATGCGAGATATTGCTTATTTCTGATGGGGCCTTTGATAGCATACCCTTGTTATTTTGTTTTTTTAATATTGCAATTTTCACAAAACTGGCCACCTTTCCTGTGCAGGGAGCATGGAGGGAGATCGTATCAAACGTATCTAACTTTTTAAAAGTTTTCGTTTTTCCTGTTGGTTTTCTAATGTTTTCTCGCTACTACTGCTGTTCGGTTTTGTTCTGGTTCTGATTCTGTTTTTTTGCTCTTTCCTTCCTCTCGGCAAACACATTTTAGCGAAATTGAATTTGGATTTAAAACACTGAAACCAACTCTTTTATGTTGTGTACACACATACATTTGTATACATAATGTATGTCTGTGTGTGTATATTTGCATGACTGTTCATACGTACATATAGATACTACATATGTACGTACATAGATGTACTCACAATTTGCAACAATTGAACGTTGAAGGCTTTTAACGAAAAAGCATATCAGCAGGAGATGTCTGCTCGCCTGCCTGCCTGGCTGTTTGCAAATGGTTGAAATAATTCCATCAAAGCATCCCATCCGTAATAGAGCCAACAAACATTCGAATAGAACATCCAGTCAGCCATCCATCCATCCATCTGTCCATATTGTGTACGTACATATGTATGTATGTGTGTACATACAAAGGCGACTACAAACAAACATACGAGTAATACGAGCACGAGTATCTACTGATACTTGTGTGCCAGAGTAAGTGTAATATTATAAGCTGCTAATGTATTTGTAATAAAATACATTATATACTATGTATAGTACAAGTGTATGTACATAATAGTGTATATAGATTTGTGCGTATTTACACTAGAGTGCCTTTTGAATACGACAATTATTGATGATGCCCAAATACTAGTTTAGGTCAGTTAGACTGTGTTAGTAATTTAGCCTGAAAAATCGTTTGGAATTCCTGTCAAACGTGCATTCATTATCCGACAACTTTCTCTGATCTTTGAATGAATTTGTAATTAGTTGTTTGCTGGGTTCAAATTCAAATTGTGGTTAACTAAGTGAGTTATATTATGATCGAAATATTTTAGGAATCAATATCAAGACAAATTTCAATTTTTGAAAGTTTCAAAGCATTGAAAGTTGAAACTTTGACACACAATCAATGTTAAGGCACTCTAATACATCCACATAGATATCTGTGTGTGCCTATTTTTTATTTAACAGTTAGTCTTCTTTCTGTCTGTCATTCACAATGATAGTTGTGCTCCTCGTATCCTATTACCGAGGACTTTTCCACCAATACTCAGATACTTAGACTGTGGATTAAATAGATTGGGAACCATTAGCTTGAAGAGTAAAATATAATCCCACCAACAAACACTTTAAATACAACTACATCCCAGTGTGGTAATTTTGGGTGTCATTTGTAGTTTGCGTAATGCTATTGTTGTTGTCGTTTAGCTTCGTTCGTTATTCGTTCTTTATTGGTCTTTTGGTGTTGTGCTCTAAACCGGCAAACCAAGAAGTTGAATGAAAGTTCTGCTTGTGATCGACATACACTGAAAGAATTATATTCATACTATTTATGATTTTGAAAATTTAAATTAAATTAAAACGTCGCACACTGGAATATTTTCATACAAGCTGCGGCAAAAATTAGAAGGAATAGAGGTAGGACCTTGGAATTTCGCGCACACATCCCTTATCAAAAACAATTTATTGTTTAAATCCGCCCACAACCACGCTCACCTCCCATAAATATTAAAATGAAAAACGTCATAAATTTCTTATTTTAACATATATGTATGTGAAATCACAAATCATTTCCAGTGATTTTATTAAATGAAAATTGTCAGTGCCACAACCAAAGCCTAAATAAATTTTTTGTTTTTTTTTATAATTTTCGAAATTTTTTAAAAAAATTATTTTATTTTTTAATCGATGACACACGGCTATTATAGCTTTATACTCAACATAATTTGAATTGAATTGAATTCTTTATCGAGACTGATTTGTCTTCATATCCTGTTGCTTATAATAATCAAATATATCTATAACAAAAAGTGTATTAACAAGTAAAAAACGTCGTTAAGTTCGGCCGGGCCGAACTTTATATACCCTCCACCATGGGTTGCATTCCACAGAGGCTGTCGGTTTTCGTAGAAGTGCAACAAAATATATATTTTTTAATATAGCCAAACAAAACAAATACAAATATTGCAGAAATAATTTTATAAATAAATATAATATTTTTATTATTTCAAACCACGCATAAGGCAAGGATACCAATGCGTTTACAATATATATATCAAAAACAATTCAAAAAATAAATATACTTGTATCTATATTTTCAAAAAAGCTTAAATATCATAAACATTGTTAAATAGTGGTGCTATAGTCGGTTATATTTCCATTCTACTTTAATTCAAAAACTATACATTTTGAAAACTCATTATCTCACGTAATTAGTGCAAAATAACCTAACTTCATGATTCAACCAATTTTTGCCGTAAAAGAAGAAAGTACGAATTTGGAAAAATCTTTTTTTTTGCGTGTCTATGCAGTCAGAGGAATGTATACCCCGAATTCCATGATTCTAGCTGCTGCCATTTGGTTGGTACCATTTTTAACCCCCTTTTCCTATTTTACCCCCTTAAGAGTGCGTCTTTCTATCTCTTTATTTTACGTGTCTACCCAATTAGAGGGATGTACACACCGAATTTCATCATTCTAGAAGTAGCCGTTTAGTTGGTACTATTTTTATCCCTCTATTCCCATTTTACCCCTTAAAAGTACGAATTTGGAAAAAATACTTTTACATTATGTATCTACTCAATTAGATGAATGTACACACCGAATTTCATGTTTCTAGCTCTTGTCGTTTGATATGTATTATTTTTATCCCTTTTTGCCCCATTTTACCCCGTACGAATAAGAAATACTTTATGGTGCGTTTTTATACTAAAAGGGGGAATGTTCATTCCAAATATCAAGTAAATAGACATATACAAAAAAACAGTCTGAAATACTCTAAACTCTTAGGGGTATTTTCAGTCCTTGTGAGGGAAAAATTTTTCCCTCTGGGCCGATTTCGCCCACTTTCAATCCCAACCGATCTGTACCCATAAGACACATTTAAGGAAAATTTGAACCTACTAGCTCATTTCGTTCGGTAGCTAGCGTGCTTTCAACAGATAGACAGACAGACGGACAGAGGGACATGGCTATATCGTCTTAGAATTTTACCACGACCCAGAATATATATACTTTATGGGGTCTCCGATGAATATTTTAATGTGTTACAAACGGAATGACAAAGTGAATATACCCCCATCCTGGAGGTGGAGGGTAAAAAAAACTATAATGTATTATTTTAGAACTGATAATATATGAAATACAGTACCAAACTTTCTCATATCAGTGTGTGAAATAAATTAAAATGATCCACTAAGAGTAGATTACATGCTTGCTCCCGGCACTAACATATATATAGCGAACAATTGCTAAATGTATTGACTTGGACTATCTTAAAAATAAAACTTAACCTAAAATCTTACACTAAACTAAAATAATAATATGTACAGAGCGAAAATGAAAAAGATAAAAAATCTCAGCCGCTATTTTTACCGGGACAAGCAGTGACATAGAATCTCGGTGTCCCCAGAGAATCATCAAATGGAACGTCAAAACCAAACGGAGAGAGATAATTGGAAGTATTCCAATTCCATCCCGCCTGGTCATCCGCAATCCGCCTCACCAGAGAATTCTCATGAAGAGGAGGAAGCTCTGTCAATAAATCTCTCTAACATGGCCAAAACATATGTAGCCAGAGGAACAACATCCGCACATTCATAAACCATACTATTCGAATAGCGTTTCGTGCTGTGTTCAAAATGTTTACCAGTGCAAAGCCTAAGAACCTTGCGCTCCATTACCTCTAATTCCCTCATAACAGTTGGAGAAATTGCAGACCAAATAGGAAAGGCATACAAAATAACGGGCATTTACACGTCTTATACAGCAGAAGCTGTGTCTCCACCGGAAGACTTCTATTATGGAAAAGTTTGCCAAACGAGCCCTTTATCTTGTATGCCTTCTTTAGAAATATTCTAGCGTTCTCATTAATTTTCATTAGTCTACTGAAGTGAACACCGAGGTTCTTCATCCGTCCCATGAAGGGAATTTCAATACCATTACTGAATAATCTCAGGCCTTTGCTCTCCGGCACCACATATGCCTTACACTTCCTAGAAGCATTCCGGATGCATATCGCCTCACATTTCGACGTATTAACTTCAATACCCCATTCTTCATATTACCTACGAACCTCCGCAAGGTTGCTGACAGGAAACTCGTGATGGGCATAAAGTAACGAATCATCAGCATATAACAAACCAGTTGATCCTGCAAATTCGCGTGGAAAGTCGCTAATAAAAATATTGTACAAATGAGGTGACAACGTCGAGCCCTGTGGCACCCCACCGTTCACCACACCCAGTGTGGAGCAATATACTCAACTTCAGATTAATATCGATCCAATATTTACATGCGCTCGCATGCCATAAAACATTACTTCCCTAAAGTATGCTTTAAATAATTTTTTCTAAATACATTAACAGAGAACAACGAAGAAAGTATTGGAGTTCCATTTGAGTTTTCTGTCAAAGCGGACGTAAATTTTTCAAACTTTTTCTGTGCGGAGAAAAATATTTTTTCAAATAAAAAATTTAAATTTTGTATTTGATTTTTGAATTCGTTCTTCACGTTTGGAATTATGGAAGACCCACCAAAGGGCTATTCTGAACCGAAGAAACCACCGGACAAATCATCCCATGGACGGGGCGACATTGGTGTGGCTTTGAAAAACGCTGTTTTCGCCGATGAGGCCGCCAACCACAATCAAGATTCTGTTACTCTCAACATCGGGAAAAGCATGAATGCAACAGGACATGCCGACGTTGGTACAATTTTTAATGCTGCTGTTTTCCCCGACGAAGCTAATGGTCGCAAGGTATTTTCGAAGCAGGATCCTGTTTTCCTCGTCAACAAGGGCAAAATGGTGTCTGCTCCTGGACAAACATCCGCCATTGGGTCAAAGCCCTACGACACCAAAAAGAGAGGTATAATTTCTGCTAAACAAACGCCCCCTTACATACACCCATCGGCTTTTGGGTTGGAGTCCGTCGATTTTATAAATACAGATAGGAGTCATGTCGTACAAACTACTACCACCAAACATCTATCACAAGAAACTCCCACAAATGGGAACCTTACTCAGATTCAAAGTAATCCTAACAACCATGTCAATATTTTGGAAGATAAACTTTTGAGCAACCCTTTTGAAGCCAATATGGATGTGGCTATCGACTCGGATGAATACGATGAAGGTTTCCGGCCTGTACAAAACAAGAAATGCAAGCAGAATTCAAGAGGTGATTCTAAAATAGATTTTTCTAAATTACCGTCTGTTAGTTCACATACTGGTAATATAAGTAGTAATGGAGAAGAGGCTGCGAATTCGCGCAATAGATTCGCTATTTTAGGATCCTTAGATATAGAGCCAGAATCTAATAACTCACATGTGAATGTTAATATGAATCAGCCACATAAAGTCCAGCCACGTACACAGATAAAGTTTTGCCCTCCAATTTTTTTATTCAATATAAATATTGGACATTTGATCAAACAGTTAGATTCAAAAAAAGTTGTTTATAAAATTATCAACAAAAGCAGATTCAAGAGTAAGTTGTATGTTCAAGATCCCTTGATACACGCTGAGATGATGGATATCCTTAGGGAAGGTAAATTTGAGGCATATACGTACACTCCCAAGGAATTGAGAAATATAAGCATTGTTTTGCGTGGTATTTATCATGGCACGGATTTAGACGTTCTCAAGGCGGCGATGGATAGGGAGGCGCCGGATACTATAAAGGGTGTTTCGAAGTTTACGACTACACTTTCTAGGAAGAACGGTTTTGATACTGGGTGTTTTTGATTTCTTTACTGCCTGGGAAGACTATCTCCGATATTTCACACGTGAAGTATGTTTTGAGACAGAGGGTTACTTTCGAATCTCCCAAGGCTAACATGACGGCTGTGCAATGTTGGAGGTGCCAACAATGGGGTCATGTCGCAAGGAATTGTACTCGGGATCGTGCGTGCATTAAGTGCGATAAGTCTCATGAACCTGGCAAGTGCGAGTTTGTGCAGAATGAGGATAACAGGCCGTATTGTGTGAATTGCAAGGAATTTGGTCATCCATATAATTATAGGTGCTGTCCTGCCTATCTGAGATATGAGGATTTGAGGAAGAAAATTCAGGTCGCCGCTAAGGAGAAGAGGTCGCAGGTCGCAGAGGTCTGCGATTTCAATTCGAAGAACATTGCTTGGGGTGATACTGGCAATAATGTGAATGGTAACAGTCTTCTTAGGTGGATTAATGACAATTCATTGGTGAGGTTATGCGACTCTTTACCTTCATATCCGAACGGCTCTTCATTTTTGGATCATTTTTTGATCAGTCCTGATTTAATTGACGTCCTTAATCCGAATTTTTGTATTCAAACCATTCCAACGTTCTCGGATCATTTCCCATTGAAGTTGCAGATTACCTTTACTGGAGTGGAGGTTATGGTGAATAGACCCAGAGACTTTGTTTCGTTTGAGAGGACAAATTGGGATACATTTCGGAGGGATTTGGCGGCAGAGCTTGATATACATTTTCCACCGGTGGACAGAAATCTCGCTGAGCATGAGATTGATCAATATATTGATGAATTTTCCACAACGGTTGGGCTTATGACGACATTACATTCGGAGAGGATTGAATGCAGGAATAAGAAATATATAGTATCGGAGGATATAGGAAGATTATATAGGATAAAACATGGTTGGCAAAGGGATTTGAAGAGGATATCTTAAAAATAAAACTTAACCTAAAATCTTACACTAAACTAAAATAATAATATGTACAGAGCGAAAATGAAAAAGATAAAAAATCTCAGCCGCTATTTTTACCGGGACAAGCAGTGACATAGAATCTCGGTGTCCCCAGAGAATCATCAAATGGAACGTCAAAACCAAACGGAGAGAGATAATTGGAAGTATTCCAATTCCATCCCGCCTGGTCATCCGCAATCCGCCTCACCAGAGAATTCTCATGAAGAGGAGGAAGCTCTGTCAATAAATCTCTCTAACATGGCCAAAACATATGTAGCCAGAGGAACAACATCCGCACATTCATAAACCATACTATTCGAATAGCGTTTCGTGCTGTGTTCAAAATGTTTACCAGTGCAAAGCCTAAGAACCTTGCGCTCCATTACCTCTAATTCCCTCATAACAGTTGGAGAAATTGCAGACCAAATAGGAAAGGCATACAAAATAACGGGCATTTACACGTCTTATACAGCAGAAGCTGTGTCTCCACCGGAAGACTTCTATTATGGAAAAGTTTGCCAAACGAGCCCTTTATCTTGTATGCCTTCTTTAGAAATATTCTAGCGTTCTCATTAATTTTCATTAGTCTACTGAAGTGAACACCGAGGTTCTTCATCCGTCCCATGAAGGGAATTTCAATACCATTACTGAATAATCTCAGGCCTTTGCTCTCCGGCACCACATATGCCTTACACTTCCTAGAAGCATTCCGGATGCATATCGCCTCACATTTCGACGTATTAACTTCAATACCCCATTCTTCATATTACCTACGAACCTCCGCAAGGTTGCTGACAGGAAACTCGTGATGGGCATAAAGTAACGAATCATCAGCATATAACAAACCAGTTGATCCTGCAAATTCGCGTGGAAAGTCGCTAATAAAAATATTGTACAAATGAGGTGACAACGTCGAGCCCTGTGGCACCCCACCGTTCACCACACCCAGTGTGGAGCAATATACTCAACTTCAGATTAATATCGATCCAATATTTACATGCGCTCGCATGCCATAAAACATTACTTCCCTAAAGTATGCTTTAAATAATTTTTTCTAAATACATTAACAGAGAACAACGAAGAAAGTATTGGAGTTCCATTTGAGTTTTCTGTCAAAGCGGACGTAAATTTTTCAAACTTTTTCTGTGCGGAGAAAAATATTTTTTCAAATAAAAAATTTAAATTTTGTATTTGATTTTTGAATTCGTTCTTCACGTTTGGAATTATGGAAGACCCACCAAAGGGCTATTCTGAACCGAAGAAACCACCGGACAAATCATCCCATGGACGGGGCGACATTGGTGTGGCTTTGAAAAACGCTGTTTTCGCCGATGAGGCCGCCAACCACAATCAAGATTCTGTTACTCTCAACATCGGGAAAAGCATGAATGCAACAGGACATGCCGACGTTGGTACAATTTTTAATGCTGCTGTTTTCCCCGACGAAGCTAATGGTCGCAAGGTATTTTCGAAGCAGGATCCTGTTTTCCTCGTCAACAAGGGCAAAATGGTGTCTGCTCCTGGACAAACATCCGCCATTGGGTCAAAGCCCTACGACACCAAAAAGAGAGGTATAATTTCTGCTAAACAAACGCCCCCTTACATACACCCATCGGCTTTTGGGTTGGAGTCCGTCGATTTTATAAATACAGATAGGAGTCATGTCGTACAAACTACTACCACCAAACATCTATCACAAGAAACTCCCACAAATGGGAACCTTACTCAGATTCAAAGTAATCCTAACAACCATGTCAATATTTTGGAAGATAAACTTTTGAGCAACCCTTTTGAAGCCAATATGGATGTGGCTATCGACTCGGATGAATACGATGAAGGTTTCCGGCCTGTACAAAACAAGAAATGCAAGCAGAATTCAAGAGGTGATTCTAAAATAGATTTTTCTAAATTACCGTCTGTTAGTTCACATACTGGTAATATAAGTAGTAATGGAGAAGAGGCTGCGAATTCGCGCAATAGATTCGCTATTTTAGGATCCTTAGATATAGAGCCAGAATCTAATAACTCACATGTGAATGTTAATATGAATCAGCCACATAAAGTCCAGCCACGTACACAGATAAAGTTTTGCCCTCCAATTTTTTTATTCAATATAAATATTGGACATTTGATCAAACAGTTAGATTCAAAAAAAGTTGTTTATAAAATTATCAACAAAAGCAGATTCAAGAGTAAGTTGTATGTTCAAGATCCCTTGATACACGCTGAGATGATGGATATCCTTAGGGAAGGTAAATTTGAGGCATATACGTACACTCCCAAGGAATTGAGAAATATAAGCATTGTTTTGCGTGGTATTTATCATGGCACGGATTTAGACGTTCTCAAGGCGGCGATGGATAGGGAGGCGCCGGATACTATAAAGGGTGTTTCGAAGTTTACGACTACACTTTCTAGGAAGAACGGTTTTGATACTGGGTGTTTTTGATTTCTTTACTGCCTGGGAAGACTATCTCCGATATTTCACACGTGAAGTATGTTTTGAGACAGAGGGTTACTTTCGAATCTCCCAAGGCTAACATGACGGCTGTGCAATGTTGGAGGTGCCAACAATGGGGTCATGTCGCAAGGAATTGTACTCGGGATCGTGCGTGCATTAAGTGCGATAAGTCTCATGAACCTGGCAAGTGCGAGTTTGTGCAGAATGAGGATAACAGGCCGTATTGTGTGAATTGCAAGGAATTTGGTCATCCATCTAATTATAGGTGCTGTCCTGCCTATCTGAGATATGAGGATTTGAGGAAGAAAATTCAGGTCGCCGCTAAGGAGAAGAGGTCGCAGGTCGCAGAGGTCTGCGATTTCAATTCGAAGAACATTGCTTGGGGTGATACTGGCAATAATGTGAATGGTAACAGTCTTCTTAGGTGGATTAATGACAATTCATTGGTGAGGTTATGCGACTCTTTACCTTCATATCCGAACGGCTCTTCATTTTTGGATCATTTTTTGATCAGTCCTGATTTAATTGACGTCCTTAATCCGAATTTTTGTATTCAAACCATTCCAACGTTCTCGGATCATTTCCCATTGAAGTTGCAGATTACCTTTACTGGAGTGGAGGTTATGGTGAATAGACCCAGAGACTTTGTTTCGTTTGAGAGGACAAATTGGGATACATTTCGGAGGGATTTGGCGGCAGAGCTTGATATACATTTTCCACCGGTGGACAGAAATCTCGCTGAGCATGAGATTGATCAATATATTGATGAATTTTCCACAACGGTTGGGCTTATGACGACATTACATTCGGAGAGGATTGAATGCAGGAATAAGAAATATATAGTATCGGAGGATATAGGAAGATTATATAGGATAAAACATGGTTGGCAAAGGGATTTGAAGAGGATTTACCATCGGACCTTAAATAGGCACAATCCTGAATATCGTTTGCTGTCGAAACAAATTCAGTTGCTGAAGATTTTGATAAAGGAACAAGTCGAGAGGGAACAGTCGAGGCTGTTTGATGACAGGTTAAGGAATATTAAACCCGGGCCGAATGCTTATAGAAAAATTTACGAATTAATTGGTAAAGAAAGGAAGTCTCAGGTTGGGGATATTTCAGTTGGAGGCGTGGTTATTTCGGACGAGGATCAGAAGCTTGATTGTTTAGGGAATCATTTTGCTCGTGTTTATAATGGTTCTACACCTAATAGGGACGTATCTGTAATAGATGATACGATCGAGACTGTATTGTCACAGGTTCCGACGAATTTGGTGGATTTCAGTGGGGCACTTACTGCTCTCAATGGGGCTATGGATGTCAGGTTTACTTGTGTTGAATCTGTTCGGGGCTTATCCAAGTCCTTGAACAGCAAGAGGTCGTTTGGGTTGGATGATATATCCAATTATGTAATCAGGAAATTCCCAGTGAGAGCATTCGAATATTTAGTTGTTATTTATAACAACAGCATAAATAACTCGTATTTCCCCAGGGGTTGGAAAATTGCGAGGTTAATTCCCATTTGGAAGAAACAGCACTCGTCTGATATCAGCGATTTAAGGCCGATCTCTCTACTATCTAATTTAGGCAAATTATTTGAGGGGATTTTACGTGATAAGATGGATTGTGGTGTAGGTCCGGATTATATTCCCCAATACCAATTTGGTTTCAGGAAGGGACATTCCACGGTGGATGCATTGACCAAATTTAATTCTGATGTCATCAGTAATCTGAGAAGGAGGGAATGTACTGTTGCTGTATCGTTAGACATCGAAAAAGCTTTCGATAGGACCTACCATGACGGAGTTATTTTCAAGATGATACGGATGGGGTTTGCACCACATATTGTGAAGATTTTCCGAAGTTTTTTTACTGATAGACGATTCTATGTTCAATTGGGGCAGTCACGGTCCTCTATGCATTCGGTCGCTTGTGGGGTGCCACAAGGGTCAATTCTTTCTCCTCATTTGTTCAGTATTTATATGCATGATTTTCCTCACGAGTACCGAAACTCTTTGGGAGTGTTGTATGCTGATGATTGCCTGTTATATGCCCATGCGGAATCGCCAATTGAGGCGTTGGGAATTGTGTCAAGGCATCTTAAAACTGTCGACGAATTTTACTCCGAATGGGGGATTAAAATTAATACTTCGAAAAGCGAGGCAATGTGTTTGAGGAACGCTTCGGGAAGGTGTAAGAGTTGGGTCGTGCCTGAAAGTAAATGTCTGAAGTTGTTTTTGAATGGTGTGGAGATACCAGTCAGAGACAGCTTCAAATATTTGGGAGTACGCTTTAACAAATTAGTAAAGTTTAACGAGAATGCGCGATGTGCCTTGGCAAAGGCATGTCGAATTAAGGGCTCCTTTGGGAGGCTGTTTAATAGTAGAACTTTGCCGGTTCGGACTAAGTTATTGCTGTATAAGATAAGTATAAGACCGATCTTGCTCTATGGTTTCCCAATTTGGTTTACGATTTCCCCAACGGTTATGAAGAAGTTTGGCATTTTGGAACGTAAAATACTTCGCTGTTGTATAGGTAAAAACTTTCAATCATTTAATAAGCGTTTCTCAAACAGATTTGTGTATGAAACTGCCTCTGTCTTACCCATTCCTGTGTATGTGATGGACTTAATTAAGAGATTTGTAAACAGACTTTTAATACACGATAACCCGTTGATACAGGGTGTAATTCGGGATCAATCTGGTTTCGATTGGTATAACAATTATTATATCGCATCTCTTGGAATGGATTTATCTATGGACGTGGCGTCGACTTTGTGTCCTGAGTTCTATAGTCATGCTCACCCCGGCACACACAGAGGTTAGTTGTTCACTTAAATGTAGAAGGTATTTTGGGTGTTGTGTATTTGGCGTTGTTTGTTGTGCTTTCGAAGGATTTGATGTTTCCAGACTGTGCGAGAACGAAGTTCAAACAATTTTGATTGCGTTGGGTTTTGTTTTTGTGGCGTTTCGGAGCATCCAGTTTTTTCGGTGATGTTCGATGAAGGCTGAATACGCTACATTCAAACTATCACTATTATGTTTAATATTTTGGTTGTTGTTTTTTATATCTTCTCACATTGAATATATTAGGGTTAGATTAAGTTTTAGATTAAGTATTAGATTAAGTTTAGATTAAGTATTAGATTTAAGCATATTACATATGAGATAAGCTCTCACGTTATGTAAGTGCCGGGAGCAAGCACGAATTCTCCACCTTTACAGTCAATGTATATATGTTACACTTAATATTAAAAAAGCAAGATGCTGTATAATTACTTTATAGTTATTAGAACAATACGTAATAGTTTTAAGAATTTTCTAAATTATGTTTTCAAAAACCATTTGTATGTTATAAAAAGACTCAATAAATCTAACTTGAACTTGAAGAAAGTATTGCTTAGAAGGTTTTACCATTTCAGTAATTAAATCGATGTTGGCAGCTATAAGCGGAATATTCTTTTTAAAATGAATAAATAAGACAATAGTTTAAAAATATTTGTAAATGCCGAGGCATCGATCGGCCTCGAAAGTATAGTTTTATACTGAATACAACCTTCAGGTAAACCACTGTCTGAAAAGGAAAGCAAAAACGTAATTACC
Source organism: Polietes domitor (assembly GCA_947397865.1). Taxonomy (NCBI): domain Eukaryota; kingdom Metazoa; phylum Arthropoda; class Insecta; order Diptera; family Muscidae; genus Polietes; species Polietes domitor. The sequence goes on from OX377622.1 coordinate 70,043,332, forward strand.
ATTTTCTAAAGGCTAAAAAACACCTCAAGTGCTCCTATTTTCTACGAACTAAACGACATTTCAATGCGATACATGGTTTCCGAGATACATCCCAATAAAATAACATCTCTTATGATGAAATTTGCAACTATTTTAGCATTTATGAACTTTAAATGCATCCACAGCTAAAATTAACCGCGATATTGTCAAAATCTTTTAGAATATGCTTCATAGGAATGTTGTTTGCAAAATTCAATCAGTAAAGTTGAGATTTGGGCGCATGCAATTTGGGAGTTTATGCCGCTTATAATACCCTGTGCGTCGCCAAAGAAACACTTCATAAAATGTATGAAAAATGTTTCATAAAGCACAAATTAATGAAAAGTGTCATAGATTTTATGAAACATTTCTTAGAAACTATGAAATGCAGTTCTTCATTCGATGATTTTTTTTATACAAATTCATTATTTTTCATAATATTCACAATTTTGTGAAAAAGTTTCATAAATATTATTAATTTATACTGAAGTTTCCAATATAAACAAAATAGCAAAAAGGTCTGACTTGTTGACTAACCAATCAATACACACCACCATTGCGAGAGTATGGCTTTGATCAAAATCAGGGTAGATACTTATGTCAGAGTTAACAGAGGACAAATGAGAATTGCTAGCATCCAACCGAATAAAGTCGACACACTAAAAACGTAGTTGTATTTTATGAAACATTTCATAAAAACTATGAATTCCTTCATTATATTTATGAAGACATTTTATAACACAAATATTTTATTGGTTATTTTCACTAATTTAACAATTTTGTTTTATGAAATATGATATATATTTTTGGAAATTTTTTATGAAACATTTAATTTTATTTACGATTTTTTCATACATAAAACGTTATCAAATACCAAAACATTGCTGATTCCGAATTTCCGTGTGGAAGTTGCATTGGATTTAATTTAACATTTGAATATGAGCTATTTGGTGGGTGGTAGGTAACAGAAGCGGCGTGGCAATTTCGCCCATCTTCGAACTTAAACTAAGTGGGGGGAAAATATTACCATGTACAAAGTTTGAATTGATTCCGGATATGACCCAAACAAGTTTAAAAGTCATGAAACGCATTTGGTCCAAACTTGGTGTCTTCAGCCACTCCTTCAATGCGTTACACTTTCATTTGGTACAGAATAAAGTGTAATGCATTGAAGGAGTGACTTAAGACTCTGTAGAGTGAGAGTATAAAAATCGACGTTATTTTGAAAACATTTCAGTATACATACATAAGGCTGGATCGCTCAAAGACTGATGTCGAATTCCTACAGTCCATATTACACTTGAACCAAATAATATACATCGGAAACTTCAGGTAAATATAGTTAATTGACGTTTTTAGTTTTTCATTTTCTCATCCATGACTACAAATTTCCAAAGTATATAATGTTTCTCCCTATGACATCGGTTTAAACGCCAAATCATAGAAGAGAATGTGTTCTAAAAATACTTAAATTTCAAGCTTCTATCTTTATAAGGTTAGTATTAACAACCATTTAATATTTTGTCGCTTAAAAGGCAAGATTTGAGTAAACTTGAAACAGATGTTACTGCTGAACTAATACAGGTAGAAACAAGATATTTAAAGTATTTTTAATAGATATTTTCCTCTTTAATTTGAGATATAAAATAATTTTTTGAAAATTTTTAGCCTTTGGAACTTTGTAGCCTTTGAAGGGTCAACAGGATGAGGAAATGAAAATCGAAAAACGCCAAGTAACTACGCAGCAAAAACTCTCATTACAAAGTAATGTGGGGAATAAGGCAAAACCAAAAACCTTCACTACTTATTTTTCGGATCCGTTTCTAATTATTTTTATAAAGGGATTGTACAAAAATATGTACTTCCACGTACTCTTGCAAAGAGTTGCGAAATAAGTATTTCCATGCACGCTTACGAAAAGTTAATAAATAAGTACTTCTAAACGAGTTGTAAAATAATTGGCCCCAGGAAGATACAAAATAAGTCATTATTGATAACTAGCCAAAAAATGTATTATCAATAATGGACTTAATAAGTGATAAAAACAACATTTTTATTAAATTATGTATTTTGTATCGTCTTGTTAACAATATGAATACAGAATTTAGGGCTGTTTTTCTTTAAGCCTGAATAACTAAGCTGCGATAACAACAGCACTGCTATTCTCTGACTCACCACAAAAGTGTAGAAAATTAATTTTTAAAATCTGAACTTCTATGAAATTTAACTTGCCAATAACTACTTATTTAAACCATTATAAGGAAGTAATTATTTCATACTTCAAAATAATGCAGGGCGTAACGAGCTGTCATTACTAGGTAATGCTAAAAATAATGAGGTGACAATAACGAGTTTATATTTTGAGGGTATATTTTGCCTATAGTTTCATATGCATATCATCCGATTCAAGTGCAACGACTTTTTTAAATTGTCGTACGGTGTTATTACAATTAAACAATCTTAATTTCTGGAGCATGTTTTTCTTGACCCTAATGTAGTGTACAACCCTTTTTCGTCAAGTTCCTATTTTTAATGATATCTTCTGTCTTCTCGCCAATATTCTCTCTTCGATGTTAGATGTAAAGTTTTCTGCAAGACAGTTTTCCGATAATTACAGTTTCGATAACTCGAATGTTATCAAAAGTTTTTACCGATTTTTTGTTTGTTTTATTTTTTTTCATTCAAATGAACTCAAAATAATACAAAAGTATTTTTTTTTTTTTAATTTGGATGACTAAGATAGTTATCGAATATTTTTTTCTGATTTTTTTTTATATTGAGTTAATTTTGTAAGAAATGCAGTATTTTTTTTTGATTTTTTTTTAATATTACGAGATGATGGGACCTCTCTGTATTAAGGTAGCGATACATAAAAAATCATATTTCCGAAAGAGCACCCAATGCAAAACTTTCGATAACTTTCGAGTTAACTCGAATATAAATTAAATGATATCCGTACGGGCAAATGGGCTGTTCCAGGACAAGACGTAGTCCCTGGTGATTACGGATTTGGCTCTAAACCAAATACATGAATGCCCTTTTACATGGGTTTGCCATGGGAGCGGTGAATTGACTCCCTGTGGTATAATGTGTCTGTTCTATACTACTAGTCTTAGAGCCAGTCTCAAAAGACAGAAAATACATGCCCGATGTCCGTTCTATACTATCAGTCCTTTGGTTGAGCGAAATTTCGTGGAACAATAGAAGTTATAGAATGATTTCCAAAATAAATCGATTTCCAACTATTGGCGGACGTATTCATCAGAGTGACTTGCATGAATCTATACCATGGACGAGGTCTTTGGTTAAATATAGTATACATTTCCACAATTTGAATAAATAAAAATACAAATTCCTCACACATTTTATTGAAAGCGGACTTACATAATTGCTAGACCTTGTCTATTAATGGTTGGACAGGATTGCAGCACTCCCACCCCAGGGTAAGGGTGGTATACAAAATTCGACCCGGCCGAACTTAACGGAGATTTTGCAGATCTTGGAGTCTGCCCTTCTGGCTGTGCCCGACAAAGTGAATATTTGCAATGTTTCACTGCAAATTGATGTCCTTTTTCTTTTTGCCATCCCCCCACCTTCGGCATCCTGTTCGCTCATGAATGCTTTCCCCCAAAAAAAAGGACGCATTTTTTCGTATGTATATACGGGCAGGAATACCTTAACGTCTGGCTTCCAGGCTCTGTGTTTCTGACGAGTGAGTGAGTAGGTAGGTGGTTGCAGGCGTGCGTAAGTCAGTGAGAGCTTGCGTGTGCGTGCGTTAGTTGAAGTGTCTATGGCTATGTTAAATATAAAGATTTTTAAACAAAGTGAAGGCTTCCTTGTTTTATATGAAATTTTAACATTTTTGTAGACGATGATGGCGCACGGAAGAATAACATAGCTAACATTCCGTCTGCGACATTCCAGTCCAGTATACTAAGCAGTCATGCCAAGTCGTCACAATCCCATCGACCTGTGTGATAGCAATTTAATGATAACAACTTCCCTCTGGTTATGTGTGTTCGGTTTTCAGCATTTCATTCTTTCCGAATTCTTTTTATAACCTAAAGCAAATGTTAAGTTTATCCTTTAACTGGCGACTTCTTTTACTATCTATCTGGGACCTAAAATTCACATATATTTTGGTTCCTTATGGAATTTCAAGTTGTTTTTCACTCGGTGGCAATGTGGAAACGCTGTCTGGAGTTTATTTAAAATTCAGTCCAGCCGTTTTATTAAAATCATTTAAAAAATTAATCAAACTAACTAGATAATTAATCAAATCTTAAAAAATGTATTATTGAAATCAATTAAAAAAATAACTATAAAATTAATTAAATCTTAAAAAAAATAATCAAATCGATTAAAAAATTAATCATGTCGATTTAAAACTTAATCAGGTCTATTAAAAACGTAATCTGGTTTATTAAAAACTTAATCAATTTAATAAAAACATTAATCAGATGGTTTAATAACTTAATTAAATCAACTAAAAATAATTTAATTAACTTAATATAAGTTCAGTCGGCGACTTTTCACCTTATAATTTTTGCCGCCAAAGAATTTTCCCTCGATTACAATGGGAAAATGCTGTCTGTAGTTGGAGTGCAATTAAAATTCGGTACGACCTAATTTTTTATGTAATAACAACAGAGTTTTCATTCAGTACTACCACTATCGATGGGTTTTATGTGCGGGCGTTTGTGTCATTTGTTTTCTTCTACTTCTCTGATAGATAGGAGTAGTTGAAGGAAGCACAGTGGGAATGCACAAGTCATACTCTCCAGATATTTTTATTTTTTGCCTAAAAAGTAATACTTTAAATTTAATTCAGATTTCTGACATTTGAGTAGTGAAACTAGACGATATTAGTTCTCATTTGATAGTAGCCCTATGGAATAAAGTATGTACATTCGATCACAGTGGACGCACAAGTCATCTTTTCCAGGTTTTTATTTTAAATTTTAGGCTAAAAATTAATATTTTGAAAATTATTACAGGATTATACATAGTGAAATTACATTATCATTCAATTAGGATGGACTATCTGGAAAAATAGAAAATAAAATGTCAACCAACATCACATTAAAATAATGTCAAAACAACACAAGCGTTCCATCCTAGATAAAATAAATGCCTTTACAACTTCCATACAAAATAATTATATTATTTGAACACTGATATCTCAGGACATACATAAGCCGGTATAAGCAACAGACACTCCTTAAAAATGCAAGAACTGACTCCCTATGCTTAGAGAAACCCAATCAATGACAGATTGAATTATAAAAAATCGAATAAATCAAATCGACTAAAAAATTAATCAAATCTATTAATTAAAATAATCAAGTTGATAAAAACATAATAAAATCAATTTAAAAATTAATTAAATCAATTTAAAAATAATCAAATCGTTTAAAGATTAAAGAAACCCCTATTGAATAATTAATCATAGTATTTAATTGATAAATTACACAATTCCATTAAAAAATTGATCAAAACAATAAAAAATTATTAAAATCGAATAAAATTTAACCAAAAATAAAATCAATTAGAAAATAATCAAATCAAATAATAAAATAAATAAACAAGTAATCAAATCAATGGAAAAATTAATAATATTAATATTAAATTAATAAATTCGAAACTTGTCAAATCATTCAAAAAAAATCATCAAACAATGAAACAAATAATCAAATCAATTAAAAAGTTAATGAAATCAACAAAAAAATGTATCAAATAAATTAAAACAAGCACGGAGTGCATTCACAGTATTAAGGCTGTTTTTCTTTAATACTGGACAACTAAGCTGTGATAACAAAAATCTAAATAAAATGTTAAAATTTCACTCAAAATAAAAAATTCTTTGTTAAAATTGCCGCCAACAGCAATATTAGGGCTGTTTTTCTTTAACCCGGGATAACATGCTGCGGTAACAAAAACGTTAATAAACGTTAATTTTTTGCTCAAAATAAAAAATAATTTTTTCACATTGTCGCCAACTACAATATAAATATATGCATCAGAAGAAATTTTCAAAAAAATATTTTGTGTTGACTTTATTGGACTTTGCCTCGATAACCATCATTTTGACTTACACTGGATAATTAGGTTAAAGCCAAAAAATATTTTGTGTTATTTTTTTTTGAACATTTGTTTTGATACAAATATTTATATTTTAGTTGACGACAATGGAAAAAAATATTTTTTTATTTTGAGTAAAAAATTAACTTTTTATTAACGTTTTTGTTGTCGCAGCTTATTATCCCGGCTTAAAGAATAACAGCCATATTATCTGCAGATTACACTGAAACAAAATGTTTGATACTGAAGCATACTAAAATTGAGTCTGAGAAATGTACTCAATCTAAGAACATTTCTAGTTAAAATGAGTAAATAAAACTCATTTTGAATAAATTTTACTTGATTTCAGTATGAACGTACTACATTCAAGTAAAAAATAAACTTAAATTGAGTAAAGACATACTGATTGCCAAACAGATACCATTTTCCATAATTTTAGTACATTTTTACTGGAATTTAGAACACTTTTTTTCAGAGTGTAGAGGCTGTCGACTTTACATAAAAGTGCACTATCATATTATGAAAATTGTAATATTGCCTATTAACGATAACAGCTAGAAATTTGGAGTGTACATTCCTCTAATTGAGTAGATACATAATACATAATAAAAAAAGTATTTTTTTCCAAATTTGTACTTTTTTAGGGGTAAAAAGGGAAAAGATGAATAAAAATGGTACCAACCAAACGACTGCACCTAAAATAATGAAATTTGGCGTATGCATTCCTCTGATTGCGTAGGCACGTAAAATAAAGGGATTTTTCGAAATTCGTACTTTTTGAAGTTAAAATGGAAGGGGGATACAAATTGTACCAATCAAATTATCGCAGCTAGATTCATGAAATTCGGAGTATATGGTGCCAAGTAAATGGCTACAGCTAGAATGATGAAAGTCTGTGAGTACTTCCCTCCAATGGCGTAGACACGTAAAATAAAGAGATTTTCGAAAGACGTACTTTTGAGGGGGTAGTATGGAGAAAGGGATAAAAATGGTACCAATCAAATGGCCCGCAGCTAGAATCATGAAATTCTGTGTGTACATTCCTCTGACTGCATAGATACGAAAAATTAAAGGTTTTTTCCAAATTAGTACTTTCAAGGGATAAATGGGAGCAGAGGGACAAAAATTGTACCAACCAAACGGCTGCACCTAAAATAATGAAATTCGGCGTATACATTCCTCGGATGTATGCATTCCTCTGATTGCTTAGACACGTAAAAGAAATGGATTTTTCGAACTTCGTACTTTTAGGGGTGTAAAATGGAAAAAGGGATAAAAATGGTACCAATCAAATGGCCCGCAGCTAGAATCATGCAATTCGGCGTATATATTCCTCGGACTGCATAGACACTCAAAATAAAAATATTTTACCAAATACGTTGCTTTTATGACATGGATTTTCAAGATTTATACTTTTGAAATTAAAATAAGATGGGAATACAACCAACCAAACGGCTATATAAAAAATGGAACATTTCCCTATAATGTTACTGAACTTTTACGAACATCGACAGCTTCTGCATCCATGGATGAGGGTATATAAAGTTCGGCCCGGTCGAACTCAACGCCGCACAGTGTATTATCAGCGTCAAAAACCACCAAATTTCGTGTGCTCAACTTTACTGATTGAATTTAAGCATATTCTAAAAGATTTTGCCAATATCGCGGCTAACTTAAATTTCATCATAATAGAGGTTATTTAATTCAGATGTATCTCGGAAATCATGTATCGCATTGAAATATGTCGTTTAGTTCGTAGAAAATAGTAGCTCTTGAGGTGTTCTTTTGCTTTTAAAAAAGTGTAACTACGTTTTTGTTTTCCCTTTGAGACAGTGGTTTACCTAAAGGTTGTATTTATTTAGTATTGTTAATTTTCTACAGCATAAAACTATATTCGCGAGGCATTTGCATTTAAAATATTAAATATTATTAAACTATTGCCTAATTTATTCATTTTATAAAGAATATTCTACTTATAGCTGCCAACATTGATTTAGTTACTGAAATGGTAAAACCTTATAAGTCAAAAATCAAGCAATACTTTCTTCGTTGTTAATGTATTTTGGAATTTTTTAAAGCATACTTTATGGATGTAAGGTTGTATGGCATGCGAGCCCATGTAAATATTGGACCGATATTAATCTCAAGTATAAAGCTATAATGGCCGTGTGTCTTCGATTAAAAAATAGAATAATTTTTATCAAAAATTTCAAAAATCGTAAAAAACTAAAAATTTTATTTGGGCGTTGGGCGTGGCACTGACAATTTTCATTTAATTGTGTACTCAAATTAAATCACTGGTAATGATTTGTTTTAACATATATGCTAAAATAAGAAATTTATGAGGTTTTTACTTACATGGGAGGTAGGCGTGGTAGTGGGCGAATTGAAACAAAAAATTGTTTTTGATCTAATTTTAAGATATGTATAAAGGATATGTGCCCGAATTTTCAAGGTCCTGCCTCTATTCCTTCTAATTTTTGCCTCAGTTTGTATGAAAATATTCCACTGTGCGCCGTTTTTACTTGTTTTAAAATTTTTAATTTTTTAGATTCTTACTAATGCGTGGATATATTTTTTATCCCCCCACTGTGCGATATATGAATGCGGAATGGTGTTCGAATGGAAAATGTTGATGTGGTCGTAACGCGCTGTTTGTTTGTTGTTATTGTTATTTACGCTTTTACAACAGAAACCAATAAATCTCTGCAGTATGGCTGACTTTACGGACTGACTGACTGACTGCCTGCCAGAGGAGTCAGCCAGCCAGCCGGCGAGCAGTAAACAGTCCGCAGTCCATACTCCTTGCCAGCCTTTCGGGCGAATAATGGATTTTTATGAATTTTCATTCAAAACCCGCAGCACAGCACTACAGTTGTTATGGTGTGGTATTCTCGTTCCGTGTGTCTCTGGTGGGATCGGTCCTCTGTCTCTGCTACTATCCGTTTGTCATTCGGTATGTGTTTGTTTAACTGTGGCGGAGGCACGGTACACGGGTACCGGCTACAGTGTGCGCCAGCACGCATTTAAAATCTTAATTGGTTTCTGTTGTTTGCTTATTATTACTGACACTGTCACAACAACAACAACAACAACAACAACAAAAACAAACAACACCAGCGGCAACGGCAACAGCAGCAGCAACATCACCAGAATCAGCACCAACACCAACAAAAATCCACGGCCATAACAATTATTGCGTTTCTGTCTGTTTAAAGTTTCCATTTTGTCCTTTTTATCGTCTGTGCCAAATACACATGCCGGTCTTTCAGACACGGTCTCTCCGTGAGTGAGTGTGTGCGTGTAGAGTTGCCCGGCTCACCCGGAATGGTTGAGATTTCATCAATATGATGATGATGGCAATGGTGGCACGATGATGATGGCAATGGTCGGCTTGTTTGGTCTCTTTCCCATTTCGTCGCACTCTCTTGTTTTTTCTGTTGGCATTGCGACAATTTCTCAATGTTTTACTTTGATTCCCTTTTAAACAGCAACTGACTGACAGAGTTCCATGTGTGTGTGTGTGTGCGTGTGTCTTTCAGTCCTTTTCGCCCTCAGCTTTTGTCTGGTGGCTTCTACGTACTCTGGTGTAACTGGATGGATGGTGGTGTACTTTATGTTCATTACTTCCACCTCGGCGATTGTTAAAGGCCATCAGGAAGGCAGGCAGGCAGGCTGTAGAGAAGGTTGGCCATGTTTTATGGCCAAGAGATTACAAATTTGGTTATATTAAATTTTATGGCTAACAACGGAACACAAACAAACACATGAAACACAAGGCTGGCAGATAGGCACCCCTTTTCATAAACGCTTAAATGGCCCATAGTGTAATTTGTAGTTTAAATCACTTTTTCGGGTGAAGACCATTTTCCCCATCGGGACGATGATATTTCAGCGTTCCGGTTCACATTTTGTAATAATATTTATATAATTGTGTGCCTATCTGCATACTTACGTGTGCATGTATAAAATGGCCGTAAAATGATTCTACTTTCGCACAGTGGGACATTTAAAACCCGCCACAGTTTTACTGGAAATTTGTCCTAAAGCTATGAAAATTTTTTTATTTATTTTGGTCTTCCAAAGTGGAAAAATAATAAACAAATTATAGGGATATTTTAGTTGATTTTACTTTTCGTCAACGATGATTTCACTTTTCGAAGTGTATTTTGAGAAAGACCTATAGACCAATAAATATGGTTTTAACTTCAAGGTAACTTTGTGGGACAGGACATCTGAGACATTTTTCAAATTGGGACCTTAAAATAAGATGAAAAATTACAGTCATATTTTCGATATCTCGTTCAGTTTTCGAGTTATCAGATTTTTTGGAAAATGAGCTCAATAAAAAAATTGAATTAGAAATAAGAAAAATAAATATTGTTTGTATTAACTTCAAGGTAACTATGTGGGACAGGATATCTGAGGCATTTTTGAGTAGTGGACCTTAAAATTAGAAGACAAAATAGGGTCATATTTTCGATATCTCTTTTAGTTTTCAAGTTATCAACTTTGAAGAATATCGAAAAAATATTGTTTATTTATTTATTATGAATTACAATACAAAGTAAATTTATTATCTAATTTTGGGTCCAGGGATTGAGCCGGGGTGACTACGACCATTGTAGCTACTTATTGCAGCGACAGACCAGAGCCTCTGGTGGGAATCGAACCCACAACCCCCACGTTGAAAGCCATGATAGAGCATGCAACCAACTCGACTACCGGGGCGCTCCGAAAAAATATTGTATTTTTGTAAAATGAATTCAATATAAAAAATAAAGAAAATTTGTCAGTAACTACTTTAATTATCAAAATAGGTAAAAAATAGATTTTTTACTTTTTTAGTTCAAAAGCAAAAATCCGGAAAATTTTTCGATAACTATCAAAAAAACTGGAACTAGTCGATATTAGCTTTCACTTTGTAGAAATCCCATATGAACAAATTCAGCTCAATATTGAAGAAATATATATTTTTTTGATAACTAACGTAGTTATCGAAACTGAAAAGAATCGATTATGCCCTTTTTATTATTTTGAGCTCTAAAGCCAAAAATCCGGTAAAATTTTCATTTGGTCCATCGATTAAAGTATTTCCATTTTGCCATAGTGGCCACATAAATTCACCTTTTCATTTATTTTTCGAGATCAGTAAAAAAATCGAAACAATTAAAATACTATCTTTCGTAGTTATCGTAATTGGAAAATAATATATATCATAACTAAAAATATCGAAAAATAACTGGCGTTTAAAGAAAAGAAAAGTAAAGTAAAATTATTCGATAACTGGCGTGGTTATCGAAATATATAATAACAATCCGCCAAATTGTACAAAGTTTCCAAAAAGGAGGAAAATAGCTCATTTTCTAAAGAACTCTCGAAAATGATGGGTTAACAATTAATAAACCCTCCTTCCAATGTTAAAACAATTCGAAATGATTCAGTATTCAACATGTCCATGCAATAGGGGTTAACATTGCTGTTGCTGCATTATATATTATATTAATTAAAATCTATTGGAAATGGCCGATTCGAACATGCATCCTCATCTATATCCACTTTTCCAAAGGAACAAAGTAACTAATGAGCCAAGCTGCCATGTGATAATTATTTTATAAAATTCTTTGTAAGTCTAAGTGTAGTTTTTGATTTTGCATTCAATAAAAATACAGACAGCTTTTTTTATCGAATTTCCATTGTTATGGATTTCGAATTTCCACAATCGATATATGCCATAGTTATCGATTGTGGAAATTCGAAAAAGGCTTTTATCGATAACTATGTAAGTTATCGATTACCGAGGCAGTTTTCTATAACTAAACAAGTTATAAAATTTTCCTGAAGTTGAGCTCATCATTGGAGCGAAAAAAAGTTTTAACCTACGTTAGCTCAATAACTAAGCGATTTATCGATAACACTTCAAGAAAAAATACAAATTTTGTGTCCGATACCTACGAATTTATTTTAGTGTGCTTTGAAGCATTGTGTGGATAATTAAATTACATTTTAAATAAACATTTTGTGCCCAAGTCCTAACATAGTATTTTTGTCTACATTGAAGCAAATTGTTTAGCTTTTTTATAGATATTTTTTTTTAATTTGTATGGACTCTCATGTCGCTTGCATGTTCAATTAAAGCTAATTGTGATGGCTACAAATGTTACTTCGACATTAGCCTTATTCCTTTTTTCATAAAAATAGAAAAAAATATTTCGTTTTATTTTTTAATATCTAGCATTCTAAAGAAGAAAATAATATCTATATGTAAAAGTTCTATGGATAAATGTAAAAGTTATAGACGCAAAAGATTTTTTTAAATTATGTTTTTTTTTTATTTTTTTTAAATGGCACAATATAGTTATTTTTTTTTTATTTTGTAATAGCTGTGAAAAGATTTAACTACTAATCTAAACTAAAAATATAATCTCGATTGTTGCAATTGAAGTCGCAATGGTAATAATTTCGATGGAAATTATTGTAAAAATCGCTGCAAATTTTACATTATTATTATTTTTAAATTATTAAATTTAAATTTAAATAGCTCCTTAACGACATTTCAGATAAATTTCTTTGAATTATTTTTCGTTTTTTTAATACCTAATATTTTAAAGACCTGTTTTTAAATTATTTTCGCTTGTCTACGGCGAATGATCCAAAATCCCTCAATTATTACAAGAAATCTATAAACCACAGGAGTCTATAATTTGATGTCTCTACGTAAAGAGCTCGTAGTTAAAGTTAAAATATTTCTTATCTGAGTTTTATAGAATTCAAGTAATAGTTGAGTGATTTTTGACCAACGAGTATAATTTCAAAAAGAGGCCTTAAGAGTTTTTTTAACTTTTATTATATTTTACCCCAACTTTTATAAGCCATGAAAATTATAGGGTACTGTCTTTAAGATAAGATACCACATTTATTCCATACCATTTTTTTTTTCAATTCTTTAGGTTTGTATTACAAAAATAGCGTAGACCAGACTAATATATATTTGAGTTTCCTACAAAAATAATTTTTACGTACAATTTATATTTATCCATCGACTTACCATTCATAGTGAAATTTTGCAAATCGATATTGTAACATGTTTACTTTTGTAAGACCTTAACGATTAAATTGGTATTAGTCATCTTTTATTTTGACCACCTCCAATCACCAAACCCAAAATATACTCTCTCGACAACTGCTAAATTATGATCCTTCATAATTATCAACAATAATTCATAGACTAAACTGAGAAGAAGAACACTGGCCTAGATCTAGCATAGTGTTGTGAAGTCAAACTAAATATGTAAATATATGTATACCGATGAATAGGCCAGCTGTTAGCATAAGATTTGCATAATACATTTTGCATTTTTGACAAGTCTTTTGTTTCAATTTTTTCTCTTAAGCAAGGCGATAAATGTCGATAAATGAATGAAATTAAATTAAAAAGGTGAGTCATGATCTTGAATATTTGAATAATATTTTTCTACGATCGTCATTGTAACCCAGCAAAAACTCGCTGCCCCAAGTAAAGTTATTTTTATTTTGTAAATCTTCATTAGAGAAAAGTACTTACAAATATTTAATAGATAAGTACTTCCTTGCACAGCAAACAAGTGAGGATGAGAAGGATATATCTGAAAAATATTGCTGACAGAGGGAGAGAAATATAAAAAAACTGTGAAAAATACTCCAGCCTGCGAATGACATTTAAATAAATTACAATAGTTGAAAGCAGATACTACTCTCAGTCCGAAACACAGTGGTTCACTGTAATTCTGTAATTTTGGAACGGAAAGAGATATCTTGACGACATTTCACTGTCTTAGATGTTTTCCAGATGATTTGCAAAATTCAGGTTGACTAGCGGGTACGGGGTCCACTGGACAACCCTTTGATGTCTATCACGATAAGTACTTACTAGGGTATCCAATTATTCCGACTTTTACATGATTCGATTAATCGTTTATTTGAAAACAGCGAATTTCCAATTAATCGAATAATAGCAAAAAGAATTATTCGATTAACCGATTAATTGTTCACTTCAATAGATCAATAAATAACGATACTTTTTCATACTTATTTCAATGTACAGGTAAAAAATCTGCCATAACACCTCGAAAGAGTTTGTTTTGGCTCTAAATATAAATCATAATGTATATTTCTGAACGATTTTGACTTCTATAGTTTTAAATTCCAAATAAGTATTTTTATAGTGTTTTTATTTTATTTTTTTTGGCTTATGCGATAGAATGTTGGATTTTATTCCAATTTATAATTTCATCCAAGTAAGTGCTTATATCATTGACGGACCTATACAATCCATTGTGTACAAATTTCCTTCATTTACTATAGAACACCACCAAACGAAGTCAACGGATTATTCAAAATCAATTTATAATGCAAACCAGATTTTTACTTTTCTAAATTTTATAAAATAAAACCTATAATTTCGATTAATCGATTATTTGGAATAATTTATTCGAATTATTTCTTATTCGAAAATTATGATTTTTTCATTATTCGCACAAATATTTGAAAAGAATTGTTCGATTAATCGAATAACATTTAATCGGTTGGATACCCTAGTACTTACCAAGTTATGCTAGAAATACATCATGTTTTTAACCCATTACCGCCCTCTGTCCCCATATGAGGACACCTGTTTAGTGCGAAACATTCGAACAACAGTTTTTTCTGGGTTAAATATTACATAAATATTTAAATTTTCCCACTTTAAAACTAATAAATTTGTCACAATCTATTCAATCATTTAGCCATCATAAGGAGGTGTTGAATATTTTGCCAGAATATTCGGAAATATTCCAAAGTACATTATTCCATTGAACATGTCAACTGCCACCCACCCATCCACCTCCCACACCTCCTCGAACTTTACTCAAATCTTCATTTGTATTTTGACTGAAACATATTTACAAACATTTGTACATGTCGCAGAGGCAAAGGCAGGAGTGGGAGCAGCAGCAGCAGCAGCCGTCGCGTACCATCCTCAAAAACACACGCAAATATTCGCATCTCTTCTCATTATTTTCGCATACATTTTGTAAATTTTACACCTCAATGACTGCCGAAACCAAGCAAACGAAAAACACAACAACCAACAAATGCCAGTAAGGAATGCTGCGATGCGGGGGAGGGTTTTGCTTAAAAATGCCATAAATTTTGCTTATATTAATTTTATGGCTAAAAGTGGATGGTGCTCCGTCCGCACTTTTTAAGGGTGGAACATTGTTTTTAATAGAGACATTTTGCCGACAATAGCAACAGCAGCAGCACAGCACGCACGCATCTAACCCAAAATAGAATAGAATCTGAGATGTTGTGTTTTGAGCATTATTTTGTGGTGCGGCCATAAAATGTGTGTGTAAATGTTCGCTCTTAAATTTAAATTTGTTTTTAAAGTAATGACACATTCTATTCTGTGTAAATGTATTTGGCACAATCACTAAAAATGATGGAATTGTCTGCTTTCGGTCACAATTAAATGGACAATATTTAAAACTTGGAAATGTGTCATTAAGCGCGAAAAATCTTCTTTTGATTGTAGTTTCAAAAATGGACGAGATTTGAGCTTCAAGAAAAAAATTCACACATATATATGTATACTAGCATCAACCGCTGCTTCGCACGCCAAAAAGCCAGTTATTTGTTATAAGTTTTAACCGTTTCTATTTTTGGATAGTATTTATTTGTATTTTTATGTGGTACTGTTTTTATCCCGCTCACCCCTATAAGTACAAACTTCGAAAAAATCCATTTATATTGTGCTTCTACGTTGCCAGAGGAATTTATATACCGAATTTCACGACTATAGCTGCAATACTTTAGTTGGTACCATTTTTATCCCTTTTTATCCCCTCGCCCCTTATAAGTATATATTTTGAAAAAAATACATTTAGATTTGTGACTCTACGTTCTCAGAGGAATTTACACACCGAATTCCACGACTATAGCTGCAATACTTCAGTTGGTACCATTTTTATCCCTTTTAGTCCCGCTCACCCCTTTTAAGTACAAATTTCGAAAAAAAAAATCCATTTAGATTACGCTTCTATTTTGTCAAAGGCATTTACATACAAAATTTCGCGACTATTGCTGCAATACTTAAATTATTACCATTTTTGTCCCTCGCAACCCTTAAAAGTACACATTTTTAAAGATCCCATTTTAATGCGCTTATTTCACGGTTCTAGTTGTAATACTTTAGTTGGTACCATTTTTATCCCTTTTTGTCCCGCTCACCTCTTATGAGTACAAATTTCGAAAAATCAATTTATGTTGCAAGTCTACGTTGCCAGAGAAATGTAGATACCGATGTTCACGAATATAGCTGCAATACTTAAATTGGTACAATTTTTATCCCTTTTTGTCTCTTTCCTCCCTTAAAAGTACAATTTTCGAAAAATTCCTATTTTTTTAGCTTGTCTACATGGTCATGGCAAGGAATTTTCGGCCCATTTTACCCCATAAAAGTACGAATTCGTTTTGGGATCGTTTGGGAACTACCCTGGCTCCAGCCGTTTGGTCTGGGGCTGGTCAATGATAAGTCAGTCAGTCAGTAACGCAACTCTTTTATATATATATATATATATATATATATATATATATATATATATATATATATATATATATATTTCTTGGCGAGTTGGGATTCGTGGTTTTAACTTTTCTACTTCATTAATGGCCCGATTTTTATTTTTATTATTTATTATAAAATTATTAAAAAATCTGAAGTAAAGACAAAACTTCCACAAAAATAACATTTTTATCGTTTCCCCCAAATTTCTTCCTTTTTTTCATGAAGAATACCTAATTTATAAACAAAACAATTCAAGAATGACATTAAACACATTGTCATTCCTAAATTAATTTGTCTATGGACCTCTCCGATAAGACCTCCAAAATTGTCATTTTTCCAATACAAAAAAAATATTTGCAAAAATTCTCAATAGCAAAGCTTAAATTGAGTAATTTAGAGCGAAGCGATCACACAAACTTTGTCTCCTTTCTCCGATTTTGATGGCATTTCCAATCCATTTATTCCATTTATTGCGAATTTTCAAGAAATTAGAAATTCTAGACACTATAAGGGTGGATTGAAAATAAAGTAAAGGCGGTCCTTCTAATTCAGGTTAAATTCAAAGTATTTTCATCTATCCCGACAATAGAAAACTTTTGAATAGAAGTTGCGATAATCGAGACCATAAGTTGCGCTTATAAAGACTCCAATGCTAATATTAAGTAGGTTGCAAACAACGAGCAAGTATTTTTTGAAAAAATCTGTTTTTTGCTGGGACAAAAAAAATAAATAAAAAATAGAAAGAAGTCGGAAAAAGTATTTTGTTTTATTTTTAATAGCTAACATTCTAACGCAAAAATCAATGTTTCTATGTAAAAAATCTATGGACATAAAATTATTCTTTTTTTGTTGCATAGTGTAATTAATGGACACTTATGGACAATGATAATGGCGATTTTTTTTTTTGATAACGCATTAAACTAACCAAAGATTAATTTTTGTTGGGAACATCCACAACTTTTCGAAATAATAATAATTTAACGTAAGTTGTTTTATTTTCCTTTTTTTGATATTTCAATTGCGACAGAATCAATATTTAAATTTTTCAGAATCATCCATCGTGAAACTTCTGGAGCGTCCTTCTGACACTATTAACTATTAACAAAGTTTATTTTACAAAAATCGAGAGTATATTTTTTGTTTATAAAATAAGATAAAATAATGAAGAAACAAAAATTAAAATAAAAAAAAATTGATTTGAACTGGGATATTCTCCTGGCTCAAGACCATTTTGCATCTATATTTTATAGAATGCAATAGTGACATTTATTACTTGCCTGCACACTACCACTATCATGATTTCCGACCAGCGAAAGTCTTCGTCAGGTGGCTTCGTAGCGAATTTTCAACAACATACCCGGCCTCTTTCAGTAAATGATTCTCCCAAAGGAATGAGAAGTACAACTCACTTTCCGAATTTGCGTTTAAAAAATCGCACCAAGTAATAAAGTACACATGCCATCTTACAAGCATCTCATTGAGTTGCATATGTAAGTATGTGTATATGCAGCAATACTTCTGCCGTATCAACTTTTTTTTACGATTTGACAATTTTCTGTAAAACTAGAAGAAATTTGTTTGAAATTAGAGAAAAAATAATATTCGTATCTCATGTCCTAGAAAAGTTTAAAAATATTTAAAATTATACACCATAGTCTCTACAATTTCTTATTTAAAAAAAAAAACGGGAAATGCAGCTTTATTCGCCTTATAGAAAAGTACATAATTGGAAAATTGAAATGAAAACGAGAGAAGAGAAACAAATGTGTAATTGCTCTTGTTTTTTCCTGCAGGTTCAAATTTATTTTATTTTTCATGAATAAAATATAATTTAGATGCGTTTAAAATGTCCTTCTAGAATTGTTTTGGTCAACGGCCAATTTCAAAATTACCAAATTTTCAATACAAAAAATATAAAATCGCGAAGCGCAGGATTAACAAATGTTTATTATATTTTTTAAGCCCATCTGTTAAACTTACTCAGAAATATTACCACATCCCTACGCGAAATAAGGTCATAGCCAGCATTTTGGTAAAAGTTTAAAATTGTGGAACATATTTTCCCAAATTTGGAAATTAAAATATTTTGTCAGTTCACATCTATAATTTACATATTTTCCTTTCAGCCGTTTTATTTCATGTCCAATAGCCACCATACATCCGTTTTTTGATAAATTTTATCTCTGATCTACCTTAGCATCTATAGATGATGCTCTCCTCCTAATCTAATTTGAAATATTCAAATTTTCTACCTCTCAAATAAATAACAAAAGACAAGACAATATAAATATTAACTTCCGGCACAATGTGCTTTGATAATATAATTTTATTCTATTTCGTCTTTTCTCATACAAAAAGAAAAGAAAAAGAAACCAAGACACATCTTTTGAGATGTTAATACAAATAAATACATATACACAAAGTTGGCCTGTCTATAAACTGAAACGTAAATACAAATCTTTTCTATAAAAAATAAATGTTTGATTGCATTATCTGAAAATAAAAATAACCTTATGACCTTTTTCCCAGCAAGTGGTTGAGTTGAGTTGAGTACTTAAAATGAAAGTAAATACATACAATACAAAATACATACATACAACCATGTGTAGGTACTTACATTGTACATCATCTAAATATATTTTAATGAATGCATCAAATTAAATTTTATTGTAGGTTTGTACATATGTACGTAAATATGTGTAATGCAAATATATAAAATACGTAGATTTACAGAGCCAAGCCTTACAATTACACATACATCATACATATATGTATATGTTTGTATGTATTTATATATGAATTACAATTGACATCGGCTCTAGAGCATCGTCGCGTCTCGCACCAGTAATCAAATGCATGGAAGTAAAATGACTTTATTCGGTCAAGATCGACCGACCAACCAACCAACCTTATCTGGATCGTGTGATTACACTGGCCAACAAAATGTAAAGAAAATTCTAAACTGAACGTCCAACAATTTGCACCCACATTTTCTTGTAACACCCAAAACGTAAAACTACAAATTTCATAAATACGTATCTTTTTCAGAAAAATATTGAACATTTCGTAAAGTAAATTTATACCTAAATTCCCAAATTGGGGAAAATATTTCCAAAATTTGGGATTTTCATTTACCGCCTGAGTTCTGAGTAAGAAGTCAACATATGGACTTAAAAAAATATACAAAACATTTTCTTAACGGTGCTTTGCAATTTGAGAATCTTTGCAAATATTTTTTTGTATTGAAAAATTACAAATTTTGAAGTGAACCTACAGGGGTGACCCGTTGACATGCTGGAAGAAAAGAAAAAATAACAAAGTGAAAAAAGTGTAACAAAAAATCGCCCAATGATCACCCAAAAAATTGAAAAAAAAATATCCTAAAAACCCTAAACAAAATTAAGCGATATTTCATATAAAAACTCCAAAAAATTAGATCTTTTTCAATTATTGGGCACTACTTCATATTTGTCATCATGAAAATCATCCCAATATGAAACATTGGATGATATTTCCAAATTAGTGAATGGTAATCAAGGGCGAGAATCGATTCTCGATTCCCCGATCAACTATTTTTCAATCCGATTCTTAGAATCGAAGAATCGGACCCAAGAATCGTTTCTTAATCGGAATCGGTTAAAATCTTCAACCATAGAATAAAATTCC
The DNA here is from genome assembly GCA_947397865.1 of Polietes domitor. Lineage (NCBI taxonomy): Eukaryota > Metazoa > Arthropoda > Insecta > Diptera > Muscidae > Polietes > Polietes domitor. The sequence continues at coordinate 70,063,685 of OX377622.1, forward strand.
ACATTTGAGTTTGTATTTAAATCTAAAATATATAGATCTAATTTCTTTGTTTAGGTTTATCTCAGACGATTGCCGTACAACAGTCGCTGCAGCATAATTTATCAAAACATTTTTTAATGTAAAAACACTCATTGATTTTTTTTATAAATTATTATGAATATGATATTAGAGTAGTCGAACAAGTACGTTACTCCAATTGAAAACAATATTAAAATTTAATAGTTATGTTAAAATTCAAACTTGAAAAAGATATTCATATATAAATTTGCATTCAAAATTTAAAATATTTCAAGTTTAAGCACAAATTACATTTTTTATTTAAAAAATATTATTAAATAGTAGAAAATGTTTTAAAAAGATTCCGTCTGCCTGCAGACTCTTTTTATGAAGAGTTTTTTGTTAAAAACACAAAAAATTATATTTTTACAAATTTGGTAAATGGATTCAGTCTTTCATGTTGAAATTACATAATATATATACAGTATATATTTACAACATATTACTTAAGAAATTTTACTTTGAGTAGTAAAGTAATTTAAGAAAAGCATATAATTTGAAAATAGTCCGTCTGCTTACAGACTCACTGACCGTGTTTTTTAGGTCCGCTATTCAAGCACCGAGGAATTCGATCAAGTTTTGTGTAATATTTCTTTAAAATTTAATCTTTCTAAGAAGAAACTTGCAAACAACCATTTGAAAAAATCAATTCGATTTTGGCGACGTTGAATGTAAGAAAATCTTGATATTTTAATATCAATAATCTGCTAACATTCACGAAATATTGTATTGATCGTAGACATTGGCAAAAAAAACCGACTGAATTTATTCACCGAATTTTTAGTATATTGGTATCTACGTTATCTGTGGTTGATTTTTTTAGGATGAATCTGATCGGAATACTTAAAACTAGTATCACCATATTTCACGAAATATAAATAATATCTCATTACAAATTTAAAATTAGAAATCTGACTACAAAAATCAATTCCGTATCAAAATATTTCTGTAACACTTTTTCCATTTTGTGGACTTTTCAAATGCTTGGAGGTGCTTCCACAAAAAACCATGTGTATGTACCAAACACTGAACTCATAACTTTTATATATTTTTAACTTTTTATAAAAATTCACACTTCATTTTTTATCAACTTTAAATTTCGATTCTGAAGCGTCGATAATCGATTCCAGTATAAAGTTGGACGTGTGTAATCGATTCCAAAATAATCGATTTATGAACCCCAAAATCGATTCTCGATTAGAATCGGAATCGATTTACCAGTCACTATTCCAAATTGGACAATTTTTCATAAATATAGGGTGATTTTTTAAGAGCTTGATAACTTTTTTTTAAAAAAAAAACGCATAAAATTTGCAAAATCTCATCGGTTCTTTATTTGAAACGTTAGATTGGTCCATGACATTTACTTTTTGAAGATAATTTCATTTAAATGTTGACCGCGGCTGCGTCTTAGGTGGTCCATTCGGAAAGTCCAATTTTGGGCAACTTTTTCGAGCATTTCGGCCGGAATAGCCCGAATTTCTTCGGAAATGTTGTCTTCCAAAGCTGGAATAGTTGCTGGCTTATTTCTGTAGACTTTAGACTTGACGTAGCCCCACAAAAAATAGTCTAAAGGCGTCAAATCGCATGATCTTGGTGGCCAACTTACCGGTCCATTTCTTGAGATGAATTGTTCTCCGAAGTTTTCCCTCAAAATGGCCATAGAATCGCGAGCTGTGTGGCATGTAGCGCCATCTTGTTGAAACCACATGTCAACCAAGTTCAGTTCTTCCATTTTTGGCAACAAAAAGTTTGTTAGCATCGAACGATAGCGATCGCCATTCACCGTAACGTTGCGTCCAACAGCATCTTTGAAAAAATACGGTCCAATGATTCCACCAGCGTACAAACCACACCAAACAGTGCATTTTTCGGGATGCATGGGCAGTTCTTGAACGGCTTCTGGTTGCTCTTCACTCCAAATGCGGCAATTTTGTTTATTTACGTAGCCATTCAACCAGAAATGAGCCTCATCGCTGAACAAAATTTGTCGATAAAAAATTTCGAACCGAACACTGATTTTGGTAATAAAATTCAATGATTTGCAAGCGTTGCTCGTTAGTAAGTCTATTCATGATGAAATGTCAAAGCATACTGAGCATCTTTCTCTTTGACACCATGTCTGAAATCCCACGTGATCTGTCAAATACTAATGCATGAAAATCCTAACCTCAAAAAAATCACTCTTTACAACGCAAAAACCTTTACTCTGCCTAGGTGGGGTATGTCCACCAGAGGAGATATATTTAACCCTTTCAGCACGAATTTGAGATAAAAACAGAAAATTGGATATATGTACTTGCTGACTAGGGTTTGCATTTTCCCACACTTTTTATTTCCCGGGAAACGGGAATTATTTGTTTAATTTCCCAGGATCCCGGGAAAGCATGGGAAATCGTCAACATATCGTTTACCATGAGTTAAGCTTATTTTTCCATTGAACAGTCACATTTTATTAAGGTGACATGTGTGCTTTATTACTTGGTGCGATTTTTTAAACGCAAATTCGGCAAGTGAGTTGTGCTTCTCATTCATTTGTGAAATTCATTTACTTAAAGAGGTCGGGTATGATGTTGAAAAGTCGCTGCGAAGCTACCGGACGAAACCTTTCACAGGTTGGAAATCATGATAGTGGTAGTGTGCATCCAAATAATAAATATCACCAATAAATTTCCCAGCTCTGTAAAATACATATTATTTCACAGCGAACTTGTACACAATTCAATTCAAACATCTTTTCAAGATTCAAAATTATTTAAATGTATGCAATCAGAATATGTAAGTGTATATTTGAATTAAGAGCAGACAATGCATTTATGGCCTCATCAGATATTTCTTATTTTATTGGAAATGAGGACGCTTAATAGTCTTTAGTGCATTAAATAAAATGTTTATGTTGTCTGTTCTTTGTCCTGTCCCTTCGAAAACTATAAATTCTTTTTTAGACAGCTATCTTGACTATCTTTGCAATACAATATTGTTACTTGCGTTTTCTATAGCATTGTTTAAATTATTTTCAAACGACTGACTTCATTTGTTTTGGGCGTTCGGATACAGGCAATCCCCGAAAAAGTGGATTTTGGGTGTATATCCGAACGCAGCTTAAAAACATTTTGTCATCGAACCGCAATATTTGACATACCTAATTAAAATCGATATGAGCTAAATTATTGTACAACATCGTGGAAATGATGGAAAAAATATGCGAAGAAAGATGTAAAAGTTTCTATTGAATTCCCGCGGGATTCCCGTACGAATTTCCCGGAATGCGCGGAATGAAAAATATGCGAATTCCCGGGAATTTTCCCTCGGGAAATCCCGGGGTGCAAACCCTATTGCTGACGAAGTATGAGTCTAAATATGAGTTTTGTGGTATATAATTTAAACAGGACATGAGTTGAGTAACAGTGTGCTTAATAACATCATTATCCTGCAGATTCCGGTTAACTAAAAGAGATCACTAAAACAGATATTTTGAAATGTTTCTTCATTTTTATAATCTTAAATATATATTACTTCGAATAATGAATGCAATTTTTTGCACTCGATGAAATGCTCGAAGAAATTCAACTTATAATTAAGAAGAAAATACAATTAATTGATATTTTAGATTTCACTTTGATTTTCGCCTATCGACATAGATACAGGTTATTAAATTTGTAAATTTTAACTCTGAAAAATATTGGATTTTAAAGATTTTATACGACAAACTCGTAATGTTGCTTATGAGCAACTTTATTTCTTTTTTCCCTTCATTTTTTTATTTGGGCCGTTTTTTATTTTTATTGGCGATTTTTCACATTGAAATGTAGTAAAATTTTTGCATTATGTCCTTCCGTTGTAACACCTTGAAATATCGACCTGAGACCCTGTAAAGTATATATGCTTGATCGTCATAAAATTCTAAGACGATCTAGCCATGTCCGTCCGTCCGTCTATTGAAAGCACGCTAGCATCTAAACGAAAGGAGCTAGGATGTTCAAATTTTCCATAAATGTGTCTTATAGTCGTAGATCGGTTGGGATTGACTGGACGAATTCGGCCCAAAGGGAAAAAAATTTCCCTCACAAGGACTAAAAATATCCATAATATTCCCTAATATTTTAGAGTATTTAAGCATATTTTTTCAATATGACTGCTTGTACCTACTTGATATCGGGTATGCGCATTCCCCCTATAACACAAAAGTGCACCATGAAGTGATTTTTATTCGTAGGAGTTGAAATGGGGCAAAAAGGGTTAAAAATGGTACCTATTAAACGACAACAGCTAGAAACACGAAATTCGATGTGTACATTCCTATTACTGAGTAGGGACATAATATAAAAGTATTTTTTCCAAATTCGTACTTTTAGGGGTACAATGGGAATAGAGGGATAAAAATGGTACCAAGCAAACGGCTGCACCTAGAATAATGAAATTCGGTGTATACATTCCTCTGATTGCGATGACAAGTAAAATAAACGTATTTTTCGAAATTCGTACTTTTTGGAGTAAAAATGGAAAAAGGGAATAAAAATAGTACCAACCAAATGATCGCATCTAGAGTCATGAAATTCGAAGTATACATTCCCCTGACTGCGTAGACACATAAAATAAATGATTTTTTTTTTCCAAATTCGATTTACTTTTACGACAAAAATTGGTTAGATTATTAGATTGAATTTAGATTTTTTTGGACATGTACGTGATTTAATGGATTTTCAAAATTTGTACTTTTGGAATTAAAATAGAATGGAAATACAACCAACTGAAACAACCACTATCTACCGATATTTATGGTATTTTAGCTTTTTGAAAATATAAATATAAGAATATTTATTTTTTGAATTAACTTGAAGTATTATTTCGATATGTAAACGTATTGGTTGCCTTGCCTTAAATGCGTGGTTTGAAATAATAAAAATTATTATATTTATTTATAAAATTATTTTTTTCAATATTTGTATTTGTTTTGATTAGGCTATATTAAAAAATATATTTTTCTGTAATATTACTGCACTTCTACGAAAATCGACAGCCTATGTGGAATGCAATCTATAGTGGAGTTTATATAAAGTTCGGCCCGGCCGTTTTTACTTGGTTTTTCATACGAAAATGTCAATTTTTTCGACGATTTTGCATTTATTTTTCTTCTAAAACGTCAATGCACGTATATTTTTAGCTGCTCTCTGCAGAAAAAAACTTGACGTTTAGGTGTGGTTCACATTCAACATCGGCCCTTACAATATAATTTGTGGATGAATTTCTCCTTCAACAACCGTTTGTGAATATTTTAATTCCCAAATTCAAACATTTTTACGATCCACGAAGTCATTAAGCTAAAAATGAGCCTAATTCTTTATTTTTTTTTTTTTGGCTGCCTATTTTAACAACAACAGCTTTAGGTAAGAAAAAAATAAATATATTAAAAATATAGATCGCTACCACTCCACTTTCCACCTTAAATGTTAACCCATAAACGTGCTCAATAAAAAATCATATCACATAATAGCCAGCCACTGAACATGAACGAACGCAAGACAAATTTCAGAACACTTTCCCCAGCATTTTGTTTAATTGCCAGCATTTACGGCAAGATCCCTTTCCTTTTATGTCGTTATCGATTCACGCTTTTTTCGGAAACCGAAAAATATATAAAAAATCAATATTTATAGTTGGTCACGTTTTCGAATGCCCAATAAGTTTGAAAAAAAATGTCTGCGTTTTTTTGTCTAATTTGTTCACAAAAGGCTAATCTCGTCAATAAATTAACGGCGACAAGTATGGTCCGCTCCGACCCCCGTTTTATGAGGTTTTCTTTTTTGTTATTATTTATCAAAATAACATTTATAGATTTATTTTTTTGGGAAATATTGATATTTTATGGAAAAAGCGTGGGTTTTGCTTTAAAAAAACGCACTTCGTTTGTTTTATGGCCGGCATTCCAACATTGTTTGTTTTGATTAAATGGGAGGCCGTTGAAAACTATCTTGAAAAGTTATCTTGAACAAATTAATCAACGCTCATTGATAACCAATTAAGACTTAAAGACTACACACGCAGAGCGAGAGCGAGACTCCTCCATTGGAATAACAGAGGAATTTAAAAATACTTACAGCAAATGACGATATAAACAAAATATTTTGAAGAAAAAAAAAACACTTCACCACAATAGGAAATAAACTCCAAACAAATTGAAAAATCTCTAAACTTTAACCTTAAACTTTAATCTTGAGGCTCGACGACCACATGAAACAGCAGCAACAACAGCAACATAAACAGAAAACGCAACCACACGACCAAGCTCAGCTGAGATCTGAGCAATTCCCATTATGGTGGAAACCGGTATCATAGGCGCGCAAGCGGCTCTTGTCTTTGGTTTTGGTGGAGAAATCCACCAAACATCTCAAAAGACGCTGTGGTTTGTTTTGATTTTGTGTTGTTGTAGCTGGCTAATGTTTGGTGTTGTTACCGCTTTCATGACTCATTCTAAGCATGTCTCTCTTTTAAACGATTTATATCTTTTAAACGTTTATTTTTTGGTTTGTTTGGTTTATTTTTGTTTTCGCTTTTTCGTGGTAAAAGAAAACCAAAAACACATGATGACAGTGGGATGGAAGAGTGAGTGGTTAACACAAGTGGTCGAAATTATAACCACGAAGGCCGTTCAAGGGCATTCTGTTCATATTTGGCCGGTTTAAAGTCATTGCAACATCTTTTAATGGTCAACATGAATGTAGGGCTTTTATTAAGCTTTTCGCATCATAAAAGTGTCAAATTAAAGAGGAAAAAATCTGTATTGGTTTAGCATTTGAAACCATTTCAATTATTCTCCCTAGTTTATTTAATTTAATTTATTACTTAAGTATAGTAAGTGTTAAGTATACCGATCGACTTAGAATCACTTTTTGAATCGATTTAGATCCCGATTTGACATTTGGCGCTCCATAAACACATATTGTACCCGAAACAGCCATGCTGATAGTGGGTAATGTCCGGTTCAGATTTTGATATAGCTCCCATACAAATGTATCTCCCGATTTGCCTTTTGCTGCTTTAGAAACCACATATTGTACCCGATTTTCTTTAAAATTGGCACAACATTTTATAATCCAACTAGAAACAGCTATGGTGAAAGTGGGTTAGATCGGTTCAGATTTGGATATAGCCCCAATACAAATGTTGTTCCCAAATGTTTAACCGATTTTGGCCAAACTATACATATTATATTTCACCTATTTCGTTGCGTTCAATATACCCCCATACAAATGTCGCTTCCGATTTAACATTTTTTTGTCAAACACATACATTTACAGGAAAGGGTGTGAAGATAAATTCGTAAGTTAAATACGTCCCACACCCAAGACACAAACCAATTTAGCATGTGGAACGTACTATACAAAATAGGCCATTTTAGCCCCAGGGCTAAATAATTGCCTTTGGAATACCCGATTCATGTATTCTAGTTTTCGAGATATCGGACAATAAATATTCTATATATATATATACCCGATATCTGAAATACCGATCTCCGATCTCAAACGGAATTTGGACCAACACTTTTTTGGAAAATATTTTACTTGTCTATGGCTAAGTAATTACCTTTGGAATACCCGATTCATGTATTCTAGTTTTCGAGATATCGGACAATAAATATTCTATATATATATACCCGATATCTGAAATACCTATATATCTCCGATCTCAAACGGAATTTGGACCTACTCTTCTTAGGAAATTATTCTACTTACCAAGGGCTAAATAATTGCCTTTGGAATACCCGATTCATGTATTCTAGTTTTCGAGATATCGGACAATCAATATTCTATATATATACCCGATATCTGAAAAACCCATATATCTCCGATCTCAAACGGAATTTGAACCATAATATAATAATTTTGTTTACCCTTTTTGAATTGCAAATTGAATAATTTTTGAATTACAAATGGAATAATTTTTGAATTTCAAATGAAAACTTTTGAATTTCAAACGAAAACTTTTAAATTTCAAATGGTGTCTTTTGAATTACAAGTGATTTTTGAATTTCAATTGACATTTTTTGAATTTCAAATGGAATTTTTGAATTTCAAGTGATTACAATTGAAAATGGTGTAGGAACACCTATAGTGAAATCGGGTAAGATCGGTTCCGATTTAGATATAGCCCCCATGCAAATATCGCTCTCGATTTGACTTTTCCGCTCATTACATATCTGAAAACTGATAAAGTGTGACTTAGGTTAGGTTAGGTTTAAAGGACCAGAAAGCTTACGCAATCCGTGCACTCGGAAACCCTATTGGATCCATTGTACATATCCTTATATCTGAAAAATGTATATATATATAAAGAGTGATTTTTTTGAGGTTAGGATTTTCATGCATTAGTATTTGACAGATCACGTGGGATTTCAGACATGGTGTCAAAGAGAAAGATGCTCAGTATGCTTTGACATTTCATCATGAATAGACTTACTAACGAGCAACGCTTGCAAATCATTGAATTTTATTATCAAAATGCGTGCTCTGTTAAGAAAGTTCAGAAAGAAAGAAATTGTGTTCAGCGACGAAGCTCATTTTTGGCTCAATGGGTACGTAAATAGGCAGAATTGTCGATTTTGGAGTGAATATCAGCCAGATGCATTGCAAGAGCTACCAATGCATCCAGAAAAAGTCACAGTTTGGTGCGGTTTATGGGCTGGTGGCATCATTGGACCGTACTTCTTCAAAGATGATGCGAATCGTAACGTAACTGTGAATGGTGAGCGCTACCGTGAGATGATATCCAACTTTTTTTTGCCCAAAATGGAAGAACTGAACTTGGTTGACATGTGGTTTCAACAAGATGGCGCTACATGCCACACAGCTCGCGATTCTATGGCCATTTTGAGGGAAAACTTCGGAGAACAATTCATCTCAAGAAATGGATCGGTAAGTTGGCCACCAAGATCATGCGATTTGACGCCTTTAGACTATTTTTTGTGGGGCTACGTCAAGTCTAAAGTCTACAGAAATAAGCCAGCAACTATTCCAGCTTTGGAAGACAACATTTCCGAAGAAATTCGGGCTATTCCGGCCGAAATGCTCGAAAAAGTTGCCCAAAATTGGACTTTCCGAATGGACCACCTAAGACGCAGCCGCGGTCAACATTTAAATGAAATTATCTTCAAAAAGTAAATGTCATGGACCAATCTAACGTTTCAAATAAAGAACCGATGAGATTTTGCAAATTTTATGCGTTTTTTTAAAAAAAAAAGTTATCAAGCTCTTAAAAAATCACCCTTTATATAAAGGTGAATTGAATTAGATAGATGGTCAGGAGGTAAGGAATAGGGGAAAAGCGGGAATATGGGTTGTGGTGGAAAAAAGGGGGGGGGGGGTGTCAGGTGAGTGGAATTGGTTAGGAAGTCGAGTTTAATGTGACTTTGTAGTTGTCGGTTAATACTCTTTCTTCCTTGTGAGTGTTGTGGCCTATGAGTAATGCGAGAATACCTCTGGGTAGCTTGGCAGTAGCGTACCTTATGGTTCTCATTCTTACTGATAGGTACCGGATTCAATGTTATCATCCATGCGATTCAGAAATCAGAGACAGCCCATAATCCAGTCCAGGCCCTTCGAGAATCTCAGCAGGTCATGGATGGTGCGGGTTGCGATTTCATCAATATTCCTAATTGTATAATCTCCTAGGTGTACGTACAGAGAGAGGGGCACATACCTAAAATATGCTCGATCGTTTCAATCTCATCTTCGTCCTCACATAGTCGGCAAAAATCTACAGTATCTGTGTGCCACCTGCTGAGCCTGCTTCTAACGTTACAGTGCCCTGTGTAGATTCCTATGAGCTTACGCAACTCTACTTTGCCTTATTTTAACAAAGTTCTGGTTTTCTGTTTGTCAGCCTTCGGCCAGGTGGCCCTAGCAATCCTGCAGGTTGACAAGTTGGTCCATGCTGAGTTCATCAGTGCCCACCTGCGTGACTCAATCATTCTATATAAAGCGCCTATCGGTGGTTTTACTGAGTATTCGGCTTGCAAGATTTCCATGGATGAACCATTTCTGGCCAGTTCGTCTGCTGTTTCGTTCCCACTGATATTGCTATGTCCTGGAACCCAGCAGAGACGGACCACATGGCTTCTGAGGTCATCCAGCGAGCGCTTGCAACTCAGTAAAAGCTTTGATTTGACGTTATGCGACATGATTAATTTAATGGCTGCCTGACGATCTATGTAAAAATTTAAATCTGTCGCTGCCGGAATTTCTATTTCCGCTAGAAATTCTGCTGCTTTTTTGATTGCAAGGATTTCAGCTTGATAAACGCTACAGTTATCGTTGAGTCTGAAAGTGTGTGACTTAGACCACTGTCATTCTAACTGGCACAATTGTTGTTCATACGATTAAGTTTAAAATATTCTTAAATAAAAAATATCGAATTTCATCATTATATATTTGTTCCTTTTACTCCTGCAAGGATCCTAGGGACGAATTTCATTATTATATGAACTATTAGTGGGATTTGCTGTTGTTTTATTGTCCAAGACATTTTTCTTTTCTTTTGTGAACATTTTGAAAAAAAAAAGAAGTAAGGAAAGGCTAAAGTCGGGCGGGGCCGACTATATGATACACTCCACTTTCTATTCGAATACAATTGAACTCGGTAAAAAGTGAAAACGGGAAGAATTTTTGTATGTTTCGAAAAGAATATTTGTATCGGGGCTATATCCAAACAAGGAATAAAGTGACTAACTTTCAAAATAAGTTCTTCCAGTTCAAATATAACGTGTTGTGCTCTCTTCAAAGAAATTCGGAGAAAATTCGTGGTTTCTGGGGGCGGAAAAAGTCTATCTGGGAGCGAAATTTGTATTGGATCTATATGTAAATCTGAACCAATCTCACCCATTTTCACCATGGGTGTTTCTAGTTGAAATATAAGATAGTTTACCAAATTTGAAGACAATCTGATACAATATGTGGTTTCTATAGCGGAAAAAAATCAAATCGGGAGCGAAATTTGTATGGGAGCTATATATAAATCTGAACCGATCTGGCCCATTTTTACCACAGGTGTTTCTAGTTGAACTATAAGATGTTTTGCCAATTTTGAAGAAAATCTGTTAAAATATGTGGTATCTAGGGCGGAAAAAAACAAATCGGGAGCGAAATTTGTATGGGAGCTATATATATATCTGAACCGATCTAACACATTTTTACCACAGGTGTTTCTAGCTGAAAAATAAGATGTTTTGCCAAATCTGAAGACAATCTGATACAATTTGTGGTTTCTAGAGCGGAAAAAATCAAATCGGGAGCGAAATTTGTATGGGAGCTATATATAAATCTGAACCGATCTGACCCATTTTTACCACATGTGTTTCTAGTTGAACTATAAGATGTTTTGCCAATTTTGAAGAAAATCTGTTAAAATATGCGGTATCTAGAGTGAAAAGAGTCAAATCGGGAGTGAAATTCGTATGGGGGCTATATCTAAATCTGAACCGATTTTCTTCAAATTAAATAGCGTTCGTTCTTATCCCGAAAAACTTCGTTGTGCAAAGTTTCATTTGGTTCTGTCGACAATTGCGACCTGTATCGTGATTACAAGAATAGATGGACGGACGGACAGACAGACAGACAGACAGACAGACAGACAGACGGACATTGCTAAATCGATTCAAAAAGTGATTCTAAGTCGATCGGTATAATTAACAATGGGTCTATCTCTCTTCCTTTTGGGTGTTACAAACAAATGCACAAATAAAGAGTGATTTTTTTGAGGTTAGGATTTTCATGCATTAGTATTTGACAGATCACGTGGGATTTCAGACATGGTGTCAAAGAGAAAGATGCTCAGTATGCTTTGACATTTCATCATGAATCGTCTTACAAACGAACAACGCTTGCAAATTATTGAATTTTATTATCAAAATGCGTGCTCTGTTAAGAAAGTTCATTGCGCGCTTCCATTTTATGGTCAGTTTAATCGACCCACTGAAGCGGCTATTCGGGCTATTGTGACTAAATTTCGCACCAAATTTACATTGTTGGACATTAAACCACCAACACGCTTACGTAGAGTGCGAACTGAAGAAAATATCGCAGCTGTATCGGCCAGTGTTAATGATGACCACCAATTTTCGATTCGTCGCCGTTCGCACCAATTGGGTCTCTGTTACTCAAAAACGTGGAAATGCCAAAATTGGACTAAGCGGATGGACCACCTAAGACGCAGCCGCGGTCAACATTTAAATGAAATTATCTTCAAAAAGTAAATGTCATGGACCAATCTAACGTTTCAAATAAAGAACCGATGAGATTTTGCAAATTTTATGCGTTTTTTTTTTAAAAAAAGTTATCAAGCTCTTAAAAAATCACCCTTTACATAATACTCTCGTGGAGTGTATAAAAAAACGGTTTTAACCCGTTCAACCGGTTTTTTCGATAAGAACAATAACCGAAACCCGGTGTTATAGAAAAATTATTTATCTATTAAACCGGTTTAATGTTTTCAAAAGTTTAGTTTATTTAAATGTTTTCAAAACCCGGTTTTTACATGTTCAATCGGATTTTTGATAAATCAATAACCGAAACCCGGTTTTATGGAAAATTAAATTTTTTATTAAACCGTTTTTCGTAAAATTCTGTTTTAGTTACATGCTTTGAAAGCCGGGTTCAACCTGTTATGGAAAATTAAATTTTCTATTGAACCGAAACCCTTTTTTTGTAAAAATCTGTTTTAGTTACATTGTTTGAAAATCCTGTTTTAACCTGTTCAACCGTTTATTTTTGACAAAGCAATAACCGAAATCCGGTTTTGTGGAAAATTAAATTTTCTATTAAAGCGGAAACCGTTTTTCTGTAAAAATCTGTTTTAGTTACATGGTTTGAAAACCCGGTTTTAACCTGTTCAACCGTTTTTTTTGACAAAGCAATAACCGAAAACCGGTTTTATGAAAAATTAAATTTTCTATTAAAGCGGAAACCGTTTTTCTAGCAACAATAACTTGATATAGGGAAAATTGTTTCCACTTTCCTAAATTTTAGTTTATTTTTACTCAATGTAAACTTCATTTATCTGAGCGTTATCTTCCCAAGTTTGGTCCCACTGTAAGTAGGACTTTTTTCTGAAGATGACTTCCATTTTTTCTTTTCAATGTTGCAACGCGTTTTTTCATGTTGCTGTTGTCGGTTTTCCGCTGGATTTTTTATTGCTATTTTATACGCTCAACACGTACCACCGAATAAATGCAGTTGTTTTCTTTTCTTACGATTAGAAAAGAATTATAATTTATAGCTTCATGGGATGCGTGTGTGTCGCTGTCGCTGCCTGAACTCACTTAGTGGTGGCGGCGATAGCCGGCGCTGGTACAAACGTACGTACCAATCATGATTATCCCGTACATGGACACATTACACATTGCGGAAGAGGAGTCATGTGAGACACTAACTCACTTAGATAGATGTGGTGGTGGTTGGTGCCCACTCATACGAGTACTTTTACAATGTCGTCGTGTTCCATTCCAAACCGAAACATTTCTTTACAAAATTAAAAGAGATTCTTTGTTGCCAGCTCTTGGCTGATTAAGCGTGTGGCAAGATGCCAGAAGGCGGGAACGGCGATAGGGATAGAGGGGCCGGGAGATGTTGCAAAGAAAGTCAAGTGGCACGAGAGTGAGTGTTTTGAGCGAGTGAGTGTGTGTCTATCTTGGAATTGTTGCACTGGCACTGGCGCTGGTTGTTTGAGTAATGAGGATGACGATAATTTTTAATTGTAGTTCTTTAGTTCTTCGCTCTGCTCTTCGTCATCATCGTCTATTTTTGTCCCAGTGCAGTGCAGTGCAGTTGTTGCCCCACTTGCTGCTGCAGCAGCAGCTCCTTTTGGACGCTTTGCATCTTAGTGGGTCTCGGTTTGTTGTTTGTTTGGTTGGCGTAGCGTGGCGCATTTGTTGTCGTCTCGATATGCCTTTAAACTCATTAGTTGTCAAAGCAACAACAACAACAACAAACAAGTGAAATTGTTGTAATAACAAACACTTGAGTTGGGCCCTCAAGCCCAAAGAAATACTCGTACTCGAAATACTCATATGAATTCCAGGCATTCCAACCATTCCCGCCAAGCGTCCATCCATCCAACCAACCCTCGGCTTCCTATCGAGTGTTTGCATTCCTTCCCTAAGTGCATTCACGTACTTTGAAAAGAAAAAATTAGTGTAATTATTACTACAACCAACTGAAGAAGTATCCAATTCTTTCTCTGAAATAAGAGGAGGAGGAGGCCTTTCTGCTTTTGTCGTAATAATTAAAAGCGTTTCTTGGAAGTGTGTGCGCCTTTGTGGTTTCCGGTTTCTATTTCTATTTGTTTTTGGTTTAATTTTTATTATATTTGTGTTATGATTTTCAAAACCCCAACAAATCATTTTTTTAATTTGATTTACATCCGTATAAAATATAAACAAAAAACATGATTGCTGCTGCTGCCACTATTAATTAAATAAGTTGTTTTAGTGTTGGTTGGAGTTGGTTTTTAGTGTGGACCTTGATTACTGGTGTTGTATGTGCGAGACACTTTTAATGTCAAGAAATTTGTCGGTCAAAGTCTTCGGCAATGTTTGAGAATGAGACAAGTCCGGTAATGTTAGCTCACTGATTACCTAATTAATTGCCGTGATAATTACGGTGTTAATTAAAATGTTATGGATAGGAGAAGGCACATCATGATGAGGGGAAATTTATTTCTTTAGGCTTTAAGACGAGTTTTGGCTGTAGATTGCTTTAATTGTTCGGAGGAGCTCTACAGAAATTTTAATTTTATATATTTTTTTCGTCTACGATTCTCAGAGAAGTAGCCGCCAAAAACGAGAAATTAACTTTAAAAAATATATATTTTTTGTTCGTTTTTAAAAGGACTTGGTGGTTGTTATTACTTGGCTGCACATCCAAAAAATAATATTTAGAAAAAATAATATTTTTTAGAGAAAAATATTAAAAAAAATATTTTTTAGTGAAAAATATTTAAAAAAAATATTTTTTAGGCAAAAAATAATATTTAAAAAAAAGTATATATTTTGGATTTTTTTTGTAAATTTCTTTTTAAAGAATATTTCACATTTTTTAGGAAAAAAAATATTTTTTTTGTAGAAAAATAATAATTAATATTTTTTATTATTTTAGAAAAGGAATAATTTCAAAGAAAAGAGTATTAGAAAAATAAATTTCTTTTAGTAATCCATTTTTAGAAAAATATTATATTTTTAAGTATATATATTAGTATATATATTAGTATATATATTAGTATATATATTTTTTAGAAAAGTAGTATTTTTAAGTAATATATTTTCAGAAGTTATATTTTATTAAAAAATATTTTTTAGAAATATATTTTTCAGAAAAAATGTTTCTTTTAGAAAAAAGAAAAATTATAATTGTGTTTTAGAAAAAGAATACTGTTTAGAATGATATTTTAAGCAAAATAATTTTTAGAAAAATAATATATTTATATAATAGTCTATATATATTATTCTAAATATATATTTTTTTAGAAAAAAAAACTTAAAATATAAATAAATACATACATAATACAGAGAAATAGCCGCAAAATTGAGAAATTATTTTTTTCGAAGAAAGAAAATATATTTTCGTCCTTTTTTAGAAAGGACATGGTGATTATTAATATTTGGCTGCACATCAAAAAATAATATTTAAAACAAAAAAATAGTAACAAAAATAAAATTAAAAAAAAATGAAAAAAATAGTATTTTTTTTTTAGAAAAAATAATATTTTGTAGAAGAAAATATAAAAAAAATATTTTTTAGAAGAAAATATTAAAAATATATTTTTTAGAAGAAAATATTAAAAATATATTTTTTAGAAGAAAATATTAAAAAAATATTTTTTAGAAGAAAATACTAAAAAAATATATTTTAGAAGAAAATATTAAAAAAAAATATTTTTTAGAAGAAATTATTTAAAAATGATTTTTAGAAGAAAATAATAAAAAAATATAGAAAATTTTTTGTAAATTTCTTTTTATAGAACATTTCACATTTTTTTTTTAAAAATAATAATTAATATTATTTATAATTTTAGCAAAAGAATAGTTTCAAAGAAAAGAAAGAAAAATATTAGAAAAATAATATTTTTTAGAAAATGTATTTTTAGAAAAATAATATATTTATAATCTATATATATAAAAATGAATCTGTGTTTGTTTGTTTGTTTGTTTGTTTGTTTGTTCTTTATAGCAGCCTAAACTACTGGAGCGATCTTCTTGAAATTTTCACAGTATGTTCATGCTGATCCGGTGGTGAAAATAGGCTATATAATTTTTTGATATTTTCAGTGGGCGTGGCACCTCCCACACAAATTGGGGTTTTAGTCGTTTTTTATAAATTAGCATATTTGGAGTACTGTTGGAGCTAGAGCCTTGAATTTTTATGAAAGTTCACTAATTGTTAGTCTGCACAGTTGTGCCAAAAATGGGCGGTATTGGAAAAGTGGGCATGGCACCTCCCATACGAAGTTAAAACCCAATTTTGAATATTGTCAGTTCTAGGACACCTAGAGTGCTGAAATTTTGTGTAGGTGCATTTAGCGTCAATGTGGGTAGTTGTGCCAAAAATGGGTGGTATTGGAAAAGTGGGCGTGGCACTTCCCATACGAAGTTAAAACCTATTATTGACTAATGTCAGTTCTATGGCACCTAGAGTGCTGAAATTTTGTGTAAGTCCATCTAGCATCAATATGCATAGTTGTAACAAAAATGGGCGGTATTGGAAAAGTGGGCGTGGCACCTCCCATACGAAGTTAAAACCCAATTTTAAATATTGTCAGTTCTAGGACACCTAGAGTGTTGAAATTTTGTGTAGGTGCATCTAGCGTCAATGTGGGTAGTTGTGTCAAAAATGGGCGGAATTGGAAAAGTGGGCGTGGCACCTCCCATACGAAGGTAAAACCTATTATTGACTATTGTCAGTTCTATGGCACCTAGAGTGCTGACATTTTGTGTAAGTCCATCTAGCATCAATGTGCGTAGTTGTACCAAAAATGGGCGGTATTGGAAAAGTGGGCGTGGCACCTCCCATACGAAGTTAAAACCCAATTTTGAATATTGTCAGTTATAGGACACCTAGAGTGCTGAAATTTTGTGTAGGTGCATTTAGCGTCAATGTGGGTAGTTGTGCCAAAAATGGGTGGTATTGGAAAAGTGGGCGTGGCACCTCCCATACGAAGTTAAAACCTATTATTGACTAATGTCAGTTCTATGGCACCTAGAGTGCTGAAATTTTGTGTAAGTCCATCTAGCATCAATGTGCGTAGTTGTACCAAAAATGGGCGGTATTGGAAAAGTGGGCATGGCACCTCCCATACGAAGTTAAAACCCAATTTTGAATATTGTCAGTTCTAGGACAGCTAGAGTGTTGAAATTTTGTGTAGGTGCATCTAGCGTCAATGTGGGTAGTTGTGTCAAAAATGGGCGGAATTGGGAAAGTGGGCGTGGCACCTCCCATACGAAGGTAAAGCCTATTATTGACTATTGTCAGTTCTATGGCACCTAGAGTGCTGAAATTTTGTGTATGTCCATCTAGCATCAATGTGCGTAGTTGTACCAAAAATGGGCGGTATTGGAAAAGTGGGCGTGGCACCTCCCATACGAAGTTAAAACCCAATTTTGAATATTGTCAGTTCTAGGACACCTAGAGTGTTGAAATTTTGTGTAGGTGCATCTAGCGTCAATGTAGGTAATTGTGCCAAAAATGGGCGGTATTGGAAAAGTGGGCGTGGCACCTCCCATACGAAGTTAAAACCTATTATTGACTATTGTCAGTTCTATGGCACCTAGAGTGCTGAAATTTTGTGTAAGTCCATCTAGCATCAATGTGCGTAGTTGTACCAAAAATGGGCGGTATTGGAAAAGTGGGCGTGGCACCTCCCATACGAAGTTAAAACCCAATTTTGAATATTGTCAGTTCTAGGACACCTAGAGTGCTGAAATTTTGTGTAAGTGCATCTAGCGTCAATGTGGGTAGTTGTGCCAAAAATGGGCGGTATTGGAAAAATGGGCGTGGCACCTCCCATACGAAGTTAAAACCCAATTTTGAATGTTGTCAGTTCCAGGACACCTAGAGTGTTGAAATTTTATGAAGGTGCGTCTAGCATCAATGTGCGTAGTTGTGCCAAAAATGCCCGCTATTGGGAAAGTGGGTGTGGCACCTCCCATACGAAGTTATAACCTATATTCTGTTCTATGACAGATACAATACTGAAATTTTGTGTGAGTGCATCTAGCATAAACCTGCTTAGTTGTGCCAAAAATGGGCGGTATTGGAAAAATGGACGTGCTAACTCACATACGTTCGTATATATTGTCAGTTCTATAACACCTAGAGTGCTGAAAATTTGTGTTAGTAGATCCAGTGTAAATAGTTGTGCAAAGATGGGCGGAAAGTGGCCGTGACCCTTCCCATTCGAAATTATAAACCGTTTTAGAGTATATTCGACGCCATATTGTTGTGTGAGTTAATACAAATATAATATAGAAATAACAAAGGGTGATTTTTTAGCTATTATCTTTTTGGCAACACTGGTTTAAACAGCTGACGCACGTTTCGTGTTTTGTTTCACTGTCAAACATCTTCAGTTTGGTCTATAATTTAACCATGAATCGTCTTACAAACGAACAACGCTTGCAAATTATTGAATTTTATTATCAAAATGCGTGCTCTGTTAAGAGAGTTCCTCGCGCGCTTCAGTGGTCAGTTTAATCTACCAACTGAATCGGCTATTCGGGCTGTTGTGACTAAATTTCGCACCAAATTTACATTGTTGGACATTAAACCACCAACACGCTTACGTAGAGTGCGAACTGAAGGAAATATCGCAGTTGTATCGGCCAGTGTTAATGATGACCATCAAATATAGATTCGTCGCCGTTCGCAGCAATTGGGCCTCTGTTATTCAAAAACGTGGAAATGCCAAAATTGGACTAAGCGGATGGACCATTGGAGGCGCAGTCAAGGTCAACATTTGCATGAAATAATCTTCAAACATTAAATTATATGGACCGGACCGTACAATCGATTTAAATAAAGATTTCATACATTTTTCTGAATTTTGTGTGTTTTTTTTTTGAAAAACTTTCCTATAGCTTTTAAAAAATCACCCTTTATACAATACAATATACAAATGGGCGGGATTTGAAAGATGGGGAATTTTTTATTAGAATTTTGTAAAATTACACGTTTTCTTTTTTTAGCACAATAGTAAAGAAAGGTTAAAAAAGGTCATTCGTCAAAAGCCGACTTAAGTCAAAAAATGGAAATTATATTAATTTTTTAGTTTGTGTGTTGTTTGATTAGTGAACAATTTGATTGACTTTTTATGTGTGTTTGAATGTTGTACATTCGAATTCCAGGTATTCCGTATTCCAGTAAGTTCTTCATACGTAGAAATTTTTTGTTTTGGTAATGGAAAGGAGGAGAATCACATTCAACCTAAAATCAATTTTATTTTTGACAATTCTTCCTTTTTTCGCCGCAAACTAAAGTTCTGTTCTTCAAAATTCTTCATGGAACATATCCATTCTTTTAGTATCTCAGGGAAGTACCTTGATTATAAGTGGTACATATATTACCGATCACAAGAAAAACAATATAAAACCTCATTTTAATTTCCGTTTGTTCTTTTGCCTGGCGAAGCGGGCGGGGGTTCAGCTAGTATTCTATATATATTATTCTAAATATATATTTTTTTAGAAAAAAATATTTAAAATATGAATAAATAAATACATATTCGAAAGACAATGTTTTTAAAAAAAATCCAGAAGAAATTAATAATACATAAATTTTTTAGATTATTTTAGCATTCTTTTTCAATCTTTTTTTGTTTTTGAAAAATAATATTTCAAAATGGATAAAAATATTTTTTGCTGGCACAAGGCACATAAAAATCGAAAAAGTATAAAAATATATTATTAAACAAATAAATAAATACACAATTTAAAAACATTTTTTTTAGAAAAAGTAGACAAAAAAATATTTTTCTAAAAATATTATTTTTCTAAAAATATTATTTTTCTAAAAAATATTATTTTTCTAAAAAATATTATTTTTCTAAAAAATATTATTTTTCTAAAAAATATTATTTTTAGAAAAATATTAAATAAAATAATTAGAATTTCTTTAGCTGATTTTTTTAGAAAAATAATATTTCAAACTAGAATTATTTTTTTTGTTTTAAAATATATATAACTAGTATTTTGTACCCGGCGTAGCACGGGTCCATTCTTCCCTATTCCCCTACTTCGTATGCTTTGGAAGATAAAATGAGTAATTTTTGATAGTTTTAAAATATTTTTTGTACAGTATATGCAGGAATCATCCTCTGTCCAGAAGTTAGATACAGTAAAATCGGTCCACCAGTTTGGCGTCCTATACGCAACATACAGACACACATTGATTTTTATATATATATAGATAATATATATAAAAACGATGCATAGATGCAGTTAAATGTAAAAGTTATGGCCCTTTTTGTAGACATTTTTCAACGAAGTAACATTTATAGTCTTCGTAATTTCATTTGATTTATTTTGGTTCTAGATTAGAAAAAAAATTAAATTAAATAAAATTAAAAAAATAATAAAAAATAGAGAAAGAAATAAAAAATATATTTTTTAGAAAAAATCTTTTTTTTTTAGAAAAAAAATCTTTTTAAAAAAATATATATATTTATTCGGAAAAACATCTTTTTTTAAATATATATATATTTTCAGAAAAATATTAAAAATCGAAAAAAATATAAAAATACATTATTAAAAACGATGCATATTTAAACATATGGGTAAATGTAGAAGTTATGACACTTTTTGTAGAAATAAGAGAATTTCAAAAAAAAATAATTTATTTTGGTCCTAGATTAGATGTACGTTTTTTTTTAGAAAAATAATATTAAAAAAATCAAACAACAAAATATTAAAAAAAAAATAAAATTTTTTTTACAAAAAAAATAAATTTTTTGCAAGAAAAAATATACTCCCATCCTATGGTGGTTGAGGGTATAAATAGTGTCCTGGTAAAATTTGGAGGCAAGCGCTTACTCGCAAGCATATCAAGAAGTTGACCCAAACAGTAAAGAAAAAATACGAATTATATCAACATGCTGTTAACATGCTGTTATCAGCCGTATATATTTATATTTTATATTTACCTCGTTTTTAAGAGTGCTATGCTCCACGTGTAACCTTACACATTACCATTTAAATTTTATTTGCGAAAGATTTATATTTTCGATTTTCCCTTTCACCGCACGGATCAAAATTTTCGTAAAGCATAGTGTTGTTGTAAGTTAGTGTTATAAATAATTTATATAAATATATTCATATGTATCAATTTCAATTAATGAGTGGATTTTGCATTAATATTTTTTATTTTTATTTTGTCTATTTGCAGGTATGATCTGCAAAATATGTATGTATGTATTTGCTAGACCTATTTTTGGACTTTGGGTAAGCGATAAGCGATGTCAGCAAAACACGAGCACACAAGCATTGTGGCGTAAATATTTGTCGTGTTTTATTTTACGCTCTGATAAATAAATTGATATTGGAAGCAAATGAGTACGTACACAAATATTCAAGATTCTTTAGTTATCAGGAGTTAATCTAACTGAGTATCGTGATATCTTTGTCATAAATTCTCGAAACTTGAAATAAAATATGTTTTTCTTACGATACACACTCAGAACGCAGTTCATTGCAATACAACAAATATTTTCTATAACGTTTTTTTGTTTTATTATTATTTGAAATTAGGATTTCTCAAGCGGTGTATATTGAATATCATGATTAAAAATACGTCCATTCCAAAAATGCACTTAATAGTCAGGGTTGTCCAAAGTACAAATCAATAAAAATGACACCCCCTGGTTATGGGATTTTTAATAATAACATGATTTTTGGGGGGAAAATAATAAAATGATATTTTTTAATAAAATGATTTTGTTTTCAAACAAAGTAATAAAATGTTTTTTTTTAATAAAAATAATATAATAATAAGTACAAATCAATACAAAAATAATAAAATGCCATTTGTAAATTATTCCAGTTCAAATCAAATATTGATTACAGATCAAAAAAAATACAAACAAAAAAACTAAAGTAATAAAATATTTTTTTTTCAAGAAAATTATAACTTTTTTAAGAAAATAATAAAATGATATTTTTTTAAGAAAATAATAAAATTATATTTTTTCAAGAAAATAATAAAATGATATTGAAAATAAAAATAATAAAATAAAATTAATTTTGTTTTCAAAAAAAGTTATAAAAATAAATTTTATTTATTATTTTTTTTATATATTTTTGTGGAAAAAATTGTAGAATAAACAATTGTTGTTTGAAAATAATAATAGTTGTTAGAAAACGTTAAAAAAGAAACAAAAATATTTCTATAGCAAAAATGCTTAAAATATAAATAAAATAAATGCATAATTTAAAATACGATGTTTTTTTTTTGCACTGGGTCTCCGAGTGTTCAGAATGCAGGGTCATTATTCTGATCCTTAAAATCAAACCAAACCAAAAATTTAAAATAATATAATATAAAATTTATTTTAGAATGAATATATTTACATATTTATTTAGAATAGTAATATTTAAAAATAGAATAAAAAGCAACATTTGTTAGACAAATGATATTTTTTAGAATAATAATATTAAAAAATCGAAAAAAAAATTTTTTATAAAAAGAAATACTTAAAATATAAATAATATTGTTTTAGAAAAATATTTTATTATTACTTATTAGTTATTATTAATAAAAATATATATTTAATTGAACTGGGATATTCTACTGGCTCATTTTATAGATTGTAAATTTATTTACAAATGCTATGGTGATTTCCGGACTGTGAAAGCCTTCGTCAGGTGGCTTCCCAGCGACTTTTCAACGACATATCCGGCCTCTTTAAGTAAACGATTCTCATAAACAAATGAAAGGCAAAAAAGTCTGTTTTTGAAAAAACTAATATTAAAAGTAGAAAATTTGTTTTTTGCTGGCACGAAGACCATAAAATCGAGAAAACATATTATTAAGAACGAGCAAAAAAAAAATAAAATTATTTTTTTTTCAAGAAAATTATAAAATGTTGAAATGATTTTTTTTCCAAAAAGTTAATAAAATATTTCTCTTTTCATAAAAATAATATTTTTTTAAATAATAAAATAAAAAATAAAATATATTAAAAAAATTAAATATATTAAAAATTAAATATATTTAAAAATTTAATTCTTTTTAATTTTTTATTTGAAGTAATAAAATATTTTTTCTCAAAAAAAAAAATAAAATAAAATATATTAAAAAAAAAATAAAATATATAAAAAAATAAAATATATAAAAAATAAAGTATATAAAAAAATAAAATATAAAAAAAAATAAAATATATATAAAAAATAAAATATATTAAAAGAAATAAAATGTATTTTTAAAAAACCAAAATATATTTTTCTAGTAAAATGTTTTTTTTTTAATTTGAATGATTTTTTGTATTTGTAGATTTCTGTTTATTTATTCGACCTTTATTTTAAACTGTTATATTTTTTGTTTAATCAATAACGAGCTCGTCGAGATTTTTTTGTTTTTCAATGTTTCGTCTTTTGTCGAAAGACTTCTTTTTGAAAAAATAAATAATAATAATTTAATAAAAATAAAACTATTTTTTAAATTATAAAATAGATTTTTCCAAATATATTTTTAATAATATTTATTAATTTTGTTCCCAACAACTAAATATTTTGTTTTCTTTTAATATAATATTAAAATCGCTAAATAAGAAATTAATCATGCTTGTAAAGTAAATCTAAAGAAAAAAATAGTTATTTAATTTAATTTATTTTTTTTAAATAATTAAAAAATAATATTTTTATAAATAATAAAACATTTTTTCAAAAATTTATATAACTTGTTTGAAAAAAAGAAATGTTTTTTGTTTATTTTCTTTTTTCGACCTTTGTTTTAAACTATTATAATTTTTGTTTAATCAATAATGGGCTTGTCCTTCCAAGCTAGTGGTGCAAACAATCGTACCGCTTGACATGGAATGCCTCATATGTGAAGTTCATACCATGTCCCATGAAGAACATATAAAGCAGACAATTTTTTAGAACTTTAAAAGAATTGACATAGCTTATTTTTTCATATCCAGTTTATCAACAGAGACGCTGTAAAATTCGTTGTATTTTAGAGAAAAATAAAAAACGAAAAATTAAAACGAAACTTCCATTAACGTTAAAAAATCCAGGCAGAATTTAAAGAAAGATTGAACAAATCATAATAATTAAAAAATCCAGTTTATTAAGGGATAATGTATAATATTGTCGCCATCAAATCTCTACAGGGCCGCTTTATGCATTGTCTTTTAGAGAAAAAGAAAATATCCATGAAAAAATAATACTTCCATAAATCCAGGGAGAATTTGCATAACATTTTTTTAAATAATAATATTTAAAAAATTCATAATAAACAAAAATCCTTTCAAATTATAAGATAAGCAAAATGTTTGGAGACGTTTGTCTGCCTAGAAATACGTAACAATTAAAAAAGATATATAACGAAAGCATTCTCGTTGATTGAAAGTGCCTAATGTCATTCTTCTGCATAAAAACACAATGCAATTAAAATTTCATTATAAAAATATAAAAATATCGTGGAGGATTTTCGTCTTTACAAAAACTGAATTAAATTTTTAATTTTTGCCTTAATTTCATCTTTATGATGGGATTTAGAAATACTTACACTTCCAGACCTAAAATTCTCCATACCCCTCTACACTTTGTTTGCTTAGTGTTATTGTGTTAATTGATTTAAAACAGGACCGATCTTCCATGGCCCTGTGAAACACATTAATAGTATTAAATACCATGTGTAAGGGGGGGGGCTTCTCTTTCACTTTTTTCTTCTTCTTATCAGCTCCGTTAAAGAACAACTTCTCTAATCCCCATTATGCCCATAACTTGTGTGGTTAGTGGGCTTTAAATAAGATCTTCTCGAACAGCATTTCGCTTGAGATTCCCTGAATGCAAACATTTTACGGTCGTATTTTACGGATGCTCGGCTGCTCGGTTGTAGCATTTCTCGGATTATTAAAATAGACAAGAATTTCTGTAACGAAATCAAAAACAAAACAAACAAGACGAGGAGGAGGCAGTCATATGAACAGCACAAATCCCTAATGGCAATTTATTATGTTTACCGAAACAACAACATGTTGTAGCAGATATAGATTTATAATACCCTGACCCCCCATCCATCGCCGACGACCAACAACCAACAACATGCAACACCAAAGGCAATGACAGCGAAAGCTTCACATGTGTATGCAAGCAAAGAAGGCACATAATACAGGAACTTCTGCTCTATAACACCATCGTCGCTACTCCCTTCGCTGGGTGGGAGGGAGGTAGTGGTAGTTGGTGCATGGTGCCCGATGACGAGAAGGAGTACGAGGAGGATGGGATGGCGATAAACTATCGCTGCAGAGAGTTTATAAAGCCAAAAGCATAAATGTGCATGATGCAACAACAACAACATTCCCATACATCCAACATTTATATTTAAAATTAAAACAACAACTGGCAGAATGGCAACGACAACAACATCAACACACACCAGCCAGAAAATCATAAATAATGGAAACTGAATAAAGGCAAAGGCAAAAGCATAGGAATAGAGAAATTGGATAAAAAACTACCAACTGAAATTGAAAACGACAAAAACACACAATAAATGCGCTCTTAGCAGGACCAGCACCAAGCACACACATGCACTCTACAGTCAGCAATCAGTCCAAATTAAGACGATAGCTAAGAACAGCTACGACGCACAGTCGAACGTTTTCGAGAGACTTGTAAAAAACTCCACAACATGTCCAAATTTTAAAAAATATTTTTTCTGTCCTCTAAACAAATATTTTTTTTTGTATAAAATCGAGAAAAATTATGGATATCTTTTAACAACTAAAAATACTAAAAAAGAATAAAATGCAAACAAAATTAAAAAATTAAAATAGGAGAATAGGAAAGCAATTACAAAAATAAACTAGTTTTAGATGTTTTTCAAACATACCAGTTCTTTTATTTTCTGTCCATGTGAATAAACCTTTTCTCTCTAGACGAGAATAAACGAATAATTAAAAATTAAAAAAAAAATAATAAAAAATAAAATAAAAAATAATACAAAATAATAAAAAATACAAAATAATAAAAAATAACAACAAAATAAAAAAATAACAAAAAATAAAAAAATAACAAAAAGTAACAAAATAACAAAAAATAACAAAACAACAAAAAAAAAATAATAATAAATAAATAAATTATAAAAAATATTAAAAAAAAATAAAAAATAAAAAAATAGAAAATAATAAAAAATGATAAAATAATAAAAAATAATAAAAAATAATAAAAAATAATAAAAAATAATAAAAAATAATAAAAATATAAAAATATAAAAATATAAAAATATTAAAATATAAAAATATAAAAATATAAAAATATAAAAATATAAAAATATAAAAATATAAAAATATAAAAATATAAAAATATAAAAATATAAAAATATAAAAATATAAAAATATAAAAATATAAAAATATAAAAATATAAAAATATAAAGATATAAAAATATAAAAATATAAAAATATAAAAATATAAAAATATAAAAATATAAAAATATAAAAATATAAAAATATAAAAATATAAAAATATAAAAATATAAAAATATAAAAATATAAAAATATAAAAATATAAAAATATAAAAATATAAAAATATAAAAATATAAAAATATAAAAATATAAAAATATAAAAATATAAAAATATAAAAATATAAAAATATAAAAATATAAAAATATAAAAATATAAAAATATAAAAATATAAAAATATAAAAATATAAAAATATAAAAATATAAAAATATAAAAATATAAAAATATAAAAATATAAAAATATAAAAATATAAAAATATAAAAATATAAAAATATAAAAATATAAAAATATAAAAATATAAAAATATAAAAATATAAAAATATAAAAATATAAAAATATAAAAATATAAAAATATAAAAATATAAAAATATAAAAATATAAAAATATAAAAATATAAAAATATAAAAATATAAAAATATAAAAATATAAAAATATAAAAATATAAAAATATAAAAATATAAAAATATAAAAATATAAAAATATAAAAATATAAAAATATAAAAATATAAAAATATAAAAATATAAAAATATAAAAATATAAAAATATAAAAATATAAAAATATAAAAATATAAAAATATAAAAATATAAAAATATAAAAATATAAAAATATAAAAATATAAAAATATAAAAATATAAAAATATAAAAATATAAAAATATAAAAATATAAAAATATAAAAATATAAAAATATAAAAATATAAAAATATAAAAATATAAAAATATAAAAATATAAAAATATAAAAATATAAAAATATAAAAATATAAAAATATAAAAATATAAAAATATAAAAATATAAAAATATAAAAATATAAAAATATAAAAATATAAAAATATAAAAATATAAAAATATAAAAATATAAAAATATAAAAATATAAAAATATAAAAATATAAAAATATAAAAATATAAAAATATAAAAATATAAAAATATAAAAATATAAAAATATAAAAATATAAAAATATAAAAATATAAAAATATAAAAATATAAAAATATAAAAATATAAAAATATAAAAATATAAAAATATAAAAATATAAAAATATAAAAATATAAAAATATAAAAATATAAAAATATAAAAATATAAAAATATAAAAATATAAAAATATAAAAATATAAAAATATAAAAATATAAAAATATAAAAATATAAAAATATAAAAATATAAAAATATAAAAATATAAAAATATAAAAATATAAAAATATAAAAATATAAAAATATAAAAATATAAAAATATAAAAATATAAAAATATAAAAATATAAAAATATAAAAATATAAAAATATAAAAATATAAAAATATAAAAATATAAAAATATAAAAATATAAAAATATAAAAATATAAAAATATAAAAATATAAAAATATAAAAATATAAAAATATAAAAATATAAAAATATAAAAATATAAAAATATAAAAATATAAAAATATAAAAATATAAAAATATAAAAATATAAAAATATAAAAATATAAAAATATAAAAATATAAAAATATAAAAATATAAAAATATAAAAATATAAAAATATAAAAATATAAAAATATAAAAATATAAAAATATAAAAATATAAAAATATAAAAATATAAAAATATAAAAATATAAAAATATAAAAATATAAAAATATAAAAATATAAAAATATAAAAATATAAAAATATAAAAATATAAAAATATAAAAATATAAAAATATAAAAATATAAAAATATAAAAATATAAAAATATAAAAATATAAAAATATAAAAATATAAAAATATAAAAATATAAAAATATAAAAATATAAAAATATAAAAATATAAAAATATAAAAATATAAAAATATAAAAATATAAAAATATAAAAATATAAAAATATAAAAATATAAAAATATAAAAATATAAAAATATAAAAATATAAAAATATAAAAATATAAAAATATAAAAATATAAAAATATAAAAATATAAAAATATAAAAATATAAAAATATAAAAATATAAAAATATAAAAATATAAAAATATAAAAATATAAAAATATAAAAATATAAAAATATAAAAATATAAAAATATAAAAATATAAAAATATAAAAATATAAAAATATAAAAATATAAAAATATAAAAATATAAAAATATAAAAATATAAAAATATAAAAATATAAAAATATAAAAATATAAAAATATAAAAATATAAAAATATAAAAATATAAAAATATAAAAATATAAAAATATAAAAATATAAAAATATAAAAATATAAAAATATAAAAATATAAAAATATAAAAATATAAAAATATAAAAATATAAAAATATAAAAATATAAAAATATAAAAATATAAAAATATAAAAATATAAAAATATAAAAATATAAAAATATAAAAATATAAAAATATAAAAATATAAAAATATAAAAATATAAAAATATAAAAATATAAAAATATAAAAATATAAAAATATAAAAATATAAAAATATAAAAATATAAAAATATAAAAATATAAAAATATAAAAATATAAAAATATAAAAATATAAAAATATAAAAATATAAAAATATAAAAATATAAAAATATAAAAATATAAAAATATAAAAATATAAAAATATAAAAATATAAAAATATAAAAATATAAAAATATAAAAATATAAAAATATAAAAATATAAAAATATAAAAATATAAAAATATAAAAATATAAAAATATAAAAATATAAAAATATAAAAATATAAAAATATAAAAATATAAAAATATAAAAATATAAAAATATAAAAATATAAAAATATAAAAATATAAAAATATAAAAATATAAAAATATAAAAATATAAAAATATAAAAATATAAAAATATAAAAATATAAAAATATAAAAATATAAAAATATAAAAATATAAAAATATAAAAATATAAAAATATAAAAATATAAAAATATAAAAATATAAAAATATAAAAATATAAAAATATAAAAATATAAAAATATAAAAATATAAAAATATAAAAATATAAAAATATAAAAATATAAAAATATAAAAATATAAAAATATAAAAATATAAAAATATAAAAATATAAAAATATAAAAATATAAAAATATAAAAATATAAAAATATAAAAATATAAAAATATAAAAATATAAAAATATAAAAATATAAAAATATAAAAATATAAAAATATAAAAATATAAAAATATAAAAATATAAAAATATAAAAATATAAAAATATAAAAATATAAAAATATAAAAATATAAAAATATAAAAATATAAAAATATAAAAATATAAGAATATAAAAATAATAAAAATACAAAATAATAAAAAAATAATAAAAAATTGAAAAAAAAGTGAAAACAATGAAATAAAAATTAATGAATGAATAAAACAATGAAAAAAATTAATGAATGAATAAAACAATGAAAAAATATATAAAAAATAAAAAAGAATAAAATCTCAAAAGGTTTGGAAAACTTAAAATATGTTTAAAATATAAACAAATATAAAAAACGGTGTAAAGTTCGGCCCGGCCGAACTATATACATCCTCCACAATGGATTGTATTCCACAGAAGCTGTCGATTTTCTTAGAAGTCCAGTACCATTACAATATTTTTTAATATAGCCAAAAAAAAAAGAATAGGAAAGCAATTACAAAAATAAACAAGTTTTAGATGATTTTCAAACTTACCAGTTCTTTTATTTTCTGTCCATGTGAATAAAACTGTTTCCTCTAGACTATAGTTTATTTTTATATTCCCCGAGAATAAACGAATAATGAAAAATTAAAAAAAAATAATAAATAAAAAAATAATAAAAAATAATAAAATAATAAAAAATAAAAAAATAAAAAAAAATAAAAAATAAATAAATAATAAAAAATATTAAAAAAAAAATAGAAAATAATAAAAAAATAAAAAATAATAAAAAAATAAAAAATAATAAAAAATAAAAAAATAAAAAATAATAAAAAATTATAAAATAATAAAAAATGATAAAATAATAAAAAATAATAAAAATAATAAAAAATAATAAAAATATAAAAATAATAAAAAAATTAAGAAAAATAAAAAATAATAAAAAAAAATAAAAAATAATAAAAAAATAAAAAATGATAAAAAAATAAATAAAAGATTGAAAAAAAAAAATAAAAAGTGAAAACAATGAAATAAAAATGAATAAATGAATAAAACAATGAAAAAATATAAAAAATTAAAAAAAAAAAATAAAATCTCAAAGGTTTGTAAAACTTAAAATATGTTTAAAATATAAACAAATATAAAAAAACGGTGTAAAGTTCGTCCAGGACGAACTATATATATCCTCCACAATGGATTGTATTCCACAGAAGCTGTCGATTTTCTTAGAAGTCCAGTACCATTACAATTTTTTTTAATATAGCCAAACCAAACCATATAAAAATACTGAAAAAATAATTTTATAAATAAATATTAAATTTTAATTATTTTAAACCACGCTTATAAGGCAAGGCTACTAATGCGTTTATACTATATGTATCGGAATAATATTTCAAGTCAATCCAAAAAGTAAATATAAGGCAGCAATCTTCGAAAAAAATTTAAATACCCTAAATATTGGGGATAGTGATTGGGTTTTCAGCTACAGACGTTTGGTTGGTTGTGTTTCCATCCTATTTAAAGTATTAAAAGTACAAATTTTGAAAACCCATTATCTCTCACGTACACAGTCCAAATTTTATCATATTTGGTAGAATTTGGGAAAACCTTCTTGTTTTGCGAGTCTATGCAGTCAGGTGAATGTATACACCAAATTCCATGATTCTAGTTGCGTTCATTTGGTTGGTATCATTTTTATCCCCTTTTTTCTTTCAAAAATCTCTTTATTTTACATAACAACGCAGTTAGAGGGATGTGCACACCAAATTTCATAATTGTAGCAGTAGCTGTTTGTTTATTTGGTACCATTTTTATACCTCTGTTCCCATCGTATCCCTTGAAAGTACGAATGTGGAAAAACTTTATATTTTTAGTGTCTAGTGTCGGATGAATGTATACTCCGAATTTCATGACTCTAGCCATTTGGTTGGTGCAATTTTTATCCTCTTTTTCAATTTTAACCCTTAAAAGTATGGATTTGGAAAACCCCTTAATTTTACGTGTCTACGCAATCAGAGGAATGTTTACAACGAATATCATTATTCTAGGTACAGTCGTTTGTTTAGTACTATTTCCCTATATTCCCATTTTACCCCTTAAAAGTAAGAATTATGATAAAATACTTTTATATTATGTATCCACTCAATTAGAGGAATGTGTACACACCAAATATCGAGTTTCTAGCTGTTGTCGTTGGATAGGTACAATGTTTACCCCTTTTTGCCCCATTTCACCCCCCCACAAATAAGAATCACTTTATGGTGCACGTTTTTGCTGTAAGGGGATGGCGCATTCAAAGTATCAAGCAAATATAAGCAGACATTCAAAAGCAACTGCTTAAATACTCGAAATATTGGAGGTTATAAGAGTTACTTTCAGTCCTTGTGAGGAATATTTTCCCCTCTGTAACGATTTCGCCCACTTGTAATCCCAACCGATCTACAACAGACGGACGGACATGTCTAGATTGCCTTAGAATTTTATGGCGATCAAGAATATATATTATTATCGATATTTCAAGGTGTTACACACGGAATGACAATGTTAGTATACCCCCATCTTGGAGGTGGAGGGTATACAAATATGATTATAAAAAATAAAAATAAAAAAATATAGAAAAAAAATAATATAAAATAAAAACAGGGATAAAATATAAATACAAATACAAATATGAAAGTTTCAGACATTAAAAGTTGACTCGTGATTTTTTTCTTAAGAGAAGAATCTATCGAAGCATATCCAAACTAGAGATGTAAGAATGGAATGACTCATATGTGAAGTTCATTCCATGTCTCATGAAGACCGTATAAAATAGAATATATTTTTTTAAAAGTTTGACAGTGTATTTTTATACCCTCACTAAACAGAGTAGGATCGTATATATTATTTGGCACATAAGACCCTAAGTATGTTTGGACCAAATCCGTTTCACAACATTTTAAGCTGTTTGAGCCATGCCCGTCCGTCTATATTGCTGATGTACACGATAACTGTCGAAAGGAGTTAAGGAATCAATTCAAACTTTGCATATGACAATATTTTTCCCAAACTTAGTTTATGTTCGAAGATGGGCAAAATTGTCACGCCCCTCTCACACAAATGGTCCATATTCTCTTTCATAGGCAAAATTAAATGCTTTACCATCGTCGGAGTGCACTATTTACAACCGACAATGGTAGACAAACTATAATCACCCTTATCCCGAATAAAAGGGGAATTTGTTCACGTGGAATTTTCTATTTCCCTATGGACGTAGGATGGTAATATGAATATAAATAGGGAATAGATTTCTCTTCTTTGCGTTGTTTTAGATATAAGGCGATCAAATCCAAGTAAGATAGCGAAGAAACATGAAAAAATCACCATAAATCGCGATTGGAAATTTAAGGGAACAATTCATTCCCGTGGAAATGTCTGTTTTTTTTTTACGTAGTCATACCCTGAAGATGCAATTCATGAAATTGCGAAATATCGGAATATAATAAATATAAAAAAAAAAACAAAAACAGACCTCGAGCTTGAACAAATATTATTTAATATATTTAAAATAAAAAATATAAAAATAAAAATATATAAAAATTAAACAACTATTTTTATAATATATTTTAAATAAAAAAATATAGACAAGCATTGGAAATATAAAAAAGTGGGAGATACGGTGACTGCGCCATAGGAAGAATATGTTTTCATAAATAATAATGGGACCGATAACAAAAATAAAAACATTTGTTTCACATTTTCGCCAACTATGTACAATATAGATACTTCTATTGAATTTATTTAATTCAGACGTTTAACATAGCCTCGATAGGAAAATTATCCACTAGTGCACTCAGAAAAATAGAATTCTTAAATCTGAGTAAAATCCATACACCCAAGTTAGTTTAACAATTTTACTCCAGATTCCTTACGAGAAGGAAAATTAAATAGATATGAGTACACTTTCCTTATTTCAAAGCCAGAAAAATAGTACATATACTCAAAATAGGGTAGTAAATTTACTTAAAAACATATTTATGGATCTAGTAAAAACTTCTGACAATTAAGTATATTCATACTTGTGCGGAAGAAAATTTGCTAGCGTTTAAGAAAGAAAATAATGAAGAATTTTTTTGTATGGAAAAATTCCATTTCGGATGTTTTTACTTAAAAATGTGTTTATTACTTCAAATAACGTAAATAAATGTAATTAAATTTATGCCATGTTCCTATACATTCAAGTATAAATAAACTTATACGAAATACTTCAGAGTGTTTAGAAAAATACATGCATAGTAGTCTAAGAAGCAATTCTCGTTCGTTAGCCGAGACTTTCTTCAATTATTACTCTAAACAATCACTGCGAAGGCGCCTACCTAGCTTCCGCAGAAGTCACGGTGAAATATCTCAACTCTTTATGGTACGAGTAAGATGAAACGTTTGAGAACTATACCATGTTGTTATTTTTCATACGAGTGTTGCAAACTCTGAAGCGAAATAATTTATTTTAATTATCAGTATAGTCGTAGTCAGGCTGAATACAAATTTACTTGGTTCAAGGAAAATTTTAGTCAGGCTGAATACAAATTTACTTGGTTTAAGAAAACATTTCCAAAAATTTTCCTCAGATTGAATATAAATTTACTTGGCATGACACACTTACTTAGTTTGAGTAATAACTTACTTGAATTGAGGAAAGAAATCGGAATATTTTCCTCAGTTTGAGTATAAATTTACTTGATTTGAGTAAAATTTTCCTCAGATTAAGTAAAGATTTACTTGATTTGAAGAAAAATGTTCCTCAGTTTAAGTAAATTGTACTTGCTTTGAGGAAAAGTTGAACTGGAATCAAGTTCAAAGCATGTCTTATTTTCAAGGAAAAGTTTGTACTTGATGTGGGAAATTTTTGCCTTAGCGCTATACGAAGTTCAATTTTCCTCAGTTTTAGTACATATTTACTTAATCCGTGGCATACTTTTTTTCTCAGTGTAAGTAATTTTGTGAAACGATGCCACAAATTTTGTCTCTTCTATCCGATTTTCATGAAAGTTTCCGAATATGTACTTTTCTATATGGCGAATAAAGCTGCATTAAAAAAATTTTAAAATCGTCTATAAAAAAAATAATTTTTTAGGTCTCGGATACATTTATTTTTATTTTTTGTTGCACTGTGAGAGAATGTAAATTTATTTACAAATCACATTGTGTGAGTCGTGAAAACGGGATTTTGCACCAAAAATGCACCACTGTGCGTGCGACCACGACCAAAAAGACAAATAGGCAGCTTGACAGGCACTTGAGTGGCCAATATACAGTCCTCGTTATCAACCTCCTCTTCTTCAGCGTCATCGTCATCATCACCATCACCAGTAATGGGGCGTGTAGTGGATGGAGAGTTGAAGTGTTTCAAGTGAAATTATTTTAATTTTCGTTTTGTTCGAAATATCATTTAATTTCACAATTTCGAGTACGGGTACAAAGTACAACCATCGGAATAAAAACGAAACTCCAGCGGAGAGTATTCCAAACAACTTTACAGAGTTGTGTAGTGTGACTGTGGTTTGTTCCTTTTTATGTGGCTGCCTGAAAAGAGGTTGCAAATGAGATTAAATGTTTCATATACGAAATTTACACAGACAATCTCGCATGGATGGAGGAAGGACAAAGAACTTTTTGTGATACTATAGAGGACCACAAAAAATATGAACAACAACACGTACAACTTGACACGAAACATGGCTAAATGTTGAGAGGAAGATAACGCAAAATGGGAGCAGATTGATGGAAGGCAGAATGTAAAGGGATGTTACCAATTTCCACACAAGCCTCTTGCACTAATTGTTAATTAACTGAAATAATTAGTGGCATTCAAGAATTTTTGGTGCCATTTACCCTCTCTATTTTATTACCCTCACTCCTTCGGTGACAGAGGAAGGTGTGGGGTAGTGATATATCTCAATAAGTGAGAAGAGTTTAGGAAGAAAACATTAAAAAACAATTAAAAAAATCACGAATTCTAATTAATTGACATTTCAAAAGGATGTAATCAAGAAATCCCAAGAATCAATGAACAAAATTGTAAAATTGTAAATAGCTGCTTCGTTACGTAAGGATCGGAGAACTCCTTAGCCCATCGCTTAATGAAGCCAAGAACACCATATGCTTTGTTGAAATTCGGTTTGGAATCCATTAGAATACCAAGGTCTACAAAAGAATCAACTAACTCTAACTCAGTTCCTCTAATATTATATCTGACAAATCTTGGATTCGATCTAAAGAAACGCATGTGTCTGCATTTCCTTAGGTTGACTTCCATACAATTCATGTCACACCAGCGTCCAAAACTATCTAAGTCATCCTGCAATGGATTCGAAAATTCTGGCCAATTATAAGAAAAAAATATTTTTACATCATCTGCATACATTAGAAGTCGAGAATTAATGATAGACCCCGGAAGGTCATTTATGAATAATAAGAAAAGAACCGGCCCTAGATGACTACCCTAAGGAACACCTGATGGAATCAGAATTGGTCTAGAATAAGAATTACCAAATTTTACAATCTGAGAGCGATTTGAAAGATACGAAGATATCCTCTTCAAGAAGTTAGAGCTAAAACCTATACGATCGGCCGGGCCGAACTTTATATACCCTCCACCATGGATTTCATTCCACAGAGGTTGTCGGTTTTCGTAGAAGTGCAGTAATATTACAGGAAAATATATTTTTTTTAATATAGCCAAACCAAAACAAATACAAATATTGAAAAATTAATTTTATAAATAAATATAATATTTTAATTATTTCAAACCACGCTTATAAGGCAATGCTACCAATACGTCAATTCAAAAAATAAATATTCTTATATTTATATTTTCAAAGCCATAAATATTGGTAGATAGTGGGTGCTACAGTTGGCTGTATTTCCATTCTATTTTATTTCCAAAAGTACAAATTTTGAAAATCCATTATCAGACGTACATAGTGCAAAATAACCTAACTTCATGATTCAACCAATTTTTGCCGTAAAAGAAAAAGTACGAATTTGGAAAAAAACTTTTTATTTTTCATGTCTATGCAGTCAGAGGAATGTATACACCGAATTCCATGATTCCAGCTGCACCCATTTGGTTGGTACCATTTTTACCCCATTGACGTTGCTACGCAATTAGAATTCCATCATTCTAGCTGTAGTCGTTTAGTTGGTACTATTTTTATCCCTCTGTATCATTGTATCCCTTGAAAGTACTAATTTAAAAAAAATTGTCTATTTTCCGTGTCTACGCAGTCAGAGGAATGTATACTCCGAATTTCATAACTCTAGCTGCGGTTATTTATTTGGTACTATTTTTATCCCCTTTTTTCACTTTAACCCCAAAAAGTACGAATTTCGAAAAATCAGTTTATTTTCCGTGTCTACACACTCAGAGGAATGTATACTCCAAATTTCATGACTCTAGCTGCGGTTATTTAATTGGTACTATTTTTATCCCCTTTTTTCATTTTAACCCCAAAAAGTACGAATTTTGAAATATCCGTGTATTTTACTTATCTATGCAATCAGAGGAATGTATACACCGAATTTCATTATTCTAGGTACAACCGTTTGGTTGGTACCATTTTTATCCCTCTACTCCTATTTTACCCCTTAAAAGTACGAATTTGGAAAAAATACTTTTATATTATGTATCTACTCAATTAGAGGAATGTACACACCGAATTTCGTGTTTCTAGCTGTTGTCTTTTAATATGTACCATTTTTATCCCTTTTTTGCCCCATTTCACCCCCTACAAATAAGAATCACTCTATGGTGCACGTTTTTGCTATAAGGGGAATGCGCATACCAAATATCAAGCAAATATAAACAGACATATTCAAAAAACATGCTTAAATACGCTAAAATATTAGGGATTATTATGGGTATTTTTAGTGCTTGTGAGGGAAAAATTTTTCCCTTTGGGCCGATTTCGCCCCATTTTAATCCCAACCGATCTACGACTATAAGACGCATTTATGGAAAATTTGAACGTTCTAGCTCCTTTCGTTTAGATGCTGGCGTGCTTTCAACAGACGGACGGACATGGCTAGATCGTCTTAGAATTTTATGACGATCAAGAATATATATATACTTTATAGGGTCTCAGGTATACCCCCATCCTGGAGGTGGAGGGTATAAAAATTCGAAAAATCCATTTAGATTGCGCTTCTACATTGTCAGTGGAATTTACACACCAAATGTGACGACTATAGCTGCAATACCATTTTTATCCCTATTTATGCTGCTCACCAACCTTTAAAAGTACAAATATGCAAAAATGAGAGGAATTAATCCATTTACGTTGCTTGTCTACGTTGTCAGAGAAATGTAAATATCGATTTTCACGAATATACCGGCATTACTTAAATAGGTACCATTTTTATCCCTTTGTAAATCTTTGCTCCCGTAAAAGTACAAATTTCATAAATAAAAGACACACACATGTTTCTGCTGCTGCCATTTAGCCAGGACTAAGGTTCGATGTTTATCCATTTTTATTACCATGTTACCCCCTAAAAGTACGAATTTCATAAAACCCTTTCTTAGCTTTGGGAACTACCCTGAAAATGTCACGACCCTGGCTTCAGCCGTTTGGTCTGGGCGCTGTTCAATGATAAGTCAGACACAGTCAGTAAGGCAACTCTTTTTATACATATCGATAAACATATTGGCATCCTTGTCTTATAAGCATGGTTTAAAATAATTAAAATTTTATATTTATTTCTAAAATTATTTTTTAATATTTTTTGTGATTATTCTAGACAACTTATGTCGTTGATATTTGCTATTTGTTTTTGATGTGCTAATTTTTGCGACAGGAATATAACGATATAATAAAGGGTGATTTTTTTAGCTATTATCTTTTTGGCAACACTGGTTTAGACAGCTGACGCACGTTTGGTGTTTTGTTTCACTGTCAAACATCTTCAGTTTGGTCTATAATTTAACCATGAATCGTCTTACAAACAAACAACGCTTGCAAATTATTGAATTTTAGTATCAAAATGCGTGCTCTGTTAAGAAAGTTCATTTACCGAAAAGCTGTGTTCAGCGACGAAGCTCATTTTTGGCTCAATGGGTACGTAAATAAGCAGAATTGTCGATTTTGGCGTGTATATCAGCGGTTTATGGGCTGGTGGCATCATTGGACCGCACTTCTTCAAATATGATGCGAATCGTAACGTAACTGTGAATGGTCAGCGCTACCGTGAGATGATATCCAACTTTTTTTGGTCAAAATGCAAGAGCTTGACTTGGATGAAATGTGGTTTCAACAAGACGGTGCCACATGCCACACAGCACGCGCAACAATGGACTTATTGAGAGGCGAGTTCGGTGAACATTTTATTTCACGTTCGGGACCGGTCAATTGGCCGCCTAGATCGTGCGATTTAACGCCTTTAGACTATTTGTTGTGGGGCTATGTTAAAGTTCATGTCTATACAGACAAGCCCGCTTCAATTGACGCATTGGAAGACAACATTGAAGCATTTATTCGTGAGATACCGGCCGAAATGTTGGGAAGAGTATGCCAAAATTGGACTAAGCGGATGGACCATTTGAGGCGCAGTCAAGGTCAACATTTGCATGAAATAATCTTCAAACATTAAATTATATGGACCGTACTATCGATTCAAATCGATCATGCATTTTTCTGAATTTTATGTGTTTTTCTTTGAAAAACTTTCCTGTAGCTTTTAAAAAATCATCAAGAGCGAAGATTTCTTACAAACTTAAGTCACTCCTAATTTATTCACTTCTACCCTGCAGGGGTTCGTTCCACATTAAATTCCTGAGAAATGTTTCGTCTTATCATCAAAATCAAAAGGATTTATTTTATTTTCCGCAGCAATAATAAAAATTCCACATGAAAACTATAACAGAAGAGGGGGAGGAGCAGAAGAAGGAGGAGGACAGACTTCCTGAAGTAATCCCTTAATTTTACGAACGTAACAGAAATTCAATTGCTTCTATAAAACTTTCATGGGGATTATCGAACATACGAAAATAATGACCCTTGGCAACAGTCAGTTAGTTCTGCCGCAAAAAAAAAATCCCCTTATGTCCAATATCCTCATTTCAAGAAAATAAAAAAAATAGCAGACAGACACACACAGACACATTCCCCCATATACACAATCCTGTCATATGACTCGCTAAATACCCACACAAAAAAGAAGAAGATGCCAAAGAATGCAAAAGAAGGGACCCACAATCATGAGAAAAGCACAAACAAAAAGCAGAGAAAAGAAGAAGGAAGTCTGGCCGAGAATGAACAGAACAGAAAAGAAACGCTCACAAAGGGAAAACGAATCGACGAAATAATGTCGAAAATAAACTCGTCTGTCCGTTCGTCTGTCCGTGCATCCCCGTCCAACATAAAGTTTTGTTGTGACTTTTAAAAGCAAAGATGCACAAAAATTATGACCGAAGCCGGAAAAGTATAGCATTAAAAAAAGTTCACAAAACGAAAGAATGAAATTGTTAAAAAAAACGTCAAAAAGAAAAAAATATGGACTCAGCAGTAGCACACACAGCAGCGTTCATACAAAAGCAAAAAAACAAACACCACCATTACCCGCCTCCTCCTCATTTTTACAGACTCATCTTCAAAAAAAAATCTCGTTTGGAAATTGTAGCCGTAAATGTGGAAAATCATACACTCAAGATTTTGATCCCAGCCAAAAAGCCGCAAAAATGCAGATACTTGTGCAGACTTTTCTCCGAAATTGCTCAGGGTCAGAAAACGTTTCGAAATTTCGAACCATTTTCGGTTGTCTGGTTAGACTTATTCCCGAAATTGGTTAGACAAAGAGGATCATGATTTGGGAAATACAGACTTTTCTCCGAAATTGGTATGAGAAAGAGGTCGGAAATGTCAAACCATTTTCGGTTGTCTGGTTAGACTTATTACCGAAATTGATTACACAATGATGACCATGGTTTAGAAAAAGGTCGGAAAAGTCGAGCTATTTTCGATTGTTTGGTTAGACTTTCTTCCTAAATTGCTCCGAAAAAGCGAACCAAACGCCAGAAAAAGGTTGTAAATGTCGTACAATTTTCGGCTGTTTATTTAGAAATCAGTTCGACTTCGTCGAAAAATTCCTAAAAATTTCCAGTGAAATGTCTTCCAGAAT
Organism: Polietes domitor; assembly: GCA_947397865.1. Classification (NCBI taxonomy): domain Eukaryota; kingdom Metazoa; phylum Arthropoda; class Insecta; order Diptera; family Muscidae; genus Polietes; species Polietes domitor. The sequence continues at coordinate 70,104,696 of OX377622.1, forward strand.
TCTAACAGAAATCTGTCTGACAATTTGAACAATCATCCGAATTTCTTCAGACAAAACCTTCCACCGTCCATACGATACGATTCAATTAAGACGAGCCACTTTCGCATGATTGGTTAGACTTTAGTCTGAATTCATCGAGACACGTCGAAATATTCTTCAAAATTCCAAGACAATTCTTGTCAACCTTTCATACAATTAGAATCGGAATCTTGTGCAGAGAGTCTAAAAGATTTCGGACCGAATTCGGAAGAGTGGGGGTACCCACAGTCATACCTAGAATTCCTTCCGAAATTGATTCTATAAATCGGAAAAAGGTTCGGAGAGAGGTCGTATAAGTCGAACCATGGTCGGCTGTTTGGTTAGATATTAGTCCGATTTCGTTGAGGCACGTCAAAAAATCCTTAATAATTTTCCCCACAATTTTGTTGAGAATCTTCCAAACTTCCTCGGACAAATATTTCAAAGTTCTTGTCAACGTTCCATATTATTAGCAATCGGAATCTTATGCAGAGTGTCCGTGGAGGATTTTTGACCGAATTCGAAAGAAATTGTTTACTGGGCTACACAGTCATATTAAGAATACCTTCTTAAATTGTTTCTATAAGTCGAGTAAGTTCAATCATTCTGAGCAGATTGGTTATATGGTATTCAGTACGACTTTGTTAAAAAATGTCGAAAAATCCTTTAAGTTTTCTCCCGCAATTTTCTTCAGAATTCTCTCAGAAATCAGTCCATCAAATCTGAACAATATTCCACAAATCTTTCATACGATTAGAATAGAAATCTTGTGCAGAGAGTCTGAAAGATTTCTAACCAAATCTGGACGAAGTTGTTTACTGGGGCTACTCCCAGTCATAACAAAAATAATCCTTCAACTTTTTCAGAGTTCTTGTAAAACGCCCATACGATTAGAATCTGACTCTTGAGCAGAGTGCCGGAAAGATTTCTGTTCGAAATCGGGTGAAATCCTTTACTGGGAGTACTTACAGTCATAACTTCCGAAATCGGAAGAAGATTCAGAAAACGGTCGTACTCTTTCGGGCTGCTTGGTCCGAATTCATTCAGACACGAAAAATACTTCAGTATTTTCCGCGGAATTTTCTTCAGAATTCTCGCAGAGATCTGCCCAACAAATCTAAACAATCTTCTGCGACAATTTCCATCCGAATGTTTGACATTATCACGATTAGAAACGGAATCTTGGGCGTGGTGTCTAAAAGATTTCTTACCGAAATCGGAAGGAATGCTTTATTGGGCGTACTTCAGTCGTACCAAGTAGAGCGCCGGAATGATTTCGGTCCGAAATCGGAAGAAATCCTTTACTGAGAGTACTTACGGTCATACCTTCCGAAATCGGAAAAAGGTTCAGAAAACGGTCGTACTATTTCGGACTGTCTGGTTAGACTTCTGTCCGAATTCGTTAAGACACGAAAAATCTCTCAGTATTTTCCCCGGAATTTTCATCAGAATTCTCGCAGAGATCTGCCCAACAAATCTAAACAATCTTCTGAGTTTCTTCAGATAACATTCACCCGAATTTTTGTCATTATCACGAAACGGAATCTTGTGCAGAGTGTCTACAAGATTTCTTACCGAAATCGGAGGAAATGCTTTATTGGGGGTATTTACAGTCGTACGAAGAATACCTATAAGTAGTCGGAAGTAGGTTAAGAATGCGGTCGTATAAGACGAAGCAGCTATTAGACGTCAGATCGACTTTATTGAGACACGTCGAAATCACTCAGAATATCCCCCACTTTCCTTAAACAAATCTTTCAGAATTCTTGTCAACCTTCCGCACAATTAGAATCGGAATATTGTGCAGAATGTCTGAAAGATTTCTGACCGAGTTCAGTCCGATTTCGTTAAAACACGTCGAAATATCCTTCAGAATTTCCACCGGCAAGAATTCTCACAGAAATCTCTCCGACAAATGTGAACAATTTTTCGAATTTCTGCAGAAAAATCGCTCCGAGTTCTTGTCAACCATCCATACGATTAGAATCGAAATCTTGTACAGAGTGTGTGAACGATTTCCGACCGAGTTCGGAAGAAATTTTTCACAGCCTTACCAAGAAGTTGGAAAATAACTACTTACTTCCACACTTACAAATAAATACAAATTAGCCTAATACTACTTTCTTATCTCATACCTTATTAAGTCATTATTTATTACCTACAAATTATCGTGAGAGTGGTGAGATATCATTACCCGATATTGCAAATGGTAATGAGATATACTTACCCAAGTTCTGTCGAGTGGACTGCCGCTGGAAAATCATATTCAACCAAAATTTTTCTTTTGAGTGTACTCTAGTGAAAAGTGAATTGTGAACGCAAACGAAAATTAGTGTCCATGCCATCATCCTCACAGAAACGTAAATTCGGCACTTCTTCGCACAAAAAAAAAATAAAAATAAAGAGGATTCGAACAAGAACTCCCAATTTTATTTTCCTGGTGGTGTTTTTTTATAAATAAGTTTATTTTATTTGGGTAAATACTCGACAGAGAAAAGAAGCAACGCCAGTCAGCAGAGGAGCAGGGTATGCAAAAAGAAAGCCAAAATAAAAAGGGAAAACCAGACAGACAGACGGACAAACAGCCAGCCAAATTTACAAAATAAAAAACAAGAAACGCATTTACTCCCCGGAGTACACATTGTGAACTTAAACACACGCAGATGCGGAACTTTTCGCTTTACTCACTCACTAGTGCTGTGGAATCTCATTACTTTTGAATGTGGTTAATCGATGCTCATGACCCAGTTACCCAGCAATACTTCTGCCGTGCCAACGCTCATTTGTTTTAGTTTTTTTTCGGCAGAAGTATTGCTGGGTAACTATACCTGCATATACACACACTTACATATGCAACTCAATGAGATGCTTGTAAGATGGCATGTGTACTTTATTACTTAATGCGATTTTTTAAACGCAAATTCGGCAAGTGAGTTGTGCTTCTCGTTCGTTTGTGAGAATCATCTCCTTATAGAGGCCGAGTTTGATGTTGAAAAGTCGCTGCGAAGCCACTTGAAAAGACTTTTGACATGGTCGAAATCATGATCATGGTAGTCTGCAGCCAAGTAATAAATGTCACCATGCCCCATTTGTAAATAAATTTACAGTCTATTAAATATAGATGCAAAATGGTCTTGAACCAAGACAATATCCCAGTTCAAATCAAAATTTAGATATTAAAAATTTTTAGTAATTTTTTCGTATGTAAATTTTTTTAAAACAATTTTTCCTCAATTCTTTGGACACTGTTTCTGTGGAATACGCACAATTTGCCAACATTAGCCATCATAAGTACATTTAATTGATAATATAAACGGGTGCTATTGGACTTGTATTTCCAAAATGAAAGTACAAATATTAGAGGCTCCTTCGACAAAAATTGGAATTTTAGTAAGACAAAGATTAAAAAACAAATCGTCACAAAAATAAATTTTTTGGTCTCAGACACAAAATTTTTATTAATTTTTGTTGCATAGTGTTATCAGGACTAGGGCGACGAGATGATTGTGTTTGTATTGCAACGATTTTACCGTAATTATGGTGTAAGCGTGGTAGTAGTAGTAGTAGTTATTTTTTAACTTCTTGGTATTCCTAGGAGTAAGTACTTAACTCCAGTCCTTGTATACAAATAATGCAAATGGTAATTCATGGCGAATGATTTTACATTTGGCTCATCCCCAAAATTTTGCTTGGTAATGAAAAGTTTGGCTGGGATGTTTTGAAATATTTCATATACAACTCAAAAACTTCTACGGCGAGTTTTAGGAATATAAAATAGAGCGAGGTTGGGTATTCAAAATAAAGTGTTGCGTAAAGAAGGTTACCATTCAGACCATATAGACGGGTCAACCGCCTGTCTTTTGCCATTTCCTACCAGTTTTCTGTTCTGGAATAATATTATGGCCATTAAGGTTGTGAAGATAAATTCGTAAGTTTAATTCGTCCCACACCCAAGACACATACCAAGGGCAATTATTTAGTCCTTGGTAAGTAGAATATTTTCTAAAAAAGAGTTGGTCCAAATTCCGTTTGAGATCGGAGATATATAGGTTTGTCAGATATTGGGTATATATATCGAATTTTGATTGTCCGATATCTCGAAAACTATAATACATCGAATCGAATATTCTCCTTGCCAAGGGCTAAATAATTGCCCTAGGAATACCCGATTCATGTATTCTAGTTTTCAAAATATCGGACAATTAAAATCCAATATATATATTTACCCGATATCTAAAAAGCTGTATATCTCCGATCTCAAACGGAATTTGGACCAGTACTTTCTTTGTAAATATTCACCTTACCAAGAGCTAAATAATTGCCTTTGTAATAACCGATTCATGTATTCTAGTTTTCGAGATATCGTCTCTTCTATGTCACATCAATAAATGGGCTAATATTACCTATGATTGATTCGATGCATTCAAATTATAAAAATATTGCCAAACAAATATTGCACGATTCCTTTTATTTTAATAGTTTTTAGTGGTTTTTTACGAAAAATATTTTTAAATACGTTCCACAAGCTAAAATGGTTTGTGTCTTGGGTAGGGGACGAATTTATCTTCACACCCTTACGGAAAATATTATTAAAAAATAATTACATAATTCCTTTTATTTATTTTTATTATTTTTAGTGTTTTTATGAAAAAATACTTTTTAAACACGTTCCACAAGCTAAATTGGTTTGTGTCTTGGGTGTGGGGCGTATTTAACATGCGAATTTATTTTCACACCTTCATGGCCATTTACCGAATATTATGGCCATTAACAGACATTTTTGATATAAAGGGCCCACAGTGGTTCCATATATTTTTATTGGAAATAATTCTGTAAAATTTGAACTAAAAAATATACCAGGACGAAATGATACATATTCATTTGTGAATTCTTTTGCGTTTATTTGCATGAAGTCGTCTTTCCAAAATGTATATACGTAAATTGCGTTTTAAGGAGGTTTAGGAATTAAAATTTGTATTATAATTTTATTGAAATATTGTTGGAATGATTTTATTTGTTACAGTCTTGTAGATAATTTCATGGCATTTATTTTTTAAATATAATTTCCGGCATATGTCCGCCGCGGCGACGAATTACATGACCTATTAGATCCATCCAATTTGTTACCACTATTGCAATAAATCTGGCCGTATGGCATCAATGGTGGCTTGAATATTGGCTTCCAATTCTTCAAGAGTTGCTGCTTTATCGGCATAAACCAATGACTTGACATAGACCAAGTAAAAAGTAATCCAGAGCTGTTAAATAAAATATTGCATACTTTTTGGCGCTATTGTAAATATTTTGAAATGTTTCTCTGTTATTACTAGACAGCGGATTTTTATGCAAATTCCATTTTGAATACTCAAGTATATAAAATATGTATATTGCTATGCAAGATATACTGACATAAAATTGGATATAGCGGTTTATTAAAATGTTTTATAAGCAAACCTTTTTGTATGAAGACGGCATTCAATTATAACCATCCGGTCAAAATACGATTTTGCATAAAAATCCGCTGTCTAATTATTACTCATTTATAATCTGATAACATATCTCACTGATTTTCCACAATAAATTATCTTAGAGAAACAATTAAAAATATTTACGATAGCGCCAAAAAGTATGCAATATTTCCCGCTAATAACGCTATGCAACATATATTTTGCTGAAGGGCAAAATTTTGTCTTTCTAAACTCGAAAATGATATTAAAAAATGTTTATGGATAACTTTTTTTACTAAAATTCATTTTGGAAATATAATTCCGAAATTTATTTTCACATAGAAAAGGGGTTTCCTAAAAATTGAAAAATAATTGATTTTTCTTTGAAAAAATTTAACACTAAAACTCATAAAAATTAGAAAAAAATCGGAAAATTTTGAAAAATATATATTGTTTAATTTTTTAATAGCATTAACATTATAACGAATAAGTAAAATATCTATTGACAAATGTAGAAGTTATTAAACTTTTAAATTATTGTTTAAATAGCACGAAAAACTGCTATACAATATATATAACAGAATATTTTATTTTGTAATAGCTGGGGTATTAGAGAAGGTAATAAGAAAAAAATGATGAATTTCTAGATTTGTGGTTAAATATTTTATAATATTTGAACTGGGATATTGTCCTGGCTCAAGACCATTTTGCTTCTATATTTAATAGAATGCAAATTTATTTACAAATGGCATGGTGACATTTATTACTTGGCTGCAGACTACCACGATCATGATTTCGACCATGTCAAAAGTCTTTTCAAGTGGCTTCGCAGCGACTTTTCAACATCAAACCCGGCCTCTATAAGGAGATGATTCTCACAAACGAACGAGAATCACAACTCACTTGCCGAATTTGCGTTTAAAAAAATCGCACCAAGTAATAAAGCACATATGCCATCTTACAAGCATCTCATTGAGTTGCGTATGTAAGTATGTGTATATGCAGGTATAGTTACCCAGCAATACTTCTGCCGTGCCAACGCTCATTTGTCTTAGTTTTTTCGTTTGCATTTTTTTTTGTAATATTCAAGAAAATCTATAATTAAATGTAGAAGTACATTTCGTCTTCGCGTATGACTAAATTTTAACTTAAAATTTGCAATAAATTTAAATAATAATTTCGTAAAAATGGACACGATTAGTTGAAAATTTTCTTCAAATTGGACTTGCTTTCTTCGTTAAGAACCTACCTATTATAAAATATTTAACCACAAAGAATGTCGTATCTTCTACATTTATCCACATTAATACGTGTATACGCTGCTTTGTTGGTTATAATGTTAGCTATTAAAAATAATTTATTATATAAAATTTATAATATAATATTTTTTCATTTTTTCTATTTATTCGGGGTGAAAGTGAAATTCACAACATTTGTAGCCATCATAATTATCTAGAATAGAACATATATAATTGCGTGATTGGGCCTATATTTCAAAAATGAGTGTACAAATACACTGTGCAACATTTTTGAAGTCATTTCAAAATAACCATATACGGACACCGCTACATGATAAAAGACCAAAAAAAAAAAGACCCGTGTTTTTTTGTTTCCCCCAAAGTCATGCACTTTTTTTTTTATGGGCCCCCAGAGATTTGAGGCCTCGGTGTAATTTTTGGAAAAAAGTGATCATATTCTCAGGCTCATATCTTGCAAACCGTTCGGAATTTTGATTTACTCTCTGAGGCAAAGTTCTAGCTCTTGTTATAAAGAACAAAAATTGTGAACATATAAAATCAAAAAAACTTCATCTTCAAGGTCAAAATCGCAAAAAACTTAAAAAAATTCGATTTTTTTTAACCTTTTTTCCCCTGTTCAGGTCCATAGGTAGCAAACCGCTGAAAATTCAGGGAAACAATCAACTACAAAAATGTACCTAAGATCTCAATAAACAACTTTCTAGAACATATGAACTTCCTAGGAATTATTCTTAACACCGTTTAGGTAGCGCTTAGGTAGCGCTTAGGTAGCGCTTAGGTAGCCGCAAAATTGAAAAATTTCCCAAAAATTTCACTGTGCAACATTTTTGAAGTCATTTCAAAATAACCATATACGGACACCGCTACATGATAAAAGACCAAAAAAAAAAGACCCGTGTTTTTTTTTTCCCCCAAAGTCATGCATTTTTTTTTTATGGGCCCCCAGAGATTTGAGGCCTCGGTGTAATTTTTGGAAAAAAGTGATCATATTCTCAGGCTCATATCTTGCAAACCGTTCGGAATTTTGATTTACTCTCTGAGGCAAAGTTCTAGCTCTTGTTATAAAGAAAAAAAAGGTAAGTTTTTTGCGATTTTGACCTTGAAGATGAAGTTTTTTTGATTTTATATGTTCACAATTTTTGTTCTTTATGACAAGAGCTAGAACTTTGCCTCAGAGAGTAAATCAAAATTCCGAACGGTTTGCAAGATATGAGCCTGAGAATATGATCACTTTTTTCCAAAAATTACACCGAGGCCTCAAATCTCTGGGGGCCCATAAAAAAAAAGTGCATGACTTTGGGGGAAACAAAAAAACACGGGTCTTTTTTTTTTTGGTCTTTTATCATGTAGCGGTGTCCGTATATGGTTATTTTTTTCGTGTTGCACTGTGATATTAAAGGTACCTTCGATGATCAGAATCAGAATTTTATTAATTTTGTATCCGTAATATTTTTCTGTGTTCACTTGATGACTCAGTATTGGTTTATATCAGTCACTCTTGCTGCATTCCAAATATTTGGTCCAAAAATTGGGCAGATCAATTTAGATTTTGATATAGCCTTCTTATATATGTAAATATGTATGAGGCTTGGTATGCGATATTTTCACTCGGGGAGGCAAATCTTCCTAACAATTGTGAAGCAAGGTGTATTACACCCTTCATAAAAAAGTTATACCATTTTGTACAGATCAGAACAATACCTTAACGAGGCCTGGTATGATGTTGAAAAGTCTCTGCGAAGCCACTTGAGAAAACCTTTGACAGAGTGATCATGGTAGTGGTAGTCTGCAGCCAAGTAATAAATGTCACCATGCCATTTGTAAATAAATTTGCATTCTATTAAATATAGAAGCAAAATGGTCTTGAGCCAGGACAATATCCCAGTTCAAATAAAATATTGATTACAGACCAAAAAAATACAAACGAAAAAACTAAAACAAATCAGCGTTGGCACGGCAGAAGTATTTTTCTGGGTAACTATACCTGTATATACACATACTAGCAGTACCCGCTGCTTCGCACGCGAAAAAGCCAGTTACTTGTTAATTTTATCCGTCTTTGTTTTTGGATAGTATTTATTTAATTTTCTTTTGGTGGATATAGATAAATCTAAAATAGTAATTTGGAAACCTCCTAGTAGCTAGCACTCACACACAGTCAAAGGAATGTGCTTGTCGATATGCACTATTTTAGCTGAACTACTTCGTATGTATAATTTTCTACCAAGCCAGTTTATAACTTTTTGCACCTCTTTCCCAAAAAGTACACATTTTGAAAAATCAATATAGGTAACATGTGTTTTTGCTTCCCCTAAAAATATGTATTTTATTTTGTAACACATTCATTCCCCTTTAAAGGATTGTACAGCATTTTTATCCATTTTCGTCCCGCGCACCCCTTAGAAGTACAAATTTCGAAAAATCAAACTACTGCGCTGCCATATGGTCAGAGGAATTTACACACTAAATTTCACGATTCTTGCTGTAATACTCAATTTGGTACCAGTTTTATCCCTTTTTGTCCCGCTCGCCACTGAAAAGTACAAATTTGGAGAAATCCATTTATGTTGCAAGTCTACGTTGTCAGAGAAATTTAAACACAAAATTTCACGACTATAGCTGAAATATTTTAGTTGGTACTATTTTTATCCCGCTCATTGTTTATAAGTACAAAATTGGAAAAATTTGATGTTAATTTAAATTCGAATTAGATTTGCGCTTCTACGTTGTCAGAGGAACTTACACAGCACGTTTCACGACTAGCTCAGCCCCTATAAGAAAATTTCGAAAAAATCCATTTATATTGCGTTTTACACATAATTTACACTCCAAATTTTCCGACTATAGCTGAAATGCTTAAATTGGAACCCTTTTTGTCCCGCCTACCCGCTAAAAAGTACAAATTTTGAACAATCCAATTATACTGCGCTTCTACATGGTGAGAGGTATTTACATACCAAATTTCACGATTCTAGCTGTAATAATTTAGTTGGTACAATTTTTATCCCTTTTTGTCCCGCTCGCCCCTTAAAAGTACAGGTTTCGAAAAATCTAATTTTACTTCGTTTATATATGGTCAGAGGAATTTACATGCTAAATTTCACGATTCTAGCTGTAATACGTTAGTTGGTACCATTTTTATCCCTTTTTGTCCCGCTCGCCGCTTAAAAGTACAAATTTCGAAAAATCAAATTTTATTTCGTTTCTATATGGTCAGAGGAATTTACATACCAACTTTCAGGATTCTAGTTGTAATACATTAGTTGGTACCATTTTTATCCCTTTTTGTCCCGCTCGGCCCTTAAAAGTACAAATTTCGAAAAATCCCTATTTGTAGCTCTTCTGCATGGTCAGTGCAAGGAACTCACCGAATTTCATGTTTATAGCTACTGCCGTTTAGCCAGGACGAAGGTTCGATGTTTATCCCTTTTTGGGCCATTTTACCCCCTAAAAGTACGAATTTCGTAAAACCCTTTCTTAGTCGACGTCTACGTCATATTTGGGAACTATTCTGACAATTTCATGGCCCTGGCTTCAGCCGTTTGGTCTGGGGGCTGGTCAATTATAAGTCAGTCAGTAAGGCAACTCTTTTATATATATATAGATAACAGCTTCAATTTTACGTAGCTTAGGATGATTTGTGTGGGAGGTACTAGAAGGGACGTGACAAACCCCTCCATATTATGTACGCTTAAAGTGATTATCAAATATAGCGGTTTCCGAATATCCGCGTGGAAGTTACAGTGGTTTTAATTTAACATAGGAATGGAATAGGAGTGGTTTTAATTTAACATAGGAAAATAGGGGCATGGCAATTTCGCCCATCTTCGAACTTAAACTAAGCTTGGGAAAAATATTACCATGTACAAATTTGTTTTGATTCCATAACGGACGGACGGACATGGCTCAAACATCTTAAAATGTTGTGAAACGAATTTGGTCCAAACATACTTGGGGTCTTAAGTCACTTCTTCAATGTGTTACACTTTTTTTCTGTCCCAAATGATATATACCCGTCTACTCTGTAGAGTGGGGGTATAAAAATGTAATAGACATTTTCTATAGCGATACTTTGAAAAATTTGCCTTTTTGGAGAAAATACACCAAAATAAAACAAAAAAGGGCAATATAAATAATTTGAATAGCGGACTAATATCGAGAACGCAAAGTCAACCTCACCAGAAAATATGGATTTTTTCTTGTAACTGAAATACCTCTTAAATTAATTGAGGTAGACACACATGTAGCACATTTTTTGTAGATATTCACGAGCATTGGTATTGTGAATTATATCTCTATAATTGTACTTTTGACAATCATTTCAAATTTTCACATGTTCGAGGTGGCCAATTTTGAAGGGTCACCCAATATCCCCCTGCGATCTAAGCTTGTGAAATTCCGTCAACATAACTTTTTCTGGCCAAAAGTTCCATAATTATTCTCAAAAACTCGATTTTAGAGAAAGCAAATACCCGGTTACTCGCTAAAAATACTCGCATATTATGCAGCACTACTGCGGCTGGCACCATATGCTTTTCGTCGCTGTTTGATGTCGGCTTATGTACAACAGCAACAATTGCAATTGTGTAAGTATATAATTCATAATATATATATCGGATCATCATGATGATGTTTTTCATAATGAAGTCCCAGCTGCTGCTGTTGCTGATGGTGATGTTACTCATCTCATGGTGGTGGCGAAGTAAACATTTACGTTGTATCATGCTGGGATGATAGGCTGGGCCAAATGCTTCATTCACACCATACCACCAACGACTACATCATGCAACAACAGCAACAGCTACAACAACAACGAACTGGCAACATTATTTTGGTTGCTGTCGGCTGTTTGAATGTTGGCGGCTGCCTCTGATGGGGTGTGCGTGTGTGTGTTGCTGCTGCGAAAGTGCGTTTTTATGTCTCATCAGCGGTGTGGTGGTGACGAATGTTGATAATATTTTGCGTTGTTGTTTCGTTTTTTTTGAAGTGCCAAAAAATTAAGCAAAAACTTCGTTCTTTGCTCTGTTTGTTAAATTGTAAATTTTTGCAAAATAAAAATATTTCCGTATTAGATTTGAACTAGGATCTTGTCCTGGCTCAGGACCTTTTTAACATCTATATTTTAGAGAGTGTAAATTTTAATTTAAAAACAAGTAACGACGGCGTTATATACCCTCCACCATGGATTGCATTCCACAGAGGCTGTCGATTTTGGTAGAAGTGCAGTAACATTACAGGAAAAAAATAAAAAAAAAACAAAACAAAATGTCAATATAGCCAAAACAAATAAAAATTTTGAAAAAATAATTTTATAAATAAGTATAAACTTTTTATTATTTCAAATCGCTTAAGAGTGGCAAACGTACCAATACGTTTATACTAAAGGGTGATTTTTTAGCTATTATCCTTTTGGCAACACTGGTTTAAACAGCTGACGCACGTTTCGTGTTTTGTTTCACTGTCAAACATCTTCAGTTTGGTCTATAATTTAACCATGAATCGTCTTACAAACGAACAACGCTTCAACAGTTATTGAATTTTATTATCAAAATGCGTGCTCTGTTAAGAAAGTTAATCGCGCGCTTCCATTTTAAGGTCAGTTTAATCGACCCACTGAAGCGGCTATTCGGGCTGTTGTGACTAAATTTCGCACCAAATTTACATTGTTGGACATTAAACCACCAGCACGCTTACGTAGAGTGCGAACTGAAGAAAATATCGCAGCTGTATCGGCCAGTGTTAATGATGACCATCAATTATCGATTCGTCGCCGTTCGTAGCATTTCGGCCTCTGTTACTCAAAAACGTGGAAATGCCAAAATTGGACTAAGCGGATGGACCATTTGGGGCGCAGTCAAGGTCAACATTTGCTTGAAATAATCTTCAAACATTAAATTATATGGACCGTACTATCGATTCAAACAAAGATTTCATGCATTTTTCTGAATTTTATGTGTTTTTTTTTTGAAAAACTGTCCTATAGCTTTTAAAAAATCACCCTTTATATATATCGAAATAATACTTCAAATCAATTCAAAAAGTAAATATAATATAGCAATCATCAAAAAAGGTTAAATACCATAAATTTGGTAGATAATGGGTGCTGCAGTTGGCTGTATTTCCATTCTATTTTAATTCAAAAAGTACAAATTTTGAAAATCCATTTTCAGTCACGTTCACAGTCCAAGATATCCTATATTAATCATTCAACCAGTTTTTGCCGTAAAAATAAAAAAGTACGTCAGAGGAATGTATACACCGAATTCCACGATTCTAGCTGCGGCCCTTTGGTTGGTACCATTTTTATCCCTTTTTCCCATTTTACACCCTTAAAAGTACAACTTTCTAAAAGCTCTTTATTTTACTTGTCTACGGAATTGTAGGGATGTACACACCGAATTTCATCATTCTAGCTGTTGCCGTTTGGTTGGTACCATTGTTATCCCTCTTTTCCCATTGTATCCCTTAAAAGTACGAATTTGGAATTACCTTTTTATTTTTCGTGCCTACGAAGTCAGAGGAATGTATACTCCGAATTTCATGACTCTAGCTGCGGTCATTTGGTTGGTACTATTTTTATCCCCTTTTTTCCATTTTAACCCCAAAGAGTACGAAATTCAAAAATTCTTTTATTTTACGTGTCTACGCAATCAGAGGAATGTATACACTGACTGAATTTCATTATTTTAGGTGCAGCCGTTTGGTTGGTACCATTTTATCCCTCTATTCCCATTGTACCCCCTAAAAGTACGAATTTGGAAAAAATACTTTTATATTATGTATCTACTCAATTAGAGTGCACACCGAATTTCGTGTTTCTAGCTGTTGCCGTTTGTTAGGTACCATTTTATCCCTTTTTGCCCCTTTTATGGTGCGCATTTTTGTTATAGGGGGAATGCGCATACCCACTATGAAGTAAGTACAAGCAGGCCTATTGAAAAAACATATTTAAATACTCTAAAATATTAGGGGTTATTAGGGGTATTTTCAGTCCTTGTGGGGGAAAAAATTTTCCCTTTGGACCGATTTCACCCAGTTGTGATCCCAACCAATCTACGACTACAAGAGGCATTTATGGAAAATATAGACGTCCTAGCTCCTTTCGTTTCGATGATAGGGTGCTTTCAACAGACGGACGGACATGGCTAGATTGTCTTATAATTTTATCACGATCAAGAATATATATACTTTGTAGGGTCTCAGGTCGATATTTCAAGGTGTTACAAATGGAATGACAAAGTTAGTATACCCCCATCCTGGTGGTGAGGGGTATAATGACATGTTGACTTTTGATGCGTCTGTTTTTGACAGATAATCCAAAAGTGAGTTGTGCTTCTCATTCGTTTGGAAGAATTATTCGGGTATATTGTTGAATAAATCGTTACAAAGCCTTCTGATTTGTAAATGAATTGGCATTTAATTAACAAGTAAAAACGGCGTTAAGTTCGGCCGGGCCGAACTTTATATACCCTCCACCATGGACTGCATTCCACAGAGGCTGTCAATTTTCGTAGAAGTGCAGTAATATTACAGGAAAATATATTTTTAAATATATCCAAACCAAAACGAATACAAATATTGATTATTTTTATTATTTCAAACCTCGCAATACGTTTACACTATATATATCGAAATTATACTTCAAGTCAATTCAAAAAATATATATTCTCAGATATATATTTTCAAAAAAGCATAAATACCATAAATATTGTTAGAGAGTGGGTGCTACAGTTGGTTTCATTTCTATTTTAATTCCAAAAGTACAAATTTTGAAAGTCTCACGTACATAGTGCAAAATAATCTAACTTCATGATTCAACCAATTTTTGCCGTAAAAATTACGAATTTGGAAAAATCTGGAGGTGAAATGACATGTTGATTTTTGATGCGTCTGTTTTTGACACATATTCGAAAAGTGAGTTGTGCTTCTCATACGTTTGGAAGAGTCTTTGAAGTTCGAGTATTTTGTTGAATAAATTGTTGTGAAGCCTTCTGATGGCCAGTGACAAATGTCACCATGTCATTTGTAAATAAATTAGCATTCTATAAAATAATTCTTCCCGAACTTCAATAATTCTTTCAAAGTCTTGAGCCTGGACTATAGCCCAGTTGAAAAGCATTTGTATGAGGGCTATAACAAACCATGGCCCTATATGACTCACTTTGATAGTCCACGCAAAGAATACAAATTTGGAATTAAACAAAAACTATGATTTCCTTTTTTTGGGGACAGTCCTTAGCCTTAGTGACATGCGAAAAATGGCATTATTCCATAGAATGGAAAGCTCTTTAATCCTCTTTCATTCCTAGGTTGCCATATTAATTTTCTTATTTGTGATTTTAATCGAGATTGGGGCAGGATATACATACCAACTCACATAGGCAACCCAGCAACATGGATGCTCTATACAAATGTAGACATGTGTAAAAGTTTTATATAAAATATTAAAGATTTATCACAAAGAGATTTGATTTGTGTTGTTTGTATTCCTACAACATTTCATGTTGTCTGCAGCACATGCGGCTGCTGTTGTTGGTCGATGCCAACAAGCGGAAGTGGCTTCAGTTCTTCCCTTTTTCCCCAGACTTTTTCATTCAGATCTTTTTTCTTTTGATTCTTTGTTTGTGTTATTTTCTTTTTTGGTGGATGGGGGTATAACAAAAGAATAAAACATGTGAAAAAGTAACAGAAACAACAACAACAAAGTAAATAAACTTTTCTCTTCGGCCTTTGTGTGTTGATTTAGTTATAGAAAGAAGGCTCTCAACAATAAATATTGGATTTTCTCTCTTTTTAAGATATACGAGTCGAACTAATATCACATAATAATTGTCAGGGGAGGGGGGGGGGTGGCGATATCGCTAAATCAGAGTGTATTAAATAATGATGATATATGTTACCGGCTTTTATTTCTATAAGAAAATTACGTGTGTTTTGTCATATAAATAATAATAACTATTTCTACGTGGCCAGAAAATAAAAGGGAGAGTGAATTAAATTCACAACATTTCACCACAATTTAGCATCAACAGGAATGTACTTTAATTAGAGTAAATATTTAGTAAATCTTCAGCACTTTTCTTGACTTTCCAATCTCCTAAAGGTCCAGCCAATGTATTTTGTGCTGCTAATGTCGAAAAATTAATTTTGTAACTCTTCGTTTTGTAGCGCATAATATTGCCATTTTAACAACATTTTAAGATGGAATAACGAAATAAAATTAAATTTTTATACACTCCACGAGAGTATTGTGTCTTTGTGCATTTGTTTGCGACATCCAAAAAGAAGGGAAATAGACCCTTTGTTAATTATACAGATCGGCTTAGAATCACTTTCTGAGTCGATTTAGCAATGTCCGTCTGTCTGTCTGTCCATATATTCTTGTAATGAAATTACAGGTCGCAATTGTAGCCAGAACCAAACGAAACTTTGCACAACAAAGTTTTTCGGGATAAGGACGAACACTATTTAATTTGAAGAAAATCGGTTCAGATTTAGATATAGCCCCCATACGAATTTCACTCCCGATTTGACCCTTTTCACTCTAGATACCACATATTTCAACAGATTTTCTTCAAATTTGGCAAAATATCTTATATTTTCACCCATGGTGTGAAATGGGTCAGATCGGTTCAGATTTATAAAGGGTGATTTTTTAAGAGCTTGATAACTTTTTTAAAAAAAAACGCATAAAATTTGCAAAATCTCATCGGTTCTTTATTTGAAACGTTAGATTGGTCAATGACATTTACTTTTTGAAGATAATTTCATTTAAATGTTGACCGCGGCTGCGTCTTAGGTGGTCCATCCGCTTAGTCCAATTTTGGCATTTCCACGTTTTTGAGTAACAGAGACCCAATTGGTGCGAACGGCGACGAATCGAAAATTGGTGGTCATCATTAACACTGGCCGATACAGCTGCGATATTTTCTTCAGTTCGCACTCTACGTAAGCGTGTTGGTGGTTTAATGTCCAACAATGTAAATTTGGTGCGAAATTTAGTCACAATAGCCCGAATAGCCGCTTCAGTGGGTCGATTAAACTGACCATAAAATGGAAGCGCGCAATGAACTTTCTTAACAGAGCACGCATTTTGATAATAAAATTCAATAATTTGCAAGCGTTGTTCGTTTGTAAGACGATTCATGATGAAATGTCAAAGCATACTGAGCATCTTTCTCTTTGACACCATGTCTGAAATCCCACGTGATCTGTCAAATACTAATGCATGAAAATAATAACCTCAAAAAAATCACTCTTTATTTCGCTCCCATACAAATTTCGCTCCCAATTTGAATTTTTCCGCTCTAGAATCCACATATTTTAACAGATTTTCTTATAAATTCGCAAAAAACTCTTATATTTCAACTTTAAACACTTGTGGTAAAAATGTGTTAGATCGGTTCAGATTTCCATATAGCTCTCATACAAATTTCGTTCCCCCAGAAACCGCATATTTTCAGAGAATTTCTTAAGATTGAGCATAACACGTTACACTTCAACTGGAAGAACTTATTGTGAAAGTTAGTCACTTCATTCCATGTTTGGATATAGCCCCGATACAAATATTATTCTCGGTTTGACAAATTCTACCAGATCACATTAGCCTGTTATTAGGAAACATACAAAAAATTTTCCCGTTTTCACTTTTTTTACTGAATTGAATTGTGTTCCGATAGAAAGAGGAGTGTATCATATAGTCGGCCCCTTGGTGCGATTTTTTAAACGCAAATGCGGCAAGTGAGTTGTGCTTCTCGTTCGTTTGTGAGTTTCATCTCCTTATAGAGGCCGGGTTTGATGTTGAAAAGTCGCTGCGAAGCCACTTGAAAAGACTTTTGACATGGTCGAAATCATGATCGTGGTGGTCTGCAGCCAAGTAATAAATGTCACCATGCCATTTGTAAATAAATTTGCATTCTATTAAATATAGATGTAAAATGGTCTTGAGCCAGGACAATATCCCAGTTCAAATTACATTTTATTTTTTTAATTAATTTTGAAATAATGTTAATTTTTTTCTTATATCTTTTCAGGTATGTGCCACAATAATTCACTGTTAACACTGAGTAATGCTATATTTTTGGGTAAGCAAATCTATGAACAATAAATTATTGCGGAAATACACATTCGTATAGGCAAATGGAGATGAAACTATTCTAGGTTGTTTCTGACCAACCTCAAGTATTTGTAAACACACAAAATATGACCAAAATAAATATTTCTACGTTAATTTGTTTACATGGATTTTATCTCAATAAAAGAAAACTTGCGTACGAACTAAATGCAAATAAGATAAATAAAATAAAAATACATAACTTCAATAGACAATGTAGACATAGTATTTATTTTTTATTTATCCATAAAGTACCCAATACAGATGTGGTGGTGGTTATGACTGGAAGAGCAATATTGGCGGTCTCACATACTCTTTTGTGGATTATTTTACAAAAGTTAGTTTTTCATAAATGTATCTGAGTGGTGCTCAGTGCTATGTCAAATCTTCATTTGTTTGAATTTTGTCGTAGGTCTCGCATAAAAGGTTTCTTTTGGTTTTATGTTTGTACTGTCTTGTGTTGGGGGTCTATACAAAATCCGACTATGTCGGCCTGTCTCCCTCTCTATGTGTTTGCAATGGGCCGGCCTACTCATATTTCGAATTTCTTTGTGGTTCGTGCAATTACTTTGTGCTGATGGTGACATCTGAGTTCAAGTCGAAATTGGGAGCATTCACCCTTTGTACTTTAAAACCAAAAAAAATGGATATTTTACAAAAAAAGTCATGTGACTTGACAACGTTATGCCATACCTTGGCAATATGCTGCAACATTCCACTGATTTGTTTGCTGTGGGTTTCTTTCGTATTGTTGTTGTCGTCAAGAAACTACAACTACAACAGCAATACAATGCAATTGTGTACCGATGAATGAACGAATGAATGAATAAAATATGAGCCATTTGAAATTTGATAGCCAAACGAACGAAACGAAACAAAAAAATCTAATTTTGAAATTGTGAAACAGGTCAATAACCAAGGCATGCCAATCAACGCCACACCGCACCACTCGACTTAAAATGCACCACATTTAGTAGTTTTCGGTGAACCGAAATAAAACTCGGAACAATACAAATTTCTCGACTTTAGACCTGAACTTTTAGCAGCAGGGGAAACCTGCAATGCGCCAACACCAACACCACCAACAATGAGTACCTACCTACCACCTAGCCATAAATGAAACGACGTTATAGATTTAATTAAAACACCAACAATGTGTTTTCAATTTCAATTTCAATTTCAATTCTTCTTGTTTCTCTCTCTCGTTGATTTCGTTCATTTTAACAGCCAATATCAGGTTGCACTTTGTAGCAGAGACTCCCCCCCAACATACCACTCCAAAAAATGAAAATAAAATTAAAACGTAAACATAACAAATCCCCAAATGGAAATATTGAATTCAATAACACTTACACTCGAAATAATAACACCACAACACGTACATAAGTGTACTTATGCTGGTTGGCCCTCAAGGCATTCGCCGCCACTCACCACTCATCGGCGAAGACATGGGGCAATGCTGAGTGTAGTTCGGCGTGGGAGCACCTCAAAAGTTGTGTTAACAAATCATAATGCCTTATGTCGGCATATGTAAGAGGAACTTGCATTTTATGGCGATTGTTGTGGTATATTCACATGATCTGCAGACCCTTAACATCCCAGCAAAAAGAGAGGACGCAAAGAAGTGATTCTGAAGTAGTGAAAATTGGGATCTTCACCAATGATTTTAACATGGAGTCATTTATTTTGAACATGGAGTCATTTATTTTGAACGACTTAAAAGTTATTTTAAATGTTGTAAAGGAACCATTATTTTTACTAGTTTTCATTTCTGTTTTAATAAATACGCCGCTACTGGAGTAGAACCTTTGGGTTGCTACCACGGCACTCTAAGCATCTCAGCTATTCTCTGTTGTGAGTGCTGAAGAACTAAAGCAAACCATTTTGTTCGTTAGAACTGACAATAGGAAAATTAACAAAATATTTATTTAGTATGAATTAATATAATCGGAAATTGATATTAAATTAACATTAAATAAATAGACACTACTCAATTTTGCTGGGATGCAAAATAGAAGGATGCATGTCTATTGAAATGTTCAATTGAAAATTCAAAAAATTGTTTCAACACATCTCCCTTCTACAACTTCTAATCCATTACCGCCCTTTGTTCATATATGTATATGTAAATTAGGAAAAAAAAAAATATATATACCTACGGTTGATAACAGCATTGTAAAACCAAGCACTCTATGCATAATCGCCACTGATGATTTACCCCATCACAGGTTAATGAAATACGTATATGACCGACCATTCCTTCGCAAAAACTTGATCGAAATAAATCATAAATTCGTAAGTATTACATTCAATAGTACACACAAATTGGGCGATATTTCATATGAAAAATCATCCAAAATAAATTGTATCTTTATTCATAATTAGTGGGTGATATTTCATAAATTTTAAATATAAAAAAAGCTCTTTTGGGGTAGCCGGCTTTGGACATACACCAGAGCAGAAAAACATTAAACCCGGCCGAAAGTAGCCAACTCTGAAAGCCTTTACTCTGTCCGTCTTAAATGTTGACTCATTGCCCCATTTTTGGGCATTGGACCCAATTGACTCAATCTTAACAAGTAAAAAGGGCGTTAAGTTCGGACGGGCCGAATCTTATATACGCTCCAACACGGATTCATTCCACAGAGGCTGTCGATTTTACAGAAGTGCAGTAACATTACCCTCCACCTCCAGGATGGGGGTATACTAACTTTATCATTCCATTTGTAACACCTTGAAATATCGACCTGAGACCCTATATAGTATATATATTCTTGATCGTCATAAAATTCTAAGACGATCTAGCCATGTCTGTCCGTCTGTTGAAAGCACGCTAGCATCTAAACGAAAGGAGCAAGGACGTCCAAATTTTCCATAAATGCGTCTTATAGTCGTAGATCGGATGGTATTGAAACTGGGCGAAATCGGCCAAAAGGGAAAATTTTTTCCCTCACAAGGACTAAAAATACCCACAAAATCCCCTAATATTTTAGAGTATTTAAGCAATTGTTTTCAATATATCTGCTTGTACTTACTTGATATTGGGTATGCGCATTCCCCTATAACAAAAACGTGCACCATAAATTGATTTTAATTCGTGGGGGTGAAATGTGACAAAAAGGGATACAAAAGGTACGGTGTGTATATTTCTCTACTTGAGTAGATAAATAGCATAACAGTATTTATTCCAAATTCGTACTCTTAAGGGGTAATATGGTACCAACCAAACGGCTGCACCTAGAATAATGAAATTCGGTGTATACATTCCTCTGATTGCGTAGACACGTAAAATAAACAGATTTTTCGAAATTCGTACTTTTTGGGGTTAAAATGGAAAATGGGGATAAATGTAATAGTACCAACCAACTAGAGCCATGAAGACACGAAAAATAAAAGGTTTTATTCCAAATTTGTACTTTCAAGGGATACAATGGCTACATAGGGATAAAAAATAGTACCAATTAAACGACTACAGCTAGAATGATGAAATGCGGTGTGTACATCCCTCTAATTGCATAGACACGTAAAATAAAGAGATTTTAGAAAGTCGTACTCCTAATGGGGTAAATAGGAAAAAGGAGATAAAAATGGTACCAACCAAATGGCCGCAGCTAGAATCTTGGAATTCGGTGTATACATTCCTCTGACTGTATAAACCTGCAAAATAAAAAGATTTTTCCAATTAGTTCACTCATGAAGTTTGGTTATTTTGCATTATGTACTTGAGATAATGGAGTTTCAAAATTTGTACTTTTGGAATTAAAATAGAATGGAAATACAACCAACATGGGTGCTACTACCAAGATTAATGGTATTTAAGCCTTTTGAAAATATAAATATTAGATTATTTATTTTTTGAATTAACATCAAGTATTATTTCGATATTGCTAGCCTTGCCTTACAAACGAGTTTTGAAATAATTAAAATATCATATTTATTTATAAAATAATTTTTTCAGTATTTGCATTTGTTTTGGTTTTGCAATATTAAAAACATTTATATTTTCCTGTAATATTACAGCACTTCTACGAAAATCGGCAGCCTCTGTGGAATACAACGCCCTGGAATATAACGCCCTTTTTACTTGTTTAAATATAGCCAAACCAAAACAAATAAAAATAATTAAAAAAAAATAATTTTATAAATAAATATAATATTGTAATTAGTTTAACCCACGCTTGCAAGGTAAGGCTATCAATATGTTTATAGTATATATTAGGCTGGGTCACGGGTCATACAAATGGAAAAACAATTTCCAGTCACCCAACGAAAATAAAGTTTGGATTGTTTAATGATGAACTGCAAAATATTTCGTTCCTAAATCAGGCCATCTCCGGGGTTTATAGCTGCAGTCGTTTGATAGGTATCATTTTTATCCCTTTTCACCTTGATATTGGAATGCGCATTAGAGCGTACCAGGTTACAAGTAAAAAAAAAAGTTCGCCGTACACCTTCGAATATGAAGTATTATTGAAAGGTAGTTTCAAAAATTTTTTTTTATTTTTTTTATGCCGAACGTAGGGGTCGCGCTTTTACATTTTTCTATATAACTCCTGCATTTATAAACGGATTTTAAAGTGTGATACATCGATGTTTTTGTCTCGACGAGGCCGATTTTTTTGTCTTTGAAGTCAGAAGAGTTTCATGATTTTATGCGAGCTTTAATTTTCTGATATTAGAGTGGTACATTAGGGTAGTAGCAACTGAGATATGATGGGTAAGTACCAGAAGGGGGTGCTTGAGCTCAATGACTTCAAAGACAAAAAAATCGGCCTCGTCGAGACAAAATCTTTAAAATCCGTTTATAAATGCAGAAGTTATATAGAAAAATTTAAAAGCGCTAGGGGTCGCGCGTTCGGCATAAAAAAATAAAAAAAAATTTTTTGAAACTACCTTTCAATAATACTTCATATTCGAAGGTGTACGGCGAACTTTTTTTTTTTGAGGTACGCCCTAATGCGCATACCCAATATCAAGTATGTACAAGCAGACATATTGTAAAACATGCTTAAATACTCGAAATATTAGGCGTTATTAGGGGTATTTTCAGTCCTTGAGAGGGAAAAAAATTTTACCATTGGAACGATTTCACCCCGTTGCAATCCCAGACAATCATACGACACATTTACGGAAAATTCGAACCTCTTAGCTCATTTCCTTCGGCGGCTGGTATGATTTCAACAAACAGACAGACGGACATGTCTAGATCGTCTTAAAATTTTACTACGACCCAGAATATATATACTTTAAGAAGTCTCCTATGAAGTACCCTGAAACTTTTTATGATAATTTCATATTGTATATAAGTCTTGGAGAACTAATTCCCTTGCGAAAGAATGGAAGTATTTTAGTCGCATCCAAAAATCACAATTTGAGAAAGTTCTGTTAGTATCTCGTCACATTTTATGAATAGCATTTTCAAAAGTGAGTGGGAACGAATTTTCCATATGGGTCACAGAGGTAAGGTGTCCGCTCTGCACCCACAACTTCTCGGGTTCGAATCGTGGCTCGGGTGTTTTTTGCTTATTATTATTATTTTTATAAATAAACAATGTTAAATTTAGTTTAATTTCATGAATTTAAAAAATTGTATGAATTAAGTGTTTTACTATTGCACTCCAAAATTTAATTTTTATTAATTCTGAAAGGGCATGTTGAGCAGATCATTTTTGCAGAATAAACTTAGTCTGAAAGTTTACATTTTTTGTCGAAGGGCGCATTATCATAAGTGAGAAAAGTGTTGTAAGTTGATCTGTGAGACAATTCATATTGTCAGAACTATATTGTGGAATTTTATGAGGATCATTTTTGTGGAAGATCTTAATCCTCTAGCTCCTCTCTTTATGGGCCAATTTCACTCTTCTTTTCGAGAAAATCAAGAAAGGTGCTTTCAAAAAGGACATTTAAGGATTAAAATGTTCTAAGAAAAATTTTACCCGAAAATTTCAATGGTGCCACCGAAGACATCAATGTTTTAAATGAAGCAAACTTATAGAACGAAATTACAAGGTTTAAAATTGGTCCATGTTTTTTGAAAGATCGATCTTTTTCGACAAAAAAGGTGGCTCTTTCGGTAGACCACGGTAAACAAAAAATACAAATTAGATATTTTCGCGGGAGATCTGGCCACAAAGTTTTGTATACATGACATTTTTTATTTGTGATTTTCTCGCAATCTATCCGGTTCCATTGGATTTTTTTTGCATGTGTATTAAGAACATATGTGTAGTCAGTCGCGTATTATTATTGTAAAATTCCGCAATTAGCGGTTGCTATTGCATTTATTTAACAAATACAAATATTCCTTATTTAGTCAGCAATCATATGCTAAAATAATATTTTGGTATAACTCTCTATGAAAGAAAGTTATGCGGGATTTTCAAAAGGAGCTTTTCTCATTTTTTGACTTTGTAGACAACATTTATCCTATTTCACACCTTTTTTAGCCCCATGACTTGGGTTGGTTCTTTTCCTCAATTCTTTAATAATAAATGAATCCCTCCTACACTTAAAGAATTATCTTCATAATATTTATGATTTTGTCTTAACCTCAGTGAAAATATTCATTAAGAAGAAGTCGCCAGAGAAGCACTTCATTAAATGTATGAAACATGTTTCATAAAGCACAAATCAATGAAAAGTGTCACAGAATTTATGAAACATTTCTTAGAAACTAAGAAATGTAGTTCTTTATTCGAAGAAGTTTTGTCATAAAAATTCATTATTTTTCATAATATGATTTTTGAAAATTTTCATAGATTTTATGAAGTAACTTCATTAATTTTATGAAAGAGTTTCATAAATAGTAAAAAATTATACTGAAGTTTCCAATATAAACAAAAAAAGAAAAGCAAAAAAGGTCTGTTGACTAGCCAATCAACACACACCACCATTGCGATAGTCTTTGCAATGAATATGTCTTTCACCTAAATCAGAGTTAACAGAGCAGAAATGAGAATTGCTAGCATTCAACGAATAAAGTCGAAACACTAAAAGTGTAGTTGCAAGTTGTGAAGCATTTCATAACAACTATGAAATCCTTCATTTTATTTAGGAAAACATTTCATAACACAAATATTTTATTGGTTGTGACAAATTTCATAATATTTAAGAATTGTTTCTTTAATACTATGAAATCTTTCTTTGATCTTATGAAATATGAAATGTTTATGAAAAAATTGTATGAAACGTTTCATGTTATTTATGAATTTCTCATACACATTAAGAAAAAATTCACTAAATTTATGAAAAAAAAAACTTTTATGAAACCGCTTCATAAATATTATGAAGGAAAATTCTTTCAGTGTATGAAAACTCCATATTAAATGAATTTTCACGACTTTCAAATCTCAAGATTAGAGTCCTTTTTCACTTCTTCGGATGCTCTCTCCTTTTTCTGTAAAGTTTTTCAAGTAAAGTTTTCATCGAATTGTGTAATAATTACTTGGTTTGAGGATAAATTTAACTAGAATCAAGTTCAAAGCTTGTCGTAATTTCAAGGAAAATTTTGTACTTGATGCGCTCTACTTAGTTCTATGTTAGTTCATTTTAACTCTTTACAGCTTTCACTTTTGTTTGTGATGAGAATAAATTCCACCCAGTCTCCTTAATTATTTTTCCATAGTAAATCCATCTGGAATTTTTGTCAATTTTTCTGGATTTACAAAATTTCTTAACTTCGGTTAACGCAATTTTAAACTGAGTTTGACATTTTTGCTCGAGTGTAACTCTATCCTGGCGTACGAGTACATGAGTTTTTCGTTTGTTTGTTTGTTGTTTCGTTGTCTGTTTCGGATAATATGGGCGATCTTTTATGCAGTCACGTTCGAAAACTTTTTTTCGGGCGGTTATTAAAGAAAAAAGTTTTAAATTACAAAAGAGACAAGTACTACAGATACAGGTACAGAGACAGGTACACAGGTACGCACGTAAATTATGTTTACGTTTGTTTTCGATTTCCCTGGATTTTCGTTTTTGTGTGCTCTGCATGCGGAGAACAAGAAATGCACTTTTTCGTCCGTCTTACTCTGGTCAGTCGTGTGTACGTTTGGGGTATGCCTTTTGAATTTTTATGAAGCATTTTCCCCTCGTCAGTCACTTGTGTTTCATTTCATTTCTATACAAATTTAATTATGGTGAAATCATTATTGCGGCCATTTTACCTGATTTTATGAAAATTGCCGGTGCGTGTGTGTTTACAGGCAATTTTGCTTTTCTTTTTTAGTCGTCGTTTTGTTTTGAAGGAATGTCATTAAATAAATAGAGTTTCGCGCGCGCGGTATTTACGAAAACATTTTTTCAATACTCGTAATTACACATTTAATAATTTTTGCGTTTGGCCAATGCATTCATTCAATAAATCATACACTTCTCGTCGTACTCGAACTCGTGACGTTTAAAAAATGTTTAAATATTCACTGAACATTGGCGAAGAGTGAGTGAGAGCGCGCGCATGCGTGTGCCGCTTGAAATGTGTGAAATTGTGACAGCTATGTCTTCATCACACACAGTGTGTGCAATAAATGTGATGACATATTTGTTTGATGTTTGTTTTCTTGAAATCACACAAAATGAAATGCCTCAAGCTAAAATTATGAAATTTGGCGGTAGGTTTCTCTTATGACGTACATGTTGTTAGCAGATAGGAGGTGTGCATTTTTCGAAATTTGTATTATTGAATCATAGACCGGAGTTTAAGCAGCATCTACACGGCCAGTAATCCACAGTGGCTTCAAATCAATTTTTTTGGAATTAATTTGATAACTTTATCCTCATGAAATTTCATACGCTTAGAGCGGAGGTTTTTTCCAGACGATTTGCCCTGATTAGGGACTCTACAAAGTTGGTTACCTTGGCAATGTCAAATTTTCAAATTATTCCCAGAAGTACAAATTTGTCCAATTGCAAAGATATTTGCCTCAATTAGAGTGCTCGTGAATATCTAACTCAGAGATATTTGGGTGACAAGAGAATTTTTCCCTAAATTAGTTTGTATTTTTAGGTTGCGGAACACTGTGGAACAAAATGAAAATGATTTTTTGCCAGCGGATTCTGATGAAGGGGTAAAAAAAAGAATATACCTGTATCGGCGTTTTGAATGTTTACGTAGGGTTACCATTTTAGAGGAGGGTGAATATTTCGCCCCTTCGCACATTCTTATGATGAATCTGCACTGGAAACCTTGTGATCCTTAAATTTCAAGTACATGATATATTCAGCAATATTATTTAAAACACAATGAGGAACATTTTTTGTTGTACAATTTAACCCTCTAGCTCCTCAATGTAGGGATCTTTATGGTACCATTTGTGAAAGGGGTAAAAAAAACACCCCTTGTGATGAATAGGTAAAGGAAACCTTGTGTTACTTTGATTTCAAGTGCAGGATGTGTTCAGCAATATTACTTAAAAAACTACGAGGAATATTTTTATGGAACATTTAAAATCTCTAGCTCCTCAATATGGCGGTCTTTTGGTAACTTTTGTACAAAAGGGTAAATAAAACACCTAAAACAGCAGTTCAAAATGTTCTAAGAGTTCAAAATATTGTAGAAAAATATTTGCCATTTACAATTGTACTATACTGTCCTCCTATGAAAGAAAGTCATATCTCTATTTTAGTAGTTTGGAGATATTTAGCTTTAAAGTTTTTTATCTAGGTAAGAAAGTGTAGATATAGCCGTTTTGTCTAACGCTTTTCAGTAAATTACAGTTGAAAATGTGTTTTATGAGTTTTACACAAATATCAGAAACTCATTCACGGTCCCGAATCTGCCTTTAACTCAATTTTGGTATTTTGGCACTTGTGACTTTCTTTCTTAGGACGGCAGTATAAGTCTCTGAATATATGAAAACTCAACTTGTAATGTAAGAAATAAGTCAAAATTTAAAATAATTTTAGGGTAAATTTCTTACCTTTTTCGAATTGGTGCTAAACAGTCCCGCAAACCTGAATTAGTGAATGGTAATCGAGGACAAGAATCGATTCTCGATTCCCGATCAATTATTTTTGAATCCGATTCGTAGAATCGAAGAATCGGACCTGAGAATTGATTCTTAATCGGAATCGGTAGAATTGTTTAACCATAAAACTCGAGAGGTATAACGTTTTTCCTAACAAGTACAGAAAATGCCAACAATAACATTAGAGTGCTTAAGTAAATTTTTTGAATGCACTTGAGTTTTATTTTGGTAGGCAGAGATATACACGCGGTCCAACCGTTTTGATAGCCTCTCCATACAAGCGAGAGTGTCTTTAAATTTATTAAATTTGCATAAAAAGTGTCAGATACAGTCCTTGGTGGAGGGTATATAAGATTCGCCATGACCGAACTTTACGCCTTTTTAATTGTTTTACACTAAGGTGCTCTTCCTTAATGGACTATTCTATATATATAGTTTTTGGAAAACATTTTTCTTATAGATTTTTTTCCGATCTATTGAATGATACCATCGAAAAAATATATAATTTAATATTCACCTTCACTTTTAGGAATTAAAAATAAATTTAACATTTCGAAATCTTCGAACATTTTTATTTTTTAATATTTCAAGAAAGTTGTCTATAAGTGAATCTAATTTCTATATATGGCTTTTCTTCGTTTTTGAGATATTGAATTTTAAAGTTAGTTTCTCATTTTTTCGTCTAGATGAATTCTGATGAATTCTTCGATCAAGTTTTGTGTAATATTTCTTCAAAATTAACAGTTTCTAATTAACACTAACTTGCAAACAACTATAAAAAGTAATTCTAATTCCATTAGTGATTTTAGCGACGTCAGGTGTGTATGAATATCAGATTTTCTCGAGGATCTTGATATTAAAATGTAAATGATTTCCAAAAGTTTAGGACATTGTATTGTTGGTAGTTAACAATGATACTTTTTCCATCGCCAGTTTTATTTATGTTTATTTTTTATAATATGTTAAATCATTATCATATACTACTTTATTAGATATTTCCATTGCAAGCGATCTATCTAGCATTGTGATCTCTTTTTAGGCAAAATTTTATATTCTTTTCTAAATGCTTGGAATGTGTGGAGATACTAAAACCCAAGTGTTTGGTACATATTGCGTTCCACTGTTAATTTATCAATTATTTATATCAATTCCACACTTAGTATCATTTCCTTTTGTTTAATTAATAAAATTACAACTTTAAATTTCACAACTTGTTACCAATTTTTGTGTGTGTTTTCATTAAATTAAATTTCGATTCCCAAGCATCGATAATCGATTCCAGTATAAAGTTGGACACATGTAATCGATTCCAAAAGAATCGGTTTTGAACCCTAAGAATCGATTCTCGATTAGAATCGGAATCGATTTACCGGTCACTAACCTGAATTTCACAACAAGTCAAAGATGCAAACTTTTCAAAACAAAACAAAAATTGTAAACAATTTTCAAACGACAAAGCATCAATTTGAAAATGTTTATTACACCGTACGACAATTTTTAAAAAGTCGTTGCACTTGAACCGGATGATATACGCCTGAAACTATATTTAATTGGAGCTTTTAGTTTTTCATTTCCAAAAGATACAATTTTTCAAAAATTATTTTAAATACTTATTCGTACACTATGATAACGGTATTGGTGTCAAATTAAGGAGGTAAATAAATTTGCATTCTATTAAATATAGATGCAAAATGGACAATATCCCAATTCAAATCGGAGGAGAATATCTGTTAAAAATACTTCAAATATTATGCTTTTAACTGTATTATTTCAGCATTAACATCCATTTCAAGTTTACCCCTTAGTTTAGTTTATACATATTTTACTTTTCAGGAGGAAAAACGTGAAACGGTTGTTAATGATAAACTAATACAGATACCAGCTTGCAATTTAAAGTATATTTAGCACATATTCTCTTCTTTAATTTGACATTTATACCGCTTTCATAGTGTACGAATAAATATTTAAAATAATTTTTGAAAAATTGTATCCTTTGGAACTTTGTAGTCCGCGATAAGTTAATGAAAAACTAAAAACGCCAATTAACTCAATTTCACCTTTAGTTTCAGACGTATATCACCTAGTTCAATTGTAGTATGGACTGTCGGACAGTGACATATTTTTTAAGCCTCCATAAGCTGACTTCTTACCCAGAAAATATTACCAAATCCTAGCGGTAAATAAAGTCAATGGTGACAATTTTAGAAAAAATGTCAAATTTTGGAATATATTTTCCCTATTTTGGTAACACTGTGTAACAAAAATTTTGTCGAAAGTCTTTGTATAACATTTTCTTATGTATTTTGATTTTCTGAACTCGAAACGACAATTTTATGGATATATTTTTTAAAATGAAATTTCAATTTTCCTCGAAGGTACTTTCAACATTTGTACTCTCAGTTTGGAAATACAGGTCCGACCACATCCCCTTATATGTTCAATTAAAAAGAAAAGTATGAGGGCCACAAATGTTTCGTATTTCAATTTCACGTAGAAACATTGGTTTAGGAATGGTCCCCAAAAAAATTAAAAAAAAAAAACATTTTTAGAAAAAAAATATTTTTTGTTGGCACAAAAAGAAACGCCAAAAATAGAAAAAAAATCTAAAAAAATTATATTTTCTAATAGGTAAAATTCTGTAAAAGATCTGTGGATAAATGGAGAATTTATAACCCTACATTTTTAGATGCAGAAGAATTTAAAAAATCATAATTTTTCGTTTTTGTTAAAACAGCTCAAAAACTCGTTTTACAATTAAGATAAAGAATATTTTGTTTAAAATATAAATGACAGGCAACTTAAGGAAGAAAACAAGGCATATTTGAAGAAAATCTGCATAAATGTAGAAGTTATGACCCTTCCTGTAGAAGTAACATGCCGTACATGAAGATGACATGTACTTCTACAAGAACGGCCACAACTTTATCCATATATTTTCTTAACATAGCCAAGGCTTTCTTCATTAAGATGCTGGCTATTTGAATATACATTAAAAATATTATATGATTCGTAAGAGGATTTTTTCACGATATTTAAACAAATATTTGAAAATCATGATTAAAAAATCGTTTGTGCCTACAAAGAAGGTCATAACTTGTATATTTATGCATAAACACAAACCAACAATTTCTTGGTTAGTATGTTAGCTATTAAAAAATAAAACAAAATATTTTTTCCTATTCTTTCTTTTCTTTTTAAGAATTTTTCGTACCTGCAGAAAATATTTTTTTTTTCAAAAAAAAAAAAATGATATTTTTTTTAGAGATTGTTCATAATCCAGTGTTTCTATGTAAAGGGTGATTTTTTAAAAGCTATAGGAAAGTTTTTCAAAAAAAAACACATAAAATTCAAAAATGCATGAAATCTTTATTTGAATCGATAGTACGATCCATATAATTTAATGTTTAAAGATTATTTCATGCAAATGTTGACCTTGACTGCGCCTCAAATGGTGCATCCGCTTAGTCCAATTTTGGCATTTCCACGTTTTTGAGTAACAGAGGCCCAATTGCTGTGAACGGCGACGAATCGATAATTGATGGTCATCATTAACACTGGCCGATACAGCTGCGATATTTTCTTCAGTTCGCACTCTACGTAAGCGTGTTGGTGGTTTAATCTTCAACAATGTTAATTCGGTCGATTAAACTGACCATAATGGAAGCGCGCGATGAACTTTCTTAACAGAGCACGCATTTAAACCAGTTGTTAAACCAGTGTTGCCAAAAAGATAATAGCTAAAAAACCACCCTTTAAAAGTGAAATTCACAACATTTGTGCCAATATAATTACTGATTTGTAAAGTGTTATTTTTTCGCGTTATTTAAAGGAAAATAAAAAATCATGTTTAAAGAAATTTTGTTACAATGTTTGCTATTAAAAAATAAAACAAACTATTTTTTCGATTTTTTAAGAATTTTTCGTATTCACAAAAAGATTTTTTTTCCGAAAATGTCTATTTTTGCCGAAAGAAACTATGAAAATCGATCCAAGAAATAAAAAAATGACGTTTTTCATATGAGAAGTCTCCCAAAAAATGGGACCTTATTCATAATTTTTGGGCAATATTTCATCACCCAAAAACTAAATTTGAAAAATACCGCTCAGTGGGTTATATTTCCAAAATTCAAATATGAAAGGTAACCCTTTGGCCGATTTTCATCAATGCAACCCTGAAAACCTTTAATCTACGTAGGATTAGGACATATCCCACAAGATATATTTTGGGCGATTTTTATACCCTCCACCTCCAGGATGGGGGGTATACTAACTTTGTCCTCCCGTTTGTAACACCTTGAAATATCGACCTGAGACCCTATAAAGTATATATATTCTTGATCGTCGCAAAATTCTAAGAAAAATTCATGTCCGTCCGTCTGTTGAAAGCACGCTAGCATCTAAACGAAAGGAGCTAGGATGTCCAAAATTTACACAAATGCGTCTTATAGTCGTAGATCGGTTGGGCGAAATCGGCCCAAAGGGAAAATTTTCCCTCACAAGGACTAAACATACCCATAATAACCCTTAATATTTTAGAGTATTTAAGCAAATTTTTTCAATATGTCTGCATGTACTTACTTGATATTGGGTATGCGAAATCCCCCTATAACAAAAACGTGCACCATAAAAAGATTTTTATTCGTAGGGTGTGAAATGGGGCAAAAAGGGATAAAAATAGTACATATTAAACGATAACAACAAGAAACACGAAATTCGGTGTGTACATTCCTCTAATTGAGCAGAAAAGTATTTTTCCCAAATTCGTACTTTTAAGGAGGAGAATGGTAATAGAGGGATAAAAATGGTACCAAATGGTAACGGCTGCACCTAGAGTCATGAAATTCGGAGTATACAATGTATACTCCGAATGTATACTATACATACCTCTGACTGGGTAGACTTCAAATAAAAAGTTTTTTCCAAATTCGTACTTTCAAGGGATACAATGGATACAGAGGGATAAAAATAGTACCAACTCAACGACTACAGCTAGAATGAGGAAATTCGGTGTGTACATCCCTCTAATTGCGTAGACACGTAAAATATAAAGTTTTTAGAAATTTTTACTTTTAAGGGGGTAAAGGGGGATAAAAATGGTACCAACCAAATGGCCGCAGCTAGAATCATGGAATTCTGTGTATAATTCCTCTGACTGCATAGACACTTAAAATAAAAAGATTTTTCCAAATTCGTACTTTTTACTTTTACGACAAATATTGGTTGATTCATGAACTTGGGTTATTTTGTTATGTAAGTGAGATAATGGATTTTAAAAATTTGTACTTTTGGAATTAAAATAGAATGGAAATACAACCAGCTGTAACACCCACTATTTACCAATATTTATGGAATTTAAAAACAACTGAAAATGGTTAAAAATTGTATGCTTATTTTCAAGGTAATTTCCCCTAAATTTCATAATTAAAATTTAAGCAATTATTTTATAATTTGACAAATCATCTGAGAAACACTTCTGCCCAATGCATGTAAAATTTCGTCAAGAAATCTTTTTTTTTTCAAAAAATCCATTTGGAACCACTGTGCGACGTTAGTGTGAAGAGCGACTCTCGGATACCGATTTTGTCGCTCACTGATGTAGACAAAATGACTGAAATAAAAAATATTGTTTGCTTGGTAAGAGCTTCCTTTCATCTTTCATTCATTCCTTTCCCCAGCAACTTTTCACCACACCCTCGCATTAATGAGCTCTAATAAAAAATGATTCACGGCATGGCTTTTAAGAAGATTTTCTCATGGATTTCTTTTCATTTTCTTGGGTTCAAACACTTGCCACCACCACCAACAACAGTCGGTTGGTTGTGTTATGCTGCCTCGATTGATGATGGCAGTTAATAAATTTTCAAATATTTGTGCCATAAGACCAAGACCAAGAACAACCAACAGTGGCGGGCGGCATTACTTTTATTGCCGCCGCCTCGTTCGTTTTTATTTGTTCCTAACTACAATCAATTAAAAGTTTTACACAAAAAAAAAGAAAGAAAAGAAAAAATAAAATAAAACAACATCAGAACAATAACAAATCCAATGGCTGGCTGGCTGGCTGGCTGGCTATATCTATTGTGCGATCTAAGAACTCTTTATGTGGGTTATGTGCTGTCAAGAGGCTTTTGATAAAACTTTTGACTCTTTTTTTTTTTGTTTTGTTTCGTTGAACAAACGATTCTTTGACTTTTGTTCAGCTGCAGCAGCAGCATCTTTTTGATTGCAATCATGAACATGAAGATGATCATCATGGGATGGGTCGACCGGCCGCTTCTTTTTAATTGATCACCAGTGACTTTGACTTGATGCGCTCGCGTTGCTTTTGTGTTTGCTGTGAAGTCAGGAAAATGATCGGTTCATTGTAGTGCCGCAATTTAGGTTTTGATGAAAAGCGCCTCAGGAAAACTCTTTTCTCTCATTTCAAATGATTCTTTAGAAGGTTAGCCTGGGGGTGAAAAGTGCCCAGAATGATGGTTAGCCTGGGGGTGAAAAGTGCCCAGAATGATGGCGAACTTTAACGTTTGAATTTAGCGATGGTCGCTTTTCTGAACTTTGGTCTTAGCTTACTTTCACAAAAAAGTTCAATCGAATGTAATATAATTTTCTCCTCGGATTGCATTTAAGAAATGTGCTGAAATTTACGTGGATGTAAGTTTAATAGAATACACACTTTTAATTAAATCAGGCTTGCCAGATATATTTTCCTTATCCCCAACGCAGCAAAAGAAACTTCCCAGTAGATGCCCAAATAAAAATGTTTTTTATTGATTTCGAGATATTCAAGAGAAACCAAACAATTTCCACTACATCGCACAGTGGTCTCGCTGCTGGCAAAAAAGAGATTATCATTGCCCATATTTCCAGAAAGCTTGATTCAGAAGATTAATAGATAGATATAGTTTTGTAGAAACTCCCTCCCCCAGTACTGTGTAGTATCATTCAAATTTATTCAGGAACATGTTAGTGTATCGATTTTTTCTGACCAGTAAAATTTAACCCTTTATTCGGGTATTTTATAGACTAGTGAACAACTTTTATTCCAAGTCACAAGTCAAATCTATATTTTTTAATTTAGTTTCTTCAAAAAAGAGATTTGGTGATTTTGCCTCGATATTTAGTGGAATGAGTCTTATCAGTCTGAATCAGTTTTACGCAAACTACCACCAGCTGTTTATCATAGCTTATACATATTCCATATTAACGTAAAGTTAGGTTGAAGAAGAGGGATCACATTAACCGGAATGGTTGAAAATGTGGGTATGAGTCCGGCAAGACAGCCAGTTGATCTAACTAAAAACCAAAGCGGAAAATTTTTCTATTTTATGAATTCGAACATTCTTAAAATCACGAACATTCTTAATTTAGACCACACGGTGCCTCTAAGGTGCTTCAGGTTAAGTAATATCGAGTCTAGCCATTAAAATGTCATGTATGTTACTCAAGTGCAACGATTTTGAGGGTCTGCAAACCAACCAATGTGAACCGCGAAGAAATCTTTATAATTTTATTAAACAAATATGAGCAATGAAAATGCATTGTTCTTTTGTGTATTCGATTTTTCTGAGCCCAAAAAGCGACAATATTGTCGATTGACGAAGCCATCAAGATGAAAACGCAGAAATGAGATCTTGTGGATTTATTTTTTCGTAAACAAACGCTCGCTGGTTTGCTAAACTTCGAATGCGACAATTTTTATGATTAACGAAGCCATCAAGCCATGAAAATGAGCCTTATCGTTGAAGATGATTTTGTAGGATCCCAACAAAAACTCTCATTTCCAAGTAATGTTGGACAAAAGTCTTCACTACTTATTTTTCGGATCCGTTTCTAATTATTTTTATAAAGGGATTGTAAATAAAAAAATACAAATGGTTGAAAAATAAGTACTTCCACACACGTTTACAAAAATTTTAATTTAAAATTAAATATATTTTCCATATAGATAGAATTATAATATTATTTTAACAATAAAAGAACTTATTTAAAAATTCCAATACAGTTCAACCAGTTAACTTTATGCTTCTGCAAAAAATCACTCACATACCGCCCCAGCAAAAACTCTCATTACCAAGTAATGTGGGGAATAAGCCAAAACCGAAAACCTTCACTACTTATATTTCGGATCCGTTTCTAATTATTTTTATAAAGGGATTGTAAAAAAAAAGTACTTCCATGCACGCTTACGAAAAGTTAATAAATAAGTACTTCTAAACGAGTTGTAAAATAAGTGGCCTCAGGAAGATACAAAATAAGCCATTATTGATAACTAGCTAGATAATGTATTATCAATAATGGACTTAGTAAGTGATGAAAACCGCATTTTTATTAAATTATATATTTTGCATCGACTTTTTAACAATCTGAATACAGAATTTAGGACTGCTTTTCTTTAAACCTGGATAACTAAGCTGCGATAACAACAGTACTGCTATTCTCTGACTCACCACAGACATGTAGAAAGTTAATTTTTAAAATCTGAACTTCTATGAAATTTAACATGCCAATAACTACTTATTTAAACCATTATAAGGAAGTAATTATTTCATACTTCAAAATAATGAAGGGCGTAACGAGCTGTCATTACTAGGTAATGCTAAAAATAATGAGGTGTCATTACCAAGTTTTTGCTGGGATGTGCACGCTTCGATTGAAATGAAGCAACTTCTGGTTTTACAAAAAATAAAGTCAGTCTATGTCGCAATGATAAATGATGTTAATTTGATTACGTGAGCGTTTGGCAACCATTCATATTGTCTTACCAGGGTCTTTGAGAAATATTTTGATACATTCGTCCGACAGAAATCGTCGGCAAAATTGCATTTCAGCAATCCATCTATCAGTACGCTCAAAGGAATTTGTCAGTAAAAGAAAACAGAAAAACAGAAAGACAGCAAATTTGCTGATCTGATGAGATGGTAAACAGCTGTTTGCTGTTTTTAGCAATATAGAAAAAACTTCAAGCATATGTACAGAAAAGTATGACCACTTAAACATACATGTTACCAAAACTTTTTTGAATAGAAGTTATTAAAAATCAATTTATTACCGTGGAATGATATTGCGATTGTCTTTTTAATGCTACGCATATTGTCCCAAGCTAATATAAAAGGATCTCTTATCTATTTTTATATTTTAATTACCAGCAGTCAATTTTAGCAGACGGCAAACTCATTAGCAGTGTGCCGAATAACTGCTGTTATGCCAAAAAAAACTGCTGCAATATCAGAAAAGTGTCTGCTGATAGGCAGCAGACAATCTCTGCTTTTTTATTAACCGACTTGTTCTCTAAGTCAAATAGTTGCTTACAATTACATACATACATATATATTTTGAAGAAATATTACACAAAAAACCCCTCTTCAGGCCCCGCATTTTTTCTATGATAAATGCAGAAAATTGGAAATGCTTGTTGACAAAGTATGGGCTTAATTAAATATGATGTCTAATGAGTTTTGGGGGTTTTAATTTATACAGGAGTTACATGCGTAACAGGATGTTTACTCAAAATCTTCATACGCATATTCCGATTAATTAAAAATATTTGGAGATGTTTCTTCATTTTTATAATCTTTAATATGTATAAATTCGAATAACAAATACAGCTTTTTTTGTACTCTATAAAATGCAAGACGAAAAACATGGCAAAAAATGTCAAAAATTCATTTCTTATTTGTTTCGCAACTTTATAGCAGATTTTAAAATAGAGTCCTACACGCAGAGAAAAATGCATTACGTAGAAACGAGATTTTAGACACGTGAACATCGTTTTTTAGTTTCTTTTGTGGGAAAAATTAGTTTGTTTGCGGTAAACATGTCATCAGTTGTTGTAACTGAACAAAGAGAAATATGTTTACATATCGAGGGCTTATCGCAAGTGGCTATGAACCATTTTCTCGAAAATGAGTTTTTGATGCCAAACTATTCTTAGATTTGGATGTCATCTGTCATACACATTTGGAGAAGAAATTTTGTTCTAAAGCTATTTTTTTTAATTTTTCTGATTTGGCTATCTATTCACACGTTAATTTGTGACTGCAAATAATATAAATAATATAGTTCAAAAATGGAGCAGCATATAACCGAAGGTTGTAATTCGCTACAACGATTTTGTATAAAGCATTTTTCTAGATTTATGACATATCGCATTATCAAATTCCATCATTACGCGGTTAATAACATTTTGGTTCCCAAGTTATCAGGCTAAAATTGGATAAATAGTGGCTGTAAAGTCAAAAATTGTGTAAAGTATCTTTAGAAAAACCCGCGTAACTTTTTATCATATTGAGAATACCAAAATATTTTTATGGCATATGATTGCTGACTTAATTCCTCGAATTTAGGATTCTTCAACAATTGCAGCGATTTTCGCGACTGACTTCATAAATGTTACAAGCGGCATTGGATTTTAATACACAAACAAAAATTCAGTCGAATCCGTAGGCTAGATCGCGAGAAAATCATAAATCAAAAATGCCATGTGTGAAAATAATTTTAGCCATATTTGTTGCGAAAATGAAAATTTTTCAAAAATATCCAATTTGTATTATTGGTTTAACGTAAAATCCACTTTTTGTAAAAAATTTGGAAAACGGGATAAAAATGGTACAAATCTGATGGATGAAGCTGGAATCTTTAAATTCGCCGTGGACATTCCAGAAAATGCATTTTCTACACAACATTGCCAACATTTCATAAAAAAATTTTATCGAGTTTACAATAAGTCTTATTTATTTATTTGAGCATTAATGGTGCTATGTTCTTATTTCAAAATTCATAGTGCTCAAATCTAAACATGCAAAAGTGGCTACGAACCATAAAATCGCGAATAATAGGAAATTTCGAAAACTTTTTAATCGTAGCAATTAGTAATCCTTTTTAGATTAAACTGTAGAAGAATGATTCATAATTACTCTTAAAATTAAGGAGAATACATTTAGAAGTAACAGAAACCTTTGTTGTTTCATATGTGATGAAAATAGGTCACATCGGTTCAGATTTAGATACAGCTCCATAAAAATGTCACATCGCAAATGTCGCGAATAGTTAATCTGCTTGATGCTAACCCGAGCAAATTATTTGCTATTATTAAGAATGTTTTTAGATTTCATTATGATATCGTAGTGATTCTTATCTACACTTTTTTTAAAATTACTAAAATTTATTAAATCTCCAAACATCTATTGTAGTACACAATTAAAAGTTCATAAGATATTGGTCGAGTCAAATGCCAAGAAGTGGCGAAATTAGCATTACACAATCTTGAAATTGGCACAATTCGTTTAGTTTGTTTGTATTTTTCATAACCTTTGTCCGAAATTCAAGAAAGTGTCCACGATTTTTATGTAGTTTTCGTGTTTTTACTGCAAAATTACCATTTCAGACGAGTTATTTTAAAAAGAACTTAAAAATTCTATATTTTATTGCTTCAGGAAGTCTAGAAGGTTTTAAAAAAGTATATGTTCGAAACCTCTCTGGAGGGGTTTGAACCCCCAACCAGCAGTTTTACAAATTAATTAAAATCAAGACTTAAAAAGAAAATAATAAAGTGACTATATTTTGAAAATTGACGGCAAGAGTTAGTAGTTGAAATATTATATTTAACATTTTATGATTATTGTGGTCTTGTAAGTATTCATAGGTATTGTAATTTTGTGATTTGCAGAGTTCATAATCTATAAATGTCGTGGACCAAAAGTTATATGTATGTCTCAACTTGACTCAAAGTGTAAATGTGAAAGTGTTCGTCTGAGGTTGTAGTTTATGGTGGAATTAATGTCTCGTCAGCAATTTTCGGCAAACTCCAAAAATTTTCATTTTATTTTAGCACAGTTTTTGATTAGCCATAGACATATATATGATTATATCTCTGAATTAGTTTTGTGTACGAGACCCATCAATATTTTATTTAAAGGGTATTGACAGTACCTTTAAAATGGTATACAACATCATTCACCTTTTTGGACATATGTATACATTTTACTTTATTTCTTGAAATAATTATTTAAAATGCAGTTTAAAGTATACTATTTGTATGCTATATTTTGCTTTTGTAATAATGTTTAGAAAAACACAAACAACTCTTCATTCTTTTAAGCTTTCATAAAATTTTGTTTTTGGTCACACTGTACCAATACAGGGTGATAATTATGTTGGTTATATATTGAGTTTATATGGGAGGTGGTAGTGGGCGTGGTCCGATCGGCCCAATTTTATTTTTATTTTTTGCGTATGATATGTCTAGCAAATGTACAAAATTACAAGACTGTATGTTTATTTTTCGATTTTTTACCATAAAAAATGGATTTGGGACCAGTGTGCAGTGGTATAATGGGACTCAAATACACAAATTCTGAAATAATTTGCAGAATATAAGTTTGCAGCAAAGATTTTTCGTACTAGTTCCATTGATAAAAATATTTCAATATATATACAGTGGAAATTCTAATGCGTGGACTTTAGTGCTACAAATTTGACACTTAACGAAGCCATCAATATGAAAATAACAAGTCTGAAGATTTTTTTCATCCTTCATTATTTAAAAACAAATAAAGAGGGCTTTAAGTTTAGCCGGGCTCAATCTTATATACTCTCCACCATGGATTGCATTTCACAGAGGAAATTGCTTGAAGTTCAAATCTTGAATGGATCCTTGGATTTTTGGGCACTTTTCCCAGCCTTTATATTGACTTGCAATTGTTGTCCGATTATAAATCTTGGTACGGCCTACTGTGCCATTTCGAAGTTTGGATATAGTTTGATTTTTTTCTTTGACAAGTTTCGTATTTATGCAATTTGTTCTCTGAGTTTTCTGTTGCTCTGCATTTCAAAGTAATTCTGTCAGTTTCAATTCTCTCTGTCCTTCTGTTTCACTCTGCTACTTTGCAAGTCATTATGCGTCAAATAGACATTTGTTAGGCTAACCAGAAAACAGAAACCAGCCATGCAACAAACCCAACAAACCAAACCCAGCCAAACATTACCCAACAAAAGCCTTTCTATTTGCAGCTTTTGCTTGAAACAAGCTCGCGCTCGCTCTCGTCGTATTGTGTGAATGGAACAATATCTTCTTCTGGAAGAATGGATGAATGAATGACTGAGTGGAACGAAACGAAACGACGAAGGGCTTCCAGTCAGCTTGTGTGTACGCGTAAACGCCTTCGTTTAGGTATGCATTTCTATGGCTGGTGGTTTGTGTTCTTCTTGGAGAACTCTTTCATTCGTTTTTTTGCTTTTTTTGTTAAACAATTAAAAGTTCTCTGCTCCAGAACTCCAGTTACTTACTTAGAAATGCTAATGATGGGGGTTAAAGGGAATGATGTGCGTGTGTGGGGTGGGGTTGGTTGGCCTCGAGCCCATCATCATCTCGTCCATGGTGGCCACTCATCATGCAATTCATCGTCGTCGTTATGGTGCAGTCATTGTTTTTGTTCTCGTCTTCTTCTTGAAAATATTTTTCAAAGGAATTCTAATGTTTGTAGAGATGATGATGATGATGGTGGTGGTTGTTGGCTGCAGTGTGGTAGCCATCATTATAATATCTAATTCAGGAAATTATAATGATTTACATGCGACACTAATTTCCATAATTTATTAATTGTTGTACAAAAAAAAAACGAAGAGACATTTGACATCTCCATGTCCGTCCACATTTTGATTAAAAAACAGAAAACCTTTCAATACAACAAATTTTTGAAATCCAAACCAATCCACTGACCCAACTATTTTCCTTTGTTTTATCGCCTCCTCTCCCCCTCGTGTTTTGTCTGCTAATCATAATTTACAACAAATAGTGGATACAATAATTTATTAAATGAATGGCTTTTGTTAATAAATTGCTTGTTAAGATATCGACCGACCGAACAACACAGACAAAATGCTGCCGGGAT
Source organism: Polietes domitor (assembly GCA_947397865.1). Lineage (NCBI taxonomy): Eukaryota > Metazoa > Arthropoda > Insecta > Diptera > Muscidae > Polietes > Polietes domitor. The sequence continues at coordinate 70,146,384 of OX377622.1, forward strand.
CACAAAGAAGTTAAAGATATTGAACCCCCTTGAAAAGAAAATGCGACATAGAAAATGACTTGACAGCCACCAACAACTCTACTCCAGATAGCACTTTGGCTTTACCGAATGGAATTATATGTAAATTTAATATTATTATACTAAATTATTATACTTGGATATAAAAATCAATCGTGGGGGTTTTTTGTTTGCTGATTAGAGGGGGAAGCAAAATTCTCCCACAAGGACTGAAACTTTACGATGCACAGAGGTAAGAAATATAAAATGTATATGAAGCATTCCACGACAAATCAGCGAGTTAAAAAATATTTTTGATTTCCTCCATTTTTTAGCACCAACTAAAAAACACCCCCTGGTATAGTTTGAGTTTTTTCTGATTACTCGTTAAAAAGATATAGCTTTTTTAAAGATTGTTAAATAGTAGTTCTTTTTTCAGTCTTTTGCTCATAACTTCGTCAATAATGGTCCGAATTGGATATTCTTTTTTTAATATTTTTTTGAAGTACTTTTTAGAAAAAATATTGAAAAAAATATTCAAAATATTTTTGTATACAAATTTTGATTTTTTAAATTAAAACTTTATTTTTTAATTAATTGTACTCTTCGATTTTATCGAAATTTTTTATTGGATAGGGATATACTAACTTTGTCATTCCGTTTTGAAATTTTTTATTGGATGGGGGTATACTAACTTTGTCATTCCGTTTGTAACACTTTGAAATATCGACCTGAGACCCTATAAAGTATATATATTCTTGATCGCCATGTCCGTCCGTCTATTGAAAGCACGCTAGCGTCTAAACGAAAGGAGCTAGAACGTTCAAATTTTCCATAAATGCGTCTTATAGTCGTAGATCGGTTGGGATTGAAACGGGGCGAAATCGGCCCAAAGGGAAAAATTTGTTCCTCACAAGGACTAAAAATACCCATAATAATCCCTAATATTTTAGCGTACTTGAGCATGTTTTTTGAATATGTCTGTTTATATTTGCTTGATATTTGGTATGCGCATTCCCTTATAGCAAAAACGTGCACCATAAAGTGATTCTTATTTGTAGGGGGTGAAATGGGGCAAAAAAGGGATAAAAATGGTACATATTAAACGGCAACAGCTAGAAACACAAAATTCGGTGTGTACATTCCTCTAATTGAGTAGATACATAATATAAAAGTATTTTTTCCAAATTCGTACTTTTAAGGGGTAAAATGGGAATAGAGGGATACAAATCGTACCAACCAAACGGCTGTACCTAGAATAATGAAATTCGGTGTATACATTCCTCTGATTGCATAGACAAGTAAAATACACGGATTTTTCAAAATTCGTATTTTTTGGGGCCAAAATAGAAAAAGGGGATAAAAATAGTACCAATCAAATGACCGCAGCTAGAGTCAAAGAAATTCGGAGTATACATTCCTCTGACTGTCTAGACACGGAAAATAAACTGATTTTTCGAAATTAGTACTTTTTGGGGCCAAAATAGAAAAAGGGGATAAAAATAGTACCAACCAAATGACCGCAGCTAGAGTTATGACACAGACATTAAAAATAATTTTTCCAAATTCGTACTTTCAAGGGATACAATGGGTACGGAGGAATAAAAATGGTACCAACCAAACGGCTATACCTGGAATAATGAAATTCGGGGTATACATTCCTGTGACTGCGTAGACACGGAAAATAAACGGATTTTTCGAAATTCGTACTTTCAAGGGATACAATGGAACAGAGGGATAAAAAGAGTACCAACTAAACGACTACAGCTAGACTGATGAAATTCTAATTGCGTAGAAATGTCAAGGGGTAAAATGGTACCAATCAAATTGGTGCAGCTGGAATTATGTGACTACATAGACACGCAAAAAAAAAAGTTTTTTTTCCAAATTCGTACTTTTTCTTTTACGGCAAACATTGGTTGAATCATGAAGTTAGGTTATTTTGCACTATGTACGTCTGATAGTGGATTTTCAAACTTTGTACTTTTGGAATTAAAATAGAATGGAAATACAGCCAACTGTAGCACCCACTATCTACCAATATTTATGGTATTTAAGCTTTTTGAAAATATAAATATAAGAATATTTATTATTTGATTTGAAATAAATAATGGTTTGAAATAATTAAAATATTATATTTATTTATAAAATTATTTTTTCAATATTGGTAATTGTTTTGGTTTGGCTACATTAAAAAAATTATATTTTCCTGTAATATTACTGCACTTCTACGAAGACCGACAACCTCTGTGGAATGCAATCCATGGTGGAGGGTACATAACTTAACGCCGTTTTTACTTGTTTTATTTAATATTTTTGTTTTGAAGTACTTTACAGATAAAATATTGAAAAAATATTCACAATGTTTTTGTGTACAAATTTGGATTTTTTAAATTAAAACTTTATTTCTTAATCGTTTGTACTCTTCGATTTTCTCGATTTCTTTTTTATTTAAACATCTATTCATTCTGTAAATTTTGAAGCTTGGTTGAAAGTGGGCCTATAATAATTATTTTTTTTTATTTTTTTGAAAATTTGGAAAACCAAAATTAAATTTAAACTTTCTTATTTTAATTGTTTGTACTCTTCGATTTTCTCAAAAAAAATATATATTTGAACATCTATTTACTTTGTATTTTTGAGGCTTGGTTGAAAGTGGGCCTATAAAAATTAGTGTTTTTTATTTTTTCGGTTTTATTTAATTAGTATTATTTATTTACTTTCAGCCAAGCCTCAACATTTACAGAATAAATAGATGTTTAAATATAAAAAAATCGTTAAAATCGAAGAGTACAAAAAATTAAAAAAATAAAGTTTTAATTAAAAAAATCAAAAACATTGTAAATTTTTTGGTCAATATTTTTTCTGAATACAAATTTGGATTTTTTAAATTAAAACTTTATTTTTTAATCGTTTGAACTCTTCGATTTTCTCGATTTTTTTATTTAAACATCAATTCATTCTGTAAATTTTGAGGCTTGGTTGAAAGTGGGACTATAATAATTAATATATTTTTTTATTTTTCTCGAAAATTTGGAAAACCAAAAATAAATTTAAACCTAATTATTTAATTGTACTTTTCCCTTAAGGAGTGATGATAGAGGGTAGATGTGTTTTGGGAAAATATTGAGGAGGGCAAATTAATAATGGTCAGTCTTACACTTCTCCCCTCTAGGGTCTACTGAGGGGCAGTATTGAGCCTTTCTTTCATACAAAAAATATAAAAAATAGGCAAGTGTATAGGGGCCACCTTAAGGTTTGCAGATGAGGGGTAGGTGTGTTCTGAGAAAACATTGGGGCTGAAAAAATATTGGGGACTGGTCATATATTTGACTACACTATGGGCCTCAATGGGGCAGTTGGAGCGGTGTGAGCAAATTTTATAAAAATTTAGTTTTTATATGGGAGCTCCATTATGGAGTGGAGATAGGGGACAGATATGTTTGGGGAAAATATAGGGAAGAGCAAATTAATGGAGTTTGGTCTTACATTTAACCCAGCTAGGGACGACGCCGGGGCAGTTTTGGACCTTACTGTCATAACAAAAAAAATAAAATAAATAGAAATTTCGTATGGGGGCCTCTTTAAGGGTTGAAGATAGGAGGTAGGTATGTTCAGAGAAAATGCGGGTGTTGCAAAAATGTTGGGGTCGATCATACATTTGACTCCACTAGCGGCCTCCTTGCGGCCAGTAAGAACGATGGGAAATTTTACAAAAAATATTTTTTCTATGGGATCCCCCTTAACGAGTGGTGATCGGGGCTATGTGTGTTAGAAAAAATGTAGAGGAGGGAAAAATAATGGGGATCGGTCTTACATTTATTTAACGAAATTGAGATAAAAAATACCTTAAAGTCGTCAAAACTAATAAAAATTATGAAAAATGACTAGATTTGCTTATTTGACATTTTTCTACAAAAATAGCTGAATTCCCAATGTGGGGATAAGTGTTCCAAAATTTGGGATTTTTAATAAAATGGTCGCAATGCCTTTACTTGCCGTTTTTATATTTTTTGAGGAATTTTAGGTATTTTTGTTGGACCTCAAATTTGTAAAATTTGCAGGGTAACTTCTTAACAAATTTATTATTTTTAATTTTGTTCTCGAATTTCAAAAATTTTTCCCAAAAACACTAATTGTTTGATACTTCACTTTCTAAGAGTGTTTTCCACGTTCTTTTAAAAAAATTGGTGGAGTTCCTGTGGACTATATTTTAAAAAAAATCAACAAAACCTTATAAAGCAATAGTAGAAAAAATCAGAGACATGAGCATTTCTTTTGGTTAGGAATGCCTCACATGTCTCAATCCCCAATCTTCCTCCTCCTCCTCTTCTTCCTCACCTTATCGTTTGAACCAATTTGTGATGTAAGAACATATTTTGTTTCCCCGAAGGAAATCACAAACCCGACAAGCTTGCTTACACTCACCTGTCACTCACTCGCCCTATTGCAACCCCCCACCCCAGCCCCTTTGTTTTGTAAAAATGGCTGTAACATGAAACTGTTCACATTATGCGTTGTGTTGGTGTTGTTTTGTTTTGTTACCCAACCAAATGGAAGAAATGGAAATGTTTGACAAGCATTTAACTCAATCCCCCCACCCCCACCAGCAACTCCCATTCGGAAACCCCATCTCTTGTGTTTTGTTTCATGCCCCTGTGTTTAAAGTGTCTTTCACAAGAATTGAAATGTAAAAACGAAATGCTTTGCTTTCTTTGTCTTCTGGCCATGGCCATAACACAAAACATCAAAAACAACCAACAAAAAAAATGGGGGAAATAAAGACAAGACAAGACAGATTCTTTTCACACTTCCTTTTGTTGCTCCAGAGGAAATAATGCTGCTGCTGCTGTCTAATATTTAGTTGCTGTTAATGGGCCTGTCAACTTGGCCCATTGTGGTTTTAACCAACTTTTCTTTTATTTTCTTTCTCATCGGGAAGATGCACAAATGCAGATGGCGAGAAGAATCAAACAACATCATCATCGTCGTCGTCATCACTGTGAGGTGTGAAAACTGCTGCTCTCGTTCTGGATGTGGAGGGGAATCGCACTTATTTCCTCATCCCAATGGCTGTTGTTTGTGTTGCTTCTGCCGCTGCTGATGCTGAAAATATAAATATTGAATTAACGTTCGTTGTATCTGAATGAAATGTCTTCTATTCGATTTTTGTTTGCCCAAGATATTGCTTTAAGTAGGCATTAAGCGGCTTTGTGGAAATCATTGTTTACCCCCCCAGTGCACAGTGGCTGGAATATTTTTTTTGGATGGGAAATCATTCTGTAACTTGTGTTCTTTCACACAGGTTTTCATATGAAAAATTAGCCCGTTTTTTGGAATTTTTCTTATGAAAATTACCCATTTTTTGGAGCGATTTTTATATGAAAAATTAAATTTTTTTCCGACGATTTTTCTTATAAAAACTACCCATCTTTTGGGCGTTATCCATAAGAAGAATTATCCTTTTTTTCATATGCAAAATTACACATTTTTCTGCGATTTTTCGTATGAAAAATTACCAATTTTTGTGGCGATTTTTCTTATGAAAAATTACCCATTTTTTGGACGATTTATATAAAGAATTATTTACGTTTTTTATATGAAAAATTATCCATTTTTTTGGGGGGTTTTTCACATGAAAAATTACCCATTTTTTTTGGTGATTTTTCATATGAAATAATTAACCATTTTTTGGTCGATTTTTCATTTTTCATGAAAAAATATTTTTTTTGCAGATTTTTCATATGAAAAATTACCAATTTTTATTTGTCCATTTTTCACGTGAAAAATTACCAATTGGGCGATTTTTTATATGAAAAAGTACCCATTTTTTCTTTTGGAGATTTTTTCATATGCATTTTTTGTTTTTTTTTTTTTTGTTGGCGATTTTTTATATGAATAATTACCTAGTTTTTTAGGACGAATATTAAATAAAAAATTACACATATTTTAGGCAATTTTTCATATAAAGAATTACACTTTTATTTTTTGACGATTTTTTATATGAAAAGTTATTATTTTTTGGTAATTTTTTGACGATTTTTCAATTAAAAAATACCCTGTTTTTAGTGATTTTTCATATGAAGAAATACCCAGTTTTTTGGGTGATTTTCATATGAAAAATTACCTACTTTTTTGGGAGATATTTCATATAAAATATTTCTAATTTGTTGGGGATTTTTTATATGAAAAATTACCAATTTTTGTGGCTATTTTTCTTATGAAAATTTACCCATTTTTTGACAATTTTTATGTGAATTATTTACGATTTTTATATGAAAAATTACCCATTTTTTTGTCAATTTTTCACATGAAAAATTACCAATTTTTTGGTCGATTTTTCATATGAAATATTACCAATTTTTGGGACGATTTTCAGATGAAAAATTACGCAATTTTTTTTTGACGCAAAATTTGCGTAATTTTTCATATGAAAAATTACCCAAATTTTGTGCAATTTGTCATATGAAAAATTACTCAAATTTTGTGCGATATGAAAAATTACACATCATTTGGTAGATTTTTCATACAAAAAATTATCCATTTTTGGACGATTTTTATATGAAAAATTAGCTTTTTATTTTTTTGACGAATTTTTATGTGAAAAAGTATTATTTTTTTGGCCATTTTTTTTACAATTTTTCCCAGTTTTTTGGGTGATTTTTCATATTAATTACCATTTTTTAACGATTTTTCATATGAAAAATTACCCATTTTTTGCACGATTGTTCATATGAAAAATTATCCATTAGTTGGGCGATTTTTCATATGAAAATTACCAATTTTTATGGCGAATTTTCTTATAAAAAATTATCCATTTTTTATATGAAAAAATATATTTTATAAGATGTTTTAATATGAAAAATATAAATTTTTGGTAAATTTTTTTGACGATTTTTCATATCAAAAGTACCCTGTTTTTTGAGTAATTTTCCATATGAGAAATATCCAGTTTTTTGGGCGGTTTTTCATATGAAAGATTACCCATTTTTTTTTTGACTATTTTTCATAAAAAAAATTACCCATTTTTTTTTGACGATTTTTCATATGAAAAATTACCCATTTTGTGTTTGGCGATGTATCATATGAAACATTACCCATGTTTTGAGCGAGTTTTGAAATGGGTGATTTTTCTTATAAAAATTATCCATTTTTTGGGTAATTTTCTCATATGAGAAATTATGTTTTTTTTTTTTGCGATTTTTCTTATAAAAAACTTACCAGTTTTTTATTGCGTTTTTGCCCTTTGGGCGATTTCTTTTTAATGAGAAATTACGGAAGCCACTTGAAAAGACTTTTGACATGGTCGAAATCATGATCGTGGTAGTCTGCAGCCAAGTAATAAATGTCACCATGCCATTTGTAAATAAATTTGCATTCTAATAAATATAGATGCAAAATGGTCTTGAGCCAGGACAATATCCTAGTTCAAATCAAATATTGATGACAGACCAAAAAAATACAAACGAAAAAACTAAAATGAAAAATTACCTTTTTTGGGCGATTTTTTATATGAAAAGAATTAAATTTTTTCGTCGATTTTTTTCATAAGAAAAATCGTCTATTAATTATATATTTTATTATGTTCTGTATTATTCAAAATTAAACTAGAAATCTGTCAAAAAAAAAAAAACAGAAATTAGCCACTTATTTCCAAAATAAATCCATTTCCAAAATAAATCCATTTCCAAACACTGTGTCCCGGTGCAGTCGTCATTGCCTGCCAGCCTGTGTCCATAATCACCCACCATTTCTGGGTCTATAAACTTAATGAAGCTACTGGAAGTAACTTCTTTGTTGTGTTGTTTTTGGCTCGGTTTGTTTATTGTCGACCAAAAAACCAACTTAAACAAACCGGAAATAAAGAGAAGAATAAAGAGATTTCAAATGAATTTTAAGCTTTTTTCACTTGGACCGTCTTCATAATACCAACTTATCTGTTCAAGTTTTTCAATTTCTTGGCTTTTTGATGATGAGAACAATGGCCAAAAGAAACTGGAAAAGTATGTGAAAGATGCATGCTCATCTCAACTCCGTGCTGTGGGGGGATGGGGAAGGAGTGAGAGCGGTCGATGTCATTGAAAGTGTTTAAATATTTGTCAGTTTGTCACACCACAAAATGGGGCTTAGCTGAAAGCATACTTTATAGCTATGTCCCCCATATCTCTGTGTTCCAGCCAAAGGTAGACACTTTTCCCAGATCTCTTTGTTTTATTATTTATCTACATTTTTCAGCCATCATTTCTGTTATTATGGCTGTTTGGTGGTTGTTGCCCGAAAGTTGCCTTTTCATTATTTATTTCTTTCTTTCTCGTTTTCGTTTCTATCGATAAATTATGGAATTTCATTCACAAAAGCATTTATTCGATCAATTAATTCATTAACGAGAAATCAGCTGAAATCGAAACTTTTGTTATTGTTATTAATTGGATGATTAAGGTTGGATTATGTGGTTCTTAAAGGCACTTTGGGGAATGTAAAATGTGTAGCATGAGAACGGCATTCGTGCTATCAATTTAGGTTGGTAATGATAGACGTTTTTTTTTTTGGGGAAGACGGCATCAGTAGCAGGCCAAGAAATATTGATAGCATCAACACATTGCAGACGGCAATTCTTATCAAACAAAATACAAGTCGGAATTATTGTTTAAAAACATTGACATTTGTCAGGGACGGGCGTTGTTTATTTTTAAATATAGCCTGCCTCTGATTTGACCCTTTTCCGATCTAAGTGCCATTTGACAAATTTGCATTATCAAGATACGAATCTGGCTATTCCCTATGCCTGGGAATACATTTTTTTCTAATAAAATTGTTCACACAACACTCGTTTTGAAAAGTGATGAGCCCAAAATAGAAAGGGTCATAAAGTACCATGTTTCTTTAAATAATCTAAAATTAATACCTTAAAATATTCATCGAAGACCCCATAAAGTATATATCTTGTGGGTCGTGGTAAAATTCTAAGACGATATAGCCATGTCCGTCTGTCTGTCTGTTGAAAGCACGCTAGCTTCCGAACGAAATGAGCTAGGAGGTTCAAATTTTCCCTAAATGTATCTTATGGTTGCAGATCGGTTGGGATTGAAAGTGGGCGAAATCGGCCCAGAGGGAAAAATTTTTCCCTTACAAGGACTGAAAATACCCATAATATATAGAGTATTTCAGCATGCTTTTTGAATATGACTGCTTGTATTTAATTGATAATTGGAATGAACATTCCCCTTATAGCATAAAAACGCACCAAAACGTGATACTTATTCGAAGGGGGTGAAATGTTGGCAAAAGGGGATAAAAATAGTACCTATCAAACGACAACAGATAGAAACACGAAATTTGGCGTGTACATACCTCTAATAGAGTAGATACATAATATACAAGTATTTTTTCTAAATTTTTTACTTTTAAGGGGTTAAATGGGTATAGAGGGATAAAAATAGTACCAACCAAACGGCTGCACCTAGATTAATGAAATTAGGTGTATACATTCCTCTGATTGCGTGGACACATAAAATAAACGGATTTTTCGAAATTCGTACTTTTTTGGGTTAAAATGAAAAAAGGGGATAAAAATGGTACCTAACAAACGACAACAGCAAGAAACACGAAATTCGGAATTTACATTCCTCTAATTGAGTAGATACATAATATAAAAGTATTTTTCCGAATTCGGGGTAAAATGAGAATAGAGGGATAAAAATGGTACCAAGTAAACGGCTGCACCTAAAATAATGAAATTCGGTGTATACATTCCTCTGAGTGCGTAAACACGTAAAATGAACGGAATTCGTAATTTTTGGGGGTTAAAATGAAAAAAGGGGATAAAAATAGTACCAACCAAATGACCGCAACTAGAGTCATGGAATTCGGAATATACATTCCTCTGACTGATTCCGGAAGAAATCTAGGTCATATTGCCAAAATATCACCTGGATGATAAAAACGGGATATCACCAGATAACCACTTGGAAGACAAAGAAGCAATTTTTCACATTTTAATTCAAGCTAAATTAATAATTACAAGAAGAGGTGAATGAAGAACTACAATAAGAAAGTAAATGACAATAAAGCAAAACAATTCCAAAAGAAGTTGCAATTTAACTGGATGAAATTATTACAAAAAGCTATGTTAAATTTTACCACTGCTGTTCGACTAATTTCATTTGTTAATTCGGTAATTCGCACGTATGGCTCTGGTTAATCAAATTGACATTTTCGCACTTGCGTTTGGGAAATAACCAAAACATGTACTTGAAAATAAAACAAATAAAATGTATATAATACAAGCTGTATTTTGCAAATTTTCCTTGCAGACCTTTAATTGCAGAAATGAAGTTAGGTTTTTGAATCGATGACTTTTCCTTGGTTCACATACTAATAAATTTGACATTCAACCCGTCAAATAACATCCATTTGAGAGCATGTCTAGTACAGACGTCAGTTTCATCACTTCCAAAGATTGTCTGTACGAATTGCAAAAAATGAATGTATGTCTCCCCATCAGAAACTTCCTATCGAATTCATTATTTTTGAAGACAATCTTCTACCGCCTTCTATCGCGCGAGTTCATTTTTCAGTATTTAGCCATAAAATATGCACGGATTTCCAATAAAAAAGACAATTTCCCTTTAATCTTTTCCAAACATTCATTCGAAATATGACAAACAGATTTATCACCCAAATGTTTGTAGGGTATTATTTCGTTATATGTTGTAAACGCTACCAACCTTGCCTTATAAAATATTATATTTATTATATTAAAAAAAATATATATTTTCCTGTAATACTACTGCACTTCTCGAAAATCGACAGCATCTGTGGAATTCCATCCATAGTGGAGTTCGGCCCGGCCCGGCCCGGGAACTTAGCGCATTTTTTACTTGTTTAATAATGTTTTCATGTTTAGAAAGTCAAAATTCTTCGCCAACAGTTTTGTTACAATTTTTCTTCTGTATTACTATTCTTATATCTTTTATGGACCAAAGAAATTAGAACAAATCCCTTAAGCCTTGCTATAATATAACTAATGTTGTTTCGTCGGGAAGATGTGACTTTCATGACCCGATTTTCTAAGTTTAAGTTTACTTAAAAACATTTCATTGCATCTAATTATAACTGCTTACAATTGAGTAAATGCATACCTGCGTGCAGGTAAATTTCCAAGCTTTTAAGTAAGAAAAATATTCATAATTTTATCTATCATGGAGTAATAGCTCAACTCCTTATAGCAGAGGTATCATGAAACCTTGGAGAAATATTTCCTTTTCGCATTTTTGTATTAGTTTTGCATACTATAAAGCATTATCATTTCTTTGAATTATTTTAGTTAAACTTTTTTCCTAGTGTCAAGTAAAATTTTCCTCAGTTTAAGTAAGAATTTACTTAATTGGAGGAAAATCATGTAAGAAAATCATGTCAGTTGGCTAAACCGACTTATAAAAGGTGGTTACATTTTAAGGGCCGATGTTGATTTTGAATAAAACACAAATTATTTATGGAAATTATTGTCATTTCATTTTATTATGATAGTATTGGTATGGTTCAATTATGTATGTAGGATCTTATAATAAAAAAAACCTCAATTTTATTAATCTCGTAGTGTTTATTAATCAAAATAGGGATCCTTATATATATATATATATTACAAAATTAGTATTTTGTAAGAGTAAATTATTACATAGTAAAATTAAATGGTCATAGACTAAATCGTTCATCGTCAAGATCGTCGCGTCTTAGATATTCGTTGTCCCTTTCTCTTCTTCAAATGACATTCTGCCGCCCTTGTCGTGTACTAAGTAGTCTTAACAGAGTTGTATTCTTTAGTACATTAGTCCACTCCGTGTAGTTCTCCCGTGCGTAGTCTGTCCGACTTGGTCCGTATGGAACAAAATATCGACCAAATGGCCGCCGCGACCTCGTCGGCACACCTCCATCCGATGGTCCAAATTTTCAATGACGCTGTGGCGTAATTGCGGTTCTACGCCGTTATTGTGCCGAATTATCTCATCCTTTAGCTGTTGAATTGTTGCTGGCTTATCGACGTACACCTTTTCTTTCAAATAACCCCAAAGAAAGAAGTCCAACGATGGGTGTCAAATCACATGAACTTGGCATCGCCACCACGTGAGATAAAACGGCCATTGAATTTATCGCGCAAAAGAGCCATTGTTTCGTTAGCTGTGTGGCAAGTGGCACCGTCCTGTTGAAACCACATATCGTCCACATCCATATCTTCCAATTCGTTATCATCTCATTTTGGAAAAAATACGTCCCGGCAGCCCATAAACCGCTCTTTGTGGATACAATGGCTTTTCGACAATCACTATTGGATTATCATTCGCCCAAATGCGACAATTCTGCATATTGACGAATTCACTGAGGTGAAAATATGCCTCATCACTGAAGATGATTTTCTTCGAAATGCACGATATGAATTTTGATTCGAACGCCCATTTTCAGACGAATAAAATTGCTACTGCCCCAAGAATATACGGACTCCCCAAAATTCACAAGGAAGGTACTCCTCTGAGACCAATCTGCTCCTCAATTAACTCACCTTCTTATGGACTATACAGATATATATATTCCACAAAAATAACATAGAGAAAATTAAAAATATTTTAAGAAGAAATGACTTTCCCATAACAACAATAAGACAATTAATTAGAAATGTACGAAATCCCAGAAGCCACTTAGAAAAACCAACAAATAAATAACTATAACATATATATCCGGATTCTCGGAAAGATTCAAAAACTCAGACTTATACGACAAAGAAAAATATGAATTAGCCCAAAAATCTCACAACACGGTCAACAATTTATTCAGCAAGACAAAATCAAAAATAAAAAAGAAGACAGAACTGAACGGACGTAGTATATAAAATTAAGTGTAATGGTGACAAGTCCAACTTATGCAATAAAGTATATGTTGGTACTACAAAGACAAAATTAAAAACTGGACTTTCTTCTCATAAATCTGACCATTAGAGCAAAAAACTGCGCGTGCAGCCCACTGTGCACTGACTGGACACACACCCAACTTTGACGACGTAGACATATTAACAGAAGAGAGTAACTACCATAGGAGATATTCATTAGAAATGCTCTACATTACGGACGTTCCTACTGAAAAGAGACTAAATTACAAGACAGACACAGACAAATGCGCACCCATCTACAGAAATATCATACACAAGAATAGGATAGACGGACAGTAGTTGACAAAAACTTGTAAAAGTGGAAGGATCGTTTTGTTTTTAAAATGTAATTATATTAATTGTTTAAAAATTGTTTGCCCCTGAGGTTGAAATTGAGAAATGTCAAATGAAATGAAGAAAAAAACTTGACGTTTAGGCGTGGTTCACATTCAACATCGGCCCCTTACAATTTAACAATAAAACATGAAATTTAGAATGTACATATTTTATGACGATCAAGAATATATATAGTTTATAGGGTCTCGGGTCGATATTTAAATGTTTTACAAACGGAATGACAAAGCTAAAGGGTGATTTTTTAAGAGCTTGATAACTTTTTTTTAAAAAAAAAACGCATAAAATTTGCAAAATCTCATCGGTTCTTTATTTGAAACGTTAGATTGGTCCATGACATTTACTTTTTGAAGATAATTTCATTTAAATGTTGACCGCGGCTGCGTCTTAGGTGGTCCATTCGGAAAGTCCAATTTTGGCCAACTTTTTCGAGCATTTCGGCCGGAATAGCCCGAATTTCTTCGGAAATGTTGTCTTCCAATGCTGGAATAGTTGCTGGCTTATTTCTGTAGACTTTAGACTTGACGTAGCCCCACAAAAAATAGTCTAAAGGCGTCAAATCGCATGATCTTGGTGGCCAACTTACCGGTCCATTTCTTGAGATGAATTGTTCTCCGAAGTTTTCCCTCAAAATGGCCATAGAATCGCGAGCTGTGTGGCATGTAGCGCCATCTTGTTGAAACCACATGTCAACCAAGTTCAGTTCTTCCATCTTTGGCAACAAAAAGTTTGTTAGCATCGAACGATAGCGATCGCCATTCACCGTAACGTTGCGTCCAACAGCATCTTTGAAAAAATACGGTCCAATGATTCCACCAGCGTACAAACCACACCAAACAGTGCATTTTTCGGGATGCATGGACAGTTCTTGAACGGCTTCTGGTTGCTCTTCACTCCAAATGCGGCAATTTTGTTTATTTACGTAGCCATTCAACCAGAAATGAGCCTCATCGCTGAACAAAATTTGTCGATAAAAAATTTCGAACCGAACACTGATTTTGGTAATAAAATTCAATGATTTGCAAGCGTTGCTCGTTAGTAAGTCTATTCATGATGAAATGTCAAAGCATACTGAGCATCTTTCTCTTTGACACCATGTCTGAAATCCCACGTGATCTGTCAAATACTAATGCATGAAAATCCTAACCTCTAAAAAATCACTCTTTAGTATACCCCCATCCTGGAGGGTGGAGGGTATAAAAACAAGTTAAAACTACTGTGGATGCATGTGGATAGTTGAAAACATTCTTGTCCTCAACGAATTTTGATTCACAACGATTTTGCCAACTGGGGTATATCGAATATATCTGCACTCTCCATCATATTTTCCACAATCTTGCAGACGTTGAGTTAGTTCTCCTCTTCTCTCCAATGATGTGTGGGTAATTCGATATTTTTCACTTATCGCCCAGCCAAGGCAGTCTTCATTTTCAATCCTCCATCTTCGACATCGTATATCATTTTTATTGCATTAATTCTTCTTCTGTTCATTTTTCTTCATTTCATTCGTTTGTCTCGGTGTCTGTTTAAGCAGCAGCAGCAGTCAAATGCTCTATCAATGATTTCAATCTTGATGGATTCGTTTCATAAATAAAACTGATGTTGCTCCATTTAATATTTTCAAAAGAATTTGATCGGTTTGGGAGTAGTTATTGCGAGAAAAAAAGAATCCACCAGCCAGCCAGCCACATTGTATACATTTTCTGTCTATCATTCGGAAAATTGAAGATGATGTTATCCATCATCGTGCTTCAACAGCATTGGGATCAACTTCTTCAACGTCATTGCATTTCAAATTCATTTAATTTCAAATCCAATTCATTACACTGATAGCCAGGCTCCTCCCCCACACAAATCTTTCTATCTGCTGTGATTTCAAAAGAAAATTCTTAGAAAATTATTTGAGATTTTAGTGTGTTTGTTGGTGATGCGTTATCATCTTCATCTTCGTCGTCATCTTTTGAAAATAGTTTTAGGGCATCACCACACCCGAAGATTGCTGCCGGCCGGCTGCATTTTTGCGTTGGCAGTTTGTGCAGATATTTCAGTATTTGTTTTGTTCCATTTTATTTTATTTTTTCTTTTTTGCATAAACAACCATCTTTGTTTGTTTTTAATAAAATTATGATTTCATTTAAATTGTTATTTTTATTATACAAATGTATGTGCGAATGCATGTTTGTGGAATTCATCACTATTTATTATTATTGTTTTTTTTTTGTCTGTGTCTTATTTCAGGTATGTTGCACACACACCCACCAGAGGAATGTTTCGGTATCTGGGGTAAGCACTTTGTTTTGCACAATTTCCCAGCGTAAACAGATTATATTTCAATGAAATATTTATGAATGCTTGGATTTTTTGTTTCTTCTAAATTCATATAATCCCGAGATTTGCTATGGAAATTACTAAACAACAACTTGTATTTGTATATTAAATTGTTTAAAGATTACTACACCATTTAGACGATGGGCTGCGTAGCGAAGGTACTTTTAATATTTATACTATCATTGGGAGTATAAGTCCGATCACATCTGGTTTTGCGTTAAATAAAAAACAATTATGATGACTACAAATGTTGCAAATTTAACCCAGAAAAAGTAGCTTGGAAATGGTTGCAAAAATATTAAATTTCTAATATTCTAATTCTAATATTCTAATTCTATTCTATTCTAATTCTAATAGCTACCAATGAAAACTTAGCCTAGTTGAGAAATAACTATGGATAAATGTCACAGTTATGACCCACTTTGTAGACATAAGACAACTTCGTTTCTTTTTTTTTAATTTTTATATCTACAGATTAGGATAGGTATATATCGTTTGGGACAGAAAACAAGTAAGGAAAGGCTAAAGTCGGGCGTGGCCGACTATAATTTTATAAATAAATATAATATTTTAATTATATCAAACCATTATTTATTTCAAATCGAAAAATAAATATTTTTATATTTATATTTTCAAAAAGCTTAAATACCATAAATATTGGTAGATAGTGGGTGCTACAGTTGGTTGTATTTCCATTCTATTTTAGTTCCAAAAGTACAAATTTTGAAAATCTATTATCAGACGTACATAGTGCAAAATAACATAACTTCATGATTCAACCAATTTTTGCCGTAAAAGAAAAGGTACGAATTTGAAAAAAAACTTTCTATTTTGCGTGTCTATGGAGTCAGAGGAATGTATACACCGAATTCTATGATTCCAGCTGCGTCTATTTGGTTGGTAAAATTTTTACACCCTTGACGTTTCTACGCAATTAGAATTTCATTATTTCAGGTGTAGCCGTTTGGTTGGTACCACTTTTATCCTTCTGTACCATTGTATACCTTGAAAGTACGAATTTCGAAAAATCCGTTAATTTTCCGTGTCTACGCAGTCAGAGGAATGTATACTCCGAATTTCATAACTCTAGCTGCGGTCATTGGTTGGTACTATTTGTATCCCCTTTTTCTATTTTGACCCCAAAAAGGACGAATTTCGAAAAATTCGTCTATTTGATGTATCTACATTGTGGTACATTTTTATGTGGTACATTTTTATCCCCTTTTTTCTTTTTAACCCCAAAAAGTATGAATTTTGAAAAATGTGTGTATTTGAAGTGTCTACGCAATCAGAGGAATGTATACACCGAATTTCATTATTCCAGGTGTAGCCGTTTGGTTGGTACCATTTTTATCCCTCCGTTCCCATTTTATCCCTTAAAAGTACGAATTTGGAAATAATAATAGTATACCCCCATCCTGGAGGTGGAGGGTATACAAATAATGAACTTGTCTGACAAGAGTTCATCGAGTGAATAACTGCATTTCATAGTTTCTAAGAAATGTTTCATAAATTCTATGACACTTTTCATTGATTTGTTATTTATGAAACATTTTTCATACATTTTATGAAGTGTTTCTTTGGCGACTTTTTAATGAATGACTTTTTCACTGAGGTTAAGACACAATCATAAATAATATGAAGATAATTCTTTCAGTGTACCAAAGAAAGCAATGCTACCTAATAACAATGGATAAATGTCGAAGTTATGGCCCGCTTTGTAGACATAAGAAAATTGCGTTTCCTTTTTTAATTTCTTAAATAGCCTTTTTGCTGAGGTCATTAAAAACTAAAAGAAAATACTTAAGTTTATTTTTTTAATAGCTACCAGTCTAATGAAGAAAGTCTACGGATAAATGTCGAAGTAATAACTCCTCTTGGAGTAAGAGAATTTCAATTTTAAAATTTTTCCGTTTTCAAATGAAATTTCTGATTAAATTGATTTCGTAATAGAAAACGTAATTTTTGTTTAATGTTTTTTATTTTCTACGTTTGCCTATTTAAAACAATGACATTCCATTTAAGAAAAAATTAAAAAAAAAAACACTATTTTGAAAAACTCTCTTACATCTACAAAGAGGGTCATAGCTACCACATTTAACCATAGGAAACCATTTTTTGGAAATTTTTATTTACGCTGGGTCACGAAAAAAATGGTTACTGGTCACCCCCAGAAATGAAGATTGGATTGCGTAATCATGTTCTGCAAATATTTCGTCGCTGAGGCACGCCATCCGTGATGTAAAAGCTCCTAAAACACCTCCCTTGTAATTTTGTTGCATGTTGTTCAATTTGTTTTTTTGGAAGTCGATTGTGATTTGTGATGATTATTCCTTGGAAATATTTTGTAAAAGGTGCTATGGAAAATAAATAAAAGGAACCGTCCATACTATGAACGCAAACGTACTATAAAAACAATAAACGTCCAATTATTCGACCAATAGGTTACTCTAAGACAAGACTCAAAATTTAAATTGAAAGTGAAAATTGGCAAAAAATCCAAAATAAATATATTATACGAGAAAATCATATTTTTTTCAGGGGCTCATAATGGTATTTTGCTAGCAAAAGGAAAGACATTTTTCAACAATTACTTTTTAAAAATCTAGTAATGCAGTACTATAGAAAAATGTTTCACTGAGTTTTCTCAATAATTTGTTTTGGTCGTAGAAAAAAATCTAGTGAAGTCACTTCAACAGTGTAACACGGAAACTGATTAAAATTTCTATGCAACTCAGTAGTTTGTGACAGTCTTGACAGATGTGGGGATTTGTCTTCAAACATGGATATTAATAATCGTCTAAAGGACAAAAATATGAAAAGGGGACAGGCGATTTCAGTGGAGATTTCTTAAAATATTTCGGGGATTTTTTTTTTTGGGATTCTAATTTGGATTGTTTATGAATATTTCGATGAGGTAGGTCGTGACCGTCCTCCGTGCAACAAAAACAAGCGCGAAATACTATTCTTTAAATTTACAAAACAATCAAGACATTCGAACAAAAAAAAAAAACAATTTTGGCAATGCTTATGGACTTTTGATTCACTTGAAATATATGCGATATTGGCACACCACTTCTAAAGGGTGATTTTTTAAGAGCTTGATAACTTTTTTTTAAAAAAAAACGCATAAAATTTGCAAAATCTCATCGGTTCTTTATTTGAAACGTTAGATTGGTCCATGACATTTACTTTTTGAAGATAATTTCATTTAAATGTTGACCGCGGCTGCGTCTTAGGTGGTCCATTCGGAAAGTCCAATTTTGGGCAACTTTTTCGAGCATTTCGGCCGGAATAGCCCGAATTTCTTCGGAAATGTTGTCTTCCAAAGCTGGAATAGTTGCTGGCTTATTTCCGTAGACTTTAGACTTGACGTAGCCCCACAAAAAATAGTCTAAAGGCGTCAAATCGCATGATCTTGGTGGCCAACTTACCGGTCCATTTCTTGAGATGAATTGTTCTCCGAAGTTTTCCCTCAAAATGGCCATAGAATCGCGAGCTGTGTGGCATGTAGCGCCATCTTGTTGAAACCACATGTCAACCAAGTTCAGTTCTTCCATTTTTGGCAACAAAAAGTTTGTTAGCATCGAACGATAGCGATCGCCATTCACCGTAACGTTGCGTCCAACAGCATCTTTGAAAAAATACGGTCCAATGATTCCACCAGCGTACAAACCACACCAAACAGTGCATTTTTCGGGATGCATGGGCAGTTCTTGAACGGCTTCTGGTTGCTCTTCACTCCAAATGCTGCAATTTTGTTTATTTACATAGCCATTCAACCAGAAATGAGCCTCATCGCTGAACATTTCGAACACATGAACACATTTCGAACCGAACACTGATTTTGGTAATAAAATTCAATGATTTGCAAGCGTTGCTCGCTAGTAAGTCTATTCATGATGAAATGTCAAAGCATACTGAGCATCTTTCTCTTTGACACCATGTCTGAAATCCCACGTGATCTGTCAAATACTAATGCATGAAAATCCTAACCTCAAAAAAATCACTCTTTAGTACATCCCACACAAAGTGGCATAAGCCTTGTTTAAAATAAAACTGATATAACTTCCGTAAGAGTAGTCAAAATTATTTGCAATTTGATATTTGTAATGTTTTTATAAACACTTTAACACTAAAAAATATTTACGCTTTAGCCACGCCCCTTTTTGTACCTCCCACACAATTGTCTCTATCCAAGGTACAATTAATTGCTTTATAACTCTTTTGCCGGTGCCTGAAATCGATTATGACTTTATATTTGATCATGTTTTTACAATTATTAACAAATGTTGAAGCTGGGTCCAATTGACACAAACTGCTAGTACCTCCCACAAACATACACCGGTGCTAAGCAAAATTTAAGTCCTTCCCTACACATGTTTTCTTCATGTGAGTCAAGGTATATATGTAGAATAACAATAATTTTTATTATACCCTTCTCCTAAGGATGGGGTATATTCAACCTTTTTTATTTTTATTTTAAGGTTTATGTTTGACATTTGCAAAATGGGACGCTGTGGGCTCGAACAAAATAGGAAAATATTAACCCTCTCATGCCCGAATTTTCTTCTTAAGAAATATATAAATTTCCATGCTTTTTGATGGGTCTAAATATGATTTCTATAGAGTCTCGGGGTTCTAATTCATACAGGACATGAGTAACAGAATGTTTCTTAAAATCATTATAATGCAGATATGGGTTAAACACAAAAATATTTTTAAATGGTTTTCTTCATTTTAAAAATCTTTGATATATATCTCTTCGAATAACAAGGACAGTTTTTCTTGTACTCGAAGAAATCCACTAAAAATAAGAAGAATTTTCAAACAATTTCGAATTACAAGAAACTCAAACAATTGAAATTTGAGACTTCACTTTTGTTTTCACCTTCACATGCAAACCCAAGTTACCTTTTAAATATTCCTTGTTACATATGTAAACAAAAATAAAAATTATTAATTCTGCAAAATATGTGATTTTAACGATTTTATAGGACTAACTCGCAATGTCGCCTATAGACATGAGAGGGTTAAAAACTTACTTCGAAAGTAGTGAGTCTTTAACGCAAACTGTAAGAAATTTACTTTTTGTGTTTTCAGATGAAGCTCATTTTCATCTCGGTGGCTATGGCAATAAGCAAAATTGCCGCATATGGGGTTCAGAGAAACCACAAGTGACTATGAAACTCATGAAGCTAATTTCCATCTCGGTGGCTATGGCAATAAGCAAAATTGCCGCATATGGGGTTCAGAGAAACCACACGTGACTATTGAGAAGCCAATGCATCCACAACGAGTAACTGTTTAGTATGGATTTTGGGCTGGCGGCATCATTGGCCCATTAACTGAACAATTGGGTTGATCGGATGAGGTACTACCCAACCAATCGTGGTAGTCATATGAATGATATTGTGTTCGATAATTAAATGACCAATCTTTGCAATTAAACCGGAAATTTGAAAAAAATAATCGGTATATTTTTATAGCCGATTCTATAGGAGCCCTCGATTAAAATGGTGGTGCTTTGTGTTGCCGCCAGCTAAAATTCGAATTTATCTTCAAATAACACACGATTTGAAAAGAAGCCGCCGAAATGGTTCACCCTTTATGTGAATCTGTGAATCAATGACAAAGAACATATTAAATAAAATCCAAATAGATTTTTATGAAAAAGTTGATTTAATCGATTTTAATCAAAATAATTATTCAAATATTGGGGGCATCTCTCTCTGCAGACAAATGATTGGATGGGTGCATTCTCCACCTACCTACTCCACCTGCTCCACCATTTCCCCCCCTTAACAATGAGATGTGTGAACAACGAAAATTTTATATTTTCTATAAAAATCAGTTGGAGGTGGGCGAGCGAGCGCGAGTAGCTCACGTGGCGAATGAATTATTTCCCAAAAAATAGGTTTGGCCGGCTCGCATATTTAGGCCATTCCATTCATAACTCCAAACAATGGGCGGGCGCGCATCTCTTGTCATTCTTGTTAAATGGCTGTAATTGGTGTTATAACGCCCCCGCTCCTCTCCTCATACAAACTGAAATAATAACATGAATCTAGGTTCAGTTCTTGTTCGTTCGCTACGTTGTTGTTCAATTGGGAACATTGGCTGCTGCTGCTGCTGGTGGTGGTGTTGTTGATGTTTTCGTGTTTTTTTTTTTGAGTGGGCCTCACAGTAGATTCGCGCTAAATGTTCCAGTCCAATGGAGTCCATTGATGACATCACTCCTTTTTTTGGATACAACATAAATGCAGATGTTTTTATCCCCTTGGCGAGCAAAACAGAGACAAAAAGAGAACGAACGGTCAAATGTTTATTGTCAAACTGAACCGAGTGTATAAAAATAAACTTTTGTGCACAAAATCCTCCTCCATCTCCATTTGACCCCCTTTCCTCACGCGCCCCCACTTCATCCTCGCGCCTTTGTGTCGTCCGCCATTCAAACTGACTTCAAAGCACAGCAAAAATATGTTTTTGGGAGGGGGGGAGCTCATTGATAAAATAAATAAACATTATATATTGTTAGGCTTTATGTCTTGATGGAGAGGGGGAGAAGATATACTCCTCCCCACCCCCAAGGCAAAGTTGAGAGGGGGCTGCAGGCTGCTGCTTCAAATTTATGTTTAAAGAGCTGTATTTGGCGTAATGTGTCGACATATGCCATCAACCGTAGGGGGGACCATTCGTAATTTAGAGTTGCGGTGATTCCCTTGTTTGTCATCGTTCCCCTCTGTCAACACGTGGCACTTTTGGACGTTCAAAAAGAAAAGGGTTGTTCTCCCCCCATAACAGGCAAAACTCTTCATCTTGTATTGATGAAGTGGTTCTTAAGCTGACTTACTTCCCCTAAATCATGGAACTTGTGTTCTGTAATAAATACCACCAAGAAATGGGGTGGGGGGATAGGAAGTAATGGCCTCAATTGTGTACAAATGATGACTTGTTTTTGCCAGCCACAATACATCTTCGTCCGTCCCATGGGATGGAGAGGGAGAGAGAAGGGGGCGAGGAGACCTCGACACATGAATAGATGTTTAGCGCCGAAAGTCTGCAATGTCCATTTGTGTTTTCAACGAATTTTATTTTTTTTTTTCCAAATTTGAGGGAAAACATTTGTTGTAAATTAAAATTAACAAAAAAAAATTGGAGTAACCATTCCACATTTACTTGGACAGATCCAAGCAAATAGATGATTTTGTCCGGGGTTCATTGGTACATCTGTTATTACTAAACCTAAAACACTGTTTCCATAGATGTTCGTTGTTAGGTTAGCTTCTTGCCACCACAACAAGTGAGAAAGTGAGCAACTGACTCACAAATGGTCCACTGTGGTTTCAAACCGGTTTTTTGGAATTAATTCTATAACTTTTGAACGGAAGAAGATATCCTGACGAAATTTCACATGCTTAGAGCAGAAGTGTTTTCTAGATGATTTGCAAAATTGGAGATGTAGGGTGTCAAATTTTGGGTGTCAAATTTTGAAATGTTTGCCAAGAGCACAATTATGTACTGATTTCAAAAATATTTGAAACAATTATAGTTATGCAAGTGTACCTCAATTAGTTTAAGAGATATTATCTAATGTGCTTCTTCTTGTTTTGATGGTAATTTCAATTACTTTGAATTGGTACAGGGTTGCCAGATATGGCGATTTCTCGCCAAACGTGGCGAATTTTAAATATGTTTGGCGACTTTATTTTCGATTTGGCGACATGGCGATTTTTTGGTGATTTATAAAATAATTGGCAATTTTCTTGGCTAATTTTAGATAATTTTAAATCTGTCCTCCGATTTTATTATATTGGTGTTACTTTGTAGATAAATAAAGGGTCCGCCATCTAACTTTTTTTCAACGTGGCAGCCATTTCAATGAAATTATTTTCCATTATTAACCGGAAGGATTGTACTTTCAAATAAAAAAGTGAGAAAATATTCAGTAGTTTTTTTATAGCATTTTCAAAAAAAAGTTATTTGGCGAACCCTTTATATTACAATTTGTATGCAAGTCATAGATAGATATGCGTTCATGTCAAACCGAACACTTTTTAAATCACCATTTTCGATTTCTTTGCAAATTAGTATGATAACTGCACTCTGAAAGATATTTGACTTATAGTGGACGAAGAAAAGATTTTAAATGATATGAATTGAGAATTACTAAAACCAAGATAAAAGGTACGAGGTAGAAACATTGAAAATGGCATCGTGTGAAAACGCGTAGGTACAATACAAAGAATGAAGACTTATTTTAAACATAATTGCATTTTGTGGTCTTTTGATGTTTTTTCTAATGAAACTCCAACTTGAAAAATCAGAAAAAATTAGGCGTATTCCCGTCGATTATAAACAAACCATGTTCATTTTAGAATGGAGAAATAATAATAAAAAAACTTTAATAAATGTAGTCGACCGAAAAGTCTATTTTTGAACAAATGTATGCTTTAAATGACCATTCTCTAAGTTTTTATTAAGATTTTTTTTCATTCCATTTAAAAAAACCTAAAAAAATATTTAGGGAACACTGGTCCATGAAAACGGGTGACAGAGATCATCCCAATATTAGAAACTGCTTCATAAAGGAGAAAATATAATTTTGCAATGTTAATTGTTTTGTTGTTTTTATACCCTCCACTTAAGGATATATTCACTTTGTCATTCTGTTTGTAACATCTTGAAATATTCGTCGGAGATCCCATAAAGTATATATATTCTGGGTCGTGTTAAAATTCTAAGACGATCTGGCCATGTCCGTCTGTCTGTCTGTTGAAAGCACTCTAGCTTCCGAACGAAATGAGCTAGGAGGTTCAAATTTTTCCTAAACGTGTCTTATGGTTGCAGATCGGTTGGGATTGAAAGTGGGCGAAATCGGCCCAGAGGGAAAATTTTTTCCCTCACAAGGACTGAAAATACCCCAAGTTTTTGTTTGTATGTATAGTTGGTCTGTTATGTTGTATGTCTTGTCATTTATTTTGGTTTAAGACCAAAGGTTGTGCCGAAGTCTTCAGCAGAACCCAAAATTAGCAAAAATTAGCACATGCACATCATTGAGTTGGCAAAGTGAGATTTTTAGTGTGTCGACTTAGTTCGGTGGAATATTTTGTTTATCAGCGCTTCTCATTTGTTATATGTGAGCGCTGGTACTAATATGAACCCTGATTTAAGTCAAAGATATACATTCGTTGCGAAAGTTCTGATGAGATGGGGTAGCGCCCATCGAAACTGCGCAGTCAACTTTCAGCTGCAACAATAAAGGTCTCACTTTGCCTTTTTTGCTAATTTTGGGTTCTGCTGAAGACTTCGGCACAATCTTTGGTCTTAAACCAAAATAAATGACAAGACATTTAAAGTTTTTTTTTACAATATTGGGAATGCGCTTTCCCCTTATAACAAAAACGTGCACCATAAAGTGATTCTCATTCGTAGGGGGGTGAAATGGGGCAAAAAGCGATAAAAATGGTACCTTTCAAACGACAACAGCTAGAAACACGAAATTCGATGTGTACATTCCTCTAATTGAGTAGGTACATAAATAAAAGTATTTTTTCCAAATTCGTACTTTTAAGGGGTAATATGGGAATAGAGGGACAAAAATTCTAGAAACAAATGAATTCTAGAAATAATGAAATTCGGTGTATACATTCCTCTGATTGGGGTTTTTGGGGTTAAAATAGAAAAAAGGGATAAAAATAGTACCTACCAAATGACCGCAGCTAGAGTCATGAAATTAGGAATATACATTCCTCTGACAGCATAGACACGAAAAATAAAAGTCTTTTCCACATTCGTACTTTCAAGAGATACAATGGGTACAGAGGGATAAAAATAGTACCAACTAAACGACTTACTAGAATGATGAAATTCGGTGTGTACATCCCTCTAATTGCGTAGACACGTAAAATAAATAGATTTTAGAAAGTCTTACTCTTAAGGGGGTACAGTAGGAAAAAGGGGATAAAAATGGTACCAACCTAATGGCCGCAGCTAGAATCATGAAATTCGGTGTATACATTCCTCTGCCTGCATAGACACGCAAAATAAAAAGATTTTTTCAACTTCGTACTTTATTTTGTTAATTTTACTGCAAAATTTGGTTGACTCATGAAGTTGGGTGATTTTGCGATAATGGATTTTCCAAATTTGTACTAAATATAAAATATAATGGAAATACAACTAAATGTAGCACCCAGTATCTACCAATATTTGTGGTATTTAAGTTATTTGAAGATATAAAGATAAGAATATTTAGTTTTTGAATAAACACAAGGTATTGAAACAGTGTAAAATCCAAGCAAAATAGGTAATGGAAGAGTATATCGTTACCAAAATATAAAAAAGACTCAACTAACATTTTTATGTAAATCGAGATTTTTGGTTATTTTAACAAAACACAATAACTTCGGTCATGATGAACAAAAACACAACTTTGCAGGAGAACGAAAAAACTGAATTTCTCCTTAATTTCAAGAGTAATGTATATTGCTATTGGCGACAATTTAAAAAGAATTTTTTATTTTTTATTATTTTTTTTATTTTTTTAGGATTTTATTTTTTTTTTAGGATTTTGTTACAACAGCTTAGTTATCTTAGTGTTAAAGAAAAACAGCCGGTCGGTGATTAATAATTTCTGAAAATGGTTCACATGCCATTGATATATTATAAAATTCGGCTGGATAATAGTTTTTAATCCAAATCTTCAAGCAGTGCGAGATAAAAATGAAGTGGAAATACCAAGGAAGTGATGATATTTTTTTTGGTGGTGTTGTCGAGTAAAACAAAAAATTTTCGCGTCCATCGCTACCAAATAAAATAAATTTACTTTGAAAAATTAGTCATCGATTCGCGAAATTTATAGACACGTAATCAAGTGAGTCAAGTACGTGGAAAATTTTTTACTTTATTACTTGGAGCGATTATCTAAACGCAAATTCGGCAAGTGAGTTGTGCTTCTCGTTCGTTTGTGAGAATCATCTCCTTATAGAGGCCGGGTTTGATGTTGAAAAGTCGCTGCGAAGCCATTTGAAAAGACTTTTGACATGGTCGAAATCATGATCATGGTAGTCTGCAGCCAAGTAATAAATGTTACCATGCCATTTGTAAATGAATTTGCATTCTAAAAATGGTCTTGAGCCAGGACAATATCCCAGTTCAAATCAAATATTGATTACAGACCAAAAAATACAAACGAAAAAACTAAAATAATTTTATGTTAAAATTATTGGACTTAGCCAGGATAATTATCCAATGTAAGTCAAACTAATGGTTATCGAGGCAAAGTCAAAAACTGACAACACAAATTAGTATACCCTACACCACAGGGCGAGGGCCTCCCAAAAGGAGGCGAGATAGACCCATCGTTTATTATACCGATCGACATAGAATCACTTTTCGAATCGATTTAGACATGTCTGTCTGTCCATCTATTCTATTGTCCGATTCTAACGAAAGGGATACTTTTCGGAAATCGGTTCAGATTTAGATATAGCTCCCATACAAATATTGCCACATAATTGAAGCGATTTTGATAACATTTTGCACAACACCTTATATCTAAGTTAGAAACATCTGCGGTGAAAATGGGTCAAATCAACATACCTTAACCGATTTTCATTCATTTCAGGACATTCTTATCTTTACACTAGAAATATCTATGGTAAACGTGGATTAGACCGGTTCAGATTTATATAAAGCTCCCATACAAATGTCGTTCACATTTTCACCGAATTGAAATGTAGTGGAGTAGAAAGTGTAGGGTATCATATAGTCGACATCGACTCTAAAGTCAGTCCTTACTAGATTTTTTTTTTTGAAAATTTGTCTTGATACAAATATTTATATTGTAGTTGGGGACAATGTGAAAAATATATTTTTTTGAGGAAACAATTTAATTTTTATTGACATTTTTGTTATCGCAACTATTATTATTCTTAAATTATCCCGGCTTAGAGAAAAACAGACCTATAATATTACGAATTTTTCTCTGTTCCATGAACAAAATGTTGGTATTAATGAAAATTTTCTAAAAAGCTGACGATTTTTGGTATTTATTTTCCCCGTTTTAGGAATTATGGCATTTTAAGAGATATTGTTTTCCTCTATCATTTACAAATAATAAATATTAGTGGAATGTTTTGCCACTGCTCTGCTAGTCCGGCCGGAAATCAGTGTCTAAACAAGATTTCTACAATTAAATTGCCCACTTTGGGCCAATTAACCATTTTCCCTTCAGGTGGCTCTTGTTTTAATTACCAATTCCAAGTTTCGAAATGCTTTCTTTCTTTCTCTCCGAGTCATCAATGATCTCTGCGCTCCCCTGACCATACTCAGTTTCCTCGGGGGAATTCTTTAGCCGACCGCAGCAATAAATTTACCTTAAACTTGGAATCTAATAGTATAGACACGTTTCCGGGTTGGTTCTGCTGCGTCTAATCCCTAAAATCAAGTTTGTTTACGTTGTGCGGACAACGTAGAAGTACAAAAAGCACAAGTATAAGCAGCTTAAGGTCTACATATTCCAGGGGAGGGAGAGAGAGAGAGAGAGCGGGGGAGAGTATTATCGTAATATTGCATCATCTTGCAAGTTGCAACTGCACAACAAATCACCGTTTGCGTGTAGTCTGCTCTACGCTGCTCTGCTCCAAGTTTAACATTAGCCCAGTTAGGAAGGTTTTCTCACTCCCTTCCCCCACAATTTAGGTTATGTATCAACAACATAGATATGAGTACGTACGTATGAGTGTGTGTATGTAGCCATTCTGGGGAATAATCAAGTGGAACTAATGCAGGCATTGTAGGTATGTATGTATGCCGACTTAAATAGATACTTACCGATGTTATTGTTGTTAGTCGTCATCGTCGTCGTCGTGATGTTGTGGCTGTTTTTGCTGTTGTTGTCGTTTCCCTTGACAATATGCATGCGAGCTTTTTTTTGGTCTGGAGACGACGACGGTTCAATGGTTGAGTTATTCTTCGGTTCGTTGGCTGGGGTAATACACTCGACACTCGCCACGCATGTTAAGCATCATATGCATGCCGTCGTCGTCGCACAGTGGTTCAGAATCAAACTCCGATTGCTATAAAATTTGGCATGAGGATAAAGCAAATTTACTCATTTTTTATCAGCGTAAATACATTTCAGAAGTTAGGGGGAGAAAATGACTAAAATGCGCTTTGGAACTAAAAAATATGTATATATTTCGTTAAAGGCTTTCGTTTTTGTTCAAAAAGGATATTTTTCACAATATTCATTACAACCAAACTGTATTTGGCACAAACATAGTTTTGGCGTCATAATAAAGCTAAGAAACCACATTTTCAAATGAAAAATATTTGAGTGCTAAATCTCTTAAAATGTGTAAGAAACAGTTCGACAAATTCAAAAAAGAAAGAAATTAGGGTTTTATACACTCCACGAGAGTATTATGTCTTTGTGCATTTGTTTGTAACACCCAAAAAGAAGGGAGATAGACCCATAGTTAATTATACCGATCGACTTAGAATCACTTTTTGAATCGATTTGACAATGTCCGTCTGTCTGTCTGTCCGTCCGTCCGTCTGTCGCAATTGTAGATAGAACCAAATGAAACTTTGCACATCGAAGTTTTTCGGGATAAGCCCCCATAGCCCCCATACGAATTTCACTCCCGAGTTGACTCTTTTCACTCTATATACCACATATTTCAACAGATTTTCTTCAAAATTGGCAAAACATCTTATATTTCAACTAGAAACACCTGCATTGAAAATGTGTTAGATCGGCTCAGATTTATATATAGCTCCCATACAAATTTCGCTCCCGATTTGACTTTTTTCGATCTAGAAACCACATTTTTAACAGATCTTCTTAAAATCTTGCAAAATATCTTATATTTCAATTAGAAACACCCATGATGAAAACGGGTCATATCGGTTCAGATTTATATAGCTCCCATACAAATTTCGCTCCCGATTTGACTTTTTCCGCTCTAGAAACCACATATTTTAACAGAATTTCTTCAAATTTGGCCAATAACTTATATTTCCACTAGAAATACCCACGGTGAATATGGGTCAGATCGGTACAGATTTATATATAGCTCCAACACAAATTTCACTCCCGATTTCACATTTTCCATTCTATAAACCACATATTTTAACCGATCTTCAAATCTTGCAAAATACCTTATATTTCATGAAAAACGGTCAGATCGGTTCAGATTTACATATAGCTGCCATACAAATTTCGCTCCCGGCTTGACTTTTTCCGCACCAGAAACCACGGGTTTTCACCGAATTTCTTCAAATTGAGCATAACACGTTATACTTGAGTTGGAAGATTCTATTGTTAATGTGGGTCACTTCATTCCATGTTTGGATATAGCCCCGATGCAAATATTCTTCTCGATTTAACAATTTGGGTCAGGTAATATTAGCCTATGATTAGGAAACATACAAAAATCCTTCCCGTTTACACTTTTTTACCGAATTGAATTGTATTCGGATAAAAAGTGGAGTGTATCATACAGTCGGCCCCGCCCGACTTTAGCCTTTCCTTACTTGTTTCAATTTTCAAAATCTGAAAATTGTGAAAATCTGTAATACAAAAAAGAAAAATAAATTTTAAATTTAATTTTCTTTAAATTCGAAAAATACGAAAATTGTCTACTTTTCGTCGATTTTCTTTTTTCGATTTTTCTTTTGAGTCGATTTCTGAAATATATCCGATTGCTCGTTTTTTAATGTTAACAACTCAAAATAGTCCTTGGATCCTTGTCTAATTTTGATTTTTTACAGAACTCAAAAATGTCTACTAGAACAGAAGTTATTGAATTGTGGCCGATGGATTTTGATTCTGAACCTCTGTGCGTCGTCGTGTAATTTTCTTGTTCTCGTTCACCCTCTAACTCTCACTCTCTCTGGTAGGCAGGCAGGCATGCCGGCTGTGTGTGTCTCCCCCACCACCCAACCCCACTCACAGCACATAATTGTGAATGCCCTTTTTATCTGTTATCATCAGAGGCAACGGCAACAGCAACAACTACATCACATAACCTTAGAGCACACGATGATGTTGGTTGGCCCTTGTTTTTTGTTTTTGGTTGGGTGGTTGTAACCATGCATGGATGTATGCATGCATGCATGCTCTCTTTCTCTAATTGTTGTTGCCGTTCGTGGTTATTTTCTATTTGGCTCTGTAGCTCTGTTGTGTTGTTACTGTAAAAAAAGGAAAGGTGCCGGCATTGTTGCCGCCACCGACACTGTCATTGTCGTCGATGCCGCCGTCTCCGTCACCGCCGTCGCTACTGACCTAATTTTGAAAATTTCGTTGGTGTTTTGTTTTTCTTCTTCTTCCAGCAGTGTCCCACTCCACGCACGTTGCACTTTTCTGGTGGTGGTTGTTGTCGTATTATTATTTTCATATTTTTTCTTTCTTGTCTTTGTTTTCGTTTTTTCGGGAATGTATCTTGTAGAGCTAAATTGCTGTGATGTGTTGTTCAGCGCGCGCTGTTGCTGCCGCAATTGATTTTAGCTTCTTTTCCCCTATTCCTCCCACCCCCTCCTTCAAAAACCATCATCATCATGGTTGGCGGACTCTTGTTAAAAGTTTTCATATGTTTTCCATCAACCCGTTTGGGTTGTCATTGCAATTGTTGTAATGTTGTAAGGCTAACTTGTTGTATATGTTGTGTGGTTGTTGTTGTCATTTGTTGCTGAGTACATTATTAAGTGGCATTTGGTTGTTAACAAAAGACACGCTGTGTTCGACATGGGCACTTACACTGTCCAACACATACCACACATCACACATCATACATTTCTTGGACTTTTCTCTCCCCGCTTAAAGTAACAAGCAGAGATGAATGTCGTGTTGGGGGCAGGGCCACATTGTCCGTTCGATCGCTGTAATAATCTTTAAGCCACAAATTGTTGAGTGATTGTCTGTAAAATGTTAACAAACAATTTGTTTTTTTGTATTTCATTACAAGAGAGTTGTTTTTTTTTTTGTAAAAGTTGTCTCACACATCCCCGGTATTAGTCATGGCTTTTATCACTTTGTTGCAAGACACAATAAGAAATGTTTTTTATTTAAGTATTGTTTGTTCCGGTTAATTTTTTCCAAATTTTAAAATTAAAACAAGATTTTCAAAAATCATAATTTTTTTAATTATTGGTTAAATAGCGCAAGACCGCTTCACAAATTAGATAGAACAAATATTTTGGTTTATTTTAAAATAAAGGGTGTGTCATTTAACATTTTAAATTTGAACTACAGACTACTTTGACTTTTAAAGTTTAGAATAACATTCATATTTATTTTTAATATCAAGTTTATATTTGACATTTGCACAATTTTTTATGGCCTATTCTAATTTAAACTTTTAAATGGCCCAGCCTATAGCTGGTACCCGAAGAAGGTTTTTTTTGAAGAACATCTATGGATAAATGTCGAAGTTATGACCTTTATTGTAGAAGGGCTCGAAATCGAATTAATTCTATAACATTTGATCAGAAAAAGATATCTTGATGAAAATTTACATGTTTTTGAAACAGATATGTTTTCCATACGATTTTCAAAAGTTTGCATACCTACAGGGTATGTGGGCTACTGGGTGACCCGCCAAAGTTGATCACCTCGGTCATGACAATTTTTGAAATGATTGTCAAAAGTACAATTATGATCCGATGGAGAAGATTGTTTGCACATGGGTATTTGTTGCAGATCGATCATATGGTATTCTTTAATGATACGAAAGTTGACAAAATTCTGTTTAGAACGTATGATCTGATTTTTGAACAATGTCGGTGAGCTTTGGCTCTCCAGCCATGGTATTTTGTGCCCTGATGCCCGCCCAACGTATTATGAGGCAAACCAAGGATCCTGCAAAAATTATCCTTCAGCACGCAATTCCTTGTCGATTTGATTAATTCTTGTTTTAAATGTGAAGCTGACAAAATTCTAATTGAATCGAGTTATTTACTTTTTAAATAATGTCGCTGAAATTTTGCTGTCCAGCCATGATATGCAAAGGCCTGTGATCTGCAGAAAAGTTGTTTGAAAGAAGTGATCGGGAACAAATCAAGCTGTAGTCCAAAATTTTCAACCGATTTGAATCATTATTTATTTAGATGAAAGCTGACAAAATTCTACTTAAACTGTGTCATTTAGTTTTTAAATCATGTCGAACAGATTTTGATGTCAAGGCATGATAATCAGTGCCCTGCTGCCCAACGATTTCTAGGCTAAACAAGGATCCTGAATAAATTACGCTGCAGTTCACAATTGTTTGCCGATTTAATTAATTCCGGTTATCTTTCATTTGACATCAAAATTTACTTAAACTAAAAATGTTGTTTAAGTAAATTTTGTGGATTGGTGCAAATGTGTTAATTTAATCGGAAGTTATGCACTGCTAAAGACAAAACTTTCAAATTCGTTTCATTTTTTTATCGTTTTCCCCAAAAAGGCGATAACATTATTTTGCTTGTAAATTTTAGTAAAAAATCGCCAATTTTTGGAAAATATTTTCCCATCTTTGTAAATTTGGGTATTTCATTAGAACTGTTCTTTTACATTATTCCAAAATTTCGTTATGAAATCTGAATTTTTGTTGATTTTACGCAGTATTCAATATGAATTTGTTTGTCTAAAAAGATACGTTTTTTAGTTTTACTTGTAAAAAAGCTTTTAATTTTTCGTTACATAGTGGACTATGGCAAGTTTTTTGGCAAGTATTTTGATAGAGGGGGTAAAAAATATACATTGTTATGATGAAACGGCCTAGGAAACATTGTGATCCTTACCTTTTACGTATAGGATGTGTTCAGCAATACTACTTAAAACACTACGAGGAACATGATTGTGAAATATTATAACCATCTATTTCCTCAGGTTGGAAAACACCCCCAAAACAGTGGTTTAACGGGTCAAAATGTTCTATAAAAATATTTGCCTAAAATTCTACTATAAGTCTCTGAATACATCAAAACTCAAACCCCGCTACCAGAAATCTCCATTTAAGGAGGGAGGACACAGTTGCTACAATACAATTTACTGATCGAATTTAAATGTTGACTTTAACAACATATATTTTTTCTGCTCAAACAATTTTTTTATTTATTTTTCAAGTTTTAGGAATTGAGGGATTTCCAGTATTTCCGTGAAATTTGAAATAAATATTTTTTATTTTCGATTTTGTTCTATTTTTGTGATTTTCGATTGAATTTAAGGAAATCACATATTCTTTGATGCCAACAAACAAAAGCAATTCCCAACGATCGATATGCAGTAGAGATGGGCGCGTGAGTGATTATTGGCTCACGTTCACGCACGCTCACGAAGGAAAAATATTGAATCACGCACGTTCACGCACGAAGATTTTTTCGTTCCTCACGTTCACGCACGCTCACGTGAGTAAAATAAATTTTGCTCACGATCACGCGTGAATCACGTGATTCACGTAAATCACGCAAACAATTTCCACAAAGAAAATAATAATCCCATTCTAAATCGAAATGAGAAACGCCGCGCAAATCCGAAAATTATATTATTTAAATCGCTCTACGTTTGCGATGTTTGTCTTAAATTCATATTTTTATATATCTAATTTAACGCAAAATAAATTTAAATGGGACACTGACATAAAATCCAAGTAGAAAACAAAGCATACACCACGATATCACGATTCCCATATAAATGCTGCACATAGTGTTGGCGTATGGAATGCTTACATAAATAATAGAAAAAATAGAAATTATACGAAGCACTTTGTTTTAGAAATAAATATCCATATGTATATATATTTTACTTTGAATGAGAATTTTCACTTTTTTGAACAAAATATAATGAAAATAAAATAATTAATAAATATGTACGACTCACGATAAAATCACGTGATTCACGCAGAAATTAGACTCACGCACATTCACGCACGAACATTTTTTCGTCCCTCACGTTCACGCACGCTCACGTGAGTAAAATAAATTGTGCTCACGATCACGCGTGATTCACGCGTGAATCACGTGATTCACGCAATTCACGTGAGTCGCGCCCATCGCTAATATGCAGACGTATGTTTTCACTTATGCATGCAAGTATAGACATACATACCTACATTTTTGCAATCACTCTTATCGGATTTTAAATATTTAATCAAACAGCCAACAATGGCACGCCGCAGCAACCTTTCCATCATCACACCTTTACGGGCGTCACATGTTCACTGAACCCTCGGCTCAAGTGTCGTTTACAAATTAATGCCCCCATTCAATAAAACGACACCCGATTGAGCAATAAGTTCTCCCCAAAACAATGGCATGCCGTGTAGAAGGGGGGGGGTATGATAGAACGTACACAACAAACTAACTCGGCGACACAACCATACCAACAAACAACTGCATCGAACAAACAAAACAAGAGAAATAATCTATAAACAAATTAATTTAATACATCCATACTGGCAACAGGGGGAGGAGGAGGGAGAATAAAATATGAATATTCAATATTCATGCACACACACACTCGCTCTCATACCTACTCCCATGCACATAAGTGTGCTGCCACTGCATGTGTGCACATGCGAGTTTGGTTCATTCCAAACAACAAAAAACCAGAATTGGATCATTATTTGTTTGTTGTTTTTTCTGTTAAGTTGGTGTGGGGTTGGGTGGCAATCGAACCCAACATTTCACCGAGCATAACGTGCGAACGCACTCTCGCGCACACACAGCAGCACACCCAAGGAAATAAGGCAGAAAACCAAAGTGATAGCGAGAGTGTTTTAAAAGAGTGCACGTGTGTGTGTTCGCCGCTCTCTCACACTCAAGCAAGCAACCGTTCACTCAATCGAGTGCAGAGCATTTGTGTGGTATGGCGATGGTATGGCATAACGACGATGATGGCACGAAGACATGGCATGTGCATTGGGGCACGCTTCCATGTGTTGTGTGCTTCAATTTCTTTTTCTTATGCTCGTTCGCTCGCTCCATCATCATCATCGTTGCAGACCGACGCACAGTGGTTCAGAATCAAAATCCATCGGCCAAAATTCAATAACTTCTGTTCTAGTAGACATTTTTGAGTTGTGTAAAAAACCAAAAGTAGACAAAGACCTAAGGATTATTTTGAGATTTTAACATTAAAATCGGACAATCGGATATATTTTGGAAATCGACCCAAAGTTGACTAATTTTCGATTTCAAAGAAAATTACAATTTTATTTTTACGTATTACGTATTTTCATAACGTGAAGAAAATTTGTTAATTTTTTTGTACAGATTTTCATTTTTTTCGAAAATTAAAAAAAAAGTTATTTTTTTGACTTTGTCGAACAGTTTCTCTCACATTTTAAGAGATATTCCAATCAATTTTATTGTATTAGAAATTGTGTTTTTTTTTGTCTAATTTTGTCGTTTTTACGGAACATCTATTAGAACTAGAAAAGTTATTGAATTGTGGCCGTTGGATTTTGATTCTGAACCACTGTTCGACGTCATTTCTTTTCTAATTTGTTACGGGTGAGATATGTTTCGGGAAAAACTTTTGTAAGAGTTTAACAAGCTGAAATTGAAATCGCATCATCGAAAGCCAAACACTTGAAATACTCATGATGACATATACAATGGCAGGCAAATCACCCAAAATGTCAAGAGTAGGGGAAGGCTCTTGTGACAACACCCTATACTTTGTCAGCCTAACAGAGTTTATATTTGCAGTCGAATGAATTGGTTGAAGTTAGGCCCCAAGAAATTAGACCTCAAAATTGAAACAAAATTGGCACCCAAAAAAATTAAACTTGTAGTCCAAAGAATATTTTTACTTTACTTTTTTTTTGAAATTTTAGTTTCAATTGAAAATGCTCTCGCTTTCATTTGCAAAATTCTCAAATACAATTCGAAATACTGTGAATTTGTAGAACAGCTACTACGCACGCGGAAAAACCAATTAATTGTTATTAGTTTTATCCATCTGTAAAATAGTAATTTCGAAACCTCCTATTTGATAGCACTCATACACACTGTCGAAGGAATGTGCTTGTCGAATTGCACTATTTTAGCTGAACTCCCTTCGTATGTATGTATCATTTTTATTATTTTCTACCCAGTTCTATTCTTGATCGCATCTTTTTAGATGCGTGTTCTTGCTTCTACCATAAAAGCATGTACTTTCTTTGGTACCACGTTTATCCCTTTTCGTCCCGCATCCGCCTTATAGGTACAAATTTTGAAATATCCGTTTTAATTCCGCATTTACGTATCAAAAGGGCTGTACACCATTTCCATCCCTTTGTCCCGCGAGCGCCTTCGTGGTCAGAGCAATTTACATATCAAATTTCACGATTCTAGCTACAATACTTTAGTTAGTACTATTTTTATCCCTTTTTGTCTCTCTCACCCCTTATAAGTACAAAATTCGAAAAATCCATTATCTGCAATGCTTAAATTAGTACCATTTTTATCCATTTTTATGCCGCGTAAAAAATCTCGAAAAAATCGATTTTTACTGCGGTTCCACATGTTCAGATTAATTTATAATGAAATTTCACGACTCTAGTTGTAATACTTCAGTTTGTACCATTTTTTTTCCTTTTTTTGACCCGCTCACATTCTTAAATGTGTAAATTCCAAAAAGAAAAAACATTTACATATGTTGTACATCTACGTGGTCTGAGGAATATACACTATCTACATTACTTTAGTTGGTACCATTTTTATCCCTTTTTGCCCTGCTCACCCCTTATAAGTACAAATCTGGAAAAATACTTTTAGATTACACTTCTACGTGGTCGGAAGAATGTACACACCAAATTTCACGACTAGCTGCAATACTTGAATTGGTACTATTTTTATCCCTCGCACCCCGTAATAGTACAAATTTGGAAACAATCAAATTTTTCTGCACTTCTTCATGGTCAGAGGAATTTACACATTAAATTTTACGATTCTAGCTGTAATACATCACTTGGTACCATTTTTATCCGTTTTTGTCCCGCTCGACCCTTAAAAGTACAAATTTCGAAAGATCAATTTAGATTGCATTTCAGCGTTTTCAGAGGAATTTACGCACCACATTTCACAACTATGCCTTAATTGGTACCATTTTCATCCCTTTTTGTGCCGCTCACCCCTTTAAAGTACAAATTTGGAAAAAAATCCAATTTTACTGCACTTCTTCATGGTCAGAGGAATTTACATATCAAATTTCACGATCCCTGCTGTAATTCTTTAGTTGGTACTATTTTTATCCCTTTTTGTCCCGCTCACTCCTTAACACATTGAGTGCCAAGCGGTTTTGACGCAAACCTTCCCAGGAGGCCAAATTTTTTTTTGGATTTAAGTAAAAGCAATCACTGACGTACGGAAACGTACGACGTGGCACTCAATGTGTTAAGAGTACAAATTCAAAAAAAATCCATTTATGTTACGCGTCAACGTGGTCAGAGAAATGTGAATAGCGATTTTCACGAATATAGCTGCATTACTTAAATTGGTACTATTTTTATCCCAAGCACCCCTTAAAAGTACAAATTTCGAAAAATCCAATTTTAGTGCGATTCCACATGGTCAGATTAATTTATATATCAAATTTGACGATTCTAGCAGCAGTACTTTAGTTGGTACTTTTTTCATCCCTTTTTGTCCCGCTCACTCCTTAAAAGTACAAATTCCAAAAAATCCATTTATGTTACGCGTCTACGTTGTCAGAGAAATGTAAATATCGATTTTCACATATAGCTGCATTACTTTAATCGGTACCATTTTTATCCCTTTTTGTTTCTTTCGTCCCTTAAAAGTACAAATTTCGAAAAATCCCTTTTTGTAGCTCGCCTACATAGCTACTGCCGTTTAGCCAGGTAGAAGGTTCGATGTTTATCCCTTTTTTGTCCCATTTTACCCCCTAAAAGTAAGAATTTCGTAAAGCCTTTTCTTAGTCCGCGTCTCCGTCAACTACCCTGAAAATTCCGTAACCCTGGCTTCAGCCGTTTGGCCTGTGTGCTGATCACCGACAAGTCAGTCAGTCAGTAACACATCTCTTTTATATATATAAGTGGATGTTACAAACCCATCACGAAACCTAGTAGACCATTCTTCCTGTCTAATCCCCTCCCATACTCATTTAACTTAAGGGTGTTTACAGTGGAGTGGAAAAAAAGTTGTGCAAATACCATGAAAACTCGATCTTCAAAACTTACTTGGTGGCTTGATAACGCCAGCAATTATACCAGCATTTGTTGTGGTACTCGGAAGTGGAGCGGGGGAGAGATTGGAGGGGATGGCAAGTGGTGGTGGCAAACTAAATGTACAATGTACGACATCGACATACGAGTATGTGCTAGGAAGCAGGTTTACATGCAACGAACATACTTGAATTCAAACATTCGATACAGCATTCCAACATCGAACATTTGAAACATGTGGCCGGCCAACCGGCTCGGACCGAACGACCGACCGACCGACCGTACGTTCGCTCACTCGTTAGCAATGATGAGGGGGATCGATTGTTGCTGCTGTCGCATTGTCGACGTTGTCGTTGTCGTTGTTGCTTTTTGTTGGCTGTGTAAAGTTTTCTTGCTTTTTTCTCTTCGCTCTGATGTTCAGTGAATGAATTCAACAGATGCGTTAACAAATGACAGCTTCAAATGGTTATGCGTATGTTGTTGTTGTTGGGTATGTAAATGTGGATTATGTCTAAACAATTTCATTGCAATAACACGCCATGTGTGTACTTACCATGTACATTAGGCTGGGTCGCCAACAAAAATTGCTAGAAAAAATTTAAAGGAACGAAATAATAGGGGTGTTTTTCTTTAAATAATAATTATTAATTATAAATTATTATTAATAAAAATTATTAATTATAAATTATTATTAATAAAAATTTAATTTTTAATTTAAATTTAATTTTTTGTCTTGTCATTTATTTTGGTTTAAGACCAAAGGTTGTGCCAAAGTCTTCAGCAGAACCCAAAATTAGCAAAAAAGGCAAAGTGAGACCCTTATTGTTGCAGCTAAAAGTTGACTGCGCAGTTTCGATAGGCGCTACCCCATCTCATCAGAACTTTCGCAACGAATTTCTCAAAATAAAAAAAATATTTTTTCCCATTGTCGCCAACTACAATATGTATATGTATCAAAACAAATTTTCAAAAAAATATTTTGTGTTGACTTTTTTTGGACTTAGCCTTGATAATCATAATTTTGACTTACACTGGATGATTATCCAGGCTAAGTCCAAAATTTTTAAAACAAAATTATTTTTTAAAAAATTTGTTATCACACACACACATTGATATTGCTTTTGACGACAATTTTAAAAAATATTATTTTTTTATTTGAGTTAGATTTTAACATTTTATTTAGATTTTTATTATCGCAGCTTAGTTATCCACTTTTAACGAAAAACACCCATAATGACTCGCAAATCGTTATTAAACAATTCAAAACTTCTTGCTGGGTGGTGAATGAAAAATATTTTTTGTATTATATGAACCGCGACCCACACTAATGTCTACATGTGTACTTTGCCTCTCCCAAGTACGAAATATTTTGCAAATCATCATCGTTAAACAAACCAAACCTTATTTGTATTGGAAATTGTTTCTTTATTTGCATCGATCGCGACCCAGACTAATGTACATATACATATGTGAGTGCCTTAACTGCCCTTCTGATGTTGTTTGTTGATGATCACATCACGCCAATCAACATTTCGAAAGCGAATATCTTTTGATTTCTTCTTTAGAACTTATCATGAGGATGATGATGACTCATTCCTCGAAGTTTCACAATGGGCTGGCTACAATTTATCCAATGTTTTCATTTGAACGATTGATTGTATGGGTATGATTGCCATTGGCTTGGGGAAAAGTTCCGGAAAAGTCTGTTGTTTCTAGAGGCCATTGGAATAATATTCGTTCAACGTTAAATTTGAACGAAAAAACTGATAACAGCATGGTAACACCCATCACTCTATACCCAAGCGCCACTGATGATTAATCCCCACGCTGGATATGAACGTACATGATTCCTTTCCATTACTAAATAAAAAATCCTTCGTAAGAAGAAAACACTAAATCGAAATAGCAGGAATTTGAATATATTATATTCAAAACCAACTAGAAAGAAAAATTGAATATATGGTTCAAATATACTTGGTTTTCCAATGAGAACGGGTAGATGTTAAAAGTGTTACTAGACACTGTATTAAATTTATGCGATGATTTGGCTTTAATTTCGAAAAAAAAAACCAATCACCCGCCTCGTTTGAAAAAAAAATAGATTCATTAAAGAATCGTCAACATTAAAGTACCCCTCTCTTAGAAGCTCGTGACTTAAAACAGCTTTTCTAGTCACAATCTTAATGATTTTTTTGCTTTAATAAATTAAATAACGACTTTTCATGAAAAAGTTGTACTTAGTTGTAGTTGTTAGCAGAACACCTGGATATATTTCATTTTTCTATATGATTTGATTTTTCCTCAGATATCAATCTTTTTATATGAACTCGCTTTTCTTCGCCAAAAAGCTCTGCTCCTCCCACTTCTTAAAAAAAAATTGAGACAATACTAATTCAAAAGAAGGTTACCTTTCTTAATATCTTGCTTACAAAATCAAATCAAATTAAAAATTGAAATAAAATAGTAGAAATAATTAGTTTGGCCGCTCTAAATGTCGAAAATTTTTGCCAGAGATAATAATATTCGAATATTTAATTGTTTTTGTAATTAACAATTTTAATTTTTTTATATAATTTTGTCAATTCAATTTAACAAAAAAATAATCATTTTTTGTTTTGTCTTAGAATTTTTTTAATTCTGTTAAATCCACAAATTTATCAAAAAAATATATTTTTAAAATTTTGTATTAATATTTTAAAAAATATATTTTAAATTAAAAGAATAGTAATCAAAAAGACAAAAAATAAATTTAAACTAATACAAAAAAATATATATAATGATTTTTTTAAATATTTATAATGTTTTAAATAAAAAATACAAAATTATTCTATTTATTAATTATTTAAAAAATATATTTCTTAATTTATCGATTTAATTATTTTGATGAATAAGACATCATCATCTTGATCTTATTCAGTTAATTTCTACAAATTTATTTAATTTAGCAAAAAAAAATAATTTTTGTTTTCGGCACTTTTTAATTGATTTTGTATTTTATGAGTAATTTTTTTTCGTTTGTATTTTTTTTTGGTCTGTAATCAATATTTGATTTGAACTGGGATATTGACCTGGCTCAAGACCATTTTGCATCTACATATATTTAATAGAATGCAAATTTATTTACAAATGGCATGGTGACACTTATTACTTGGCTGCAGACTACCACGATCATGATTTCGACCATGTCAAAAGTCTTTTCAAGTGGCTTCGCAGCGACTTTTCAACATCAAACCCGGCCTCTATTAGGAGATGATTCTCACAAACGAACGAGAAGCACAACTCGCGACTCGCGGTTTTTTAAACGCAAATTCGGCAAGTGAGTTGTTCTTCTCGGACAATATCCAGCACAATATCCCAGTTCCAAATCAAGTTTTTTATTATTTATTTTTATTTATTAATTTTTATTAATTGGATTTTTTTATGATTTTTTACCTATTTTTGTTATTTCTGTGATTATATTTTTTTATTATATTTTTATTATACTTTTTTGATAATTAAGGTTTTTAATTATTATTTTTTTTAAGAAAATGTTTTGTTTTAACTTATTTTTAATTTTAAATTATGGTTTTAATTATTTTTTGATGAAGAAGACATCAGTTAAGTTCAAGTGATATAGCAAGCAAACATCTTTTTTATATTATTTTAGGATTTTTATTTATTTTTGTCGGTTATACTTTTTTATATATATTTTTTTTAATATTTAATTATGTCATTTCAACCAATACTTAGTTTTAATGTTGCTTTAGAATTTTTAAAGCTTTTTTATATAATTTTGTTATTTTTTATGAATGGGCTGTCACAGAATCCTTTTGTTGTCGGAATTTCAATCTGCCCAAAAATCTGGGTTGTAGTTTCAAAAAATATAATTAAAAAATTAAATATAATTATAAATAATATATTTTTTTAATTATGTCATTTCAACCAATTTAGCAAAAATACTTATTTTTTAATATTACTTTAGGATTTTTAAAGTTTTTTATATCATTTTGTTATTTTTTATAAATGTTTTAAGTTTTTTTATATTTTTCAATTATTCAGGGGTGTCACAGAATCAGTTTGTTGTCGGAATTTGAATCTGCCAACAAATCTGGTTTGTAGTTTCAAAAAATATAACTAAAAAACTAATAATTTTTGAATTTTGTTTTAAGATTTTTTTGTTATTTTCTTATAAATATTGTTTTTAATTATTTATTTAATTTTTGATCTTTTAATAATTTTTGTAATTTTTGTTATAAATATTATAAGGTTTTTTTAATTATTTAGTTTTATTTTTTAGAATTTTTAATTTCTTTTGCTGATTTTTTTTCTTATTTTTTTAATTGGTTTTTATAAATAGTTTTCATTTAGGTTAGGTTAGGTTGAGAGGGTTGCCCGCTGGTAGTGTATACAACATCATGTGTATACGCAACCAAGCGAGTTCACTCGGAGACTACTTGTCCATTGTGCTACCCTTTTTTTCATTTAAATTCATCTAATATAACAATAATAATAATTTTGTTTTAGGATGTTTAAATTTTTTTAATGCTTATAAGTATCTTAAGTTTTTCTTATATATTTAATTTTTATATATGGGCATTTCCATGATGTCGAACGTGACCATCGTACACATTTAAAGTGACAAAAAAGTCAATATATAACGGTTTTTTATTTTGACCATATGCTTAACTTATAGCTCTTAATTAACTGTATAATTGGTGCTAATGTGGATCTTAGGTAATTTTTCGTTTTCAAGATAATCTAAAAGAACCAAGGCATTCGCACGTGACCAAAACAGAAGTCGTTTTCGCGACCAACAATTCAAACGCCGATTTCAGCGAATCCTGTGGCAATATTTCAATGTGACCAATTTTAGAACGTTGTGTACCGATGTCTCTTAAAAATGGTTTTAATTTTATCCGAAAATTATTAATACTTTTTTTGTAATTTAATTTTGAGTCCGGTCGAACGTGACATTTTTTTCCATCATGGTATTTATGTAGTTTCAGTTGCAATTTTTACGAAATTATAGATAATATAAATTTTTTGTAATCCACATAAGTATTCAATGTATTCATTCTCAAATAATAACAGCAAAAAAGAAAATTTTGTTTTTCAATTTATTATTTTGAAATTTTAGCTGATCTCCTTTCAGCTTTCTCACCGCTGTTTTCAGCTCTCTTTACTTTTTTCGCATCCGTTTTTGCTAATAAATAAATTACAAAAGTATTTTTTTACAAAAATAAATTATTGAAGTAAGATTTTTTTTTAATTTTTAATTTTCACACTTAAGATGTCGCACGTGACCAATTTTAATGTAGTACCAAGGTCACAAATTTTCTCATTTTCCAGTAATGTTTATTTTTATTTCAATTGTATAAAAATCTCTGTTTGTACTCACAATTTTATGATCTTTCTGCATGTACTTTGGACACAGTAGCAACAAATGTTGTTTTTCCATGTCGAACGTGACATCGAAATATGTGATAATGCAAAGCAAAAGATACAGTTAATAGCAGTCGTATAACTTCGTATCCTTTCTTTTCTGACTCTTTGTACTCCCTGAAAGATTTTAGACAGCAAAAGTCAAAGTGTAATGTCTCTATTTAAGAACTTTTATCGAAACAAAATATGCAAGAGAAATATTCAGAGGAGTAAAGTTGCACTCGCGCGACTTTGCATTCAAATATCTCAAGATAGGATATGAATTAAAGTAAAATTTGTTTACATAAGTTAAATTTGATTATTTCTCTATGCAAATATAGTAAAACAAAGCGTTTACAAGAACTTTTTGGTCTTGGTGGACCTTTCTGCGGAAATGCCCATATTTAATATAATATATATATATAATATTTATATATAATTTTTGTATATTTAATTTTTATATATTTAAGTTTTATATATTTAATTTTTATATATGTAATTTTTATGTATTTAATTTTTATATATTTAATTTTTGTATATTTAATTTTTATATATTTTATTTTTATATATTTAATTTTTTTACTTTTTTTTTGGATTTTTCTTGTAATTTTTATGGATTATTTTTGTTATATTTGTTTAATTATTTATTTTTTTTTAGAATTTTTAATAGTGTTTGAAGATTATTTTTTGTTAGAATTATTTATTTATTTATTTTTTTTTTTAATATTTTTATGTTTTTTTTTAAACATTTTTTAAATAAAAATTATTTTTTTTTTGTTCTTTGTATTTTGTTTTATTAAATTGTTTTAGTAATATAATTTTTGATTATTATGTTTT
Source organism: Polietes domitor (assembly GCA_947397865.1). Taxonomy (NCBI): domain Eukaryota; kingdom Metazoa; phylum Arthropoda; class Insecta; order Diptera; family Muscidae; genus Polietes; species Polietes domitor. Next base: position 70,191,381 of record OX377622.1, read on the forward strand.
TAATTTAAAATCTTTTTTTAATTTTATTATAGTTTTTTTTTAATTTGCTTGTGAGTGTTTTTTGTCGCCATGGTACTTTGTATTTGTAGTATTCACATAAAGATTTCAACTATATGTTGATATGAAATTGGGCTGAAGATTCAAAGCTAATAGGGTCTGAGAAATTGTGGTATAAATTTGGCTAGTAGGGTATTAGCATATTTCTTTAATTCGTTATGTGTTTGAGTTATTATTCAATCCAAAGCAAATTTTGGAGCTGAGTGCTTTACAGCATTGTTGAAATTCAAAAATATTCATCACAGACTTTTTTGCAGCAAAATGATAAGAAGTCATCCTAAGAAGTGCAGTCAATCCTTAAAGTTTCCGCCAAAATCGAATTTAATCACATTCGAAGTTGTACATCCAGTGCTGGTGTAGGGGATATAAGTGAGCTTGTTATAGTGCAAACAAGAGTGAGTGGCTTGCATTTGCTCCATCTTCAATGCCGTTTGTGGAAAGATTGAAATCTTTTAAATCCTTGGGAGAGATTCATTCAACAATAAATATAAACAACGCCTTCTTTCATCTTTTTTCCCCGTTCTTAACAAGAATCATACATATTCCTCGTGGTCGACGTGGACGATCATCGTCGTGTCTTCTTCTACTTCTTCCTCATAAAGTTGCTCCCTTGGGCGCAATCATATTGCAACGATCCATGTTCAATTTCCATCAATTAACACATTTGCCAACAACCAACCAGCTACTACTCTCCTCTCTTGACTCTTCACTCTCCTTCACTCGTACATGTGGTTGGTCTTCGAATTTTCGTTTCTTGCTTTTCCTTTATTTTGTGTTGAATACTTCGTCGTACTACTTTGTTGTCAGCTAATAAAATGCAACAACAAACTTTTTCCCAGAATTGAAGTCAATTTATTTATTTATCCAGAAAAGTTGAAAAAAAAAATGCAACAACAACAACAGCACCAACAAACGGTTAAATAAAGTTCACAGTCGTCGTCTTCATAAACTTAAGTGCGAACGGCAGTCAGTCAGTCAGTCGGTTGCTGTGGTGCTCGATGTTCGCAAATGGGCGAAGCACCAGCAACATCAACGATGCCAGGCACGGCGGCGGCAGCAGATGATTTCTAACAAAATCAACAACAACATCATCGTCAGCCAATGCTGTTGCTTCTGTTTCTGCTGTTATTGTTGTTTTGGTTGTTGTTGGCTTTGATAGGTTTAATTAGTCCAACATGTGTGGATTAGTTGTGTGCGAAACGCAATAATAAACGTTCCAAACTAAAAACACAAACTCTGCTTTTTTTTTTGGAAAATTCCGAGGAAAAAAGTGTTGGTGCAAATAAATAAATAAACTCACAGCAGATTGGTCGCCTACTAAGTCCAGATGTTGTGCTGTGTTCTTTTTATTTTTGCATGTGTGGGGAATATGATGTTGCAACAGCAAAATGTGGCAACATTGGGTTTGTGGGGTAGCCACTAGGAGAGTAATTATGCATGTTGAAGTTTAGCACGGATCCACGTCTCTTAAATATACGACATGGTTGGTTGAATTTTTGCAAAAATATCTGTTCAACTGTAGGAACCATATAACTTCCAAATGGTTATTTGGATTCGGCTATATTTTGGTATAAAGATGCAGTTTTTATAAACACTGTAAACGTACTAAATAAGGGGCTATTGCCACGCCCCCTCCAGTACCTCCCACACAAATCACCCTAAACTACGTAAAATTGAAGCTGTTATAACAGATGATCGGAATTGTATGAAATTTAATATTGGACAATGCTTAAGTATAAGTTACATTCATATGGAATATGAGCGATATTGCCATACCCCTTCTGGTACCTCCCACACAAAGTGGCATAAGCTTTGTTTGAAATAAACCCGATATAATAGCCATAGTCCAAATCATTTGCAATTTGATATTTGAAAATGTTTTTATAATCACTTTAAACATAAAAAATATTTACGCTTTAGCCACGCCCCTTCTTGTACCTCCCACACAATTGTCTCTATCCTAGGTAATATTAAATCCTTTATAACTTCTATACTGGTGCATGGAATCTACAATGTCTTGATATTTGATCATGTTTCTACAATTGTTTTATAAATGTGGCACACAAATTACCCTGCCCTACGTTAAATTTAATTCCTTACAACTTCCGTATATATGTTCTCTGAGAGTGAGGGTATATATGGGTCCGCCAAATAACATTTTTTTGAAAATGCTATAAAAAAACTACTGAATATTTTCTCAAATTTCTTTTTTTATTTGAAAGTAAAGAGTGATTTTTTTGAGGTTAGGATTTTCATGCATTAGTATTTGACAGATCACGTGGGATTTCAGACATGGTGTCAAAGAGAAAGATGCTCAGTATGCTTTGACATTTCATCATGAATCGTCTTACAAACGAACAACGCTTGCAAATTATTGAATTTTATTATCAAAATGCGTGCTCTGTTAAGAAAGTTCATTGCGCGCTTCCATTTTATGGTCAGTTTAATCGACCCACTGAAGCGGCTATTCGGGCTATTGTGACTAAATTTCGCACCAAATTTACATTGTTGGACATTAAACCACCAACACGCTTACGTAGAGTGCGAACTGAAGAAAATATCGCAGCTGTATCGGCCAGTGTTAATGATGACCACCCATTTTCGATTCGTCGCCGTTCGCACCAATTGGGTCTCTGTTACTCAAAAACGTGGAAATGCCAAAATTGGACTAAGCGGATGGACCACCTAAGACGCAGCCGCGGTCAACATTTAAATGAAATTATCTTAAAAAAGTAAATGTCATGGACCAATCTAACGTTTCAAATAAAGAACCGATGAGATTTTGCAAATTTTATGCGTTTTTTTAAAAAAAAAAGTTATCAAGCTCTTAAAAAATCACCCTTTACAATCCTTCCGGTTAATAATGGAAAATAATTTCATTCAAATGGCTGCTGAGGGCACCCCACAAATAATAGTCCAACGGTTGAATAGTTGAAAAAAAAACTTTAGATGGCTTACTTACTTGTTATACACTCCACGAAAGTAGTATGTCTTTGCGAATTTTTTCGGACAAGGACGAACGCTACTTGAAGAAAATCGGTTCAGATTTAGATATAGCCCCCATACGAATTTCACTCCCGATTTGACTCTTTTCACTCTAAATGCCATTTATCAGATTTTCTTCAAAATTGGCAAAACATCTTATATTTCAACTAGAAACACCCATGGTAAAAATGTGTTAGATCGGTGCAGATTTATATATAGCTCCCATACAAATTTCGCTCCCAAGTTAATTTTTTACGCTCTAGAAACAACATATTTGATCAGATTGTCTTCCAAATTTTCAAAACATCTTATATTTCCACTAGAAACAACCATGGTGAATATGGTCAGATCGGTTCCGATTTATATATAGGTCCTACACAAAGTTCACTCCCGATTTGACTTTTTCCACCCTATAAACCAGATACTATAACAGATCTTCTTTAAATCTTGCAAAATATCTTATATTTCGCTAACGGCTTGATTTTTTACGCCCCAGAAGCCATGTATTTTCACCGAATTTCTTCAAATTGAGCATAACATGTTATACGTGAACTGGAAGAACCTATTTTGAAAGTGGGTCACTTCATTCCTTGTTTGGATATAGTCCCGATACAAATATTCTTCTCGATTTGACAAATTGGTTCAGGTCATATTAGCCTATGATTAGGAAACATACAAAACTTCTTCCTGTTTTCACTTTTTTTTTACCGAATTGAATTTTATTTGGATAGAAGGTGAAGTGTATAGTCGATGGTTTTTTTCGCGTCAACATTTAAAAATATCAATTTTTCTCAATTCTTTGGTACACTTTCTAAATTACTGTTTTTGTGTGAAAGTTATGTTCGCATCATTCGTAGCCGTCACAATTACCTTTAAATGAACATAGACATGGGTGTTATCGGACGGGTATTATATTTCCAAAATAAGAGTACAAATATTAAAGGTACCTTCGACGAAAATTGGTATTTTAGTAAAACAATAAAAAACAAGTAAAAACGGCCGGGCCGAATTTGTTATACCCTCCACCATGGATTGCATTCCACAGAGGCTGTCGAGCCAAATCAAAACAAATACAACTATTGAAAAAATAATTTTATAAATAAATAAAATTACAAGCTACGCTTATAAGACAAGGCTACCAATACGTTCACACTATAAATATATCGAAATAATACTTCAAGTAAATTCAAAAAATAAATATTCTTATATTTATATTTCCAAAAAAGCTTAAATACCATAAATATTGGTAGGTTGTGGGTGCTACAGTTGGTTGTATTTCCATACTAAGTTAATTCCAAAAGTACAAATTCTGAAAATCCATTATCTCACGTACACAGTGCAAAATAACTTAACTTCATGATTCAACCAATTTTTGACCTAAAAGTACGAATTTGGAAAAATCTTTTTATTTTGCGTGTCTAAGCAGTCAGAGGAATGTATACACCGAATTCCACGATTCTAGCTGCGGCCATTTGGTTGGTACCATTTTTATCCCCTTTCTCCAATTTTACCCCCTCAAGAGTACGAATATCTAAAATCTCTTCATTTTACGTGTCTTCGCAATTAGCACCGAATTTCATCATTCTAGCTGCATTTCTTTAGTTGGTACTATTTTTATCCCCTGTACCCATTACATCCATTGAAAGTACGAATTTGGAAAAAACTTTTATTTTTCGTGTCTACGCAGTATACTCCGAATTTCATGACTTTATCTGCGGTCATTTGGTTGGTACTATTTTTATCCCCTCTTTTCCATTTGAACCCCAAAAAGTACTAATTTCGAAAAATCCTTCTATTTTACGTGCCTACGCAATCAGAGGAATGTATACACCGAATTTCATTAGTGCAGCCGTTTGGTTGGTACCATTTTTATCCCTCTATTCCCATTATATCCCTTAAAAGTACGAATTTGGAAAAAACAATTTTATATTATGTATCTACTCCATTAGAGGAATGTACACAGCAAATTTCGTGTTACTAGCTGTTGTCGTTTGATATGTACCATTTTTATCTCTTTTTGTCCCGTTGCACGTTTTTGTTATCGGGGGAATGCGCACACCCAATATCAAGTAACTAGAGGCAGACATATTGAAAAACTATGCTTAAATACTTTAAAATATTAGGGGATATTAAGAGTATTTTTAGTCCTTGTGAGGCCCCGATTTGTCCCAGTTTCAATACCAACCGATCTACGACTATAAGACATATTTATGGAAAATTTGGACGTCCCAGCTATTTTAGATCGTTTAGATGCTAGCGTGCTTTCAACAGACAGACGGACATGGCTAGATCGTCTTAGAATTTTATGACGATGAAGAATATATATATATATACTTTATAGGGTCTCAGGTCGATATTTCAAGGTGTTACAAACGGAATGACAAAATTAGTATACCCCCATCCTGGAGGTGGAGGGTATAAAAACATTATATTAATATCGTTTAGAAAGCCAAAATACATGCATGGACCTTTGGAAAAATGTTAGAAATAAAAAATGTCGTGTCTGTTTTTTCGAATTGTATTTATTTTTAGATCTCGGATAAATTTATGAATCAGATTTTCGGAAGTTTTCCTCAAATTTTATTTACTAAAAGACCAATATATCGGAACAAACAATATTTTAATGTTTTGCACTTTTAAGCAGCCAATCTGATCCTAATTACGACATACGTATCGTATCGAAACACTCTTTTTTTCAAAATCCAACGAAATGAAATAATTCAACTTGGTGCTATAAATCGAACCAAGCGATAATCGTCGATTAAAATATGAGAGGAGAACATTTAAGATTTCGATGCCGTAATTAGGCCCCTATTTTTCAGCAAACTTTTTTTCTATGTTTACTGAAAAATTCTTTCGAGTGCTGTGATTTTTTTATTGCTATATGGAATACTAGCTGAACCCCGCCCGCTTCGCCAGGAAAAACAAAACATATGGTAAAATTAAAATCAAGTTTCTTATTGATTTTTATCGTTGTCGGTATATATTACTGTTTCAATTTTCAGCCTTCTAGCTAAAAAAAAGAAACACTTGCCACGCCCCCAACGCCCACGAAACGAAAACTCAAAATCCGGCATCATATTTATCATTCTCGTGGTCAGTAATATATATATATATGTACCCATTTTCAGCCTTCTAGCCCAAAAAAATACTATTGCCACGCCCACTCCGTCCACAAAACGAAAATCCAAATTTCGACATCAAGTTGAACGTTCTCGTGGTCAGTAGTATATATGTTCCAATTTTCAGCCTTCTAGCTCTCCAAAACAGTATTGTCACGCCCATTCCGCCTACAAAACGATAATCCAAATTTCGGCATCACATTGAACGTTCTCGTGGTCAGTAGTATATATGTTCCAATTTTCAGCCTTCTAGCTCTCAAAAACACTTTTGGCACGCCCATTCCGCCCACAAAACGAAGTCCAAATTTCGGCATCAAATTGAACTTTCTCCTGGTCACTAATATATATGTTCCAATTTTCAGCCTTCTAGCTAAAAAAAACAATATTGCCACGCCCACTCCGCCCACAAAACGAAAGTTCAAATTTCGGCATAATATTTATCATTCCCGTGGTCACTAATATATATGTTCCAATTTTCAGCCTTCTAGCTCTCAAAAACACTTTTGCCACTCCCCAACGACCACGAAACGAAAATCCAAATTTCGGCATTAAATTGATCTTTATCGTTGTCAGTAATATATATGTACCAATTTTCAGACTTCTAGCTTTCAAAAACACTATTGCCACGCCCCCTCCGCCCACAGAACAAATTTTTAAAAATTCTATAGCCTATAGTTCCTTCCAGACCTGCATCTATCTGTCAACAACATCAGTTCAGCCGTTTACGCGTGATTGCGGAACAAACAGACAGACTTACACTAAGGTTTTATTATATAGGGTCCGCCATCTAACGTTTTTTGTTAACTATTCAACTGTTGGACTATTATTTGTGGGGTGCCCTCAGCAGCCATTTGAATGAAAAAAAAGTTATTTGGCGGACCCTATATTAGGGCTGTTTTTTTCTTTAAGCCGGGATAACAAGTTGCGATAACGAAAACGTTAATAAAAATTTAATTTTTTGCTCAAAATAAAAAATTATATTTTCACATTGTCGCCAACTACAATATAAATATATGTATCAAAATAAATTTTCAAAAAAAAAAAAAATATTTTATGTCGACTTTATTGGACTTAGCCTCGATATCCATAATTTTGACTTACACTGGATAATTATCCAGGCTAAGTCAAACATTTTTAACACAAAATTATTTTTTAAAAATTTGTTTTCACACACACACATTGACATTGCTTCTGGCGACAGTTTTAAAAAAGAATTTTTTATTTTGAGTGAAATTTTAACATTTTATTTAGATTTTTGTTATCGCAGCTTAGTTATCGAGTCTTAAAGAAAATCAGCCATATTAGTAGGGATAGGGATTTTCTTATCCAATTTGAATTTTTCTTTTGCATATTTTCATTATATAAATATTAATATATTTTTTTATCATTATTTACTTTCAGGTAAGATATCATGTTGTGGAACACATTGCGAAAATTATTACAAGCTTAAGGTAACAACGATTATAAGTTTAAGTCGATTTTATCGCTGACCTGCTTTTTCGAATTGCACATGTTAAACCAACCACCATCTATCTATCATACAGATAGTTCGATACGATTCAATGGACAACGAATGGCTATGCTTCACAAAACAAATAATTTTGAAAAACCACATCCTTTTCCGAAATCATATCTTATCTATTCATATCCTTTGAGTCTTCTCAAAGCTCATTCAACTATAACGGACATTCGATAATGTTCACACGGACGCACACACATGTATACCATCAAAAATAATAATAAATACCCACGCCCTCACCATTCAATTCAATCCGTTTCCTTTCACTTCCGCTTTACCTTTTTTGCTATTTTTATTAGCTGCCTAAATCGCCCTAATTAAGTCTTCAATATAAAAAATCACTTTTTGGACAATCATCAATTTCATTTAATTTTGCGTTCATTGCGGGCCGACACTCCCACTCCGACTGCACCACCACGACCCTCGCCATAGAACAATTTCGGTGTGAAATTTATGTAAATTGAACTAAAATTACAAATTAAGATTACGAGCGGCGTGTGGGGGAGGAGCGGGAGGAGCAGAGCTGGCTCTATACTCGAATTAAATTAATGACCCTTCCAGCAAATACACAATATATACTAAATACTAAATACATACCTCGCAGCAGTGTATATTGTGGACGACGATGATGATGATGACCCGTGGCGTTGGCACGACACGGTCAACAACATGGAAAAAGGGTGTGTTGCGTGCAGTGCGTGTAGGCTTTTATGTGGACCTTCACCATTTACTGGGGGGGTTACTACACTTTCCACATTCCACATGCTCCTCCAAAGGCGTGGGCGGGGGACCATTGGGCCATTGAAACGTTTAACTAACTAGCCGTTAATTGTCGACCATCGAACGATGGCCCTAATCAAGCTGCCGACCAACCAACCAACTGTTGGTTGTGCTTCGTTGGTCTTTGCTTTTATTGTTGTTTTTGTTTATGATGGGATTATGTTGTTGACATTATTGTTGTTTGCTGTTCTTTGAATTCTAAATGGAGTAAGTCTAAGCTGTACTTACTCCTCTCGATTTTATTCTCTGGTCCTGCAATTTTAAATTTATTCTTAAATAGGAGGATTTTAAAAAGGTAGAGGTCTTCTTGAAGTCTTTTTTTAATATTACTTGGCACCCGTTCCCCTTCAAATCGGAAATATTATTTACTTTGATGCTTCGAAATGTTTTTTTTTCTATAACATGCTTCGATCTGAGATGATTTGCAAAAATTTGAATCCTCGGTGGTTATAGCGCCAAAAAATTAGTCACCTCGGCCATTTCAAGTTTTGAAATCATTGGCAAAAGTACAATTCGATTACAAAGATACCCCAAATAAAAATCTCACGATTCCTAAAACGCGGAAAATAAATCCCAAAAATAAGATTTTGTTTTAGAGAGAAACAAAATAAAAGTTCAATTGTGCACCAATTGCAAAGACACCTCATATAAAAATCCATAATTCCTAAAACGGGGAAAATAAATCCCAAAAATTTGATGTTGTTTTAAAAAAAGAAAACTGAAAGTAAAATTGTGCACCAATTTCAAAGATAACAAAGTTTTCTAACAATCCCATAATTCCTAAAACGGGGAAAATAAATCCCAAAATTTTTGTGTTGTTTTGGAAAGAAGCTGAATGTACAATTAAGCAGCGATTTCAAAGATACGTGAATTATTGGTTTTTTGTAATATCGCATAATTCCTAAAACGAGGAGAATAAATCCCAAAAATTTGATGTTGTTTTGAAAAAAAAAAATGAATGTACATTTAAGCAGCGATTCCAAAGATACCCCCTATTAACATCAATAATTCCTAAAACGGGAAAAATAAATCCCAAAAATTTGATGTTGTTTTAGAAAGAAGCTGAATGTACAATTTGCAGCGATTTCAAAGATACGTGAATTATTGGTTTTTGTAAAATCCCATAATTCCAAAAATGGGGAAAAAATCCCAAAAATTTTATGTTGTTTTGAAAAAAAAAAAACTGAATGTACATTTAAGCAGCGATTCCAAAGATACCCCCCCCATAATTCCTAAAACGGGGAAAATAAATCCCAAAAATTTGATGTTGTTTTAAAAAAAGAAAACTGAAAGTAAAATTGTGCACCAATTTCAAAGATAACAAAGTTTTCTAACAATCCCATAATTCCTAAAACGGGGAAAATAAATCCCAAAATTTTTGTGTTGTTTTGGAAAAAAACTGAATGTAAAGAGTGATTTTTTTGAGGTTAGGATTTTCATGCATTAGTATTTGACAGATCACGTGGGATTTCAGACATGGTGTCAAAGAGAAAGATGCTCAGTATGCTTTGACATTTCATCATGAATAGACTTACTAACGAGCAACGCTTGCAAATCATTGAATTTTATTATCAAAATGCGTGCTCTGTTAAGAAAGTTCATCGCACGCTTCCATTTTATGGTCAGTTTAATCGACCCACTGAAGCGGCTATTCGGGCTATTGTGACTAAATTTCGCACCAAATTTACATTGTTGGACATTAAACCACCAAGACGCTTACGTAGAGTACGAACTGAAGAAAATATCGCAGCTGTATCGGCCAATGTTAATGATGACCATCAATTATCGATTCGTCGCCGTTCGCAGCAATTGGGCCTCTGTTACTCAAAAACGTGGAAATGCCAAAATTGGACTAAGCGGATGGACCACTTGAGGCGCAGCCGCGGTCAACATTTAAATGAAATTATCTTCAAAAAGTAAATGTCATGGACCAATCTAACGTTTCAAATAAAGAACCGATGAGATTTTGCAAATTTTATGCGTTTTTTAAAAAAAAAAGTTATCAAGCTCTTAAAAAATCACCCTTTACAATTATACAGCGATTGCAAATATACTCCCTATAAAATTCCATAATTTCTAAAACGGGGAAAATAAATTCCAAAAATTTGATTTTGTCTTAGAAAAAACTGAAAGTACAATTCTGCAGCGATACCTCATAACAAAAATCCCATAATTCCTAAATGGGGGAAAATAAATCCAAAAGAATGGATGTTGTTTTAGAAAAAAAAGAAAACTGAGAGTACAATTATGCAGCGATGGCATAGATATCTCACATAAAAATCCCACAATTCCTAAAACGGGGAAAATAAATTCCAAAAATTTGATTTTGTCTTAGAAAAAACTGAAAGTACAATTCTGCAGCGATACCTCATAACAAAAATCCCATAATTCCTAAATGGTGGAAAATAAATCCAAAAGAATGGATGTTGTTTTAGAAAAAAAGAAAACTGAAAGTACAACTATTCAGCGATTGCAATGATATCTCATACAAAAAATCCCACAATTCCTAAAACGGGGAAAATAAATTCCAAAAATTTTATGTTATTTTAGAAAAAAACTGAAACTACAATTACACAGCGATTGTAAAGATACATCATATGGAAATTTCATAACTCCTAAAACGGGAAAAATAAATTCCAAAAGATATTTTGTTTAAAAAAAAACTGAAAATATTTTTTTTTTGCAAAAATTCCAAAGGTATATAAAAATAATAAAAATCACATAATTCCTAAAACGGGGAACAAAAATTTAGATTTTGCTTTAGAAAAATAAGCACCATTCCAATTTTATTTTTAGAAGTTATTTTCATGGATAAAATTCAATTTTTACTTTTGTAACCGGATCTTTGCGTTTCGAGAATTAATTGTCTAAATAATTTGTTTTATACCCTCACTCTACAAAATAGGAACCCAGCAAAAAGAGAACACACAAAGAAGTGAAAGAGATCATCTTGTGATTCGGAAGTAGTGAAAATTGAGATCTTCACCGACTTAAAAGTTATTTTAAAGGAACCATTAACTGAAATATTTCTTATTTTCTCCGCATAATGAAATTCAAGTAATTTCCGAAGTTACAGCGTTAAAAATTGGCGCGGCCGAGTATATACGGTATATTTTTTCTTTAGCGGCGGATTTTTTAAAACTGAAATGGAAACTAGTGAGAAAGTTGTTCGTTTGCAACACCTTAAAATATCTTTTAAGTCTTTCAAAATAAATAAACTTCCCTCCTATGACACCTCAATGTTAAATTCATTGGTGAAGATCCCAATTTTCACTACTTCCGACTCACAAGCTGAACGTCTTTTTCACTTCTTTTTGGGTGCTCTCTGTTTGCTGGGTTATTTTTTATTTTTCACACTACCAAAAATGCAAAAAATAATTTTTTTTCCATCCAATACTTTTTCTGTGATACCCTCCATCTCCAGGATGGGGGTACACTAACTTTGTCATTTCGTTTGTAACACATTGAAATATCAACCTGAGACCCTATAAAGTATATATATTCTTGATCGTCATAAAATTCTAAGACGATCTAGCCATGTCCGTCCGTCCGTCCGTCCGTCTGTCCGTCTGTTGAAAGCACGCTAGCATCTAAACGAAAGGAGCTAGAATGTTTAAATTTTCCATAAATGCGTCTTATAGTCGTAGATCGGTTGGGATTGAAACTGGGCAAAATCGGCCCAAAGGGACACAAATTTTTCCTCACAAGGACTGAAAATTCCCATAATAACTCCCTAATTTTTTTAGAGTATTTAAGCATATTTGTTCAATATGTCTGCTTGTACTTACTTCATATAGGGTGTGAGCATTCCCCCTATAACTAAAACGATCACTACAAATTTATTTATTTTCTTTTTTGAGATGGGCAAAAAGGGATAAAAATTGTGCCTTTCAAACGGCAACAGCTTGAAACACGAAATGTGATATGTACATTCCTCTAATTGAGTAGATAAAGGGTGTTTTTTATTGGGGTATAGAACTTTAAGTTGGCATCACTTTTTTAACTGGCGGCCATTTTGTCAGCTGTCAAGTGATTAATATTTAGTTTGGTTTGCCATTTCATCATGAACAGGTTGACAAAAGAACAACGCTTGCAAATCGTGCAAATTTATTTCGAAAGTAATGGTTCAGTTCGCGAAGTTCACCGCAAGCTCCGTCCATTTTATGGTCGACATAATCGTCCATCAGAGCAATTAATTCGGTTAACCATGGATCGTTTTCGCACTACGTTTACTCTATGTGATAATACGCATCCGCAGAGACGTCGAACAGTGCGCACCGAAGAAACAATTGCCGCTGTAGAGCAAAGTGTTGAAGAGGACCCGAATGAATCGATTCGCCACCGTGCACAGCAATTGGAGTGGTTGAAAATTGGACCTGTAGAATTGGCTATATTCGAGCCAGCCGCGGCGGCCACATGCCCGAAATCATATTTAAACATTAATGGCATAAAATTATCCTTCCAATAAAGCCAAATTGATGGACATTAAAACGATTTTCTTGTGTTTTATTTCAATTCGAAGTTCTATACCTCAATAAAAAACACACATAATATAAAAGTATTTTTCCAAATTCGTAAGTTTAAGGGATAAAATGGGAATAGAGGGATAAATTCGGTGTATACATTCCTCTGATTGCGTATACACATAGAATAAAGGGATTTTTCGAAATTCGTACTTTTTGGGGTTAAAATGGAAAACGAGAATAAAATAGTACCAACTACTAGAATGATGAAATTCGGTGAGTACATCCCTCTACAGCTAGAGTCATGAAATTCGGTGTATACATTCCTCTGACCGCAAAATAAAAAGATTTTTTCAAATTCGTACTTTTTTTTACTTTTTCAACAAAAATTGGTTGAATCATGAAGCTAAGTTATTTTGCACTATGTACGTAGATAATGGATTTTCAAAATTTGTACTTTTGGAATAAAAATAGAATGAAAATACAACCAACTGTAGCAACCACTATCTACCAATATTTATGGTACTTACGCTTTTTTGAAAAAATATATAAAAGAATATTTATTTTTTGAATTGACTTGCATTATTATTTCGATATGTAAACGTATTGCTAGCCTTGCCTTATAAGAGTGGTTGCAAATAATAACAATATTATATTTATTAATAAAATTTTTTTTTCAATATTTGCATTTGTTTGTTTGTGGTTTGGCTATATTAAACAAATTATATTTTCCTGTAATATTACTGGACTTCTACGAACCCTCAACACTTAATTATAATTAATTTTATGAGATTTTATCTAAATTGATATTACTACAACTAAGGTTTTGCATCATGGATATACAATGCTAGGGATTAATATACACATTTTAAAGGAAAAATTAGGGGAAGAACCTTTAGAAAAGTTACAAATATTGTTTGAAAATGTATATATATACAAAAGATTACTCAACACAATAGTCTATCGTAAACATAAACTTTTCAATTTGATGATTTCCAGGTACACTCAGAATAAAGGATGCCATGGATTAAGTAAATATGTACTAAAACTGAGGAAAATTGGAGTTCGTATAGCGCTAAGGCAATAATTTCTCACATTAAGCACAAACTTTTCCTTGAAAATAGGAAATGCTTTGAACTTGATTCCAGTTCAACTTTTCCTCACAGCAAGTAAAATTTACTCAAACTGAGGATAATTTGTCATCAAATCAAGTAAATCTTTACTTAATCTGAGGAAAGTTTTTAAGAAATATTACTCAAATCAAGTAAATTTATACTCTAACTGAGGAAATATTCCAATTTTTTTTCCTCAATCCAAGTAAATTGTTACTCAAACTAAATAAATTTTGTAGTGATGCCAATTAAATTTACACTCAATCTGAGGAAAATTTTCGAAAAATTTTCCTTAAACCAAGTAAATTTGTACTCAGCCTGACTGAAATTATCCTTAAACCAAGTAAATTTGTATTCAGCCTGACTATGGCTATACTGATAATTGAAATAAATTATTTCGCTTCAGAGTATGCAACACTCATATGAAATATGACAACACGGTCTAGTTCTCAAACGTTTCATCTTACTCATACCATAAAGAGTTGAGATATTTCACCATGACTGCTGCGGAGGCTAGGTAGGCGCCTTCGCAGTGATTGTTTAGAGTAATATTTGAAGAAAGTCTCGACTAACGAACGAGAATTGCTTCTTATACTACTATGCATGTATTTTTCTAAACACTCTGAAGTATTTCTTATAAGTTCATTTATACTTGAATGTATGATGTATAGTTGAAGTAATAAAAACATTTTTAAGTAAAAACTTCCTAAATGGATTTTTTTCATACAAAAAAATTCTGCATTATTTTCTTTCTTAAACGCTAGTAAAATTTCTTCCGCACAAGTATGAATATACTTAATTGTAAGAAGTTTTTACTACATCCAAAAAAATGTCTTTAAGTAAATTTACTACCCTATTTTGAGTCTATGTACTATTTTTTCTGGCTTTGAAATAAGGAAAGTGTACTCATTACTATTTAATTTTCCTTCTCGTATGGAAATTTTACCTAAACTGGAGTAAAATTGTTAAACTAAAATGGAGTATGGATTTTACTCAGATTTAAGAATTCCATTTTTCTGAGTGTAGCTACTTATCGCCTATAACTATGAAGATTCCTTACAAGACCTTATCATTTATCATTTTTATACCATGTTCTAAACTAAGGAAGAAATTACCATTCTGATGATTTTTCATTGAACTTTTGGTTGATTTTGCAAAAAATATTTTGAAAAAAAAAATCGTAAAAAATAGAACCACTTATTTCACCACTTCCAAACTGGCACAATCACTAACTAATAATGATTAAAGTAATAATTTCGAAAATCAAAATAAAATAAATAAATCATAAAAACAAATAAAGAGGCGTTAAGTTCGGCCGGGCCGAATCTTATATACACTCCACCACGGAGTACATTCCACAGTATTACCAGCAGATTAAAGGATGTCGACTTTACATAGAAGTACAGTACCATATTACGAAAATTGTGATATTTTTAGGAACATTACTATATTTGTTTACTATTTCAAACTATAATGTATACTTATGCGCACTGTTTAAAATCGACTACTACATATAAATAAAATGCTGAAATTGTTAAAGTGAACATGCCTAAATATTAGGCGATTGTCATTCGCCATTAGAATGAAGCATTTTCAGATACAGACAAAGTGATAAGAAAAGTATAAATTTTAAGATATCCCCAAAAACCATTTTTCGAGTCTTCATAGTCAGAATGTATACACCGAATTTCATGATTTCAACTTCAGCGGTTTGGTAGGTTCCATTTTTATCCCTCTTTTTAATTATATCCCTTAAAAGTACGAATTTCGAAAAATCCCTCTGTTTTACGGGATGTACACACCGAATTCACGATTCCGGCTGTTGTCGTATCATTGGTACCATATTTTATCTCTTTTTGTCCCATTTCGCCCACTAAAAGTTTTATTTTCTTTGTGGTGCTTCCAAGCTACAAGAGGAATGCCCGCAACAAATTTCAAATGTATGAAAATCAGAAATTTAATTAATAAGCCAAGGCTACCAATATTTTTATACTATGTATATATATAATGGAAATAATACTTCAATTCATAGAGTAAATATAATGGAGCAATCATAAATACCCTAAATATTGGGGGATAGAGAGTGTACTTTCAGCTACAGTCGTTTGGTTGGTTGTATTTCCATCCTATTTTAATTTCAAAAGTATAAATTTTGAAAATACCTTATCTCTCACGTACGCAGTATAAGACAACTTCATGATTCTACCATTTTTTGTCGTAAAAGCAACAAAATAAAGTACGAATTTGAAAAAAAAAATATTTTACTTGGATATGCAGTCAAAGGAATGTATACACCGAATTCCATGATTCTATCAGCGGCCATTTTGTTGGTACCATTTTTATCCCCTTTTTCCAATTTTGCCCCCTCAAGAGTACGACTATCTAAAATCTCTTTATTTTACGTATCTACACAATTAGGGGGATGTACACATCGAATTTAATCATTCTAGATGGATTCGTTTAGTTGGTACTATTTTTATCCCCTGTAGCCGTGGTAGTACGAATTTGGAAAAAACGTTCTATTTTCGTGTATACACAGTCAGAGGAATGTATACTCCGAATTTCATGATTCTAGCTTCGGTCATTTGGTAGGTACTATTTTTATCCCCTTTTTCCATTTGAACCCCAAAAAGTACGAATTTTGGAAAGTTCTTTTATTTTGCGTGTCTACGCAATCAGAGGAATGTATACATCGAATTTCATTATTCTAGGTGCAGCCGTTAGGTTGGTACTATGTTTATCCCTCTATCCCCATTTATCCGCTTAAAAGTACGAATTTAGAAAAAATACTTTTATATTGTGTATCTACTCTATTAGAGGAATGTACACGCCAAATTTCGTGTTTCTATCTGTTGTCGTTTCATAGGTACCATTTTAATCCCTTTTTGTCCCATTTCGCCCCCTACAAATAAAAACACTCTATGGTGCCCTTTAATGCTATAAAGGGAATGCGCATTGCAAATATCAAGTAAATACAAGCTAATATGTTCAAAAAACATGCTGAAATACTCTAAATATTAGGGGTATTTTCAGTCCTTGTGAGGGAAACATTTTTCCCTCTGGGCCGATTTCGCCCACTTTCAATCCCAACCGATCTACAACCATAAGACACATTTAGGCAAAATTTGAACCTCCTGGCTCATTTCGTTCGGCCGCTATCGTGCTTTCAACAGACAGACGGACATGGCTATATCGTCTTAGAATTTAACACGACCCAGAATATATATAAAGGGTGATTTTTTAAGAGCTTGATAACTTTTTTAAAAAAAAAAACGCATAAAATTTGCAAAATCTCATCGGTTCTTTATTTGAAACGTTAGATTGGTCCATGACATTTACTTTTTGAAGATAATTTCATTTAAATGTTGACCGCGGCTGCGTCTTAGGTGGTCCATCCGCTTAGTCCAATTTTGGCATTTCCACGTTTTTGAGTAACAGAGACCCAATTGGTGCGAACGGCGACGAATCGAAAATTGGTGGTCATCATTAACACTGGCCGATACAGCTGCGATATTTTCTTCAGTTCGCACTCTACGTAAGCGTGTTGGTGGTTTAATGTCCAACAATGTAAATTTGGTGCGAAATTTAGTCACAATAGCCCGAATAGCCGCTTCAGTGGGTCGATTATACTGACCATAAAATGGAAGCGCGCAATGAACTTTCTTAACAGAGCACGCATTTTGATAATAAAATTCAATAATTTGCAAGCGTTGTTCGTTTGTAAGACGATTCATGATGAAATGTCAAAGCATACTGAGCATCTTTCTCTTTGACACCATGTCTGAAATCCCACGTGATCTGTCAAATACTAATGCATGAAAATCCTAACCTCAAAAAAATCACTCTTTATATACACCCGAAAGCCTCGCCACAAGGCGTTTTGAACAGTGTTGTGAGCAAAATTTCTTATGGCAAGTTTTCTGCAAACTAGTGTTATTCTCATAAATTCAGAAGTGGAATATTTGCTTTAAGTTTCAAAAAATCTGAAAACAAATCGAAGGATTTTCGGTTTCTCTGAAAACAAGAACCATATTTTATGGGTCACTTCAAAAAAAAATCTTTATACCCAAGTTTGGCACCCTGCCCCTCCCTCCCGTGAATGTTAATGGGCCCCTTGAAGTTTTTTCCACCATTCAATGAGTTGCGTTTTTCTTTTTTTCCAGCTATCCCGCTGTTGGCCCATGGACAGTTGTGTGTAAATTGATTGATTTGCCTTAATTAATTTCCAGCCGTTTTATTTAAAACAATTTATTTTTATCGCAGGGTGTGTTATTTTTCCAAAGCTTTTTTGTGTGTTGATCGTGCGTGTGTGTGTGCGGCGAATCGGTTCAAAGATTTAAATCAGAATTTTTTGTTGGTTTGGTTGGGTGTGGTGACTATGGAATGGCTGAATGTGGTGGTCGTCTGGTTTAAATTCCAAAAAATTTTTTTGTGTTTTTTTTTTTTTTTGAGGCAAAAAAAAAAAATAAAAGCCAAGTATTTGCTGTTGTTGTTGATGTTGTTGCATTGTAAGCACTTACAATTGTGGCTTCTTTTTTCGTTTTTGTCATGGATTTGTTTATTTTGTACATATTATTTGTTAATGTTGATTTTGGAATTAACTTCAATCGATACGAATTGAGTTTCGTTGTTTTTTCTGTTTTTTTTTTTTTGTATTCTTTCCTTCTTTTTTCAGTTTCTGTGTAAAGAACAAAAGTAAACAAATAAAAGTAAAACAAGAATAAAAAAATGTCTACTGATGACCCAGAAACAGAAAAGCGCCGAAATATAAACTATGTGTGTGTGTGTGTGAGGGAAAAGAATTAAAAACCCACAACACAAAGGGAAATTAAATGCGTTCACATACAAACACACATACATACAGACATATGTACATGATATTATTGCCCACATTGTGGTCAATTTTTGATGTAATAAAATATTGCCGCCGCCAACGCTGCTGCTGTTGGCCACAAAGGGTTGGTGGTGGTGGTGTTGGTGGTCATCAGCCACAGTCACAAGAAAAATAATTACTGGGGGGGTCTCTAGTGTCCGTCTCGCGTACAAGAATTTTAATTGAAGCGCAACTGCAACTGCAACGGCCACTGTCATAATCGAATAAGAACTCTTTACAACTCGCACTCTCAAGTACTGCCTCTCCCCACATCCTCCTCCTCCTCCACACTTAGTTTACTTTACAGCTTTCAAAAGCAGCAACAGCAACAGCAATTTCAATCATACGGAAAAGAACACGAAGAACAACTCCAATTTCAATTTCAAAGTTTGTATTGTTTTATGGAGACAACAACAACAAGATGTAGAATAAACTAAACTAAGACCAAAGTGGTTTGCATTCATAAAAATAAAAATGCGTTGCTCCCTTTTTAATTAAAGCGCAACGCGGCATCGCATACCAGCACCAGCAGTCCGTCCGTCCGTCCGTGGATCGTCGTCATCGTTGCCATTCATACATGTCACATTGGTAAAACGCATACACCAGAAAGCCGGAGAGACAGACAGACAGACGTCTGTCTGTCTGTCGCTTGCATGTAATGATGTAATGATGAAACTTTAGTTTACATTACACACACACATCTTTCTTTGTACACCGGAAGAAACAGACAAGCTGACAAAATTAAAAATAAATTAATTTAAATAAAATATCGTCGCCTTCTTTTTCGAAAAAATTTCAAATGAAAAAAATAAATATTTTTAGTTACTCGCTGCAATTTGGAATGATACCGAAGGATAACTTTGAACGATTTGATAGTGTTTTATGACACATCCTAACATAGAGTTTTTTTACCAGAAGTTATGTCGAAAAAGTTATTTTGAATGAAAAAGCTGGTACCTAATCACGGCTTTCGTTAACGAAGTTTCTAATCGCTGCTTTGCATTTTGAGAATTTTTGCAAATATTTTTTTATTGGAAATTTTAGAGAGGACCTACAGGGGAGCTCACAGCTCCCAGAATGATTCAAGAAGGACATTAAATATATCTAAATTCTGATCTTTACTTAAATATAAAATAAATGTACACCTGCGCAATAATGTTGTCGCCTTTTTGGAAACCAACGATTTAAAATGGTACCTTTCTTGGAAGTTTTGTTTTCAGAAGCGTGTAAATTGTAATTGAAGCAAAATATTTAACTAATTTATTTAAAATTTTATAAGCAATCTAACTATATAATTTGATAGGACTAATAATGAGCTCACTTTGAAGAAATTCGTTGAAAACTCGTGGTTTTTGGGGCGGAAAAAGTTAAATCGGGAGCGAAATTTGTATGGGAGCTATATATAAATCTGAACCAATCTGACCCATTTTTACCACAGGTGTTTCTAAAGGGTGATTTTTTAAGAGCTTGATAACTTTTTTTTTAAAAAAAACGCATAAAATTTGCAAAATCTCATCGGTTCTTTATTTGAAACGTTAGATTGGTCCATGACATTTACTTTTTGAAGATAATTTCATTTAAATGTTGACCGCGGCTGCGTCTTAGGTGGTCCATTCGGAAAGTCCAATTTTGGGCAACTTTTTCGAGCATTTCGGCCGGAATAGCCCGAATTTCTTCGGAAATGTTGTCTTCCAAAGCTGGAATAGTTGCTGGCTTATTTCTGTAGACTTTAGACTTGACGTAGCCCCACAAAAAATAGTCTAAAGGCGTCAAATCGCATGATCTTGGTGGCCAACTTACCGGTCCATTTCTTGAGATGAATTGTTCTCCGAAGTTTTCCCTCAAAATGGCCATAGAATCGCGAGCTGTGTGGCATGTAGCGCCATCTTGTTGAAACCACATGTCAACCAAGTTCAGTTCTTCCATTTTTGGCAACAAAAAGTTTGTTAGCATCGAACGATAGCGATCGCCATTCACCGTAACGTTGCGTCCAACAGCATCTTTCAAAAAATACGGTCCAATGATTCCACCAGCGTACAAACCACACCAAACAGTGCATTTTTCGGGATGCATGGGCAGTTCTTGAACGGCTTCTGGTTGCTCTTCACTCCAAATGCGGCAATTTTGTTTATTTACGTAGCCATTCAACCAGAAATGAGCCTCATCGCTGAACAAAATTTGTCGATAAAAAATTTCGAACCGAACACTGATTTTGGTAATAAAATTCAATGATTTGCAAGCGTTGCTCGTTAGTAAGTCTATTCATGATGAAATGTCAAAGCATACTGAGCATCTTTCTCTTTGACACCATGTCTGAAATCCCACGTGATCTGTCAAATACTAATGCATGAAAATCCTAACCTCAAAAAAATCACTCTTTAGTTGAAATATAAGATGTTTTGCCCATTTTGAAGAAAATCTCTTGCAATATATGGTATCTAGAGCGGAAAAAGTCAAATCGGGAGCTATATATAAATCTGAACCGATCTGGCCCATTTTTACCACAGGTGTTTCTATTTGAAATATAAGATGGTTTGCCAATTATGAAGAAAATCGGTTGTTATATGTGGTATCTAGAGTGAAAAGAGTCAAATCGGGAGTGAAATTCGTATGGGGGCTATATCTAAATCTGAACCGATTTTCTTCAAATTAAATAGCGTTCGTCCTTATCCCGAAAAACTTCGTTGTGCAAAGTTTCATTTGGTTCTGTCTACAATTGCGGCCTGTATCGTGATTACAAGAATAAATGGACGGACAGACAGACAGACAGACAGACAGACGGACGGACATTGTTAAATCGATTCAAAAAGTGATTCTAAGTCGATCGGTATAATTAACAATGAGTCTCCCTATCTATCTCTATCTCTCTTCCTTTTGTGTGTTACAAACAAATGCACAAAGACATAATACTCTCGTGGAGTGTATAATTATGATGGTGGTGATCACTGTGCAAAATATCTTTGCAATCGGTGCATTATTGTATTGTTTTGCCACTCATTTCAAAATTCGGCATGGTCGAGTTACCAATCTTGGAATGTTAACCAATTGCTGCCTCCATAAGCACTAGAGATCCACAATTTTGCAAATTATCTGGAAAATATTTCTACTCTGGACATGCGAAATTTCGTGGATATATATTTATCAGTTTAAAAATTACGAAATTAACAGCAAAAACGCGAATCGGAACCTGTGCGTTGGAACGATTTTATCTCATATAAAAACTTGGACCTAAATTGTACGTTCCACTTTTGCTGCAGATGTTCCTTAGCTGAAATGTAACATGATGTGGATTCTGGAACAGTAAATCGAAAAAATAAATCTGATCAGAAACTCAACTGAATATTTAGATGGACTACTACATTTGTCCATTTGAAGTAACTTATATTCCAGCATCTCATCTTAAAACGCTAAAACTCATGAATATAATATCAAAGATATATTAATTAATGATATATTAATGAATTATTTAAACCTTCATGAATTTAAACCCTAACGATCTTCTAGATTCACAGAATCTCTTTCACCAAAAATAGCTATGTGCATGAAATATTGAAATTTCAATAAATAAATTCCGTAATAAAAGTAGCTACCCAGCAAAAACTCTCATTACCAAGTAAAGTGGGGAATAAGGCAAAACCAAAAACCTTCACTACTTATTTTTCGGATCCTTTTCTAATTTCTTTTTATAAAGGGATTGTAAAAAAATAAGTACTTCCACGCACACTTACAAAAAGTTGAAATATAAGTACTTCCACGCACGCATACGAAAAGTTAATAAATAAGTACTTCCAAACGAGTTGTAAGATAAGTGGCCTCAGGAAGATACAAAATAAGTCATTATTAATAACTAGCCAAATAATGTACTATCAATAATGGGCTTAATAAGTGATGAAAACAGCATTTTTATTAAATTATATATTTTGTATCGACTTGTTAACCATCTGAATGCAGAATTAAGGGCTGCTTTTCTTTAAGCCTGGGTAACTAAGCTGCGATAACAATAGCACTGCCATTCTCTGACTCTCCACAAAAATGTAGAAAATTATTTTTTAAAATGTGAAGTTCTATGAAATTTAACTTACCCAATAACTACTTATATAAACCATTATAAGGAAGTAATTATTTCATACTTCAAATAATGCAGGGCGTAACGAGCTATCATTACTAGGTAATGCTAAAAATAAAGAGGTGCCATTACCAAGTTTTTGCTGGGTATGTGTATTTTTTTACAAAATCATTTAACCACGCTAAAGCGGCATAAAATAATGAAAACATTATTTGATAAATTTATAAGAAATGGGTGTAGGAAAAAACCAAAAATCAATTATATCAAAATTATCGCGAAATGAAAAAAGTAGACAGTTTTTATGCTCTCCAGAACAATTGGCAAAAAACATAGCTACTTTTGCTATGACGGCGACGATATGTTATTCAGAACAATAATTATTACTCTACTAGTTTACAGCCATTTCGTTCTAAAACTGGACCACTTTTTATGCTATGTAACATTTTAAATTAGAATCGCTTATAAACAAATACTGATTATTTTTTTCAAATTTCTAGCTTTATTGGAAAGTTTGAACTTTGTCATTTAATAATGGCTTGGCAGTATCTCATCCGATCAACCCAATATTTCGGTACATGGCCCAATGATGCCACCAGCCCCCGGAACCCCATATGCAGCAATTTTGCTTATTGACATACACTGAAAGAATTTTCCTTCATCATATTTATGAAGCGATTTCATAAAAGGTTTTCATAAATTTAGTGAATTTTTTCTTAATATGTATAAAAAATTCATAAATAACATTAAATATTTCATACAGATTTTTCATAAACATTTCATATTTCATAAAACAAAAAAATTGTTAAATTAGTAAAACTTAGTTTCATAAGATCAAAGAAAGATTTCATAGTATTAAAGAAACAATTTTTAAATTTTATGAAAGAGGTCATAACCAATAAAATATTTGTGTTATGAAATGTTTGGAAAATCGAGAAATACAACTTCATTCGCCTTACAGAAAAATACGTAATTGGAAAATACCATCAAAATCGGAGAGAAGAGCCAAAATGTGTGTGATAGCTTCATATGAAATTTCATTCCAATATAGGGTGTGCCATTTAAAATTCAAAATTTGAACTACCGACTTACGTGTAAAATTTTCAGTGGCTACACTGAAAGAATTATCTTCATAATATTTATGATTTCGTCTTAAACTCATTGACATTTTTCATTAAAAAAATTGCCAAAGAAACATTTCATAAAATGTATGAAACATGTTTCATAAAGCACAAATCAATGAAAAGTGTCATAGAATTTATGAAATATTTCTTAGAAACTATGCGATGCAGTTCTTCATTCGAAGAACTTTTGTCATAAAAATTCATTATTTTTCTTAATATGATTTATGAAAATTTTCATTAATTTTTTTTAGATTTTTCGTTTGCATTTTTTTGGTCTGTAACCAATATTTGATTTGAACTGGGATATTGTCCTGGCTCAAGACCATTTTGCTTCTATATTTAATAGAATGCAAATTTATTTACAAATGGCATGGTGACATGTGTGGATGGCATGTGTGCTTTATTACTTGGTGCGATTTTTTAAACGCAAATTCGGCAAGTGAGTTATGCTTCTCGTTCGTTTGTGAGAGTCATCTCCTTATAGAGGCCGGGTTTGATGGTGAAAAGTCGCTGCGAAGCCACTAGAAAAGACTTTTGACAAGGTCGAAATCATGATCGTGGTTGTCTGCAGCCATGTAATAAATGCCTTTTGTAAATAAATTTGCATTCTTTTAAAATTGGATGCAAAATGGTTCAAATCATTTTTTTAAATTTTATAATTGCTGGAATCCTAAGCAGTCCTATGAAATGTTGGGAAATGTAGTTCATTTTTACAAGAATTTTGTATTTGAGTTTCGAATATGGCCAATTTTCCTTAAACACATTTTATATAAGACAAAACAGGTCATCTTGGCGTAAATAACATCAATAACAAAGGATCAGAAATTGACCAAATACATACACATAATATATAATTAATTACACTGTCCAACAGCATTTTTGGAAGAGAGTAGCGACAGTTTAATTCTGGGAGGGCATGTTGGTCTGAGTTTCTTTTTACTGTGGGTCAAAATGTTCATTTTTTGGTCAAGGGGAACATTATACTAAGTAAAAAATGGTGTAAGTTAATCAAAAAAGTCCTTTAAGGATTTAAATGTTCTGCGAAAAAAATTGCTGGAAATTTTCAGCTGGACTATAAGTTTAATCTGCAAAAATGGTCTACTCAACATGCCCTTTCAAAAGTATAAGGTCACTATTCTGTTCCAACCAGAAAGTCTTAATTTGTTGGACAGTGTTATCGAAGCTTACAGCACCAATTCGAAAAGTAAAACTGAAATAGCTGAAAATAATAATATTAGTTTCTTCTAATTAGCGATTGTTTTTTTTTTTTTTTGGGTTTCTTCTATTTTAGGAATTGTGCGATTCACGAGCATAATTCATAATAATTCAAAAATTGCAACGTATACCACAGTCTGTTAGGTTATATATGTTGGAAAAAGGTATATGGAATTTTCTGAATTCATGTTCAGATTTCAGCGAACGTAGCGAATGTTCAGATTTCGAATGTAGAAAATTAAATTTTTCAATTTGTCACTCTTTCAGTATTTTGATGTTTGTCATTGATTTTTTTCGAAAGGAGATTTCGTTAAACTAGTCACAATTGCTTTTGGTTCCCTTTTCAAAAAAAAAAATCTACCCACAAAAGATGCGATACATGTATGAAAGGCAGGCGGCACACACAATCAATGCTTTGTAAAAACCA
The DNA here is from genome assembly GCA_947397865.1 of Polietes domitor. Lineage (NCBI taxonomy): Eukaryota > Metazoa > Arthropoda > Insecta > Diptera > Muscidae > Polietes > Polietes domitor. Next base: position 70,217,121 of record OX377622.1, read on the forward strand.
GTCGAGGAAGCTGAGCGGCGATGCCACCAACAAGTACCACCAGCAGTCATTCATTGTCAGGTATTTTCCTTTGACAATTCGGTTGCCGACAAACGATTCATGTAGAAATTCATTCAGTCATTCAGTATCTAGAATAATGCCCGAGGATGTCTGCTACATATCCTTTGACTAGTTTACATAGTTTTATATATTTTTAAGTTTTTTAAATAAATATCTCTCTTGTGTATTATTAAATATTGTTGGTGTGAAAACAGAAATATTTTCAAAAATTAATTTGCAACAACTCATTCGCTATTGCATCCACCATTTGCATTGCAACACTTAACAAATATGGGAATTAAAATTTCCATTTTAATTTATTGCGGTGCAATTATATCAATGTGTTGGCTGTGTGGTATGGGGAATCAAACTGATGATGCAAAATTAATAAAGGGCGTCCTAAATTCCACGCTGAAAGCGGTTTCAATGTTGAAAACTCAGGGGGCCTAATTACCGCATGCGATCGTATGGAAAAAAATTAATACTACTTACTGTTATTGGTATTGTGAAGTTTTAATAATTTATAGAAAATGAAATATTTAAAGTAGATTAGTAAAACAAAACAAAATAAATAAATAAATGTTGACATTTATAAAAAATAATAAAAAAATATTTTTCCCGAGCCAAGATTCGAAACCGGGAACTTCGGGGTGCCATAACACCATACGATAAATTCGCTGCAATAATTAATATAAAATTAAATATTATTTATTTAAAAGTGATAAAAAAAGATTATTTCCAGAGCCACGATTCGAACCCGAGATCTTCGGACTGCAAAGCGGACACCTTACCACTGTAATACGAAAAATTCGATTCCGCTCACTTCCGGAAAGATTATGAAGTTCCAATAACTAATATAAAATTAAATATTTAAAGTACATTAGTAAAATAAAATAAATAAAAAAATTTTTCACATTAATAACATCATAAAAAATTAAACATGGCTTATTTAGAAAAAAAATAATAAAACAAAAAAATTTTTCCCGAGCCACGATTCGAACCCTGAGGGCAAAGCGGACACCTTACCTTACCTTCACATACGAAAAAATTATTTACATTCACTTGCAAAAATGATTATCAAATTTCAATAATTATTCAAAAATGAAATATTTAAAGCACATTAGTAGAACTAAATAAAAAAATTGTTTACATTAATAAAATTATAAAAAATAAACATTGTTTATTTATAAAAAAATATTATAAAAAAAAAACAAAACAAAATATTTTACCCTAGCCACAATTCCTCTGTAACACCATACGAAAAACTCGTTTTCGCTCATTTGCGAAAACGATACTTTTAAAATGTTAAAGGATATATTTGGAAGTTTTCGAAAAGAACTTCGTCAAATGCGGGAAATATGCAAATTTCGAATTTGGGATGCGACTTAAATGGGAAATATTTAAAGTACATTAGTAAAACAAAATGAAATAAATAAAAAAATTGTTGTCATTAATAAAACCATAAAAAATAAACATTGTTTATTTATAAAAAGTAATAAAATACAAAAAATATTTTTCCCGAGCCACGATTCGAACCCCAGACCATCTGGATCCAAGACGGACACCTTGCCTCTGTTATCACATGCGAAAAATTCGTTTCCGTTCTGCGAAAATGATTATGTATCAAGTTCCAATAATTAAAGCTAAATAAAAAAATTTTGACATTAATAAAATCATAAAAAATAAACAACATTGTTTATTTATAAAACAAAATAAAAATAAAAACCAAAAATATATTTTCCGGAGTCACGATTCCAACCCGAGACACCTTACCTCTGCAACAACATACGAAAAAATCGTTTCCGCTCATTTGCGAAAATGATTAAGAAGTTCCAATAATTTATAAAAAATGGAATAGTTTATATACATTAGTAAAACAAAATAAAATAAATAAAAAATTTAATAAAATCATAAAAAATGAAACATTGTTTATTTATAAAAAAATAATAAAATACAAAAAATATTTTTCCCGAGCCACGATTTGAACCCGAGACCTACTGAGTGCAAAGCGGACACATTAACTCTGTTATCACATACGAAAAATTCGTTGCCGCTCACTTGAGAAAATGGTTCTGAAGTTTCAATAATTTATATAAAATGAAGTAGTTAATTTACATTAGTAAAACAAAATAAAATAAATAAAAAAATATAATAAAATCACAAAAATTAAGCATTGTTAATTTATAAAAATAATTAAATACAAAAAAATATTTTTTCCGAGCCACGATTCGAACCCGAGACCTTCTGGAGGCTAGACGGACACCTTACCTCTGTTATAAAATACGAAAAAATCGTTCCCAGTCACTTGCGAAAATGATTATGAAGTTTTAATAATTGATTTGAACTGGAATATTGTCCTGGCTCAAGACCATTTTGCATCTATATTTAATAGAATGCAAATTTATTTACAAATGGCATGGTGACATTTATTACTTGGCTGCAGACTACCACGGCCATGATTTCGACCATGTCAAAAGTCTTTTCAAGTGGCTTCGCAGCGACTTTTCAACATCAAACCCGGCCTCTATAAGGAGATGATTCTCACAAACGAACGAGAATCACAACTCACTTGCCGAATTTGCGTTTAAAAAATCGCACCAAGTAATAAAGTACACATGCCATTTTACAAGCATCTCATTGAGTTGCATATGTAAGTATGTGTATATGCAGGTATAGTTACCCAGCAATACTTCTGCCGTGCCAACGCTCAATAATAATTTATAGAAAATGAAATAGTTTACATTAGTAAAACAAAATAAAATAAATTAAAAATATAATAAAATCATAAAAAAATTTAAACATAGTTTGTTTACAAAAAAAAAATAAAAAACAAAAAAAAAAAAGATTTTTTTCCGAGCCACGTTTAGAACCCAAGACCTTGCGGGTGCAAAACGGACACCTTATCTTTATTATGTCGTACGAAAAATTCCTTCCCATTCACTTGCGAAAATGCTATTCTTAAAATGTTACACGGGATATATTTGAAAGTTTTCCAAAATAATTTCCCTCAAATGCGGGAAATGTGCAAATTTTGATTTTGGGATGCGACTAAAATGGGCTTCCCGCGGAAGTACTTCCATTTGTTTCTGTGTTGTAAATGTTTTATAACCCAAATTTAACCCATACAACGTTGTCCCCCGTCTTTCACAAATTCCAAAAAAATATTTCTCGTTTTTTTTTCTGACCTTTTCGGGTGCCATCTGTGGGACATTAACTTCTGCCGACACTGTGTATGCGACATGTTATCTCGAATAATGTTTATGTCTGGAATAATGTCACATTTGGAAATCGCCAGAATACAAAAATACTAAAATCTTTTGAAATTCAAAAGATTGTTCAGCTTTTTTTACGATGACTCCAGTGGTGCGATTTTATTGTGGTTCTGTGGCGCATATTGAAAATTCGTATCGGATTTTGTTTAATCCTCGACATTATTTTAAATTTACGACAATTTTTATTTTTACCCCGAATTGCTTTGTTTAATACACAATTTCCACTAAAATGTACTGCGACTTGATGTGCGGTGTCGCGGTGGTGGTGGCCGTGGCGTTGGCGTTGGGCGCTGGTTTGGCTTTTCTACCCACCCAACCCATGCTGCCATGAATTTGGGTCAATTACTTTGCGATGAAATGTTGCATTACGCATAAATTTTATTGGAGTGTGTACTCGTCTACAGAACTGCCACTGTTGCTGTTGCCATTCCCCAATAAACGTTTTTTGTTTGTTTAATGCAATAATAACCAAGAAATTGCTTCCATGCTGTAGAGCAGTAGCAGTCATCATCCCCAGATGAGATCAGTGCAGTGCAGTCGAGTTCAGTTAACCACCACCCCGCCATCACAATAATGGGAGGCCATCCGTCTGTCCTTTCATATTTTTGAATGTTGTAACCGAATTATTGTGATTCTGTGTTCTACATGTTTTACATAAACATTAAACAACGCCAGAAAAAATGCATATAAAAAATTTATTGTTAACCAATAAATTCCACAACAATAGTTTTTCCATACAAAAACACATACCGATTTACATTTACATTTTTTAGCAGCACTGTGGCTCAAAGTGTTTTCATACATCTGCTAAATCCAATAAAATTTCAATAAAAATACAAAAATTTTGTAAAAACTTAATAATAAAGGGTGATTTTTTAAGAGCTTGATAACTTTTTTTTTTAAAAAAAACGCATAAAATTTGCAAAATCTCATCGGTTCTTTATTTGAAACGTTAGATTGGTCCATGACATTTACTTTTTGAAGATAATTTCATTTAAATGTTGACCGCGGCTGCGTCTTAGGTGGTCCATCCGCTTAGTCCAATTTTGGCATTTCCACGTTTTTGAGTAACAGAGACCCAATTGGTGCGAACGGCGACGAATCGAAAATTGGTGGTCATCATTAACACTGGCCGATACAGCTGCGATATTTTCTTCAGTTCGCACTCTACGTAAGCGTGTTGGTGGTTTAATGTCCAACAATGTAAATTTGGTGCGAAATTTAGTCACAATAGCCCGAATAGCCGCTTCAGTGGGTCGATTAAACTGACCATAAAATGGAAGCGCGCAATGAACTTTCTTAACAGAGCACGCATTTTGATAATAAAATTCAATAATTTGCAAGCGTTGTTCGTTTGTAAGACGATTCATGATGAAATGTCAAAGCATACTGAGCATCTTTCTCTTTGACACCATGTCTGAAATCCCACGTGATCTGTCAAATACTAATGCATGAAAATCCTAACCTCAAAAAAATCACTCTTTATATACAGGATTTTTATCAGCACGATAACACAAGCACTTTATACAGAAGGTCCACTGATGAGTATCCCCACACAGGACATGAAATGGTTCAAGTGTGTATAGTTGAGTGGGGATCTTCCTTCCATTTCTCAAAGAAAAAGTACTTCATAAGAAATTTTTCATCTTTCTTGATGATTAAAACACATAAAATACAAACTGAAAATTGAGAAAAATGTTATACGAAAAATATCAATTTAGAAAACATTTATAATTTTTTTATTTATTTATATAAAATTAAATAAAAATAAAAAAAATAATTTCATCAATTTGTAATTATAACTTTAACTTTTAAAACTTCTTATGGACAATTAAAAAATAATTTTTAACATAAGAATTTTAATATATATAATTTTATTATTTTACAATATTTTTTATACCCTCCACCTCCAGGATGGGGGTATATTCACTTAGTCATTCCGTTTGTAACACCTTGAAATATTCATCGGAGATCCCATAAAGTATATATATTCTGGGTCGTGGTAAAATTCGAAATGAGCTAGGAGGTTCAAATTTTTCCTAAATGTGTCTTATGGTTGCAGATCGGTTAGGATTGAAAGTGGGCGAAATTGGCCCGGAGGGAAACTTTTTTTCCCTCACAGGGACTGAAAATACCCCTAATATTTAGAGTATTTCAGCATGTTTTTTGAACATATTAGCTTGAATTTACTTGATATTTGCAATTCGCATTCCCTTTATAGCATAAAAGGGCACCATGGAGTGATTTTTATTTGTAGGGGGCGAAATGGGACGAAAAGGGATACAAATAGTACCTATCAAACGACAACAGATAGAAACACGAAATTTGGCGTGTACATACCTCTAATAGAGTATATACATAATATAGAAGTATTTTTTCTAAATTCGTACTTTTAAGGGGTTAAATGGGGATAGAGGGATACAAATAGTACCAACCAAACGGCTGCACCTAGAATAATGAAATTCGGTGTATATATTCCTCTGATTGCGTACACACATAAAATAAAGGAAATTTTCGAAATTCGTACTTTTAGGGTGTAAAATGGAAAATGGGGATAAAAATTGTACCAAACAAATGGATGCAGCTAAAACCATGAAATTCGCGGTATACATTCCTCTGACTGAGTGACACGAAAAAAAAACGTTTTTCCAAATTCGTACTTTCAAGGGATTCAATAGGAGCAGAGGAATAAAAATGTTACCAACTAAAAGGCAACAGCTAGAATGATTAAATTTTCGAAAGTCGTACTTTTAAGGAGTAAAATGCGAAAAAGGGGATAAAAATGGTACCAACAAAATGGCCGCAGATAGTATCATGGAATTGGGTATATACATGCCTCTGAGTGCATAGCCACGTAAAATATTTTTTTTTTTCCAAATTCGTACTTTATTTTGTTGCTTTTACGACAAAAAATGGTAGAATCATGAAGTTGTCTTATACTGCGTACGTGAGAGATAAGGTATTTTCAAAATGTATACTTTTGAATTAAAAATAGATGGAAATACAACCTACCAAAGGACTGCAGCTGAAAATACACTCTCCATCCCCCAATATTTAGGGTATTTATGATTGCTGCCTTATATTTACTTTATGAATTGATGTATTATTTCCATTATATATATACATAGTATAAAAATATTGGTAGCCTTGGCTTATTAATTAAATTTCTGATTTTCATACATTTGAAATTTGTTGCGGGCATTCCTCTTGTAGTTTGGAAGCACCACGAAGAAAATAAATGTGTTAGCGGGCGAAATGGGACAAAAATGGATAAAATATGGTACCAATGATACGACAACAGCTAGAATCATGAAATTCGGTGTGTACATCCCTCTAATTGCATAAACACGTAAAATAGAGAGATTTTTCGAAATTCGTACTTTTAAGGGATATAATTAGGGTTTGGGGTCCGGGAATTCCCGAATCGTTTTTCCCGGGAATTCCCGGAAAAATTTGGACGGGAATTCCCGGGAAAAAATTTCCAATTTCCCGGGAATACGGGAAATATTAAAAAAATAATTCATTTATTATGTTGATCAATAATTTAATGTTACTATATAAATTGGAATTTTTAGATGTATTTCAAATTCATATATGTATTTACATTACTGACAATTTGACATTGTTGAGTTGGAATAAAAACTTGTTGTGAGGCTATTTGCAGGATCTTTATTGTGAAATGAAAATATCATGCCGACAATACTATGGCTTACATAATGTAAGTTTTCTTGTTTTTCTAGAAGAATCGAGTTGAACATATTCTTTAAGAACAATTTACTTTACATATGTAGCCAGAAAGAAATGGTCTAAAAATAGGAATACAATAAAAATTCTTCGCGTGGAAATTTTCAAGAGAAATCTATTAGCAATATAAATATAGGGTCCGCCATCTAACGTTTTTTTTTTAACTATTCAACCGTTGGACTATTATTTGTGGGGTGCCCGAGGCAGCAATTTGAATGAAATTATTTTCCATTATTAACCAGAAGGATTGTAGTTTCAAATAAAAAAGAAATTTGAGAAAATATTCAGTAGTTTTTTTATAGCATTTTCAAAAAAATTATTTGGCGGACCCTATATATGATACGGTGTATTTCAATGGCCATTTGAAAGAATTAATGACAGGACTATTTCAATATTTTTATTTTTTATGAATTTATTAAATTAATATTAATTTTTTATGTTTCTATTGTTTTTACAGTTTAGAATATTCCCCCCTGTTTCTATAAAATATTTTTGTCTCCAGCAGAATGAATATTCTAAATTAAATGTGTCATAACATTCTCCGTCATATGAGTAATTTAATTCATCGTTTTCAATTTTGAATCTAGTGTAGGTGCCAGTCACTTCTAACTGCTATATAAATGTCCAATTCTGACGATTAGTCTACATCTTTTCAAGTTTATAATGAGAAAATGTAATTTATAACCAGAATATGTAAGTTCATGATGAGAAATGTAAATTCATAATAGGAGCATGATAATTCGCAATCAGCACTGTAAATTCGTAATGCGAAATATAAATTCATATTGAGAAATATAAAATCATAATAAGAACATACAAATTGAAAATGAGATATATAAATACAAAATGAGATTTGATAATTAGAAAATATAAATTCTTATTCATATATATTCATAAAATATAAATTCATAATCGGGAAGTGTAAAATTTATAATCGAAGCTATGTATGTACGTTTTTCTATGGATATTTTCGTAGAAACACATATTTTATCAATGTTCTATTTATAAATTTACATTTTCTCAATATGATTTTATATTTTCTCATTATGAATTCATATTTTCTGAATATGAAAACGTATTTTCTGATTATGAATTTGGATTTTCGCTTACAAACTTGTATATTTCATTATGAAATGGTCTGTTGCTATTATGAATTAATTGTTCTCCATATAAATTAACAATTCTCATTATGAATTAACATGTTCCTATTATAAATTTACATTACCCATTATGAATTTATATGTTCCTAATATGAATTTACATTTATCAATATTAATTTGTATGTTGCGAATATAACCTTGAAAAGGTGTAGAGTAAAATATTTGTAAAATGAAAAATAATTTGTAAAATAGTTTGACAATAACATTAGTTTTTAATTTGTAATATGACAGTATTGAAAAACCATATATTAAACCATATTGGACATACCTATAAATAAATTACTTTTTCCCGGGAATTCCCGGGATTCCCGGGAATGAAATTTTTCATTCCCGTTTTCCCGGGAAATGAAAAAGTCCGGGAAACCCCAAACCCTAGATATAATTGAAAAAGAGGGATAAAAATGGGACCTTCCAAACCGCTGAAGTTGATATCATGAAATTCGGTGTGTATTCGGTGGTCTGACTATGAAGACTCGAAACAAAAATGTTTTTTTTTTTCCAAATTTGTACATTTGGGCGGAGAATGGGGCGAATGGGGATATCTTTAAAATTTGTATTTTTCTTATCAAAATAATGCAGTCACTTTGTCTGTATCTGAAAATGCTTCTCCCTAATGGCGACTGACAATCGCCTAATATTTTCGGTATGTTCACTTTCACAATTACAGCATTGTATTTATTTATAGTAGTAGATTTTAAACAGGGCGCATAAGTATACATTATAGTTTGAAATAGTAATCAAATATAGTAATGTGCATAAACATATAACAATTTTCGTAACATGGTTCTGTACTTCTATGTCCACATCCTTTAATCTGCTGGTAATACATTGGAATGTACTCCGTGGTGGAGGGTATATAAGATTCGACCCGGCCGAACTTAACGCCTTCTTACTTGTTTTCTCTTTTATTATTTCTTTCTCTTTTATTTTTTTATTGGTTCAAAATTTTAGTTTTAATTTTTATTATAGTATTCTTTAACAGTAAATTTTTTTATGATTTTATTTATTTTCAAGGTTTTCTTGATGATTAAAATACCTAACTGAAAACTTAGAAATATGTTATAGGAGAATTACCAATTAGAAAACATTTACAAAACATTTTAAATCCAATTAATATAAAATTACAAAAATAAAAAAAATATTTTTATTAAGAGCAAATAAATAAAAAATAAAGTATTAAATAAAAAAATGAAATAAAAAAGTAATAAATAAAAATAATTAAAGAAATAAAAAAAATTTAATATATGCAAAAACAAATTGAAATAAAATATAAACGAATCTTATAAATAAAGCAAAGAAATAGAAATTGAATAATTTTAGTAAAATTTTTGGGGCCCTATGTTCCGCCTAGGAACTATGGGAATTAAATAAATAATAATAAATAAAATTTTTATGAAAATAAATACAAATACAAAATATACAAAAATAAAACCAAATTAATTCTTTATTAAAACAAAATGAATAAAAGAAAAATAGTAATAAATAAAGAAAATTACATAAATACATGTAAAATAATTAAAAAATAAAAAAAAATATAAAAAGATAAAATATAAATTCAAAATTATTAATAATAAATGTCACCATGCCCCATTTGTAAATAAATTTGCATTCTATTAAATACGGATGCAAAATGGTCTTGAGCCAGGACAATATCCCAGTTCAAATCAAATATTGATTACAGACCAAAAAAAAATACAAACGAAAAAACTAAAACAAATGAGCGTTGGCACGGCAGAAGTATTGCTGGGTAACTATACCTGCATATACACATACTTACATATGCAACTCAATGAGATGCTTGTAAGTTGGCTTGTGTACTTTATTACTTGGTGCGATTTTTTAAACGCAAATTCGGCAAGTGAGTTGTGCTTCTCGTTCGTTTGTGAGAATCATCTCCTTATAGAGGCCGGGTTTGATGTTGAAAAGTCGCTGCGAAGCCACTTGAAAAGACTCATGGCCGTGGTAGTCTGCAGCCAAGTAATAAATGTCACCATGCCATTTGTAAATAAATTTGCATTCTATTAAATATAGAAGCAAAATGGTCTTGAGCCAGGACAATATCCCAGTTAAAAAAATAAAATAATAAATATTATTATTTTTTATATTATTTGTTCCGAAATAATATTTTTTCATTTAAAAATATTAGAATAAAAGAAATCTAGTTTTCCATAAAAATGCTAATGTCATTTTCGTTTCAATCCATGTATGCTACATTGTTGTTCAAAGTAATTGATGATAAATATATTTAACAAAAAATTACTAAATATAAATAAAATATTTAAATAAAAAAAATAGTTGGCCAAAAATAAAAAACGACGCCACCATTTCATTCACGTCCACAAGCTGTACCAACGAAAAAATAACAATTAATAATAATTGGCCATAACAGAGTTAGTCATTTTCTACTTTTGTTTTTGCTCAGATTTATTGGCCACAAATATATTTAATAAAATTAAAAAAAATAAATTAAATAAAAATTTAATTTTATCAATTTGTAAAAACATTTTTATGGACAATTAAAAAGATATATTTTTTTCAACATTAGAATATTATTAAATTATTAGAATTAGAATTATTATTAAATTATTAGAATATTAGAATATTATTATATTATTTTAATTCTATTATTATTATTTTAATTTATTAATTTTATTTTTTATTGGTTAAAGGTTTTAGTTTAATTTTTTATTATATTATTTTATTTATTTTTTGTTTTACTCTTAAAGCAACAATATTCTTGTACATTATATTAAGATATTTTATTTTAATTAAAACATATTAAATTTTAATACAAGAAAATTAAATTTCATCAATTTGTAGTTATATCTTTAACATTCAAAACTTTTTATGGACAATTAAAAAAGCACCCAAAATTTGTCCGCATATGAGAGGTGTCCCCTTAGGAAGGTAAAATAAAAAAATATGTTTTATGTCCGTGTCCACATAAGCAAGTGTCTGCCGTATAGAGGTTCATCAATCATATTTTTTGATTGATTTTTTAAAAAGTGTCCATTTAAGAGAGATGTCCGCTTGAGGGAGTGTCCGCCCGTGAGAGATTTCATTGTATATTATTTTATTTATCAATTTTTATTTTTTTTTTCACTTTTATTTTTTTATTGTTTAAAAATTTTAGTTTTAATTTTTATTATATTATTTTTTTAACAGTGAATTTTTTATGATTTTATTTATTTTCGTTTTATTTTTATGTTTACATGCCAATAGGCTTGTACATAAGATTAAAAGGTTTAATTTTATTTAAAACGCATTAAATTTAAATACAAGAAAACACTTAAAAAAATAATAAAAACTTTTTTTAAAATAATAAAAAAGAAAAAAGGTTAAAAATAAAACAAAATAAAAACAATAAAATTATTATTCTTAGAAATAATAAATATTTTTTTATTTATTTTTTTTTTCATTATGGAATTATAATAAATTGTCCATAAAATGTTTTTGATTTATTTTTAGTTCCGATTCACAATGATTTCATTTCGTTACATTTAAAAAAATCGATTCTAAATTTACCCTCCCTTTGGACGAACTAAAGTTCCTCAGTTTGATTTTTCTAAGAGCGAAAAAGTACATCTTTTATATTGGTTTGGATTTAAAACTTTTAATTGAATCTAGAAAAATATTTTTGTCTTTGGGTTCCAAGATTTACATATTAGAAAACATATTTTTCGATCTTAGGAAATCTATGCTGATGATGAAGAGACATCGTCTTTTCAATTTTTTTTTTGAAAATTGGAAAAATTTTTCTTCTCTCTGAAAATGCATGTTTCACAATATTCTTTCAAATTAAATTCTGCCATACTATTCCCCGTTTCGAGCTACAGTCTGCTGATTGGTTTTTAACGGAATTTTCATGTTAAACATTAAATTTGAGTCTATTTACTTGACGCATAACGGCTGACACATGATGCTACATGTTCTGTGCCTCGTTTTCCATTTTTTTTGGTTGAACAACCACCAGCCATCATTCAAAAGATTGAAAAGCCAAAAAAAAAAAACAAAACCAAAATATGGGGAAAATTGTGTCAAATTCGTCATTGGAAGAGATGCGGCTGCGGCAGCCACCATAGCCTAGTCGATGCAATGTAAACATTGGTGGTCTCCGGACGATGTTTGCTTTTACATGTTTTTTGTTTACCCACCAGAAGATGTCGATGATGAATTTCCATTTTCTTTTTCGTTCGTTTTTGCTTCGCCCCCGCCTCTCAACCACCCTCAGCTTTGTTTCCCCATTTCAGCGATGATTTCACTGTTTGCAGTGATTTCCGTTTTGGCAGTTTTCATATTCAGTTTTTCTTGGAGCATCTTCATGTCATGTCATGCCATTCATTCATTATTTTTTCCCCATTTCCATTTTCGTCGTTGTTGTTCATGTTGTTGTGGGGTGGCCCTGCTTGATGTCCTATATGTTACATGTTACACGTCTACATACACACGTCACACTCTGTCTCTACATGCGGACATAATAAAGTTTGTGCAGAAAGTGGCCAAAGGAAATGTGTCGAGATAGGCTCATAACGGAAATGAATATAACCGGAAATGGGTCGTTTCATTTGAAAATGAATGTTTTAATTAACTTTTTCTCACAATTCGCATGAAATTCGGTCAGTGCGACACTTGTTTTCTTTCTTCTAATGGCCCCTTAAAACTGCTTTAACTTTGGCAATCGCAGGAAATAATTGGGAAATGATAGTTGTGAAGCTTCAAAATTTTTATGCATCTTTTGTCCTCCTCAATGGAAATGGGGTGAATAAATTTTGGTTATCAGAAATAGTGCAAATATTCGTATTGAATTTGTAGTTGGCACTAGGAATGTTAAAATGGTATAACTTTATTGGTTCTGACTGTTTCATATGGGTGATTCCATTGGAACGGGTGTGACAATTTAGCTTAAATATCTATAAATATCTGTCATATTAATTGAGGGAGATTTTTACCATACTGCCAATTGAAAACGGCAGTTTAATCGAAATATTATTGCAGATATAAAGATGTCTTAGTGTTTTAAATATTGGATATATACAACAAACTAAAGCGTCACGGATGTGACCTTAGCTTTGAAGAAAATCTTGAGGTTTTATTTAGTTTCTTGAATTCGGTAATGTTCTTCCATTACATGCCTTTATTAATTTTTGCTAATCAAAAGAGTAGTTCATACACTTTCTTCTAAAGTATACGTTAGCGACATCTCTTTATGAATATAGGAAATATAGGATATTTAAATTGTAACGCCCGTGACATTTTGACGGAAATCCAGTTACACCACCAGCCTATATCTGGACTTATTGTTGTCATTATTTTTTTAAATATAATCAAAAATAGGTATTATGAGAAGTATAAACATAACGAATGTTTATGTTTTTGTTTTTGAAAATTAAAATTGATTTTTCGACATTTTGTCGAAAAAATGGTCATTTTACGTGGAATCATCCATATGTTAATAAGGAATGTTTAAAATGAAAAGATTTATATTTTTAAATTTAAAATTTCCGTTGGAAATCTCTACGATATTTTCGCAACAATAGCAACACCAAGTAGTGAAGGTTACTTATTTTTCGGATCCGTTTCTAATTATTTTTATAAAGGGATTGTAAAAAAATAAGTACTTCTACGCACACTTACAAAAAGTTGTGAAATAAGTACTTCCACGCACGCTTACGAAAAGTTTATAAATAAGTACTTCTAAACGAGTTGTAAAATAAATGGCATCAAGAAGATACAAAATAAGTCATTATTGATAACTAGCTAAATAATGTATTAACAATAATGGGCTTAATAAGTGATGAAAGCAAAATTTTTATTAAATTATATATTTTGTATTGACTTGTTTTTCTTTAAGCCTGAATGACTAAGCTGTGATAAAAACAGCACTGCTATTCTCTGACTCACCACAAAAATGAAGAAAACTAATTTTTAAAATCTGATGTTCTATGAAGTTTAACTTACCAATAACTACTTATTTAAACCATTATAGGGGCGTAACGAGCTGTTATTACTAGGTAATGCTAAAAATAATGAGGTGTCATTACCAAGTTTTTGCTGGGTCATGAAGTGAGTATAAAATAAAATTCACAACAATTGAAATGGCCTCAATTGTTGTGCGACCAACTCTTCAGGCTGTAATGAATAACACTGGAGAACAAATTTTTTTATTTTTGAAAATAATAAATTAAAAAAAGAATATGCGTGTATCGCCGTTTGGAAAGTTTACGTATTGTGGCCATTTTAGAGGGGAGTGAATATTTTCACCTTTTGCTCATTATTTTACTGAATCGTCAAAGGGAACCTTGTGATCCTTGCTTTTTAAGTATATGATATTCAGCAATATTACTTAAAACACTACGAGGAATATTTTTGTGGAACATTGTAACCCTCCATCTCATCAATGTATCTTTTGGGTCCCTTTTGTGAAAAAGGGTAGAAACACCCCTGGAACAGGGTTTTAACGGGTAAAAATGTTCTACAAAAATATTTTCCCTAATATTCTATTATAATAAACAAGTCTCTGAATAAACCAAAACTCCAAACTCAACCTAAATTCCAGAAATAAGTCAAAACCTAAAAATCATTTTAGGGTTAATTTCTTACTTTTTCCGAATTGGTACTAAACTGTTCCACAAAACTGTTTTTTACGATTTTTTTGGGCAAAATCAATGAAAAATTATCAAAATGATAATTTTTTAATTAAAACACAATAAAAAATAGGTAATGAAAAAATATTTTTTTAATTTTTTTGTAGTACCATCAGAAAAAATAAAAACATATATTTTTCCCATTACCTATTTTTTATTGTGTTTATACCTCCTGTCAAACAATTAATGAAAAATTATCATTTGGTGATTTTTTACTGAAATTCTTTGCCCGAAAAAAAATCGTAAAAAATAGAATCCAAAATGTCACCACATCCAAACTCACACTGTCTCTAAGAATCCAAGAATACTACTTTAAAATTTCAAAAAATGGATCATTTCGAAAATCAAAATAGAAGAAGTCAAAGAAGTACAAACTTTAAATAATATAATATATAAATAAGTATATAAATATAATATCTAATAATAAATAAATATAATAATAAATAATATGTATTTAAAGGAGTTGAAAGTTCCTTCAAAGCAAGTTATAGCACATTTCAATCTGTCAAGTATTTCAGGAGTTACAGGCGATTGAATGGACACACCTTTTGCAAAAAAATCTTATTTTTTTCACAGTTAAATTGGTAATAACTCGTGAATATTTTTTTATGTTTTCTTTTTTCAAAACAAAGGTCAAAAATCTTTCCGCTTGACATGGAATGACTCATATGTAAATTTGCAAACAATTAATATATATTTACGGCTCATGACAACATGGCAACACAATCACTATACTGAAGATCCACTTATAACCTGTGTGTATAGTTGAGTGTTTTCCTTGGCAAGCACAAAATTCAATGCGCCTCTAGCTGTAGCATACTTTCATCCTCATCCTAATATTATCAATTAGTTATTTTTTTAGTGTTTATTCAAAATTGTATTTAATAAAGTGTGATTTTTTAGCTATTATCTTTTTGGCAGCACTGGTTTAAAATGGAAAAATGGGATATAAATAGTACCAACCAAATGACCGCAGCTAGAGTCATGCAATTCGGAGTATACATCTTTACTTTCGTACTTTCAAGGGATGCAATGGTACAAGGGATAAAAATAGTACCAACTAAACGACTACAGCTAGAATGATGAAATTCTAATTTCGTAGAAACGTCAAGGGGGTAAAAATTGTACCAACCAAATGGCCGCAGCTGGAATCATGGAATTCGGTGTATACATTCCTCTGACTGCATAGACACGCAAAATAAAAAGTTTTTTCCAAATTCTTAATTTTTCTTTTACGGCAAAAATTGGTTGAATCAGGAAGTTAGGTTATTTTGCACTATGTACGTCTGATAATGGATTTTCAAAATTTGTACTTTTGGAATTAAAATAGAATGGAAATACAACCAACTGTAGCACCCACTATCTACCAATACTTCTGGTATTTAAGCTTTTTGAAAATATAAATATAGGAATATTTATTTTTTGATTTGAAATAAATAATGGTTTGAAATAATTAAAATATTACATTTATTTATAAAATTATTTCTTAAATATTTGCATTTGGTTTGGTTTGGCAATATTAAAAAAATTATATTTTCCTGTAATATTACTGAACTTCTACGAAAACCGATTACTTCTGTGGAATGCAATCCATGGTGGAGGGTATATAAAGTTAGAGCCGGCCGAACTTAACGCCGTTTTTACTTGTTTAATTTTCTTTATTTTTTCTGGAGAAATGCTAATATATAAAAAATTAATTAGAAATAAATTTTTTATTAATTAAAAAAAATACAAAATTCGTCCACTCCTCAGCTATGAGTAGAAGAGAGTATAAGAATACTCAATTTTAAAATTCTAAAAATTTATTTTTAAGCGCGGGTATGTTGTTGAAAAGTCGCTGCGAAGCCATCTGAGGAAACCTTTCACAGAGTGGAAATCATGATAGTGGTAGTCTGCAGCCAAGTAATAAATGTCACCATGCCATTTGTAAATAATTTTGCATTCTATAAATTATAGATGCAATATGGTATTGAGCCTACACAATATCCCAGTCCAAAGCGATATTTTCCTTCAAATACTCACGAACGAAAATTATTTTACGTAAAAATGTTCCACTTTATGGAGCCCAAAAAAACTGTTTATATGAAAAAATCTGCGAAATTTTCTTAGTTGGCTTATAAAGGGTGATTTTTTAAGAGCTTGATAACTTTTTTAAAAAAAAAAACGCATAAAATTTGCAAAATCTCATCGGTTCTTTATTTGAAACGTTAGATTGGTCCATGACATTTACTTTTTGAAGATAATTTCATTTAAATGTTGACCGCGGCTGCGTCTTAGGTGGTCCATCCGCTTAGTCCAATTTTGGCATTTCCACGTTTTTGAGTAACAGAGACCCAATTGGTGCGAACGGCGACGAATCGAAAATTGGTGGTCATCATTAACACTGGCCGATACAGCTGCGATATTTTCTTCAGTTCGCACTCTACGTAAGCGTGTTGGTGGTTTAATGTCCAACAATGTAAATTTGGTGCGAAATTTAGTCACAATAGCCCGAATAGCCGCTTCAGTGGGTCGATTAAACTGACCATAAAATGGAAGCGCGCAATGAACTTTCTTAACAGAGCACGCATTTTGATAATAAAATTCAATAATTTGCAAGCGTTGTTCGTTTGTAAGACGATTCATGATGAAATGTCAAAGCATACTGAGCATCTTTCTCTTTGACACCATGTCTGAAATCCCACGTGATCTGTCAAATACTAATGCATGAAAATCCTAACCTCAAAAAAATCACTCTTTATTACATTTAAAACTGTATCAAAAAAATAAATTTGATTTTTGTACATGAAATCGAGCAGTAGTTTCGGAGATGTCAGCAAAAAAGTAGAAATAATCATGTCTATTTACAGCTTTAAATTATTTTCTTTTCAAGTCGAAATATATTTAAATTTATTTTAAAAATGTATTTGAATTTTATTTATTTAAATAAAACTAAATAGTTACATTAACATAACACCTTACATGCGGTTCATGAATTTTTTGACATCTCTAATCTTTGACAACAACAATCAAATGTTTTTGTTGGTCTATCGCTTTTTTGAAGTAACAAATGACGAGAAGTAATTAATTATTCCAGCAATTATCAAGTTTTTTTTCTGTGTAGTTTTCAAATGAGCATTAATTAAAATAATTTATATGCATTTAAAAAAGTATTTGAGTTTCTGAATGTAGCAAGATTTAGCAGCCACCCTGTACTTAGAAATAGTAAATTCATTTTCCGGGGGAACCTTTTTATACACTCCACGAGAGTATTATGTCTTTGTGCATTTGTTTGTAACACCCAAAAGAAAGCGAGATAGACCCATTGTTAATTATACCGATCGACTTAGAATCACTTTTTGAATCGATTTAGCAATGTCCGTCCGTCCGTCTGTCTGTCTGTCTGTCCGTCCATCTATTCTTGTAATCACGATACAGGTCGCAATTGTAGTCAGAACCAATCGAAACTTTGCACAACGAAGTTTTTCGGCATAAGGACGAACACTATTTAATTTGAAGAAAATCGGTTCAGATTTAGATATAGTCCCAATACGAATTTCATTCCCGATTTGACTCTTTTCACTCTAGACACCAGATTTAACAGATTTAACAGATTTTCTTCAAATTTGGCAAAATATTTTATATTTCTAGTAGAAACACCCAGGATAAGAGTGACTCAGATCGGTTCAGATTTATATATAGCTCCCACACATATTGCACTCCCGATTTGACTTTTTCCAATCTATAAACTAAATATTTTAACAGATTTTCTTCTAATCTTACAAAATATCTTATATTTCAACTAGAAACACTCATGGTGAAAATGAATCAGATCGGTTCAGATGTAGATATAGTCCCCATACGAATTTCACTCCCGATTTGACTCTTTTCACTCTTGATACCGAATATTTTCACCGAATTTCTTCAAATTCAGCATAACACGTTATACTTGAACTGGAAGAACCTATTGTGTAAGTGGGTCACATCATTACATGTTTGGATTTAGCCCCGATACAAATATTCTTCTCGATTTGAGAAATTGGGTCAAGTCATGATTAGGAAACAAACAAATATTCTTCCATTTTTCACTTTTTTACCGAATTGAAAAGTATTCGGATAGAAAGTGGAGTGTATCATATAGTCGGCCCCGCCCGACTTTACCCCTTCCTTACTTGTTTTCTTTTAAATCCGCCTCAGGTATGTCTTTGTATTAATTGTACATCAATTGCTATCACGTTGAATAGTGAGCCTAAAAACGCAAAATCCAACGCACACAAAAATCACTTTAATGAACATCTTGTTACATTTCTATGAAGAGCATTTTTCATGATATTTTCAGCTCGTCCTTTTTTGTGTCTGTTTATGTTTTTAGGTCGAGATATTTAGGAAATACTTGAAAAGTATCTATTTCTAGGTCAGCTTTATGTTCATCGCAAAGAAATTAACAAATGTTTGTTGAATATTATTTCTATTGAAGGTCCAAATGAATAGATAAGGTTTGTAAAGGGGGAGCCCACTACCCTTCCTTAGAATGTTTTTTGCTTTTCCATTCATTCTCCTCAACAACCACCATCGCCAGTCGTCATCATATCTCCCGGCAAAAGTACGGCCACCATTGTTTTAGTCGTCAAAACCAGAACAGATTTCGTTGCTATTGTCTGCGTTTTATTGGCGCCTATAACAAAAATTCAAATGTGAATATTTGCCTAATTTATATATGCGCATATTTATTTATGTATGTCTATTGCACATACATATGCATATGTAAATACACTCGAAAAAAGGAGAGAAGACTATCTATCCTAACTCCTCGTAATTTACTCAGTCCCCAAGTCCACAAAATTGAGAAAAAATTAAATTTTTAAATTTTTTTATATATTTTTCTAAATATTTTTTAATATTTTTTTAATAATTTCATAACTTTTTTATTTTTATTATTTTTACATATTTTTTTAAATTATGTTTACATTTTTTTTAATATATATATTTTTTAAAGCTAGTAAATTATTTCGTTTCATTTATTTTTAAATATATTTATTTTTTTAAATATATTTAAATTTTTTAATAATTTCATAATTTTTAAATTATTTTTACATTATTTTTTAAATATTTTTTTTTATATTTTGTTAATTATTTATTTTTAAATAATTTCATAATTTTGTAATTATTTTTACATAATTTTTTAAATATTTTCTATATTTTGTTAAATATTTTTTATATTTTATTAAATATTTTTTCAATAATTTCACAATTTTTTAATTATTTTGACCTCATTTTTTATTTTTTACCTCATTTTTTATTTTTTTAATAATTTCATAATTTTGTAATTATTTTTACATCATTTTTTTAAGTATATATATTCTTTTAAATCTAGTAAAGTATTTCGTTTTATTAATTTTTACATATATTTTAATTTTTAAATACATTTATATTTTTTAATAATTTCACCATTTTTAAATTTTTAAATAAAATAAATAAATTAATTTTTTTTAATATTTTTTAAAAATTGTTTTTTTTTTGAAGATTTTTTTAATAACATATGTAAATACAATCGAAAAAGAGAGAAGATCACCCTCGTCATTTACTTAGTCCAAAATTGAGAAAACAATAGATTTATTAAATCATTTTTAAAATATATTTTAAATATTTTATTAACAATTTCAAAATTTTTAATTCTTTTTTAATTATTTTTACATATATTTTTTAATATTTTTAATTATTTTTACATATATTTTAATTATTTTTACATATTTTGTAGTTATGTTTACATATTTTTTATTTTTTTTATAAATGCTAATAAATTTTTTTCGTCTCATTTCTTTTTAAATTTATTTTAAACGCTATTTAAATATATTTAATTTTTTAATAATTTCATACTTTTTTAATAAATAATTATTTTCTTATTTTCTTTATATTTTGTTAATTATTTTTTTAATAATTTCATAATTTTTTGCTTATTTTTACACCATTTTTCATTTTTTTATATTTTGTTATTTTTTTTTAATATTTTTGTAATAATTTCATAATTTTGTAATTATTTTTACATAATATTTTTAAATATTAAAAAAACTAGAGACGTATTTCCTTTTATTTATTGTTAAATATATTTTGAACATTTTAAATATATTTTTTGGAAAAAAAATCTTGTGAAATATTACGATTTATTAATTTTTAAATATATTTTAACCTTTTTAAATATATTTCTATATTTTAAATATTTTTTAATACATTTCTATTTTTTAATAATTTCTATATAAGCTAGTAAATTATTTCGTCTCCTTTCTTTTTAAAAGTATTTCAAATATATTTCAATTTTTTAATAATTTCATAATTTTTTGCTTATTTTTACCCTATTTTTTATTTATTTATTTTTGTTAATTTTTTTAAATATTTTTGTAATAATTTCATAATTTTGTAATTATTTTTACATAATATGTTTAAATATTAAGAAAAACTAGTTAATTATTTCGTTTTATTTATTGTTAAATATATTTTGAACATTTTTAAAATATATTTTTATTTTTTAATGTTTTGAAATATATTTTTTTTGAAAAAAAAATCTTGTAAAGTATTTCGATTTATTATTTTTTAAATATATTTTAATAATTTTTTAAATAAATTTCTATTTTCTAATATTTTTTAATAATTTCACCATTTTGTAAATTATTTTTACCTAATTTTTATTAATATTTTTTAAAGTTTGTTTTTTTGAAGATTTTTAAAATAATTTCATATTTTTTAATATTTTTACATCATTTATTTTAATATTTATTTATTAATTATTATTATTATTTTTTATTTTGTATATATTTATTTATTTCTTATTATTATTTTAATCTAGTAAAGTATTTTGTTTTATTTATTTTTAAATATATTTTAATCATTTTTTCTATTTTTTTTTATTATTTTTAAATTTTTTTTAATTTAAAAAAAAATATTCTTTTTCTATTTTTTGATAGTCAGTTTCCTATAGAAGAAACCAAAATATCTATGCATAAATGTAATAATTTTATTCAAATCGATTTCTTGTATTTACATCCCTTGCTTTTTCTGAGTGTATCTATTCGCAGTGCGTTTCTGTTTTGCTCCCCATTTTATTTTAGTTGAAACATTTGTTTCCAAATGTAAATTCTAGGCGTTGTGATGTACTCACTCGTTGCCCCTGTGTTGCAAAGCGAAAAATATCATTTGCATATAAACGAAAAATGTTTCTATACTTTTTCGAGTAGCTTTTTTAATTGCAGCGTAAAAAAACATCATCAGCAACTACTGCTACTACAAAAAACAACTATTACTCAGCACAAGAAGAAAAAAATTGGTCAAGGTTTCCCCAAAATGGAAAATATGCAGATGATGACGAGCAAACCAACGAACGACCGAACGAACAAACTAACATGTTGACTCTATTCATTCGCATGCTATTTGAAATGGTTGGGTGTGAGAGAGGGAGGGAGGTGGATTCATTAAATCATATTCGGGTGAATAGAGACGGATGAACATGTGGCGTTGAATTTGGTTTTGTTTGGCCAAGTCACTTCGGACAATTTCAATGGAAGTTCTCCTTCAGAAATTCTATTCTTAGTTTTAAATACAAACAAATAAGAAATTGAACATAGATTTGTTCAATTTCAATAAATAATATATGTTTGCGGATCGTTTTTCACTCGATGATGAAGAAATTCTCATATTGACTTGAAATTGTGTAAGGTCTTGTTGGGACAAAAAATAAACATTTGCCCGCGAGCGGTATTAAATGAGATGTTTTGCTAGCAATTTTCTAATGAGTTATTAGTAAGTCATTATTTATTAATTATAAGTAATCACAAGAGTAATGGGATGCCATTACCTTGTATTGCAAATGGCAATGAGGTATACTGGCCAGGTTTTTGCCATAAATTTTGAAATGCTTTATTGGTAAGTCATTATTTATTAATTAAAAGCAATCATGAGAGTAATGAGATCTCATTGCCTGATATTGCGAAGGACAATGAGGTATACTTGCCATGTTTTTGTTACAAATTTGTAATGACTTATTAGTAAGTCATAATTTATTAATTACAAGTAATCGTGAGGGTAATGAGTTGTCATTGGATGGTACTAAGGTGGTAATGAGTAGTTCTTGGTAGTATAGTATACTCGAGCTATATTGAAAATAAATTATTTTAAGAAAATAAAAAAATATTTATATGTTTGCCTTACGTTAATATATTATATTTTTCTCTTTTCAGGTAAGCTTCCGTTTATTCATTAATTTGATATTTGTTCGATGAAAAATTCATAATAGTTTTTCTCTTAATGGAAAAGGTAAGCAATAGATATGAGTAGTACCAATACCCCAAATCACCTAAAATGTAAGAGGTTATGTGACGCACTTAAAGCAAGAGAATCATAAATAACATCAAAGTCGAACTGAGATAAATAAATTTATAATTGTAAGGATTTTTCGTTTACCCTATGGAATTTAATTAGCATTCATATAAATATGATTGACATAAATACCATGCCAAGCGGTGCGATATTTGAACTTACTGGATTGTATTGTTTCGTGAATTCGTGTATATATCTATATACAGGGTGGCTGATGAATGACCCTACATTAAGAAACTCAAATAATTCTTTGTTTAATTCATATAAATTATTTTTTCTTTGTTCATTTGACAACTGATATATGTTTATTAAACCTTTTTAACGCGTTTTAAAAATAATAGAATTTAAATGAAATCCATAGTCGTTATTCATTACTTCCTGTAGAGTTTCAGTAAGAATGGTCTAATTGCTGTTCGAATGCATTTATTTTATAAACTTCCTGTTGAAATAACCCCACAAGAAAAAAAGTAGGTGCAGTGAGTTCGGGAGATTTTGGGGGCCAACGAAATGTCGAGTTTCTAGAAATCAGCTTATTGGGGAACTTTCGCAGCAATTCTCTCATAGCAGTACCTGGCTATGTGACAAGACGCATCATCCCGTTGAAAACACACAGTGTTGAAAGGGCTTCACTTTCGTTGCAGTTCTGCAAAGAAAAACTCATTTAACAGCAGTATTAAGTAGCATGTAGCAGAATTCATCAGCCACCCTGTATATAAAAGAGTTGCGTTACTGACTGACTGACTGACTGACTTATCATTGACCAGCCCCCAGACCAAACGGCTGAAGCCAGGGTCATGAAATTTTCAGCGTAGTTCCAAAATTTGACGTAGACGTCGACTAAGAAAGGGTTTTACGAAATTCGTACTTTTAGGGGGTAAAATTGGACAAAAAGGGATAAACATCGAACCTTCGTCCTGACTAAACGGCAGTAGCTAGAAACATGAAATTGCAATGACCATGTAGACGAACTACATATAGGGATTTTTCGAAATTTATACTTTTAAGGGAGGAAAGAGACAAAAAGGGATAAAAATGGTACCAATTTAAGTATTGCAGCTATATTCGTGAAAATCGGTATCTACATTTCTCTGCCATCGTAGACTTGCAACATAAATTGGTTTTTCGAAATTTGTACTTATACGGGGTGAGGGGGACAAAAAGGGATAAAAATGGTACCAACTAAAGTATTACAGCTAGAATCGTGAAATTTGGTGTGTAAATTCCTCTGACAACATAGAAGCGCAATTCTAAATTGATTTTTCGAAATTTGTACATATTGGGGGTGAGCGGGACAAAAAGGGATAAAAAAAGTACCAACTAAAGTATTGCAGTGAAATTGGGAGTGTAAATTCCTCTGACAACGTAGAAGCGCGTTCTAAATGGATTTTTTCGAAATTTGTACATATAGGGAGTGAGCAAGATAAAAAGGGATAAAAATAGTACTAACTAAAGTATTGCAGCTATAGTGGTGAAATTTCAAGTGTAAATTCCACTGGCAACGTAGAAGCGCAATCTAACGCAATCAACTAAAATATTGCATCTGTAGTCATCAAATTTAGTGTGTAAATTCCTCTGACAACATAGACTTGCAACATGAATGGATTTTTCGAACTTTTACTTTTAGGGGGCGAGCGGGACAACAAGTGTACCAACTTTAGTACTACAGCTAGAATCGTGAAATTTAGTACGTAAATTCCTCCGACCATGAAATTTGTTCTTATAAGGTGTGAGCGGTATAAAAATGGCACACACTAAAGTATTATAGCTAGAATCGGGAAATATATCCACCAAGAGAAAATATGTAGGTAAATACTATCCAAAAACAGAGACGAATAAAACTAATAACAAATTACTGGCTTTTTCGCGTGCGATGCAGCGGATACTGCCAGTTCTTCTCATAAAAATAAAATTCATAATGGAATTATCATTTTTATGAATTTTCACAGAAATATTGGCTAATGTTGCAATCAATATTTTGGTAAAAAACGTAAAAATAGAACCCATTATTTCACCTCTTCTAAACTCCAACAGTCCGTCCGTCTGGGTCGCAATTGTAGCCAGAACCAAATGAAACTTTGCACAACGAAGTTTTACGGGATAAGGATGAACGCTATTTATTTTGAAAAAAATCGGTTCAGATTTAGATATAGCCCCATACGAATTTCACTCCCGATTTGGCTCTTTTCACTCTAGATACCACATATTTTTACAGATTGGCAAAACATCTTATATTTAACCTAGAAAAACCTGTGGTGAAAATAGGTCAGATCGGTTCAGATTTAGATATAGCCCCCATACGAATTTCACTCCCGATTTGGCTTTTTCCGCTCTAGAAACCACTTATTTTATCCGATTTATACCTGTGGTGAAAATAGGTCAGATCGGTTCAGATTTATATATTGCTCCCACTCAAATTTCGCTCCCTATTAAGAGACCTCTTAAAGAGACCTCAGGATAATCTCCCCTTTACATTGTAAATGTAATATGGATCGACTTTTCTCTATTTACTTTGATATTCCTTTTGTGAAGCCAATTATCGATTAGATTTAACTCGGTTTGGAAAGATGCTAAAGATTCAATTGCTGACGTGTTATGCCGTATCGTCCGCATATGTAGCTATTTTTATATCTTCTATAGATGCAAAATGGTCTTGAGGAAAATATCCCAAATATTGATTACACACCAAAATAAAACAAACAAATAATTTCAATAATTTTCAAAATAAAAATATCTTCTTGGTGTGTACAAAAATTACAGAAGTATTAATGCTACGAGACACTTCTTCTAAGGGCCGTCAACATTTCGTTGTCAGGAGTCCAAAATCTTCTTCCTTTAAAATAGTAAATTTTGCGACACAAAGTTCTCAAAACTTAGACGACATCGTTGATAACAGTCAGAAAAATTGCATTCCTAAATCTGAGTAAATCTAAATAGTCCAATTTCGTTCAGCAATTTTACGACAATTAACTTAAAATTTCCTTAAGAGAAATGCAATGAACTATGTATGAGTACAGCTTCCTTATTTCAAAGTAAAAAAATTCATTTACGAGAAATAAGGTAGTAAATTTACGTTAAAACGTGTCTTAGGTTCTAGAAAAGAAAATAATGAAGAAAATTTTTATATGAAAAACGTCACATTTAGGAAATTTTTGCTTCAAAATGTGTTTATTACTTTTTATTAAGTAAATGTGTACTTATATTTAAATTTATGTCAAATTCTTCATACATTCAAATATCAATGAACTTATAATAAAACGCTTCACTGTGTTTAGAAAATACTTGAGCAGTAGTGTAAGACGCAAATCTCGTTCATTTGCCGAGACTTTCTTCTTAAATACTTCAAATATTATTCTAAGCAATCACTGCGAACGCGACAGCCTAACCCCCGCAGCAGTCATGGATTCAGATTCAGATTTTATTTATTCCAAAAACTTAAACAATTGAGTATAATCTTACGACTAACATTTGTACCTAATTTCTAGCGTATATAGTAATACATTTCTAGAACTATGTAGCTAATACTTATACTATGTTGCAGCGTACTGCAAAATTTCCATAATACATTCTTATCGCTATACATGTATATTCTCCCAAAAAAGGAACAAGAAAAAGGGAGTTACTTAACATTTTTGTTTTTAACTTACGAACTAATACTTATTTCTAAAAATACTATTTACAATACTTAAAATCTAGAAAGTTATTGATTGGTGTTGTACACCAAATCAGCCATATCCAAGGAACCTAACCGCATGTGATAAACAGGAGCCTATCATCCCTAAACAGAAGACCTTCCCTATCTAAGCTCAGAATACTGGCCGGCGGCCTGTAATTGTAATTGTCCGGCGATAGTCTCTGCAGACTGTTTTCATACAGTAGACTGTCCTTAACCAGTCCGTTTTCTAGAAAGGAAGCCTTTTCTAGAAACTTGATTGCACTCCTCATGAGGAATACATCAATCCTATCAAAATCTATGGGGTCATAGATGGTCCTGGCAACGGTTGTCGCCATGAACCATCTGGATGTCTGCAGGTCATAAGCAAAAGCAGGACACCAGAATCCTCCTTTCCCAGATTCTAAGTCTTTCCATTTGGTGGGAATAAATCACATACCAAACTGGAAAGGCGTTAGAGATCATGGGCCTTATGATCTGTTTATAGATCAATAGTTTGATTCTAACATCTAGACCACCCGTACATCGCAAAACGTGCAGATAACTCCAGCAGCAATCATGGAGTAATAGCTCAACTCTTTATGGCAGAGGTATCATAAAACGTTTGAGAATTATTTCATTTTGTTATTTTTTATATGAGTTTTGGATACTCTGAGCAAAATACTTCAAATATTATTCTAAGCAATCACTTTGAACGTGACAGCCTAACCCCCGCAGCAATCATGGAGTAATAGCTCAACTCTTTATGGCAGAAGTACCATAAAACGTTTGATAATTATTTCATTTGGTTATTTTTTATATGAGTTTTGCATACTCAGAGCAAAATATTTTTAATTATTTATTATTCATTATTTTCCTCGGGTTTAAATAAATTGTGAACGTATTCTAAGTAAACTTTTCCTTATAAGAAATAAAATGTTACTATGGCTGAGTAAAAATTTATTTAGTTAGAGAAAACATTTCAGAAAATTTTCCTCAGGATGAGTACAAATGTACTTGCTTTGTTTTTTAATCCAAATTTAATAAATTTTTATGCAGGTTTTTTGATATAAAAGCATCAACATTTTTTTGCAATATTGGCCTGGTCAGATACATTACAATCCACCAAAATTATATGCAAAATCATATATTAAACGGATGGTTATAATTGCATCTATACAACCAATTTTATGTTAACATATTTTGCATATCGCTGTGTTATACCAACATGAATAAAAAATGTGATTTACATACAAAATTCGCTGTCGAGTTGTTATTGACATATATTTTTTTTGCTTTTCGTCTATATTTTTATTACAAAACAAAGATTGGACCCAGTCATGTCTCCCTGGCTCATAATTCGTGAATATCCCTGCCTTGTTTTTTCGCTCTTTCCTTCCAGGTAAATCTTACTTGTGCCTGTCCACACATCCTCCTCATGAATATGTATGGCTTTTAGCTCTCCCCTACAAATTATCGTATTTTTCCATTTTTTAATTATCCGCCATAAATAATAAATAACTTCCCTTGGTTTATAAAACGCAAACACTTGGTTTTGATTGATTTTCAAGATTGGTTTAGAGTGCTTTCCAAACACACACTCGAACATATGCCCTCCTCCTCCAACAAGTACGATCAACGGACGACCCAGTCTCAAGGGGGACGTTTTCATCTGGTCTCTTAGTCTTATTCCTCAAGGAATGGCGAACCAATTGAGTAGTATATAAACACCCCTTATTTTGTAAACACCGCCAGCAAACAACAACAATAACAACAGGAAACTAACAAACAACAACGAAGGGCAGAGAAGAGAATACATATTAAGAAAGTTTTTAATAAAATTAAGTTTGGCAAATTACTTTGTAAATTTGTTTGTCTATTGCTTGAGAGTGCATACTTCGTTTGCACAAAGTAAATGAATGTGTGTATAGGGGCTGACCTGGCAGGGCCTTGTATTTGAGAGGCCTTTCTTTATGTCTCATATATGTCAGTACAGGGCCTAATAATGCCGCCAGCCCAAAATCCACACAGTCACTCGTTGTGGAAAAAAATCAGCTTTTTGCTCAAGTTTTAGGACACTTTTCCTAAACCAAAATTGGAATTTTAGCAAAAATTTTATAAAAAAAATTATCCATATTTTTTTTTTGAAAATTCTGGTTGATTTAGTAAAAAAGTCGTAAAAAATGGAAGCCATCATTTCACCACTTTCAAACTCACAAAGTCGGTTAAAAAGACACTTAAGAACACTGCTTCAAAATTTCAACAAAATGGATTAATGTTATCATTTCGAAAATCAAAATAAAAGAAATAAAATTATAAAAACTTTAATGTTTAAAAAGTAATTGATGTAACTTCAAAACAAGATATAGCACATTAAAATCGATCCAGAGTTTCAGGAGCTACAGGCGATTGAATGAACACACCTTCTTCAAAAAATCATATTTTTCACCATAAATTTGGTCATAACCCGTGAACAAATTTTTATTTTTTTTTTCAAAAATACATATACAATATTTTTATGAGAAGAATACATACACAAACTTCCAAAACAATCGCAGCTTTCGAGGTCAGAAATCGTACCGCATGGCATGGAATGACTCATATGGACTAACGCACAGAGGTCAAATTAACTTCAATCATCGGAAATTTATTAAATTGTTTAAATTTAAATTTATTATTGTTAAAGTAAAGATTTTTTATTTTGTCAAAAAATTAAATTAGGCAAGGGCCTAACATTGAAAATCGGTCATTTGGGTATATTTTATAAATTAGCCATTTATTTTATTTATTTTATTTATATTTTAATTATTTTATTTATTTTATTTATTTTATTTATTTTATTTATTTTATTTATTTTATTTATTTTATTTATTTTATTTATTTTATTTATTTTATTTATTTTATTTATTTTATTTATTTTATTTATTTTATTTATTTTATTTATTTTATTTATTTTATTTATTTTATTTATTTTATTTATTTTATTTATTTTATTTATTTTATTTATTTTATTTATTTTATTTATTTTATTTATTTTATTTATTTTATTTATTTTATTTATTTTATTTATTTTATTTATTTTATTTATTTTATTTATTTTATTTATTTTATTTATTTTATTTATTTTATTTATTTTATTTATTTTATTTATTTTATTTATTTTATTTATTTTATTTATTTTATTTATTTTATTTATTTTATTTATTTTATTTATTTTATTTATTTTATTTATTTTATTTATTTTATTTATTTCATTTATTTTATTTATTTTATTTATTTTATTTATTTTATTTATTTTATTTATTTTATTTATTTTATTTATTTTATTTATTTTATTTATTTTATTTATTTTATTTATTTTATTTATTTTATTTATTTTATTTATTTTATTTATTTTATTTATTTTATTTATTTTATTTATTTTATTTATTTTATTTATTTTATTTATTTTATTTATTTCATTTATTTTATTTATTTTATTTATTTTATTTATTTTATTTATTTTATTTATTTTATTTATTTTATTTATTTTATTTATTTTATTTATTTTATTTATTTTATTTATTTTATTTATTTATGTGTTTATTTTATTTATTTTATTTATTTTATTTATTTTATTTATTTTATTTATTTTATTTATTTTATTTATTTTATTTATTTTATTTATTTTATTTATTTTATTTATTTTATTTATTTTATTTATTTTATTTATTTTATTTATTTTATTTATTTTATTTATTTTATTTATTTTATTTATTTTATTTATTTTATTTATTTTATTTATTTTATTTATTTTATTTATTTTATTTATTTTATTTATTTTATTTATTTTATTTATTTTATTTATTTTATTTATTTTATTTATTTTATTTATTTTATTTATTTTATTTATTTTATTTATTTTATTTATTTTATTTATTTTATTTATTTTATTTATTTTATTTATTTTATTTATTTTATTTATTTTATTTATTTTATTTATTTTATTTATTTTATTTATTTTATTTATTTTATTTATTTTATTTATTTTATTTATTTTATTTATTTTATTTATTTTATTTATTTTATTTATTTTATTTATTTTATTTATTTTATTTATTTTATTTATTTTATTTATTTTATTTATTTTATTTTGTTTTATTTATTTTATATATTTTATTATATTTTATTTTGTTTTATTTATTTTATTTATATTTTATTTATTTCTTTTATTTTATATATTTTATTTGTTTTATTTATTTTCTTATTATATTTTTATTTTCGTATTACAGATTTTATACCTTTTTGAGACTTTGAAAATTGAAAAAGCTTAACTTCTGTGTTCGGCTTTATCCAACTGCTTCTTCTCATACATTTTAAAAACGTTTGCTCTAAAATTTATTTTATAAGAAGTAGTGGTTGCTTAGCTTTGTTATGGCGACAAAACTTCGTTTTTGTCAAACAAAGTTTGTTTGTAAAAAATCTCTTAAAAACACCCTTTTTGAAAAAATGACGTTGACCAACATATCTTTATCTCCTTTAAAAGGCTTTAAAGAATATGGAAAGTTATCCGATTTTGCAGGATAACACTTGGCTCCACGAAATTGCATCCTTAGAAGATACGAAATATATGCCAAATATAGTTTGTTTGTAATAAATAGCTAAACAAAATACCCTTGTTTGAAAAAATTTATGATGTGGACCAACATAACTTTTAGCATTTTAAAGCATTTGTAGAATAAAATAAATAAAAAAAAGAAAAAATAATAAATATTTCTTTGTTAAAAATCCAAATTGGAACTGATATTTTATTTAGATCTATTCTATTTACAGCTTTCTTTTATTCGCTGACTTATAGTGAATTCTGAAGTAGAATATTTTAGAATATTCTAGAATACAGTTTTGTCGGACAGTTTAGCACCAATTCGAAAAATGTACGAAGTTAACCCTAAAATGAATATTAAGTTTTGGTGTATTCAGAGACTTGTAGTAGAATTTTATGGCAAATATTTTTGTAGAATATTTTGACCCGTTTAACTCCCTGCTTTAGGTGTGGTTTTTACTCTTTTTGACAAAAGGGACCAAAAAGACTCCTATATTGGAGAGCTAGAGAGTTAAGTAATATTGTTGAACACATTCTATACTTAAAATGTAAGGATCACAGAGTATCCTATGCCGATTCATCATAGGAGGTATTTTTGTAACCTTTTTCCCAAAATGGACCAAAAAGACCCCTATATTGAGGAGCTAAAGGGATAAGATGTTACACCAAAATCTTTCTCATAGAGTTTCAAGTAATATTACTGAACACATCTATACTTAAAGTGCAAGGATCATAGGGTTTCCAATACCGATTCATTATAATAATGTGTAAAAGGGGGGTATTGACCCCCCCTCAACTACAATAGTTAAACTTTCAAAACGCTGATACACGTATATTCTTCTTTTTACCCTCTTTATTCCATTGTCAGAACCTTGTTATTTTCGAAAAAGTTTCCACAGTATAATCAAAAGAGCTAAAAGAAAATAATAATAAATAATTTCTTGTTTAAATACCCAAATTGGTACTGATCTTTTATTTATATCTATTATATCTACAACATTCTTTTGTTCGCTGACTTATAGTGAAATTTGACGCAGAGTATTTTTTCCATTCGCACCACCAACCTGAAATTCAGTTTTGTGTGACAATTCGAAAAAATACGAAATTAACCCTAAAATGAATAATAAGGTGTATTCATTAAACAATTGTTTTAGGGGTTTTTTACCCTTTGCTCATCGGATGTGTTCATGTTCACTTCGTTGACACACTTTGCAGCTCAGTTTGCTACAGTTTTTTTTGTTTTTCTTTTGCTTCCATCTACATCTATTTTGCCATTTGCTAGCGAACGTAAAACTTGCTTCTTTAAGACAGACTAAACACGAAATCCCCAAAAAAATAAGGAAGGAAGGATGGATGGATGCAAGAGAATGAGATAGTTTTGTTGTTATCTCTCCATCTATTCATAGTCATAAAATAGACAATAAAGACCCCTTTATTGAGGAGCTAGGAGGTTAAAAAGTTCCACCAAAATATTCCTGTGTTTTAAGTAATTTTGCTCAACACATCCTATACTTAAAATGTAATCATCACAGGGTTTCCTATGTCGATTCATCATAGCAGGTATTTTTTACCTATCGAGCAGCTAGAGGGTTAAAATGTTCCACAAAAATATTCCTGGTAGTGTTTAAGAAATATTGTTAAACACATCCTATACTAAAAGAGTAACAGGGTTTCCTATGTTGATTTATCATAGGAGGTATTTTTTATAATTTTTCACAAAAGGGACCAACAAGACCTCTATATTGAGGAACTAGAGAGTTCTAATGTTCCGCAAAAATGTTCCTCGTAGTGTTCTAAGTAATATTGCTGAACATATGCCATATTTAAAATATAAGGATCACACGGTTTCCTATACAGATTCATCATAAGAATGTTATCAATCTATTTTGATGATATATTAACAATGAAAATCGAGCAATCTGTTATATTTTAAAAACTTTTATATGAGAGAGATATTTTTCTTTTAACTTTCCTTGGGAGCCCATCTGGAAGGCCTTACCTTCCTCCTTTCATCACAGGAGGAACTCCACAGGAATGTGTGTATGTGTATATATGTATACCTCTATGTTCTTTCATAGACATACTTGTGCGCTTACTTGAACATAAAATTAAAACTTTTTTCATAAGATTGTTGTTGCGAAAAAATCTTAAGACTTCCGCCATTTCCAGTCATCCAGGCAAATCGGGCTGCGAGCTGTCAGTCAGACACATCCACACACTCTGATGTAAAATTATTAGATCGCTGTCGTCTGACGCACCCCATAATTTATGGAGCTCCCAGAGATATGAATGCGGCTGATTGTCTGTCTGTCTGTCCGTCTGTGTGTTTGTCTTCCCTGCTATCTATCTATCTAACTATACATCCAACCATTCAGTCAGTCACTCAGTCATTCGTTCGTTCGTTTATGCTTTCATCCCAAGTACTTGTATCTTCCTTTTGCTCTCCCTCCTCCTCGGATTATTAGGAGCATTTCAATGCGTACGCGAGCCAGCTTGCAATGGAGTGGAGTGGAGTGCAAGTATCGTAACGACCTCCTGGCTGCCACTATCTCACCATTCCATCTATCACTCGCTCACCCACCCGCCCAGCACTGGGATGTGAATAGCAATTAAAAATCCTCTATTTTATGACTATGAAGAGATGGAGCGATAGCAACAAAACTATCTCATTCTCTTGCATCCATCCATCCATCCTTCCTTCCTTCTTTTTTTTGTGGATTTCGTGTTTAGTCTGTCTTAAAGAAGCAAGTTTTACGTTCGCTAGCAAATGACAATAAAATGAAGATGTAGTTGGAAGCAAAAGAAAAATTAAAACAAAAAAACTGTAGCAAACTGAGCTGCAAAGTGTGTCAACGAAGTGAACATGAACACATCCGATGAGCAATTAAATTGCCTGGATTAGTAGTTCCGGTTCGATGGTGGCCATGTTCTATTGTCTGCGTTTCTTACTCTGGTCCTACTCAGCCCAGGTTTCTGGAAAAAATCTTAATACGTGAATATGGAAGTTAGGCAAGTATTTAAGGTAGAATACATAGAAAATTTGTATTGGGAGGGAGGAATGTCTAAAGTCGGTCGTAGAGAAAGTACAAATGTGTATAATAGCAAAAGTACAAATATGTAGAGATACTGCTCCTGCTTGCATGGGTGGTGTACCTCAATTAGTTTAAGAGATATTTGAGTTACACAACACAATTTTTTCCCCTTTTGCATTTTCTTGCCTATTCCTACGAATCGCCATAGGAAACCGTGTGATCCTTACATTTTAAGTATATTATGCATACAGCAATATTACTTAAAACACTGCGGGGGACATTTTTGTGGAACATTTTAACTCTCTAGCTCCTCAATATAGGGGTCTTTTCGGGTAGTTTTGTGCAAAAAGGTAAAAAACACCTCTTATGATAAATCGGAATGGGAAATCCTGTGATCCTTACATTTTATGTATAGGGTGTGTTCAGCAATATTAATTCAAACACCACGAGCAACATTTTTGTGGAACATTTTTACCTTCTATTTCCTTAATATAAGGGTCATTTTGGTCCCTTTTGTAAAAAAACAAAAAAATACTTCCTATGATGCATCGACGTCTGAAACTTTGTGATCCTTACATTTTATGTATAGGATGTGTTCAGCAATATTACCTAAAACACTACGAGGAACATTTTTGTGGAACATTTTAACCCTCTAGCTCCTCAATATAGGGGTCTTTTTGGTCACTTTTGTGCAGAAAAGGTAAAAAACACCTCATTTATGAATAGCCATAGGTAACCGTGTGATTCTTACATTTTAAGTATATTATGCATTCAGCAATATTAATTAGAACACCGCGGGGGACATTTTTGTGGAACATTTTAACTCTCTAGCTCCTCAATATAGGGGTCTCTTCGAGTAGTTTTGTGCAAAAAGGTAAAAAAACACCTCTTTTTATGAATCGGCATAAGAAAACCCTGTGATCCTTACATCCTTACAGCAATAATACTTAAAAGACCACGAGCAAAATACGTGTGGAACATTTTAACCTTCTAGTTCCTAAATAGAAGATTAATTTTGATCCCTTTTCTAAAAAGGGTAAAAATAAAAAATACCTCCTAGGATGAATCGACATCAGAAACTTTGTGAGCCTTACATTTTAAGTATAGGATGTGTTCAGCAATATTACTTAAAACACTACAAGGAACATTTTTGTGGAACATTTTAACCCTCTAGCTCTTCAATATAGGCGTCTCTTCGGGTAGTTTTGTGCAAAAAGGTAAAAACACCTCTTTTTATGAATCGGCATAGGAAACCCTGTGATCCTTACATTTTAAGTATAGGGTGTGTTCAGCCATAATACTTAAAACACTACGAGCAACATTTTAATCTTCTAGTTCCGCAATATAATGGTCATTTTGGTGCCTTTTGTAAAAAAGGTAAAAACAAAAAAATACTTCCTATGATGCATCGACGTCTGAAACTTTGCGATCCTTACATTTTAAGTATAGGATGTGTTTAGCAATATTACTTAAAACACTACGAGGAATATTTTTGTGGAACATTTTAACCCTCTAGCTCTTCAATATAGGGGTCTTTTGGTCACTTTTGTGCAAAAGCGTAAAAAACAATTCTTATGATGAATCGGCATAGGAAACCCTGTGATCCTTACATTTTAAGTATAGGATGTGTTCGGCAATATTAATTCAAACACCACGAGCAACATTTTTGTGGAACATTTTAACCTTCTATTTCCTCAATATAAGGGTCAATTTGGTCCCTTTTGTAAAAAAGGTAAAACAAAAAAATACTTCCTATGATGCATCGACGTCTGAAACTTTGTGATCCTTACATTTTAAGTATGGGATGTGTTCAGCAATATTACTTAAAACGTTACGAGGAACATTTTTGTGGAACATTTTAACCCTCTAGCTCCTCAATATACTGGTCTTTTTGGTTCATTTTCTGCTAAAGGGTAAAAAAACACCCCACAATTCACTTTCGAGCACTTTACCAACGACATGCAGCCACATTTATGCCTGGCTGGTAATGTCAGTGTTTGACGAAGAAGAATTTAGAAACTCGTTTCTTTAAATAATATTTGTGTGTTTTTTTTTTTGTTTCTTTAATATTAGTCACCAACTCTTCTTAAAACTTCAAATTGCTTAACATGCAAGTATATCTGTTTAGTTTGACAGCCCGTCCATTCCTGTTCCTCCCAACCAGTCCAAAGTTATGAAACATTATGACTTATTTCTCTTTCACCACAATCCCAACAAGAGCGACAACAAATCATTGGCAAAAACTGGTGATATTTTGTTGGCCACAAAATTTTCTCGTTGCATATTTTGTTTTGTGCTGAGATAAGCGTTCCGGTTTTATGACACATTCCATGCCGCCAATCCTCTTTGCATTCACTCTAACCACCTCCCCCCCCCCCCCTCACCTCCTCCACAACAACAAAATATTATCATTTGGGCAATTATGAAATCAATGTGGAATTGGAAATGTTTTTCGATTTGCATGTTGGTCAACACAAAACCAAACTTAAGTAATTTGCAACAGAGAATTAACTTTGCTTAAATCCTTTTTTCCACAGTTCAGCTGAATGCAAAAGAGAAGAAAAAAAAAAACAATTTACAAAATTCAATAAATAAAGAAAAACTTTGATTTGTGGTTTGGAAACCACAAATCAGAGAAATCAAAGTGAGATCAGTTCAGTTCAGTTCAGTCAGACCCAGACCAGTGGAAACAAAATGTTAACCACAAGAGTGTTCGCCTCAATCACGTATGCATTCATTCATTCATCCATTCCTTCGTTCATTCATTCACTCAGGCAGTCAGTCAGTTATTCCCTGGAATCAATGGTTTATGCTTATTTTCTGTGTAAGGGCGGGGTGTATGGTGGGGTCGGAAAAACAAAAACACCTAAACATTCCTCTGATAATCATACAATTGTAAGGTATTCATTCCACTGGACATTGACGTGAGAACATGCACACACACACACCTAGATAGTACAAACCTATGTATATATATATGTATACTTAACAGGCACAGTAGTTCGATGTCTGCACATATTGCATTTCACTAAGAAGTCACAATTTCTTTGGCCAGTTGAATTGACTGGTCTATATGGGGAACTAATTTTCCTTCAAAAAGTTGGTTGTTCAGAGCGCTTTATGGTATGTAGCTCTGTTCTGTTCGAAAACCACATCCCATTGAAATGATGAGCAATTATATCAGCGCCAATCTCATTGGAGAAGTAATGATCAACGATTCCACCGTTGTCTCGTTAATCACTTCTGGGTTATCTTCCTTCCAAATGCTACAATATAGCTTATTGACATGTCCATTGAACCAAAAATGAGCCTCATCAATGAAGAGAATATTGCCACAAAACAGTGGGTTGACTTGCAGTTGATTTGGTGCCCATTAACCCTACTTTATTCGTTCGATATTTTATTCGCAATGAAATGACAGACCAATCTAGGCAAAAACAAGTAACTTTATATACCCTCCACCATGGAGTGCATTCCACTGAGGCTGTCGATTTTCGTAGAAATGCAGTAACATTACAGGAAAATTTAATTTTTTAAATATAGCCAAAGCAAAACAAATAAAAATATTGAAAAAAAATATAAAATTATTTTTTAAATATAAATTCGGATAAGTTCGGGAAACGATAGCTATAAATAAGGACGACTATGAATTAAAAATTAAAACTATTCTCGGGGACATATGTACATAGTATATAGACGACTTAAACGTGATCCAACAACCAACAATACATTAGTGGCCAGTTTATTCAACATGAATCTTATAAGCATCAATGAGAAGATCAAATTAAAAAACAGAACAGCTGTGGCACCAAGACTTTATGGACTTCCGAAGATACACAAAGAAGACAGCCCATTACGACCAATTTGTTTCTCAATTAATTCTAATTCACCATCTTACGGACTCTGTAAATATATCGTCGATATTTTAAAGAACTTGACAAAGAATTCTCCCTATAACGTTAAAGACACAATAGACTTCAAATCAAAAATCTACAACACCTATATTGATGACGACGAAATCCTTATATCCTTTGACGTGGTGTCCTTATTCCCCAGCATTCATTGACTCATTGACAATTGAAATAAAATGGGAACAAATAGAGAATTTTACAAAAAACACCAAAGGACTTATCTCTAAAAATATTAACTTTCTGCATCAAGGACACCAGATATTTCAAATATAATGTCTACATTTATGAGCAAAGAAAAGGAATGCCAATGGGCTCTCCAGCTTCCCCTGTGGTTGCTGATATCATCATGGAAGAATTATTAGACCCTTCAATAGAATTGGAATTTTAGTAAAAAAATCTAAATATTTTGAATTTTATTTTAAAAAATAGCATTGGAAGTGTAGAAACTAACAGTAAGAAGCAACAAAACATCGAAAGTTGGCTTAGGTCTTGAACTTTTGATATCACAATTGGTCTTGGAGTTTTCTTTATTTTTTATATAATACTAGCTGAACCCCCGCCCGCTTCGCCAGGCAAAAAACAAACAGTAAAATTAAAATCAGCTTTCATATTGGGTTTTCTCGTGATGGGGGTAATATATGTACCAATTATAATCAAGGTACTTCCCCGAGATACTAAAGAAATGGATATATTCCATGGAGAACATTAAAGAACAGAACGTTACGGCGAATAAAGGAAGAAATGTCAAAACTCAAATAGATTTTTGGTAGAACGTGATTGTCCTCCGTCCCATTACCAAAATAAAAAACTTCATTCGTAAGAAGAAATTACTTAATCGAATAGCTGGAATTCGAATATACTAAAGGGTGATTTTTTAAGAGCTTGATAACTTTTTTTTTAAAAAAAACGCATAAAATTTGCAAAATCTCATCGGTTCTTTATTTGAAACGTTAGATTGGTCCATGACATTTACTTTTTGAAGATAATTTCATTTAAATGTTGACCGCGGCTGCGTCTTAGGTGGTCCATTCGGAAAGTCCAATTTTGGGCAACTTTTTCGAGCATTTCGGCCGGAATAGCCCGAATTTCTTCGGAAATGTTGTCTTCCAAAGCTGGAATAGTTGCTGGCTTATTTCTGTAGACTTTAGACTTGACGTAGCCCCACAAATAGACTTGACGTAGCCCTACAAAAAAATAGTCTAAAGGCGTCAAATCGCATGATCTTGGTGGCCAACTTACCGGTCCATTTCTTGAGATGAATTGTTCTCCGAAGTTTTCCCTCAAAATGGCCATAGAATCGCGAGCTGTGTGGCATGTAGCGCCATCTTGTTGAAACCACATGTCAACCAAGTTCAGTTCTTCCATTTTTGGCAACAAAAAGTTTGTTAGCATCGAACGATAGCGATCGCCATTCACCCAGAGTTACAAGCCGAACCATAATTATCGGCGGCGGCGGCGCTGTTCAAAATGGGTCGGCGGCGGCGGCTTTCGGCTGATTTGTCGGCTCGTTCTGTCATTCGATCACCCCTATTTATTTGACAATTTTGGGAAAATGGAAGGAATAATTTGTATTGTTTTTTAACACCCTTTCTTTTATTCAATATATATATTATAGTTCAATATTCGTTAATATTAGCCAATGTTCCCATAATTTAATAATATTATCCCATACAATTATTTTTTGGAAGTGGGAATCCATTCTCAAAATTTATAATATGGATGAATTTAATAAATATTTTTGCAATCACAGCTTTTCGTGTGAGGCATATTTGACCAGATATCTTGAATATCATAATCTTTCCAATGAATGATAATACTACACCTACTTTGACATACTAAAGAAGCACAATAGAGAAGCTGTTGTTTAATAAGGCCGTTTTTCTTTAAGCCAGGAGAAGAAGCTGCGATAACAAAAACGTTAATAAAAATTTAATTTTTTACCCAAAATAAAAAATGAATTGTCTGCAACAACAATATAAATATTTGTATCAAAACAAATTAAAAAAAAAAAAAAAAAAAAAAAATTCTGTTGACTTTTTCGGATAATTATCCATGCTAAGTCCAATATTTTTAACATAAAATATTATTGTTAAAATTTGTTTTTATTGGTATTGCTGTTGGTGATAAGTTTAAAAAAATATTTTGAGTTAAATTTTAAGTTTTTATTTGGTTTTTTCTTATCACAGCTTAGTTATCCAGTCTTAAAGAAAAACAGCCTTATTGTTATTTATAGGAACACATGGCCACTCGTACTGGAATTGACTTATATAAATGCGACTTTCAAATCAAAATACAATCATTCAACTTTCTCTAGACGTCATCATATGTGGGATACTAAATTCAAAGAAAGGTCAATATATTTCACAGTAGTAGGTTGTCTAAGTCGACAGTTATATTTTCTTTTGTAATTTTAAGTGGGTTGTATATTTTGGTAGTAAGATTTGACTGAGTTAGAACTCCGTCAAATCTCAGCGGCGTGGTTGAAGTCGATATGAGTCGATGAAATCGGCGGCGTGTTGTAGTCGATTTGAGCCGACGAAATAGGCGGCGGCGCGGCTCGTGCAGATCCATGCGGCGGCGGCGGCTTGTCGGCTTAAAATCGGTCGGCTTGTATCTCTGCATTCACCTTAACGTTGCGTCCAACAGCATCTTTGAAAAAATACGGTCCAATGATTCCACCAGCGTACAAACCACACCAAACAGTGCATTTTTCGGGATGCATGGGCAGTTCTTGAACGGCTTCTGGTTTCTCTTCACTCCAAATGCGGCAATTTTGTTTATTTACGTAGCCATTCAACCAGAAATGAGCCTCATCGCTGAACAAAATTTGTCGATAAAAAAGCGGATTTTCTGCCAACTTTTCTAGGGCCCATTCACTGAAAATTCGACGTTGTGGCAGATCGTTTGGCTTCAGTTCTTGCACGAGCTGTATTTTATACGGTTTTACACCAAGATCTTTGCGTAAAATCTTCCATGTGGTCGAATAACACAAACCCAATTGCTGCGAACGGCGACGAATCGACATTTCACGGTCTTCAGCAACACTCTCAGAAACAGACGCAATATTCTCTTCTGTACGCACTGTACGCATTCGTGTGGTTGGTTTAATGTCCAATAAAGTAAACTGAGTGCGAAACTTGGTCACAATCGCATTAATTGTTTGCTCACTTGGTCGATTATGTAGACCATAAATCGGACGTAAAGCGCGAAACACATTTCGAACCGAACACTGATTTTGGTAATAAAATTCAATGATTTGCAAGCGTTGCTCGTTAGTAAGTCTATTCATGATGAAATGTCAAAGCATACTGAGCATCTTTCTCTTTGACAACATGTCTGAAATCCCACGTGATCTGTCAAATACTAATGCATGAAAATCCTAACCTCAAAAAAATCACTCTTTATATTCAAAACACATAGAATCAAATCGTTCACTAATCAAACAACACAAAAACTAAATAAATCATCGGCATATGACGAATGGATATTTTTTTTTTTTTTGTAACCTTTCTTTACTATTGTGCTAAGAAATTCCAAAGAAACCGTGTAGATTTACAAAATTCAAATCAAAATTTTCCCATCTTTGAAATTTCGCCCATTTGTATATATTGTCTAAGCAGGTTACTAAATTAACTAAATTAACTCACACAACAGTTTAGGAGTCTCGGTGTCGAATATACTGTAAAACAGGATTTTCTTTTCGTATGGGAAGGGTCACGGCCACTCCGCCCATATCGATGTCGAATATACTCTAAAACATGTTTTAATTTCGTATGGGAATGGACACGCCCACTTTTCGCCCATCTTTGCACAGCTATTTACACTGGAGCTACTCACGCAAAATTTCAGCACTCTAGGTGTCTATATTCGATAA
This sequence comes from Polietes domitor, assembly GCA_947397865.1. NCBI lineage: Eukaryota > Metazoa > Arthropoda > Insecta > Diptera > Muscidae > Polietes > Polietes domitor. Next base: position 70,259,374 of record OX377622.1, read on the forward strand.
TAGGTTTTAACTTCGTATGGGAGGTGTCACGCCCACTTTTCCAATACCGCCCATTGTTGGCACAATTACGCACATTGATGTACTGACAGAAAATTTCAGTATTGTAGCTGTCATAGAACTGAATATATTCCATAATAGGTTTTAACTTCGTATGGGAGAACTGAATTTATTCGAAAAATTAACTTTTAACTTAGTATGCGAGGTGCCACGCCCACTTTTCCATTACCGCCCATTTTTGGCACAACTACGCACATTGATGCTAGATGCACTTACACAAAATTTCAGCACTTTAGGTGTCATAGAACTGAATATATTCGATAATAGGTTTTAACTTCGTACGGGAGGTGCCACGCCCACTTTTCCAATATCGCCCATATTTGGCACAATTACGCACATTGACAATTAGTGAACTTTCATAAAAATTCAAGACTCTAGCTGCAACAGTACTCCGAATATGCTAATTTATAAAAAAACGAATAAATCCCCAATTTGTGTGGGAGGTTCCACGCCCACTGAAAATATCAAAAATTTATATAGCCTATTTTCACCACCGGTTCAACATGACCGGTTCAAGAAGATCGGTCCAGTAGTTTAGGCTGCTATAAAGAACAAACAAACAAGCACAGATTCATTTTTATACTCTCCACGAGAATATTATGTCTTTGTGCATTTGTTTGTAACGCCCAAAAGGAAGGGAGGTAGACCCATTGTTAATTATACCGATCGGCTTAGAATCACTTTCTGAGTCGATTTAGTCCGTCTGTCCATCTATTGTTGTAATCACGATACAGGTCGCAATTGTAGCCAGAACCAAACGAAACTTTGCACAACGAAGTTTTTCGGGACAAGGACGAACGCTATTTAATTTGAAGAAAATCGGTTCAGATTGAGATATAGCCCCATACGAATTTCACTCCCGATTAGACCCTTTTCACTCTAGAATCCACATATTTCAACAGATTTTCTTCAAAATCAAATTATATTTCAATTGGAAATACTTGTGGTAAAAATGGATCACATCGGTTCAGATTTATATATAGCTCTCATACAAATTTCGTTCCCCCAGAATCCGCGTATTTTCAGAGAATTTCTTAAAATTGAGCATAACACGTTATACTTCAACTAGAATAACTTATTGTGAAAGTTAGTCACTTCATTCCAGGTTTGGATATTTGTATCGGGGCTACAAATATTATTCTCGATTTGACAAATTGGACCAGTTCATATTAGCCTGTGATTAGGAAACATACAAAAAATTTCCCCGTTTTCACTTTTTTACTGAATTGAATTGTATTCCGATAGAAAGTGGAGTGGAGTCATATAGTCGGCCCCGCCCGACTTTAGCCTTTCCTTACTTGTTATATATATAGATAGTTGAAGAAGTGACCACTGTGCTTCGTATGAATGTATGTTGATCTTGGATTCTGAAACATTTGCTGGCTGGTCGTGCATGCATGCATGGTGGTTACCAATAATGCCGCCGGTGCTTATTTTCCACATAATCGGACATACAAACCTATAAACCCCAGCCAGGCAGCAGCAGCAACAACAACAACAATGGCAACAATAACAATTCCAGCAACTACTTGTCTTATCTGTATTTAAAAGCCGTAAATTCTTTCAAGTTTTACGTTTATACCAGACCACATATGTGTGTGTTCGAAAACATACTTCATGCACATATCTCGGTACATAACTAAGTACATATATATATGAACGTATGTATATATAAACCTTTTGTGTATTAAACGTGTTTCCATTTAATTTCGTCTACTTAAGTGCAAGAACTTCAGCATTTAAGTTTTGTTTTTTTTTTCTTTCTTTTTCGTTGCCACTTTCTTTCGTTTTATAGGCCATGAAATGGAATTCCGAAAAAACTGAAATCCTCAAAATGTGTTTGTAAAAAGGTCTTAAGAAAAGACCATCGTTGGCGAAGATTTTTTCCTAGGTCTTTTTCTGTTTTCGGTTTTCAGTTTCGATCGAAAATCGAATTCGTCTTTGCATGACATTCCTCGACAAAAATTAAGTCGTTTAAATCTTTACATTTGTTTTTTTTTTTTCTGTGGTCTCCTCTTTGTGGCGTTATTGGTTGTTGTGGTCTTGCGTGACAGTGGCGCATTCATATACAGCGTTTTTTTTCTAGAGCGTTTTCACACACTTTTCTTTGGAGTTGTGGTCTCGTAAAGTGTCGTAGTTGTTGTTGTTTAACAATTACTGAGTTTGAAACCTACTAAAGAATGCAATCGGCGACGTTTTGTGTGTGTGTGTGATTTATTTGAAAATGAAAATAAACATCAACAGTTTATTTTGTATGAATGACTGCGGTGGGCCACCTTGGTTTGGGTGGTCTGTCGGAATCTAGTGCCGAAGAGAAAATCTAATAAAAAAATTCGAACCTTGTATGTAAATTTGCAAAAATGTAAATATTTATACGGCTTATAAACGCGGAACGCCACTGATGAGTTATCCCCACACAGGATATGAAATACGTATATGGCCAAAATGTGTGGCTCTCCTCCTTTCCATTACCAAAAACTTGCAGAACGCACCCTATACCTAACAAATATTTTTTTCTATTTGAAAAAAAGTGGTGGCAACTTGAACCCCCCTTAATACACGTCTAGAGTATTTCATGTGAAACGATCATTTGACTCTTCTCTCCGATTTTTATGAAAATTTCCAAATATATAAGAGGCGAATAAAGATGAATTTTACGATTTAAAAAAAATGATGTTGTAGACACTAGGTTGGATCGAAAATAAAATAGTGTTGTCATAAGGTAAATTTAACATTCGCCAAACCACGGCCAAAGGTTTAAGTGCATATTTTTTTGAGTTGGAAGAGCCGTATTTATACCAAAGTTGTATGGACAAAAGAAGAAAACCAAAGAGAAAAACTCCAAAAAAAAAAAAAACAACTACAAAAATGTAGTCACTGAACCCAAATATATTTTTGAATTTTGATTTTATAAAGAGTGATTTTTTTGAGGTTAGGATTTTCATGCATTAGTATTTGACAGATCACGTGGGATTTCAGACATGGTGTCAAAGAGAAAGATGCTCAGTATGCTTTGACATTTCATCATGAATAGACTTACTAACGAGCAACGCTTGCAAATCATTGAATTTTATTATCAAAATGCGTGCTCTGTTAAGAACGTTCAGAAAGAAAGAAATTGTGTTCAGCGACGAAGCTCATTTTTGGCTCAATGGGTACGTAAATAGGCAGAATTGTCGATTTTGGAGTGAATATCAGCCAGAAGCATTGCAAGAGCTACCAATGCATCCAGAAAAAGTCACAGTTTGGTGCGGTTTATGGGCTGGTGGCATCATTGGACCGTACTTCTTCAAAGATGATGCGAATCGTAACGTAACTGTGAATGGTGAGCGCTACCGTGAGATGATATCCAACTTTTTTTTGCCCAAAATGGAAGAACTGAACTTGGTTGACATGTGGTTTCAACAAGATGGCGCTACATGCCACACAGCTCGCGATTCTATGGCCATTTTGAGGGAAAACTTCGGAGAACAATTCATCTCAAGAAATGGACCGGTAAGTTGGCCACCAAGATCATGCGATTTGACGCCTTTAGACTATTTTTTGTGGGGCTACGTCAAGTCTAAAGTCTACAGAAATAAGCCAGCAACTATTCCAGCTTTGGAAGACAACATTTCCGAAGAAATTCGGGCTATTCCGGCCGAAATGCTCGAAAAAGTTGCCCAAAATTGGACTTTCCGAATGGACCACCTAAGACGCAGCCGCGGTCAACATTTAAATGAAATTATCTTCAAAAAGTAAATGTCATGGACCAATCTAACGTTTCAAATAAAGAACCGATGAGATTTTGCAAATTTTATGCGTTTTTTTTTTAAAAAAAAGTTATCAAGCTCTTAAAAAATCATTATTGATTTTATAGTTATCAATGTTTGAAAAAATGAAAATCCCACGCGGGTGGGTTTTGGGTGTGCGAAGGTTAAGTAATTTTTAACTTGTTTGTAGGACAAATATATTTTTATTCTCTAATTTCAAGAGAATTTCTTTTAGTTTTAGAAAAATTGTCAAATCTCAAGAACAATATTTTTTATAAATTTTTTCTTATTTAATTTGATAAAAAAAAAAATGTTGAAAATTTTCCACATGTGTACTTCCAAGTTTAATAAATATGAATTTCTTGATTTTCAAAAAAATAATAGAAATTGTAAACACTAGGGTGGATCGAAAAAAAGTATTTTGTCATAAGATAAATAAGAAATTATAATTTTTTTGTAGCCTGAGGTATATATATGCAGTTGCGGTCAAAATAATAGCAGCGCACCACAGCTTAATTTCCACATATTTATTTGTGTGATAATTTTTTATTGCTACTTCTGCATTAAGTGCTGCACAAACACAAAATAATTGTTTATTTGGTGATATGATTTTAATTACTTAAGAAACTTCACATTTATTGGATTATTCGATAATTTGGACCGCTCAAAATAATAGCAGTGTTCAAAAAAACTCATGAAAAAGGATTTTTATCTCAATTTTTCAATTCGATTTGATGTTATAAGTAAGATATTATGAAATTTGCACTACTTCTGAAATGTTATTGTTTTATTTTTCTTCATAAGTAAATTTTCAAGAGATTTTCCTTTCATTTTACAGAAAATTGTCAAATCCTAAACAATATTTCTTTATTATTTTTTCTCTTATTTATTTTGGCGAATAATTTATTTAATTATTTTTGTTTTGATGAAATTTTCTTAATTTGTATATTTCGAATAAAATCGATTTTCACAAAAATTTTCGACACTAGGGTGGACCAAAAAAAATAATTTTTGGCATAAGATATTTTTTTTTTAACTTTTTGTGCAAAAGGTAATATATATAAGTATATATATATATATATTAGAATGGGTCACGAAAATAAATTGCAGCGGTTACCCCCCCCCCCAGGAAATGAAGATTGGATTTTTTAATGATGATCTGCAAAATATTTGGTCACTGGATCTAGTCATCTGTGATCTAAACGCTCCTGAAAACACCTCTAAAACTCACGTTTTTCCCGTGTAATTTTCTTTATGTTGGATTTTTGTCAAAATTTTTTTTCTGGTTTAATAGACCATTGGAAGCGCTTGGAATAACTTTTTTTTATTCTTGTCTTATTATTGGACTTTTATATTGATTATTTTGCAAATTATTTTTCTAGTTTTACAGAAAATTGTCAAATCTTTACAAAATATTTTTTCTTTATTATTTTTTAAACAAAAGAAAGGCTAAAGTCGGGCGGGGCCGACTATATGATACACTCCACTTTCTATCGGAATACAATTCAATTCATTAAAAAAGTGAAAACGGGAAGAATTTTTGTATGATTCCTAATCATAGGCTAATATGACCTGATCTAATTTGTCAAATCGAAATGAATATTTGTATCGGTGCTATATCCAAACATGGAATGAAGTTACTAACTTTCACAATAAGTTATGCTCAATTTGAAGAAATTCGGTGAAAATTCGTGGTTTCTGGGGCGGAAAAAGTATATCCGCGAGCGAACCGATTTGACCCATTTGCACCATGGCTGTTTATAAAGGGTGATTTTTTAAGAGCTTGATAACTTTAAAAAAAAAAAAACGCATAAAATTTGCAAAATCTCATCGGTTCTTTATTTGAAACGTTAGATTGGTCCATGACATTTACTTTTTGAAGATAATTTCATTTAAATGTTGACCGCGGCTGCGTCTTAGGTGGTCCATTCGGAAAGTCCAATTTTGGGCAACTTTTTCGAGCATTTCGGCCGGAATAGCCCGAATTTCTTCGGAAATGTTGTCTTCCAAAGCTGGAATAGTTGCTGGCTTATTTCTGTAGACTTTAGACTTGACGTAGCCCCACAAAAAATAGTCTAAAGGCGTCAAATCGCATGATCTTGGTGGCCAACTTACCGGTCCATTTCTTGAGATGAATTGTTCTCCGAAGTTTTCCCTCAAAATGGCCATAGAATCGCGAGCTGTGTGGCATGTAGCGCCATCTTGTTGAAACCACATGTCAACCAAGTTCAGTTCTTCCATTTTTGGCAACAAAAAGTTTGTTAGCATCGAACGATAGCGATCGCCATTCACCGTAACGTTGCGTCCAACAGCATCTTTGAAAAAATACGGTCCAATGATTCCACCAGCGTACAAACCACACCAAACAGTGCATTTTTCGGGATGCATGGGCAGTTCTTGAACGGCTTCTGGTTGCTCTTCACTCCAAATGCGGCAATTTTGTTTATTTACGTAGCCATTCAACCAGAAATGAGCCTCATCGCTGAACAAAATTTGTCGATAAAAAATTTCGAACCGAACACTGATTTTGGTAATAAAATTCAATGATTTGCAAGCGTTGCTCGTTAGTAAGTCTATTCATGATGAAATGTCAAAGCATACTGAGCATCTTTCTCTTTGACACCATGTCTGAAATTCCACGTGATCTGTCAAATACTAATGCATGAAAATCCTAACCTCAAAAAAATCACTCTTTAGTACTAATATATGATATTTCGCCTAATTTGAAGAGGATCTGTTAAAATATGTGGTTTCTAGAGCAGAAAAAGTTGAATTGGGAGCGAAAATTTAATGGAAGCTATATATAAATCTGAACCGATCTAAAACATTTTTACCACAGGTGTTTATACTTGAAATATAAGATGTTTTGCCAATTTTGAAGAAAATCTGTTGTATTTAGATTGAAAGAGTCAAATCGGGAGTGAAATTCGTATGGGGGCTATATCTAAATCTGAACCGATTTTCTTCAAATTAAATAGCTTTCGTCCTTGTCCCGAAAAACTTCGTTGTGCAAAGTTTCATTTAGTTTTGTGTACAATTGCGACCTGTATCGTCATTACAATAATACAATAATAGATGGACAGACAGACGGACATTGCTAAATCGATTCAAAAAGTGACTCTAAGTCGATCGGTATAATTAACAATGGGTCTAAATCCCTTCATTTTGGGTGTTACAAACAAATGCACAAAGACATAATACTCTCGTGTAGTGTATAAATATATACCTTCGATTTCAGTAAAATAAATATTCAGCTAAGATAGGGTTCGGGTTCAAAATTAAAAAAATCAAATAATTAATAATCAAATAATTAATAAAAATTAATAATTAAAATCAATAATTAAATTAAAAAAGTGAAATATACAAAAATTAAAATAATAAAAATAAATAGAAAATTCAAACATAGAAAAATAAAAATTTAAAACATAAATCAATAAACAAAGATTTAAAAATTAAAATTAAAAAAATAAATAAAAATATGAAAATATAAAATTCAAAAATAAATAATTATAAAATACAAAATTTACAAATTAAAAAATAAAAAACTAAAAAATACGATCTGAAATATTTAAATGTTTAGAAATATAACTGATAATTACAATTGAATAATTGAGATAAATAAAAAATTAAATGATAGAAAATATAAATATAAAAAATTAAATTATAAAAAAACATAAAAGTTTTAAGAAAATAAAAAATCTGAAAATATAAAAATCAAAAAATTTAAAAGTAGAAAAAAAAAATAAAAAAATAGAAAACAGAAAAATTAAAAAATAACAAATAACAAATAATATCTTTAATATTTAAATGTATAAAATATAATTAATTAACCAATGAAATATTTTGCATTTAAATGTAATTAAATTAAGAAATTAAAACATAAAAAAACAATAATAACAAAATAGAAAATTCCAACATAGAAAAAATAGATAATTAAAACATTAATAATAATAAAATATAAAATATTTTAAATTAAAAAAAAATAAAAAAATCTGAAAATAGAAAATTTAAAAATAAAAAGTTATAAAATTATAAAATACAGAATTTACAAATTAAAAAATAGGATCTGAAATATTTAAATGTATAGAAATATAATTACCAATTACAATTGAATAAATAAGGTAAATAATAAATAAATACAAAATGCTAAAATGACAAACAATTTAAAATTTATATATAAAAAATTAAATCATTAATAAAAATAAAACACGCAAAAATAAAAATACTTAAGAAAATTTACCTTACTTCTTCAATTGTAATTATTAATTATATTTCTATACATTTATATATTTCTGATCCAATTTTTGTTTGTAAATTTTGTATTTAATAATATTATATGTTTTTATTTTCAGTTTTGTTGTTTGTTTTTAATTTTTAAAATGTTTAATGTTTTATTATTATGTTATTATTATTATGTTTTATTATTATTAACGTTTTTGTTTTCTATGTTTGAATTTTCTATTTTGTTATTATTGTATTTTTTGTTTTATTTTTTAATTTAATTACGTTTAAATGAAAAATAATTCATTATATTATATTTTATACATTTAAATATTAACGATATTATTTTTTGTTTTATATTTTTTAATTTTTCTATTTTTTGTTTTTTAATTTTATATTTTTTACTTGTTTTTTTTTTTAATTTTATATTTTCAGATTTTTTTTATTTTTTTTAAGAATTTAGATGTTTTATTTCTGATCCAATTTTTGTTTGTAAATTTTGTATTTTATAATATTATATTTTTTATTTTTATTTTCAGTTTTGTTATTTTTTTTTTAATTTTTTAAATGTGCAATGTTTTATTATTATGTTATTATTATTATGTTTTATTATTATTAACGTTTTTGTTTTCTATGTTTGAATTTTCTATTTAGCGATTATTGTTTTTTGTTTTATTTTTTAATTTAATTATGTTTAAATAAAAAATAATACATTATATTATATTTTATACATTCAAATATTAAATATTAACGATATTATTTTTTGTTTCATATTTTTTAATTTTCCTATTTTGGTTTTTTAATTTTATATTTTCAGATATTTTTATTTTTTTTAAGAATTTTGATGTTTTATTATTTTATTTTTTAATGATTTAATTTTTTATATTTGAATCTTATTTTTTTTGTTATTTGAACATATTTTATTTATCTTAATTACTCAATTGTAATTATTAATTATATTTCTATACATTTAAATATTTCAGATCCTATTTTTTAATTTGTAAATTTTGTATTTTTGTTTTTGAATTTTCATACCACAAAAAAGTTACAATGCAGCTTTATTCGCCATACAGAAATGAACATATTTGGAAAATTTAATCAAAATCGGAGAGAAGAGAAAACATTTGTGTAGTCCTTTCGCCGAATCTTGTTATTATTTAAAATTTCGATTGAGATATGTCTCTCTTCATAAATACAACAATTTCTATCATAAAAAATTCAAACACACAATAATATTGTGGCCTGAATGGTAAAAACTATTTGATTATGTGACGCATTGCGTTTTTGTTTAGCATGCCACACTCATGCACATTCATATCTGTTTAATACTGTCTTACCAATTCCCCAAATCTTATCAGCCCATTCCAACAGTTCTCGGAAATAGCATGATTTAATAATCTGACGTATGTATCTGCGGTCTAGCTTCTGACTCTTCACTAATTGATTCATCCATTGATAGCCTGTCTGCCAGTGCATTGTCAGAAGAAGCAGAAAAAAGAGTCATATAACTCTTTGCCCCTGTTGCATGCTATTCGAGCATTTTGTTTGTTATTCGACTTCTCTTTTTCAAGATTAATTTATTTTTACAGAAAATATGTTGATGTCACATTTTCTGTTTTTTTTTCTTCTTCTCTTGTTTCATTGAGTTGAGGAAAAAAAGTAGCGCCGAAGAATAACCATTCCATTCGAGCAATGTCGCGACAATTCTAGACGTGCTGTTGTCACGATGGAATGTTCGGTGGAACTACACCAAATAATTCATGATCATGTTGATGATGATTCACCCGGTCGGTGAGTTGTTTAGCTTCGATAGATGGTGTCATTTGAATAATGAAAATTATTTATTTTATTAATCATCCTAAGATTTATGTGCGGTGTGGTTGTGTTGTTGTTGTTATTGTTGTTCAGTGTTCACACTGAATTTGTAATGTCGTGATGTCGCATAAGTACGTGTTTTTCGAAAGTAATTTAATGACGTTTTTCTTTCTTGTTTTCTTGGTCAACAGCAATTAGTCAGTCCAAGCGACCAATGATGGCATTATTCTTGAAACATGCAAAGAAAGCATTGCTTCGCTTGCAATTGTAGCTGGGAATTTAGTTAAAGAAACCTTGGTGTGAACCATACCTCTGGTGATTCAATGGTGGGTTTTCTCAGCGTTTAGGTGGGAGGGGAAAACACTTTCTTCGTTCTTTTGTCTGGTATCTCACATTCCTTCGTTTAGTTCGTCTCTATCGTCCTTTTTTGCGGATTTATGCCATCACAAAAGCCTCGAGGATCAAGCAACACAAAACCTTGATATCATCTGTACTAAATCTAAATGTCAGTATCATGCCACAACCTAAATGACACAATACTCCCTTGAATGTTTTTACCATGCACAGTGGGTGCAACTCAATAACTTTATTTATTTTTTTTCCATTTTTTTTTCTTTGATTTTGAACATTTTTGTATTCGAATTCAACAACTGTACCGACTGAGAAATTGTGTTTGGAAGATTAGTTGTGCCCTGTTGTTGGCATGAAATTGAGCCATTTTACTGGAGCCTATCAGTTATTTCAGTCTTCAGAAATAGCCAAAATGACGAAAATAACTCCGACAAAAAATTACAAAAATAAAAAAGTAATAAAAAATAAATTTGAAAAAAAAAAAATAAATTTGAAAAAAAAAAAAAATAAAAAAGTAACAAAAAATTAATATCGAGAAAAAATTAAAAAAAAAAAAATAAAAATTACAGATAATAATAACTAATTAATTAAATTAAATAAAAAATGATTTTTTCGTCATTTTGTAATTTTTGTGCACTTTTTTGCTATTAAATAGGCGGAAACTAGCGAGGGTCAGAATTAAAATCCAAATAATTATTAAAACTCTATTTGCCGAAGGTTTGGAGCAGCAAATTCTGCTCGGTTAACTTGCACGTAATGAACATTATTTTTGGAATTGGTCTGATTGTTGAGGAGTTGCTTTGCCTACCTTCTTCTCGGCTCTTGCTCAATTGAAGAAATATAATTTGAGAGAAAATAATAATAATTATTCCGAAGCAGACGATGTAAGAAAATAATTTTTTCGTGCAACATAAAAAAAATAAATATATAAAATAAAAATATAAAAAATTAAACAGAAAAAATAAAAAAAAGCAAATTAAAAAAATACTGTAATAAAATTAATAAATATAAATATCGAATTTAAAAAATAAATTAGGAAAAGTGTAAAATAACAATATCATTGATTGGGATATTGTCCTGGCTCAAAACTATTTTGTATCTATATTTAATAAAATGCAAATTTATTTACAAATGGGGCATGGTGACATTTATTACTTGGCTGCAGACTACCACGATCATGATTTCGACCATGTCAAAAGTCTTTTCAAGTGGCTTCGCAGCGACTTTTCAACATCAAACCCGGCCTCTATAAGGAGATGATTCTCACAAACGAACGAGAATCACAACTCACTCGCCGAATTTGCGTTTAAAAAATCGCACCAAGTAATAAAGCACACATGCCATCTTGCAGGCATCTCATTGAGTTGCATATGTAAGTATGTGTATATGCAGGTATAGTTACCGAGCAATACATCTGCCGTGCCAACGCTCATTTGTTTTAGTTTTTTTTTCGTTTGCACGACAATATCAGTTCAAATCAAATATTGATAACAGACCAAACAAATACAAACGAAAAAACTTAAAAAAAATAATATCATATCTTTTTTGTGCTTAACACGCTTAAATGCATACCACATTTTGCATGAAATAAAATGAAAAAATAAAATAATATGTAAAAATATAGTAAAATATTTAGAAATAAATACAAATGTATACTAAAATGAATTATATATATTGAATTTTAATAATACATTAAAAATAAAGAAAAAACATTTAAAATATTAAATTAAGCTAAAACGCTTACAAAATACTTTTGACATATAACAACTGTAAACACAGCATGTATGGTACTGCAAGTGGTACAAAAATGAACAAAATAAAAATAACGAAAAATAAATAATGTGTAAAAATAATTAAAATAATAAAAGATCACTATTTTACGAGCAATGAATATATAAATATATATATGAAAGAATATATATATATATGAAAATATGAAATATATGAAAATAAAATAATATCTATTTCATGATAATAAAATAATTAAAAAAATAAAAGAAATAGTAAAAATAATATCCGTATTTTTTTTAATTTTTCGTGCTTATCAGGCTAAAATAAATAAAAATGTGGCACATATGGCTGCAAACACAGCGTGCAGTATCATCAAAATCTACGAATATGAAGACTTTTTGAATTTTTGAAATAGTAATAAATATTGGAAATACATAATAATAGCAATTATTAATAGTATATAGAAAGAACATTACATAATAACGAAATAAAATATATTTTAATACTTTTTCTAGCTACATAAAATGTATTGCCGGAAAAAAACATATAAAAATCAAAATAAAACAATAAATATATACTAAATATATAATATATTAAATAAATAATAATAATAAATAAATATTAAATTAAAAAAATTAAGAAATGTTGTTTAAAATTAATTTTCTTGCACAACATGCTTAGAAGTTTATCGCATTTGGTTGCTATAAAGGCAGCTGTTGTTGTACCATCAAAAGATGATGACATTTTTAAAAATTAAAAATAACAAAAAACGAAAACATATTGTACTTCAAATAAAAATAAAATAATTTAGAAAAAATAAATAAAAATATTTAGAAAAAAATATTTTGGGGGACGTTAAAAATAAAAACGGAAAAAAACGAAAAATATACAATATACAAAATATCCGGAAAATAAATAAATTTAAAGTATAGAAAAATATTCCCTGCGAAGCGGTCACACAAGTTTTGGCTCTTCTCACTAATTTTGATTGAAATGTTCCGTTTATCGTAAACTATGAAACTGTAATCGAAAATAAAGTCATAAGGTATTTTAAAAATATATTTAATTATATTTTATGTTTAATTTACTAAAAAATTTATCAAATCTTTAGTATTATTATTATTTATAAAATGTACATCTTCAAATTATTTAAAATATATTTTCTTAATAGTTCATAGTGTCATTAAGACGCTCCATAAGCTTCATGGAGGAGTTTTAAATTCAAAAGACATCATTTGAAATTCAAAACTTATTAGTTAAAAAATTATTCCATTTGAAATTCAAAAATGCAAGCAAAGCAAATGTATATTAGGTGGGGCAGAATATATTTATCCATTTTTTTGTTTGCATTTTTGAATTTCAAATGGAATAATATTTTAATTAATAAGTTTTGAATTTCAAATGATGCCTTTTGAATTTCAAACGGTATCTTTTGGATTACAAATGACGTGTTTTGAATTTCAATTGATATTTTTTGAATTAAAAAAAATACAAATCAAGAAGAAAATTAAAAAATAATTTACTTTGTAATTTTTCGTGCTTAGGATTCTAAAATACATAGAAAATATCGTACACATGGAATAAATCAGTTCTAAAGACAGCATCGTGCGGCATAAAATTATACAAAAAATTGCGAAATTAAATAAGATAAAATTAAAAATAAAACATATTATATATTATGCAATAAAAAACAAATAATTTGGAAAAATAAATTAAAATATTTATAATTTTTTTCATTATTGCGAGCTAAAATGAAGTTTTAAACCAAAGTTATATTATTTTATGGTACAATTTATTTCTGTTTATAGTTTATTCGAAAACTCGCAAATAGTTCCAACAAAATTTTCTTTTTTGAGAAGTTTCTATGAGTTTTGAAAAGAATTGTTTTTTTTTATTCAAAAGAGGTCTCGCAACTTATTTTTAGAATTTTGGCCGCACACATTTTTAAATTGCTTCATTTAAACGCGTTAAAAATAAAAATGCATAAATATAGAGTTGTCAGACCAAAAAAACAGAGGATGGCTTCTATTTCCAAAAATGGAAAAGAAGTCAAAAATTACAGTTTTAGGAAGAAAAATTATATATTTTTTTTGCTTTTTAATAAAAAATAGTTTTTGCATTTTTTTTTGTTAAAATTGGTGACGATATTTAATATTAATAAACAATAAACCAGGAGAGTGAGATTATTGTGTAAAGGAGACCCATCGCATCACTGTGCAACGTGGTGTGACCCATTCTTTACCATGTCTTCTGCATCTGCAGCGGTCGACTCCCTCTAGCCTTCCCTTCGCCTCCTCCCCTCCCTCCTTCAACATGTAATACTTGGCATGCAAATTTTGTGCAACACTTTATCCGAGGCATATGCACATGCAGTGCAGCATACACTTTCCAAAAAGTCAGCACAAACTTTACCGGGTCCAACAAGTTTGTTTTTATTTTTGTGATTTTTATTTATCGTTTCTTTTGTAAAGCATGACTTTTTATATTGCGCTCGAGAAAAAACAGAATAACTGGTTATAAACCAACATTTTTTTGGTCGTTTTCTGCAACAAAATCCGAATTGACAACTTTTAAGCTTGCAGGGCAATTTGTGTGGCAAGAGAAGGCAAGCTGAAAGAAAAAGCAAAAAAGAAAAAAAAAACAAAACTACGAGTACATGGCCATACAAACTCGTACAACATGAAAAGACGTTACCTTTGCATATCTGGCCTTTTTCGGTGCAACGAAAAAAAAAACGTTGCAGCCATAACAAAAAATAGTAAAAAGTAGTAACACAAACACGTTGGCCACATTCTCGGCCAGTATTCTCTTCGAGGTGTGATGATAAAACCTTTAAGTTGCAAGAAGATAGCCCTGGTCGTCGCCAATCATGACCACGCTGCAGATAATGAAGGTGATAATGACGATGATGGTAGTGGTGGTGGTGTTGGTGGCCTATGACTACGATTTTGTTGCAGCAGATGATGGCGGCACCCGGCGTAGACGCTGGAGTTGAATCTGAAAAACAAAACTGTAACATCTTCAATAACAACGCCCACATTTGCTGGACTTCACCTTTTCGGGTAGTTATTGTAGTTATTTTACGACGTACGTCGTCGTCGTCGTCGTCGTCGTTGACCGTTGGCTATGATATAATAGTCCATTCACAACACAAAAGAAGAGAACAAAAAAGTGTAGGGCTTACTTATCCGGTTCAAGATGAGCTGGCTGGCGGCACACAGTGCCCCAAAAGCTAAACAAATTGTCTGACTCAAGAACCAAATAAACAGATCCAATTAAATTGAATGGTTTTCTGTGGTCATCCAGGTTGAACCAACCTGTACTTTTTTTTGGACAAAAACCGTTCAAAAAAATTTGTGCTGGCACAAAAACATTGGAAAAATATTTAGTTTTATTTTCAATTCTATATGTAAAAAGTATGAAAATAAATATTTAAACATCTATGTCCTTAACTTAAGAGTCCTGTAAAAAGGAGAAAATATCTTCAAATGGAAAACTGACTACACAGTTCTCCTATATAAAAAGTGAACATCCATCCCGCTTTTCGCGGGACTATCTCGCCTAACCCTCTCTTGCCCGAGATTTCTTTTTAATAAATATATAAAATTTACTATGCTTTTTGATGAGCTATGGTCTAAATGTGATTTCTATAGATTCTTGGGGTTCTAATTCATACAGGACATGAGTAACATACCGTGACCATCTCATATTGGGCAAAAAGCGGGATTTATGAATTCAAAAAGCGGAATTTGGCGTGATTTTGTAGAAAAAAAGCGGGATCGTGAAAATCTAACAAAAAAAAACTAAACTAAACTTTGTAAAATATACAAAAAAGTATCTTTCCAAATTCGTACTTTTAGGGTCACGATGGGAAAAGGAGACACATTGTACCAATCACGGCCATATCAAGAATCATGAACTTCAGGCTACCCTAATTCTGTAGACTGTTAGGATTGTAAATAAAGAGTGATTTTTTTGAGGTTAGGATTTTCATGCATTAGTATTTGACAGATCACGTGGGATTTCAGACATGGTGTCAAAGAGAAAGATGCTCAGTATGCTTTGACATTTCATCATGAATAGACTTACTAACGAGCAACGCTTGCAAATCATTGAATTTTATTATCAAAATGCGTGCTCTGTTAAGAAAGTTCAGAAAGAAAGAAATTGTGTTCAGCGACGAAGCTCATTTTTGGCTCAATGGGTACGTAAATAGGCAGAATTGTCGATTTTGGAGTGAATATCAGCCAGAAGCATTGCAAGAGCTACCAATGCATCCAGAAAAAGTCACAGTTTGGTGCGGTTTATGGGCTGGTGGCATCATTGGACCGTACTTCTTCAAAGATGATGCGAATCGTAACGTAACTGTGAATGGTGAGCGCTACCGTGAGATGATATCCAACTTTTTTTTGCCCAAAATGGAAGAACTGAACTTGGTTGACATGTGGTTTCAACAAGATGGCGCTACATGCCACACAGCTCGCGATTCTATGGCCATTTTGAGGGAAAACTTCGGAGAACAATTCATCTCAAGAAATGGACCGGTAAGTTGGCCACCAAGATCATGCGATTTGACGCCTTTAGACTATTTTTTGTGGGGCTACGTCAAGTCTAAAGTCTACAGAAATAAGCCAGCAACTATTCCAGCTTTGGAAGACAACATTTCCGAAGAATTCGGGCTATTCCGGCCGAAATGGTCGAAAAAGTTGCCCAAAATTGGACTTTCCGAATGGACCACCTAAGACGCAGCCGCGGTCAACATTTAAATGAAATTATCTTCAAAAAGTAAATGTCATGGACCAATCTAACGTTTCAAATAAAGAACCGATGAGATTTTGCAAATTTTATGCGTTTTTTTTAAAAAAAAAAGTTATCAAGCTCTTAAAAAATCACCCTTTATAATCAAAGTATAGTTTAAATTACTATTAATGATCTTAAATGTTCCCTTAAAACTAGAGTCAACATTTAGAATAAGGGCAAATTATTAAATATTTTCGAAATTTTGGACTTTTAATGGTTACCAACTGATTAATTATCCCAAAAATCCATAATCCATATTCTCACAAAAATAATGTAAAACGAAAAAGCGGGACTTTTTGTCAAAAAGCGGGATTATGCGGGATGGAAAATTTTAGCGGGACTGGGCATCAAAAAGCGGGATAGTCCCGCGAAAAGCTGGATGAATGGTCACCTTATGAGTAACAGGATGTTTCTTTAAATCTTTATACTGCAGATGTCGGTAAAACAAAAATTATTTTTAAATGCTTCTTCATTTTCAAAATTCTTTTTTATATATCACTTCGTATAACGAAGACAGTTTTTCTTGTACTCGAAGAAATCCAATAAAACTAAGAAGAATTTCTACTCAATTTCGAATTACAAGAAACTCAAACAATTGAAATTTGAGACTTCACTTTCGTTTTCACCTTCATACGCAGACCCAAGTTAACGAATTTGTTGGTTCTCTTTTGAATATTCCTTGTTAGATATGTAAACAAAAATAAAAATTATTAATGCTGCAAAATATGTGATTTTAAAGAGTTTATAGGACTAACTCGTGAAAGGGTTAAATTTTTAATCCAGCATTTTCATTATTTTTGGTACATATTCGATTAAAAATTGTCATGTAAAATTTGTTGGTAACCTACAAAAGTCCACAATATCTAAAATATTTAAATAATTGTACTTATTCTTAATTTTGCTCTAATTTGCTCTAAATTTAAGACGATTAAAGTTTCCCAACTCTGGCCTCTTCTTGCAGCATATCGGTGTATAAAACTATGTTTTCTTTACATCTGAGGCATAGGGTATGTTCAGCAACTTTGTAGATAATGATATGGCGAATATTTTTGTAGAACATATTAACCCTCTAACTACCCCTCATAAAGACATTTGTTGGCTTTATTTTAACAAATTATAAAAAACACCCCGAAAAGAAGGAAGGGCGGGGATGAAATGTTCTACAGAACACACCAAAACACAAAACTTAACACAAACGCCAAAAATCAGTCAAATTCAAGATTGCCCATTAAGGGTTAATTTAGTTATTGTTCAGTAGGGGTGGGGTTGTGAACGACCTTTGGATTTTGATATGCTAGAACCCCCTTTTATGTGAGGTTCGGAAATAAAATTCATGAGCCAAAAAATGGCGGTGGTGGGGTGAGTGTAAGTGGGCGCTCATCGGGGTCAAAGGTAAGTGGTAAAAATAAGGGAAAGTCCCAAAACTGCCTCGGAGTTGCCCCCAGAGGGGTTAAATGTAAGACCGACCCCCATTAATTCGAACATTTATTTCGAACACACATACCCTCTATCCCCACTCGTTAAGGGGGCTACCAAACAAAAAATATTTTTTTTATAAAATTTGTACCCAGGAGACCGCTAGTGGGGTCAAATGTAAGACTATATTTTTTCAGCCCCAATATTTTTTTCCTTACCCCGATGAGCGCCCACTTACACTCACCTCACCACCCCCATTTTTTTTGGCTCATTGTTAGTTTTATACACCGATATGCTGCAGAGTTGGAAAAACTTTAATCGTCTATAAAATGCAATTTCGATGTGATCTAAAACAAGTAAAAACGGCGTTAAGTTCGGCCGGGCCGAACTTTATATACCCTCCACCATGGATTGCATTCCACAGAGGTTGTCGGTTTTCGTAGAAGTGCAGTAATATTACAGGAAAATATATTTTTTTTATATAGCCAAACCAAAACAAACAAATATTGAAAAATTAAATTTATAAATAAATACAATATTTTAATTATTTCAAACCACGCTTATAAGGCAAGGCTACCAATACGTTAATTCAAAAAATAAATATTCTTATATTTATATTTTCAAAGCAATAAATATTGGTAGATAGTGGGTGCTACAGTAGGTTGTATTTCCATTCTATTTTAATTCCAAAAGTACAAATTTTGATAATCCATTATCAGACGTACATAGTGCAATATAACCTAACTTCATGATTCAACCAATTTTTGCCGTAAAAGAAAAAATACGAATTTGGAAAAAAACTTTTTATTTTGCGTGTCTATGCAGTCAGAGGAATGTATACACCGAATTCCATGATTCCAGCTGCGCCCATTTTTACACCCTTGACGTTTCTACGCAATTAGAATTTCATCATTCTAGCTGTAGTCGTTTAGTTGGTACGATTTTTATCCCTCTGTACCATTGTATCCCTTAAAAGTACTAATTTCGAAAAATTCGTCTATTTTCCGTGTATACGCAGTCAGAGGAATGTATACTCCGAATTTCATGACTCTAGCTGCGGTCATTTGATTGGTACTATTTTTATCCCCTTTTTTCATTTTAACCCCAAAAAGTACGAATTTCGAAAAATCAGTTTATTTTCCGTGTCTACACACTCAGAGGAATGTATACTCCGAATTTCATTATTCTAGGTAAAGCCGTTTGGTTGGTACCATTTTTATCCTTCTATTCCTATTTTACCCCTTAAAAGTACGAATTTGGAAAAAATACTTTTATATTATGTATCTACTCAATTAGAGGAATTTACACACCGAATTTCGTGTTTCTAGCTGTTGTCGTTTGATAGGTACCATTTTTAACCCTTTTTGCCCCTTTTCACCCCCTTCGAATGAGAATCACTTTATGGTGCACGTTTTTGCTATAAGGGGAATGCGCATACCAAATATCAAGCAAATATAAACAGACATATTCAAAAAAAATGCTTAAATACGCTAAAATATTAGGGATTATTATGGGTACTTTTAGTCCTTGTGAGGGGAAAATTTTTCCCTTTGGGCCGATTTCGCCCCATTTCAATCCCAACCGATCTACGACTATAAGACGCATTTATGGAAAATTTGAACGTTCTAGCTTTTTTCGTTTAGATGCTAGCGTGCTTTCAACAGACGGACGGACATGGATAGATCGTCTTAGAATTTTATGACGATCATCAATATATATACTTTATAGGGTCTTAGGTCGATATTTCAAGGTGTTACCACCTCCAGGATGTGGGTATACTAACTTTGTCATTCCGTTTGTAATACCTTGAGATATCGATCAGAGACCCTATAAAATTATATATTTATATTATTATTATATATTATATATATTCTTGATCGTCATAAAATTCTAAGACGATCTAGCCATGTCCATCCGTCCGTCTGTCTAGCATCTAAATGAAAGACGCTAGGACGTCCAAATTTTCCATAAATGCGTCTTATATATAGTCTTAGATCGGTTGGGATTGCAACTGGGCGAAATCGGTCCAGAGGGAAATTTTTTCCCCTCACAAGAACCTAAGAATACCCATAATAATCCCTAATATTTTAGAGTATTTAGTTGATATTGGGTGTGCACATTCCCCTTATAACAAAAACGTGAACCATAAAGTGATTCTTTTTCCTAGGGGGCGAAATGGGACAAAAAGGGATAAAAATGGTACATATCAAACGACAACAGCTAGAAATACGAAATTCGGTGTGTACATTCCTCTAATTGAGTAGATATAAAAAAAGTTATCAAGCTCTTAAAAAATCACCCTTTATAATATAAAAGTATTTTTTCCAAATTCGTACGTTTAAGAGTTAATGTGGGAGTGGAATGGATGAAAATGGTACAAACCAAACGGCAGCTTTTTTGAAAATATGTATTTTTGGAATTGACATGAAGTATAATTTTTATATATATATCTGAATCTGGATAATTTTTTGCTATGCTCTAGGTTGGTTTTGGTTTATCTCAGTTCACAGAATACCAAATCTGACCAGCTATTACTGAAGTAGCTAACCCAGACAGTTATTTTATCATCTGTTGCTCTCCCTGTGTGGAAGTACAGCAACACTTACATTCGAAATAGCTTAAAATCCCACTGCACTCCACAATCTCTGCATATACATTATATCACCATCATATTTGTGCGACAATCAAGCATTTGTAAACCTGGCTCCGTGAGATCTCAAGCGATTCTGGGACACGGAAATTCTTGTAATAATAGGTAATTTGGCATTCTTGTTATTGTTTTTCCCTCAATCACCTCATCAATCAGTAGTTTAGAAGATTCGTAACATTTAGAGTTTTTTTGTGTGTTTCACACCACTGTGCGCGACATTGAATTGCACTGCGCGGCGGCGATGTGTCGTCGGCGTCCGCTCCGCCACGACCTCATGATGTGCTAAAGAGAGCATATTGTGTGCATTTATCTTTATGGCCATAAATGGATTGAATGGCTGGCCGGCCAGGCCGGCAGCCAGCATGGTTGGGGAGCTTCATTCCATTCAAATTATTACCGGTTTATTCTTTCACTTCTTCTTCTTCCACTTCTCGTTCTTCAGAACGCCTACACTTTCCTTTCGTTTGAGTATGAAAAATTCATAAAGCTCCTAAGAAACTTTTTAAACACACTCTGTTTTTTATGGAGTTTTAAAAGTCTTTTTTTACGATTATTGCTCGTATTACAAAATTGATAGATTTTGAGAATTGAATTGAGAACTAATTTACGAAGATTTGTTTAGTATCTGAGGAACACGTAGGCTTAGGAAACGAAATTCAATTTTTAACAAGAACTCATTTGTACGATTATTTTTTTATAGGTTTCACCCTCTACTTCGTTCATAGTTCATTTTATTGATCAAAGTACAGACGTGACTTTTGAAAGTTTTGTAAATCATTCATAACGATTTGTCTCGATTTCAAGACAACCCTGGCTTGTTCAGAAGATGTCGTGACTCGAGTGTTCTAGTTTTGATAGTTTAAATAATTGCTGAGAGTTTTTGATGATGATTCATATTTGAGCTGAGGGAAAAAAAGCAAATCACATATCGAGGCTCTGTGGAATGCCGGTGCGCGGTGGAGAGTAATTAAGATTTGAACTCTGGCCTTTATTTTAAAAGAAAAGAAAAGTATATGTCTTGAAAACTCTCATATTATTCTGCAGAATAAGAGCCAGAGCTCCCTTTGTCACATTGAATTGACTTATAGTCATTCGTTGTCCACAAAATGACTTCGTTTGTCACAAACGAATCGTCAAAATTGAACACCTTTGACAGTGGGTATCTCTATGTCTTAAAAATTCAAATATTATTCTGCACAATAAGATCCAGAGCTCCTTTGTCACATGGAATTGACTTATAGTCATTCATTTTCCATAAAATGACTTCGTTTGTGACAAACGAAAAGTCAAAATTAAACACGTTAGACAGTAGAAGTCACTGGATTTTAGTAGGTTGAATATATGTTCCTGTCATGTTCTTCTATCATCCATTTATTTAGACGATTCGTATGTTTCACTCGAAATCGCCTTCAGGAAACGGGCCTTTCCTCACAAACAAATTTCTGTTTTAAATGGTATCGCCTGATTCAAAAGACAAACAAATCGATTTGAATACTCTAGAAACCCATATTTAGTGAGGTTCGGAAAAAAATTCAATAGTCAAAAAATGGGAGAGGTGGGATGAGTGTAAGTGGCCGCTCATCGGGCTTGAAGGTGGAGAAAAGTGGTAAAATACACTAAAAGCCCAAAAACTGCCTTGGAGTCGGCCCTAGAGGGGATAAATGTAAGACCGACCCCCATTAATTTTCCCTCCCCGACATTTTTTCGAACACACATACCCCCTATCTGTACTCCTTAAAGGGGCTCCCATACAAAAATTATATTTTTATAAAATTTGCTCCCACCGCTCTAACTGGCCCAAGGAGGCCGTTAGTGGAGCCAAATGTATGACCAACCCCCAATATTTTTTCCCCCTACCTCCTATCTTCGCTCCTTATCGTATGGTCCCCATACGTTTTTTTTAATTTTTATATTTTTTGTAAAAACAAGTCCTAAAACTGCCGCGGAGTCTCCCCTAATTGGGTTAAATGTAAGACCGACCCCCATTAATTTTCCCTCCTTAACATTTTCCGAACACAATAACACCCTATCCCCACTCCTTAAGGGGACTCCAATACAAAAATAATTTTTTATAAAATTTACTTTTAAGTTTCTATGGTCACAAATCTTTTCACTTTCAAGATGAAACAATGGTTTCGGACAAGTCTCTAAAGAATGGAGAAAAAATTGATTTTTTTTTTTCAAAAAAAAAAAATGTTTTCTTTTTCAAAAAGCAAAAGATTTTTTATCAATAAATGATGTTTTCAAAAAAAGTTTTTTAAAATGATTTTTAAAAAAAAAAAATTATTTGTGAAAAAAAATGATTTTTTTGTGTCGAAAAGATTTTTTTGTTTCAAAAAAAATGTTTCCCAAAAAAAAATATAAAAAAATTGATTTACATAATATTAAAAAACAGATTTTTTAAAGATATGCTTTTTATGCTGGTAAAATGGAAATGGAAAAAATATTTTTGGTACAGATAGTCTTCTAACGAATAGAACAATGACTATATATATAAATCCACAAATGCGACAATTTTGACGATTTTCGAAGCCTTCAGAATGAAATCAGCCTTAATGTTGAAGAAAAATAGTCTGATATTGCATCCACTCCACCCTTTAGGAATGCATTTGTATCTCAGCAATTATTTGTAGTTTTTTGAAACTCAAAGGCGACAATTTTGATTTACGAAATGATCCTTATCGTTGAAGAGAAATAGTCTGATATTGTATCTCCAAAGAAATAAAAAAACACTCCTTTTTGAACCTCAAAGGCGACTATTTTGACGATTAACGAAGCCATCAAAATGATATGAGACTTATCATTAAATAAAAATAGTCTGATATTGTATATAAGCCAAATAAATCAAACTAAAGATTGCCATTGTGGATGTAATTGGTTCTCAAGAAACATTTAAGGTTTTTTGAATCCCAAAGGCATCAATTTTGACGATTAACGAAGCCGTCAAAATGATATGAGCCTTATCATTAAATGAAAATAGTCTGATATTGTATCTAGAGCAATGAAATCGAACCAAAGATTGCCATTCTGTGGATGTAATTGTTTTTCAAGATACACTTTTGAACACCAAAGGCGACAATTTTGACGATTTATGAAGCCATCAAGATAAAATGAGTGTTATTGTTGAAGAGAAATAGTCTAATATTATATCTAAGCTAACGAAATCAGACTAAAGAAGAAGAAGCCATCAAAATGATATGAGCCTTATCATTAAATGAAAATATTCTGATATTGTATCTAAACCAAATAAATCGAACTAAAGATTGCCATTCTGCGGAAATTGAAATTCAACAATGAGGTTTTTTTATAGTTTCATTTAATCTTATGCTGTTCCTCTTTTTGGAAGGGGCTTCCATAAAACTCTAACTTATATTATCTCCATAACTCCTTTTTATTGAATTACCACATAAACAATGATCCATAAATTCCGCAGAGGCATCCCGAAGAGCAGTCACAGTTTGTAAAATAATACAGTCACGCGAATTTAACACTTTCGCAAAATAACAAGAACAAACTCACATTGTCCCCGGGATAACAAAGGAATTTGCTGGTGCAGCAATTTTTTATTTCAGTTCATGTTTATTATTTTTTTCTTTTCCTCCTCCAACCTCATGTTTCTTTCGAATTTCTTGGGCTGTTTTGTGTCTCGAGCACAACAGCAAAAAAAAGATATCCATTTTAAAGTTTAAAAAAATATCCACTCGTTGCCAGAACGTTTTAGGAAGCGCACAGGGAGCAGTAACTCAGGGAGGAGGAGGTAATCGATTTTCTAACATTTTCTTTTTTATTCGTTTTTCATTATTTTTCTTTGTGGACTTGTGGCTGATGGAAGATGTGCGCTCCATTGCATTTTAAGTTGATTCACTCCTTTTAAGTAACTTTTGCCCGAGTCTTTCTGCCGGTCTGCACCGTGGTATGTAAATTCTATTGAAATTGCAATGGCAACAGTGACAGTGGCCGCCGTATAGTTTGTGGCGCAGCCGTTAGTGCTCGTGGTGTTAGTATAAAACACCATTAAAAACTCTTACAAGATCAGTGTCTAATACCAAGAAGTCTAGTCTGCCATAGAATACGGACCCATACAACTGCAACTACAGCAAGTACAACGACACATGTATGAGACATACAACAGATGCCGCTAATGCATCCGTGCAACAGAAAGGAGTGTGTGTGTGTGCGTGGATGTGTTTGTGTGAGTTCTTGTCTCTGTATTGTGTTAAAGTACGAACGACATGCCTGAAATCCAAACCACCAACGCTTCTGCATAAATTCAGCCATGCCATGTCCGTGCTATGTGTGAAATGTTAAATAACTTATTTAACAAAATAGACAAAATTGAATTTTTTACATTTTGTTAATAAGAGAAAAAAACACATATTGCTGCAATTGTGCTGTAACAAGTAAAAACGGCGTTAAGTTCGGCCGGGTCGAACTTTATATACCCTCCACCATGGATTGCATTCCACAGAGGTTGTCGGCTTTCGTAGAAGTGCAGTAATATTACTGGAAAATATAATTTTTTATATTGCCAAACCAAAACAAATACAAATATTAAAAAAAAAAATAATTCTATAAATAAATATAATATTTTTATTATTTCAAACCACGCTTATGAGGCAAGGCTACCAACAAATCAATTAAAAAAATGTTTCTTCTATTTATATTTTCAAAAAGCTTAAATACCATAAAAAATGTAGCTGCGGTCATTTGGTTGGTACTATTTTTATTCTCTTTTTCCATTTTGACCCCAAAAAGTATGAATTTCGAAAAATCCGTTTATTTTCCGCGTCTACGCAGTCAGAGGAATGTATACGCCGAATTTCATTATTCTAGGTGTAGCCGTTTGCTTGGTCCCATTTTTATCCCTCTGTACCCATTGTATCCCTTGAAAGTACGAAATTGGAAAAAACCTTTTATTTTCCATGTCTACGTAGTCAAAGGAATGTATACTCCAAATTTCATGATTCTAGCTGCGGCCATTTGGTTGGTACTATTGTTATCCCCTTTTTTCCATTTTGACCCCAAAAAGTACGAATTTCGAAAAACCCGTTTATTTTCCGTGTCTACACAGTCAGAGGAATGTATACTCCAAATTTCATGACTTTGACAATTTCATGACATTTGATTGGTACTATTTTTATCCCTTTTTTCATTTTAACCCCAAAAAGTACGAATTTTGAAATATGCGATGTATACACCGAATTTCATTATTCTAGGGGAAGCCGTTTGGTTGGTACCATTTTTATCCCTATATTCCCATTTTACCACTTAAAAGTACTAATTTGGAAAAAATACTTTTATATTATGTATCTACTCTATTAGAGGAATGTACACACCGAATTTCGTGTTTCTAGCTGTTGTCGTTTAATATGTACCATTTTTATCCCTTTTTTTGCCCCATTTCACCCCCTACGGATAATAATTACTTTGTGGTGAACGTGTGTGTTATAGGGGGAAGCGCATACCCAATATCAAGTAAGTACAAGCAGATAGATTGAAAAAACATGCTTAAATATTCTAAAATATTAGGGAATATTATGGGTATTTTTAGTCTTTGTGAGGGAAAAATTTTTCCCTTTGGGCCGATTTCGCTCCGTTTCAATCCCAACCGATCTAGCTCCTTTCGTTTAGATGCTAGCGTGCTTTCAACAGACATTCTAGCGGACATGGCTAGATCGCCTTAGAATTTTATAAAATAATTTTCACTCTTTATGAGTGATTATAAAAACATTTTTAAATATCAAGTTGTAAATGATGTTGACTACCCGAATGTATATTATGTCGGTTTTATTGCAACCAAATTTTATGTCACTTTGTGTGTAATGTACCATGCAAATGTAACCACTAAAAAAGAATTGCTAAATATCAAATTTTGCAGTATTCCGATCATCATTATATAGAAAAAATGCTACAAAAAAACTACTGAATATTTTCTCAAATTTCTTTTCATAAGAAATAATAAGAAAGAAAGAAAGTACAATCCTTCCGGTTAATAATGGAAAATAATTTCATTCAAATGGCTGCTGAGGGCACCCAACAAATAATAGTCTAACGGTTGAATAGTTGAAAAAAAAAACGTTAGATGGCGGATAGAAGTTATAACAGTTTTAATTTTACGTAGTTTTGCGTGATTTGTGTGGGAGGTATTGGAAGGGGCGTGGCAAAAACCGTCATATTTAGTGCATTTAAAGTGATTATCGAAACATTATCAAATACCAAAATATAGCTGATTCCGATTATCCGTGTGGAAGTTATATGGGTTTTAATATAACATTGGAATATGGGCTATTTGTGTGGGAGGTACCAGAAGGGGCGTGGCATTTTCGCCCATCTTCGAACTTAAACTAAGTTTGGGGAAAATATTACGATGTGCAGATTGAATTGATTCCCTAACTCCTTTCGAGAGTTATCGTGTACACCAGCCAGGCGGACGCGCGGACTTGGCTCAAACATCTTAAAATGTTGTGAAAAGGATTTGGTTCAAACATATTTAGGGTCTTAAGTCACTCCTTCAATGCGTTACACTTTTTTTCTGTCCCAAATGATACTCTGTAGAGTGAGGGTTTATACCCTGGCTAAAATTTCATTTTATAATCCCAAGCGTTAACTAGATGCTTGGATCGTAATGCTAATGGGACTATATTCATCCCACATAAATTAGCTCTAAAATCCTTGCATAAATTTACAATAATATTTGTTTTAGCTTTTCCTGGAAAACATTCGAATCTGCAATTTAAGTCTTTTGACATTTCAATCAACCCATATTTAGCTACGAAATTATGCATAAACGCACTCATGTGTGTGTGTGTCTGTGTGTACACTTATGTATGCAGGCATGTTCTCATGCATTTGTAGGTACATCCATTTTTGTATGTAAGCGAACGAATGATGCATATAAACTGAAATTGCTGAAGTTTATTACAGTAAAAAGTGCCAAAGGCTTATAACATGTTCATGCTCCCTGACTGCCTGCCAGGCTATTTGCTACACAGGATGGAAGGGTGTATAAAGTTTGTTGGGACTGTTGGAAACATGTCTGAGAAGTACATGAGGACATTTCATGATCACGTGACTTGGTAGGATAAAATTCACTGAGTTTTTGGATGTACAAAAAACATTAGCGGTTTGAAGACCGAAGAGATTCATTGACTTTTGGAAATTATTTTTTTAATAATATTTTTTTCAAAAATTTTTTCTCTATTTGTCAATTATTAAAAAATAATAAAAAATTGATTATCTTTATAATTTTATTTTTTCCCTCTGTTTTATTCCGGTTTGTAAATAATATTTGATTTAATTTTTTTATTTTTTATTTATTTTATATTATTTTTTATTTATTTTTCTTATTTTATTTTTTATTTATTTTGTTTTTTATTTATTCATTTATTAAAAAATAATATAAAATTGATTATCTTTATCATTTTATTTTTCCGTTCGTTTTATTCCGGTTTGTAATTTATATTTGATTAAAACTTTTTTATTTTTTATTTATTTTGTTTTTTTTTTTTTTATTTATTCATTTATTAAACAATAAAAAAATGATTATTCCCATTTAAATAATATTTGATTTAAACTTTTTTATTTATTTTATTTATTTTTTATTTATTTTTTTATTTATTCATTTATTAAACAATAATAAAAAAATGATTATCTTTAAGATTTTATTTGTTCGTCTGTTTTATTCCGGTTTGTAAATAATATTTGACTTAAACCTTTTTATATTTTATTTTTTATTTATTCATTTATTAAAAAATAATAAAAAAATTGATTATCCTTAAGATTTTTTTTATTATTTTTTTAATCTTTTTATCTATTTTGTTTTTTTTTATTTATTCATTTATTAAAAAATTATAAAAAATTGATTATATTTATGATTTTCTTTTTTCGTCTGTTATATTCCGGTTTGTAATTAATATTTGATTTAAAATTTTTTATTTTTTGTTTATTTTATTTTATTTATTTTATATTATTTTTTTATTTATTTTTTTATTTTATTTTTTATTTATTTTGTTTTTTATTTGTTCATTTATTAAAAAATAATATAAAATTGATTATCTTTATCATTTTATTTTTTCGTACGTTTTACTCCGGTTTGTAATTAATATTTGATTAAAACTTTTTTATTTTTTATTTATTCATTTATTAAACAATAAAAAAATTGATTATTACCGTTTGTAAATAATATTTGATTTAATTTTTTTTATTTATTTTATTTTATTTATTTTTTATTTTGTTTTTATTTATTTTTTTTTTATTTATTTATTCATTTATTAAAAAATAATAAAAAATTGATTATCTTTTTGATTTTATTTTTTCGTCTGTTTTATTCCGGTTTGTAAATAATATTTGATTTAAACTTTTTTATTTTTTATTTATTTTATTTTTTATTTATTCATTTATTAAAAAATAATAAAAAAAATGATTATCCTTAAGTTTTTATTTTTTCGTCTGTTTTATTCCGGTTTGTAATTAATATTTGATTTAAACTTTTTTTATTTTTTTATTTTATTTTTTATTTATTTTTTATTTATTATTTTTTTATTTATTCATTTATTAAACAATAATAAAAAATTGATTATCTTTAAGATTTTATTTTTTCGTCTGTTTTATTTCGGTTTGTAATTAATATTTGATTTAAACTTTTTTATTTTATTTTTTTTTATTTTTTATTTATTAAAAAATAATATAAAATTGATTATCTTTATGATTTTATTTTTTCCTCTGTTTCATTCCGGTTTGTAAATAATATTTGATTTAAACTTTTTTTATTTATTTTTTTTAATTTTATTTTTTATTTATTTTGTTTTTATTTATTCATTTATTAAAAAATAATAAAAAAAAATTGATTATCTTTATGATTTTATTTTTTTGTTTGTTCTATTCCGATTTGTAATTAATATTTCATTTAAACTTTTTATTTTTTATTTATTTTGTTTTTTATTTATTCATTTATTAAAAAATAAAAAATGGATTATCTTTATGATTTTATTTTTTCCTCTGTTTTATTCCGGTTTATAATTAATATTTGATTTAACATTTTTTATTTTTTGTTTATTTTTTATTTATTCATTTATTAAACAATAATAAAAAATTGATTATCTTTATGATTATATTTTTCGTCTGTTTTATTCCGGTTTGTAATTAATATTTGATTTAAACTTTTTTTATTTTTTTATTTTATTTTTCATTTATTAAAAAATAATAAAAAATTGGTTATCTTTTTGATTTTATTTCCGGTTTGTAATTAATATTTGATTTAAACATTTTTTATTTATTTTGTTTTTTATTCATTCATTTATTAAACAATAATAAAAAATTGATGATCTTTAAGATTTTATTTTTTCATCTGTTTTATTCCCGTTTGTATTTGATTTAAACTTTTTTATTTTTTTATTTATTTTATTTTATTTTATTTATTTTTATTTTATTTTTTATTTATTTATTAAAAAATAATAAAAAATTGATTATCTTTCTGATTTTATTTTTTCGTCTGTTTTATTCCGGTTTGTAAATAGTATTTGATTGAAACTTTTTTTATTTATTTTATTTTATTTTTTATTTATTTTATTATTTATTTGTTCATTTATTAACAAATAATTAAAAATTGATTATCTTTAAGATTTTATTATTTCGTCTGTTTTATTCCGGTTTGTAAATAATATTTGATTTAAACTTTTTTATTTTTTATTATTTAATTTATTTTTATTATTTTATTTATTTATTTTATTTTATTTATTTTTTATTTTATTTATTTTGTTTTTTATTTATTCATTTATTAAAAAATAATAAAAAATTGATTAACTTTAAGATTTTATTTTTTCGTCTGTTTTATTCCCGTTTGTAAATAATATTTGATTTAAACTTTTTTATTTTTTATTTATTTTATTTTTTATTTACTCATTTATTAAAAATAATAAAATATTGATTACTTTTATGATTTTATTTTTTCGTCTGTTTTATTTCGGTTTGTAATTAATATTTGATTTAACCTTTTTTAATTTTTTATTTATTTATTTATTTTATTTTTTATTTATTTTGTTTTTTATTTACTTATTTTATAATGGCATGACATTTCGGGTTTGATATTTGGCGAAAGAAGTTAGTAATATTTACTTCCACAATCTTTGTTCTCTAATTAGTGTTGGGTAGGGTTCACTCACGGTCTTTACTGCCAAATGCGGGCCCTATTTTTTTTGCTGTGCCGATATTCTTCATGCTGTTCACTCTTCTGGCATCGCGAAGCCATTTGGCCTGGCCTGGCTGTTCAATATCGTTTTGGCTTTTGGCTTGTTTTATAGTGTCATTTAGCGAGCGCACAACCAAGCCAAGCAATGCTAAACGGCGACGACTACTACGAATACGCTTTGCGAGGGAAAATGCTCGCTCTCTGTCTGTTCGTGGGTGCGTTTTGTGTGCTGCGTTGCGTTGCATGGAATGAATGACTAATAAGCCGCAGCCACTGCCGTTGCCACCGCTGTGAATGGCCGCCTCACCCCTGGCCCATAACATTTTGTTGCAGTAAAAGTGACTTGAAGTTGGTTGGTTGTGCTGTTGCAGGGGCGCTGCATTATCATTATAATGATCAAAACTCTGACAACAATAACAAAACGCATAATAATATAATGAATGACAAAAAGAAAAAAAACAGCAACAACATCATTATCATATGACCGACCGTATAGTAGGTATTATTATGTATGTTCATATGTTGTAAAGTAATATTACTACATATTATTGTCATCATCGTCATGTTCCTGTTGCTGTTACTGATGGTGTTGATGTTCATGTTGTTGGCTAAAATTGTTGCTGGTGTTCTGTAGTGTGAACATTAACATAATATTCTTTATTTAAATGGAAATAGAAACAGACAAAAAAATACTCAACAATTTGTGCAAGTGTGTACTACTAAAATGTATTCCAAAATTCTGGAAAGATTTGAATATCGCGCCATTTCTGTGGTAAAGTGAAGTTTTTGATAGGAAATCAGCGCACAAATGTTCAACATGTGAAGCTTTTAGAGTTTTTCAGTAATGGTTTTGATAGCAGAATAGCAATTAAAAGTAGAAACAATTATTATTGTTATGCTAACCTTGCATCAAAAAAGAAAATCTGTGTTTCCAAGCCGATAAAATTTATTTTTGTGTGCATAGCATCATAAAATAAATACAACAAATTGTTTATGGCACTTTAATAAAAATTAATAAAATCAAATCAAGAAATTCTTTTGCGTTTACAGAATATCTAAATTCTATATTTATCCATAGTTTTGTTATATATAAACACTAGCAGTACCCGCTGCTTCGCACGCGAAAAAGCCAGGTATTTGTTATTAGTTTTATCCGTCTGTGTTTTAGGATAATATTTATTTGATTTTCTTTTCTAAAATAGTAAATTGGAAACATAGCACTCATATACAGTCAAAAGAATGTGCTTGTCGATGTGCACTGTTTTAGCTGAACTCCCTTCGTATATATATTTGTTTATCATTTTCTACTCAGTTTTTAACAAAAAAATACGACAGCAGAGCCTTTTATTCGAAAAAAAAAAACATTTTGATGAATGTTTTTGATGATACTTTAGTTGGTACTATTTTTATCACTTTTTGTCCCGCTCACACCTTATAGGTATAAATTTCGAAAAAATTGCCAGAGGAATTGACACACCAAATTTCACGACTTTAGCTGCAATACTTAAATTAGTACCATTATTATTCCTTTTTGTCCCTCGTAACTCTTAAAAGTACAAATTTTGAAAAATCCAATTTTACTTCGTACTTCTATATGGTCAGAGGAATTTACATACCAACTTTCACGACTCTTGCTATAATAATTTAGTTGGTACTATTTTTATCCCTTTTTGTCCTGCTCACCTCTTATAAGTACAAATTTCGAAAAATTCAATTTTAACGCGGTTCTACATGGTCAGAAGAACTTACATATCAAATTTCAAGATTCTTTAGTTGGTACCATTTTATCCCTTTTTGTCCCGCGCAACCCTTAAAAGTACAAAATGCACTTATATTGCGCTTCTATGTGGTGAGAGGTATTACATACCAAATTTCACGACTATAGCTGCAATACTTTAGATGGTACCATTTTTTATCACTTTTTGTCCCGCTCACACCTTATAGGTATGAATTTCGAAAAATCCAATTTTACTGCGCTTCTAAATTTTGCTTCAAATTTCGAAAAATCCAATTTTACTGCGCTTCTACATGGCCAGAAGAACTTACACATCAAATTTCACGATTCTAGCTGCAATACTTTAGTTGGTACCATTTTTATCCCTTTTTGTCACGCGCAACCCTTAAAAGTACAAATTTCGAAAAATCCATTTATATTGCAAGTCTACGTTGTCAGAGAAATGTAAATACCGATTTTGACGATTCTAGCTGCAATTCTTAAATTGGTACCATTTTTATCCCTTTTTGTCTCTTTCCTCCCTTAAAAGTACAAATTTCGAAAAATCCCTATTTGTAGCTCGTCTACATAGCCAGTGCAAGGAACACACCGAATTTCATGTTTCTAACTACTGCCGTTTTACCCCCTAAAAGTACGAATTTCTTAAAACCCTTTCTTAGTCGACGTCTACGTCATATTTGGGAAATACCGTGAAAATTTCATGACCATGGATTCAGCCGTTTGGTCTGGGGACTTGTCAATGATAAGTCAGTCAGTCAGTAACGCAACTCTTTTATATACAGGGTGGGCTGATGAATTCTGCTACCATGCTACTTAATACTGCTGTTAAATGAGTTTTTCTTTGCAGAACTGCAATAAAAGTGAAGCCCTTTCAACACTGTGTGTTTTCAACCGGATGATGCGTCTTGTCACATAGCCAGGTACTGCTATGAGAGAATTGCTGCGAAAGTTCCCCAATAAGCTGATTTCTAGAAACTCGACATTTCGTTGGCCCCCAAAATCTCCCGAACTCACTGCACCTACTTTTTTTCTTGTGGGGTTATTTCAACAGGAAGTTTATAAAATAAATCCAAAAAATTGGAGATTTAAAGCAATGCATTCGAACAGCAATTGAGACAATTCTTACTGAAACTCTACAGGAAGTAATGAATAATGAATTTTGCACATGTGTCACCGACTATGGATTTCATTTAAATTCTATTATTTTTAAAACGCGTTAAAAAGGTTTAATAAACATATATCAGTTGTCAAATGAACAAAGAAAAAATAACACTACTCAACAAAATGAAAAAAATTTCATGTACTGTGTAGATAACCTTGACATGAGCTGGAAAAACGCAATAAAATTTTTTTTTCGTTTGGTTTTTTTTTTATTTTTTTTTTTTAATTTTAAAAATTTTTTTTTGGTTAATTTGTTTCGTCCGGCATAACTCGGGAACCACTTGCCCGATTTAATTGAATTAAATTTTAAAAAATTTAAAATTACAATTCCCTTAATCTGTTCATATATTGTTTTCCTATACAAGCAACAGTTTCCAAGTTAAAAATGAATATATAAAGGAAAAAACTTATTTTTTGCCTAAAGATTTAAAATTTTTTTTTAAAAAAATCCATAAAAAATCCAAAATGAAAAAAAATGTCAAATCTTATTACTTTTACGTAAATTCACATAGCCTATGAGCAAAATGAGACAAAGATCATGAAAATCGATGCACGCGTTTCGCTTTTATTCGCAATTGAGTAAAGGTATGAATTTCAAAAATTTGCTCGACATATGCACAACTTTGTCTATGGTAAGGTTTTTTCTTTTTTTTTTGATTCTCAGAATTAACAAAACGGAATAAACAAAGGGTTATTTAATTTTTATGATTGCGTAAGCAAAGTAATAAAATTTAATTCAATTAAATCGGGCTAGTGGTTCCCGAGTTATGCCGGACGAAACAAATTAACCAAAAAAAAATTTTTAAAATTTAAAAAAAAAAAAAATAAAAAAAAACCAAACGAAAAAAAAATTTTTTATTGCGTTTTTCTAGCTCATGTCAAGGTTATCTACACAGAAAAAATTATCGCATCCCGAGTACATTTTGACTGTTGACTAGTGTAATTTATATGAATTAAACAAAGAATTATTTGAGTTTCTTAATGTAGGGTCATTCATCAGCCACCCTGTATATAGATTGTTTTTTGCGTTAGAATGTCAATACAAATAGATTAAAAAAATAATATTTTCCCAATTTTTTGAAGTCTGTTTGTATGTGAAATTGTAATTCGCAATATTTGTAGTATCATCATGACTACTTCTAATTTAACATATAACTGGGTGTTAGCGGACGTATGTTTCCAAAATGAGAGTATAAATATTTAAATAATTTTTTTAGTAAAAAATAAACAAGTTTACCACAAACATTTGTTAATATCGTTTCCGATATTAGAAGTATACTTGCTCCAGGGCTTTTAACACATACAATGTGTGAGTTATAGACTAAATATGACCTGGATGATTTATAGAGGAGGCTTGTGGCAGCAATACTTTAGTAGTTTGGAATTCTTTAATGGCTATCTCCCTCAGAAGGCAACAAAATGCTTCATGCAATGGGTTTCTCTGCTTCTAAACATTCCGAAATTTCTTCGGACTCTAATTTTTTCGGTTATGTATTTTTTTAGACTCATTGTAATGTAAAAATTAACTTTAAATAATTACATAAATTGCAAATAAAAAATATAATATTTTACAATATTATATTTCGATGTTTTATTTGTATAAGGGACACCCTATTATGTGTATTTCTACATGATATAATAACCTGATTTATCATTAACAATATATCTTGTGCGAATTTCGTCACACCCCTTCTACTCTGCACTGCGTTTTGTTACGCTGTTGCTTTCCTTTGTTGTCCACTCCACACATGTTGCAGCAGTTTATCATGTCGCCGATGTGCTTGTTGCTGTTGTGGTTGTTGCAACACATTCACACATTCTCTGCGTTCGTTAACTGAACTGAAATACATTTTTAATGACATTCTAAAGCTATTTTCATTTATGATTATGTTGCTGTTCGGTTTTGTTGTGTTTTAAATATTTTCATATATTTGGCGGCATTTCATTCAAAACATTCTCCATTTTCATGCTAATTTTGTTTGTTTTCGTTTAAAAATCGCAGTTTTCGTCGGTGTATTTTTGCGCTTTAATGATTCTGCAGTCTGCCGTGGATTTGCCAGGCAATTACTTTTGAGTTGTTTGCAGTTCAAAAGTAGCAGCTATTTTTCATTTGATTGCATTATTTTCTTTGTGGCTTGTGGAACTTTTAGCTGGAGTTGGGTAATTTTTCTCCCTCGTCAGCAGTCGTTCACTTCATTCAGACTTCGCTCATTCATTCAGATCGTTCTGTTCGCTCAGTTCGTTGGTTCGTTCGTTGGTTCATTCCCTCGATGGTGGTGGTTATTGTTTTATGGTGATTGATGATAGCATTCTTTCATAGCGTTCACTGTGGCCTAGTTTTTTTGGCATTTGGATTAGAACTGCATTGCAATTCAATTCGTTTCCAATTTATTTTGCCAATTTCCATCCATGTATGCCTCGCGCAGTGCCGCAACATGACTGTGAATGCATTTGGATATGTGAATTGTGAAAAATGCTGAAAACATTAACATTTTGTTGGCCATTTCCATCAAAATTTCTCAAAAATGTTACCAGCATTGCTAAATCGATTTTTATTAAATTAATTCTGTAATTCTCAACGGAAAATATATATTGACGAAATTTTTTTCCCTCACAAGGACTAAAAATACCCATAATAACTCCTAATATTTTAGAATATTTAAGCATATTTTTTTTTTTTTCAATATGTCTACTTATTCTTACTTGATATTGGGTATGTGCATTCCCCCTGTAACAAGTGATTATTAGTGGTAGAGGGTGAATGGGGCAAAAAGGGATAAATATGGTACATATCAAACGACACCAGCTAGAAATTGAGTAGATACATAATATAAAAGTATTTTTTCCAAATTCGTACTTTAAAGGCGTCAAATGGTGATAGAGGGATAAAAATGGTACCAACAAAACGGAATAATGAAAGACATTTTTTAGGGGTAAAATGGGGAAAAAATTGTACCAACCAAATGGCGTCATGTAATTTGGATTATACATTCCTCTGACTGCGTAGACACAAAAAATAAAATGTTTTCTCCAAATTCGTACTTTCAAGGGATACAGAGGAGCAAGCCGTAGCGGCGCGGTCGGCGGCTTGCCGGCCCGCCCATAATTTTTAATGAGAAATGGAGACCCCATAAAGTATACATATTCTGGGTCGTGGTACAATTCTAAGACGATCTGGCCATGTCCCTCTGTCTGTCTGTTGAAAGCACGCTAGCTTCCGAACGAAATGAGCTAGAAGGTTAACATTTTCCGTAAATGTGTCTTATGGTTGCAGATCGGTTGGGATTGAAAGTGGGAGAAATCGGCACAGAGGGAAAATTTGTTCCCTAACAAGGACCCCTAATATTTAGATTATTTAAGCAATTTTTTTTGAAAAGTTCTGCTTTGTATACACTTGGAATTTGTTTCGTAAATTCCTCTAGTAACGTGTAATCACCAAAAAGTACAAAAAAATTTGCGGACTAAATGGGACAGAAGGGATAAAAATAGTACCTTTGGTACGACGACAGCTAGAAACATGAAATTTGGTGAGTACATTCCTATAATTACGTGGACACGTAAAATAGAGAGATTTTTCGAAATTTGTACTTTTAAGAGAAACAATTGGAAAAGGGGGATAAAAATGGTACCAACCAAACCGCTGAAGATAAAATCATGAAATTCGGTGTATGCATTTATCTGACTGTGTAAACCTGAAACATAAAGAATTTTTTTCGAAAATTGTACTTTTAGGCGGAAAATGGGGCGAAAGGCATAAAAATGGTACTAATTAAACGGTTGCAGTTAGAATAGCGAAATTCGGCGTGTACATTGCTGTGACTGCGTAGACACGAATAATAGATATATCTTTCGATATTCGTACCTTTAGGATCAAAACGGGATAAAATTGGTACCACGCAAACGGCTGTAGCTAGCATCATGAAATTCAGTGGTTATACTCGTCTGCCTTCGTAGACACGCACAATATGAATATTTCTCCCAAATCGTACTTTAAAGTCAATGTTTTAAAAATTGCTATAAGTGTACCTAGAATCATGAAATTAGTTGTGTTGATTCCAATATGGACGCGAAACATAACGGATCTCTGAAATTTGTACTTTTCTTATCAAAATGATACAGTCACTCTGTTTGTAGCTGAATCAAGAAATTGCAAATGACCCTGAGGGAAAATGTTTCTCTCTAATGACGACTGACAATACACCTAATATTTAGAGTACATTTTTGAAGATGGCTCCCTCATGTTCACTTTTGGATTACAATTGCAGTATTATATATATATATATATATATATATATATTAGTTGTAGGGTTTCCATTTCCCGTACTTTTTATTTCCCGGGACACGGGAATTATTTTTTCAATTTCCCGGGATCCCGGGACAACACGGG
This sequence comes from Polietes domitor, assembly GCA_947397865.1. Taxonomy (NCBI): domain Eukaryota; kingdom Metazoa; phylum Arthropoda; class Insecta; order Diptera; family Muscidae; genus Polietes; species Polietes domitor. The sequence goes on from OX377622.1 coordinate 70,297,636, forward strand.
AAATCGTCAACATATTGTTTATCATGAGTTAAACTTATTTTTTCCAATGAAACATGCACATTTTGTTAAAGTAAAAAATATGTAATTTTAAATTTATTGAGGCTTTTTTGAAATCGTGAATGTTATATATAACAATATATAATGGATTTTCTTAAAACTATAATGTATTGATTTAATTACAGTTAAAAAAATTCAGCATCTTGATTTATCTTAAATCGTTAAAACATATATATATATATATATTTCAAGAGGATTAGTATCCGTGTTTGCTCCCGACACTAACGTAACATGAGAGAATATCTCAACAAAAGAGTGTGCTTAAGACTAGAAAAACTAATGATAAATCTAAATATGTTTTTCACAACGAACCTGCTACAGCATTTATATAATAAAGTGCAATGTGTCTTTTCAAGTTTCAAAATTAATTAAATGTATGTACATATACAAGAGTATATTTGAAATAAGAGCAGACAATGCTTTTATGGCCTCATCAGATATTTCTTATGTTATTGGAAAATGTGGACGCGACGGAGAACGATCGATCAGATTCAACAGATGTTGGTTAAATAGTCAGCAGAGCATTAAATAAAATGTTTAAGTTGTCTGTTTGTCCTGTCTCTTCGAAAACTTTAAACTCTTTTTTAGACAGTCATCTTGACTTTTTAATACAATTGTTACTTGTGTATTTCATAGAATTGTTTAAAATATTTTCAAACGAATAACTTCATTTATTTTGGGCGTTCGGATACACGCCCAAAATCTACTTTTCCGGATTTTACACTTTTTCATATGAAGTTCGACATATCCGAACACAGCTTAAAAATAGTTTGTTATCCTACTGCAATAAAAAAGCGATATGAGCTAAGTTATTCTACAACATTTTTAATTTAATTGTGAAAATTATAGAAAGAAATATGTAAAAGTTTCAACTGAATTCCCGCGGGATTCCCGTGCGAATTTCCCGGGATACCGGAAATGAAAAATATGCGAATTCCCGGAAATTTTCCCGCGGGAAATCCCAGGATGCAAACCCTAATTAGTAGTTACTTCAGTAATAGTTACTAAAGTCGACAGGCGCTAATCGACCGGTAATTCTATGGAATGCACTCCGTGGTAGAGAGTATATAAGATTCGGCCCGGTCGAACTTAACACCTTTTTACTTGTTTATTTTTTAAATTTTTATTTTTTTAATTTTTATTTTTTTAATTTTTTTTTTTTATTTTTTTTTGTTTGTATGTGTTGTTGGTCTGTTATGTTGTATTTGTTGTCATTTATTTTGGTTTAAGACCAAAGGTTGTGCTGAAGTCTTCAGCAGAACCCAAAATTAGCAAAAAGGCAAAGTGAGACCTTTATTGTTGCAGCTAAAAGTTGACTGCGCAGTTTCGATGGGCGCTACCCCATCTCGTCAGAACGAATGTATGTCTTTGACTTAAATCAGGGTTCATATTAGTACCAGCGGTCACATATTTCAAATGAGAAGCTCTGATAAACAAAATATTCCACCGAACTAAGTCGACACACTAAAAATCTCACTTTGCCAATTCAATGTTATGCATGTGCTCGCATCGCTCGCAACAATGCAAAGGTTGTTGTTGTACGGTATGTCCCGTCTTCACTGTACCTCGTGTGTATTGTTGTTGTTTGTATGTATTGTTGTTTTTATTTTTTTTTTAATTTTTTCTATGGTTTATGTTTTTCTTTTTAATTGTTTCTATGTTTTTACCTTCTTCCAGTTATTTATGAAAAATATATAAAAATAATGTTTTTGTTATTTTTTTATTATATAATGTATATTATTTATCATATATTTTATATTATATATTATATTATATAATATATGGTATATTATATATTATTTTTTGTTTCTTTCTTCTTTGTACATATTTAATTGTTTCCATTATACTTTTATTTATTTGTCATGCCACTCATTGCAACTCCCCATTGCATCTCTCTCTCTCTCTCTTAACAACTTTCATGACAAGCCCCATTTATTTTAATTGTTCACGACAAGGTGCTTTCAAAGTCTACTCCCATCGCTTAATTTTGTTGAATATTTTCCCTTAATGATCCTTAATCATTCAGTCGCGCAACCGTTTATATTTTCCAGTGAAATTTAATAATGCTCTTTATTTCTTCGGGGAATATGAATGTGAATGACCTGAGCGACGCGGTAATTATAACAGCTGTGAAATATCAGTTACTAAATTCTGCCATTCAAAACACACACCCCTGAAAAAGGATGCCTGCCAGGATTTACTGACAATTACAAAAGGGTTTCCACAAATATTTTGATGTGTCATATATAATATCGTGTAGAGTGGAGGGGAGTGGGCATTTCTAACAGGTGATCGGGTGGGTGTTCTATGTGTTCCTACGAATGAATTTCAGTGGCTGGGAAACTTTTTCCTATCAACCCCCAACCCTCGCGACAAGGAGTCAGCAGGCAAGGTACACCTGTAGGGAAGAAAAATCCTAAATGTTCTATATTTTCCCATAGTTTGTTCCACCCTCGCTCTGCAGCAGGCATATATACGCTCGGTCGTATTCGTTTGCCCGGCCATTCATTGCCTTCAGATTGAATTATTTACGAGATCTGTATCATCTGCTGCCGTTTCATGTGCTCTGTTGTGCTCCGATGCCCTGCTGGCTGGCTGGAGAATTTTAATTTAAATTTGATAGATTCATTTTCATTATGCTGCGGCGGCTCTTCTGTCTGTCTGTGTGTCTATGTCGAAAATATGTACGAGTCTGTATTTATTCTATAGATTGTCCTCAATTAGTGATTATTATAAGCTATTAATTCTTATAAAGCGTTTCTGTGTCGCTGCTGTAATGCTTTGTTGCAATATCATCATCATCATCCTCTTTCTTCTCCTCCTCCGCATCGCATCGTCATTGGTGGCAAGTTGCGATTCTGCCTTATTGGAGGCGGTTTGCTTGTTGCCACTGTTTTTATGTTGTCGTTGTTGTTGTTGTTGCTGGTTGTGATAATGTTCTTTTGGCTCTTTTGTTATTCCAACATATGTCATTGTCATTAATTAAGTTTTCAATTCAATTCCGTTTTTTTATTTTTTGCCTTTTAATTCTGTAATTTGTTCCACACCATCAACCAGTCTTAAGAGAGGGATGGAGCGAGGGAGGGATGACGGCTGTTTGGCTGTTTTACGATTATGCTAAGTACGCGTATTATGTCATAATCAAGTCAATTTCCCTTTTTTATTGTTTTCCTCTTTGTTGGTTGGTGGCAGTTTTATTTTCAGTTGCATTTGCTGTTGCAGCTTTTCGAGTTTAGTTGGTTTTTTTATTTGTCATTGTAATTAATACGTTTTGTAACACTTGACTTGTTGCTGGTGCTGCTGCAGCCAACATTGAATGCGCCATCGACAACATGGAACAACCCACAGTGGTTCCAAACAAACATAACAAATGGTGTTCATTAGGCTGGGGCGAGAAAAAAGTTGCATGTGCGGAAACAGCAAAAAATATGAGGTTCTTTCGTGTTTCGAGCACATAAACACAGAAAGGAAAGGGCATTCATTTTTCTTAATTTTTTTTTGCTTTGCCCGACCATACCTTTTGTTCCCAAACTTGAAAAAATGGATTGGTGAGAAAAGATTCAAATGTGATGAAGGTTATGCGAAAGAATGTGTTGGTGGTCTCGAAAAATCGTGTTACAAGAATGGCGCAATGAAATTGGAGAAACACAGGTCGTAAGTGTATCGAAATTGAAGGAGTTAAAGAAATGCTAGAAGTCAATTGTCCTTTTTTTATTTTACTCACCAACAAAAGGCTAACAAGAAATTGAAAATTTTTGAAATTGAAATTTTTGCATGAAAAAAAAATTATTTAAAGGAAATTCTTATTATTCTGCTTATCAATATTATTATTATTATTATAATATTAATATTTTTTATTTTGATTGTTCTGAAATTGAAATTTAATAACCTTTAAAACTAATAAAACAAAAAATACATTCGATTAAGCCACAAATGGCTAAAAACAGGATAGTTTCTCCAGAATAAAAATTGGTCTACTGAAATTGGCTTTAATAAACTTTTAAAACTACCCGGTCTTAGGTGCCATTAAGACAAAAGCTAGATTACTGACAAAATAAATTTGATCTACTTTAACCTTAAATTTATAGTTTTTTTAATTTTTTATGTTTTTAATATTTTATCTTTTATTTTCAAAATTAAATTAAATTGAAATTAATTTTTTATGTTATTTCTGGATTTTTTTTATCAAAAACTTAAGTTCCATATTTTCAATTTTTTTGTTCTAATTTTTCAATTTTTTTACTTTTTAATGTTTTAATTTTGATAATTTTTATTTTTATTTTTAATTTATTATTTAATTCTTTTCATATTATTTTATTTTTAAATATTTTATTTCATTTTTAGAATTTTCTTGTCATTTCTAAATTTTAAATTTCGTATTTTCAGTTTTTTTTTTGTTTGTCTAATTTTTCAATTATTTGATTTTGTATTTTTTAATGATTTATTTTTTATTTCTTTGTTTTGTTCTAATTTTTCAATTATTTGATTATGTATTTTGTATTTTTTTAATGGATTAATTTTGTTTATTTTAATTTTTAGATTTAATTTTTAATTTGTAGATTTAATTTATAGTTTTTTTATTTTTTATATATTGTATTTTTATTTTTATTTTTATTTTTATTTTTATTTTTATTTTTATTTTTATTTTTATTTTTATTTTTATTTTTATTTTTATTTTTATTTTTATTTTTATTTTTATTTTTATTTTTATTTTTATTTTTATTTTTATTTTTATTTTTATTTTTATTTTTATTTTTATTTTTATTTTTATATTTATTTTTATTTTTATTTTTATTTTTATTTTTATTTTTATTTTTATTTTTATTTTTATTTTTATTTTTATTTTTATTTTTATTTTTATTTTTATTTTTATTTTTATTTTTATTTTTATTTTTATTTTTATTTTTATTTTTATTTTTATTTTTATTTTTATTTTTATTTTTATTTTTATTTTTATTTTTATTTTTATTTTTATTTTTATTTTTATTTTTATTTTTATTTTTATTTTTATTTTTATTTTTATTTTTATTTTTATTTTTATTTTTATTTTTATTTTTATTTTTATTTTTATTTTTATTTTTATTTTTATTTTTATTTTTATTTTTATTTTTATTTTTATTTTTATTTTTATTTTTATTTTTATTTTTATTTTTATTTTTATTTTTATTTTTATTTTTATTTTTATTTTTATTTTTATTTTTATTTTTATTTTTTATTTTTATTTTTATTTTTATTTTTATTTTTATTTTTATTTTTATTCTTATTTTTATTTTTATTTTTATTTTTATTTTTATTTTTATTTTTATTTTTATTTTTATTTTTATTTTTATTTTTATTTTTATTTTTATTTTTATTTATTTTTATTTTTATTTTTATTTTTATTTTTTATTTTTATTTTTAATTTTATTTATTTTCAGTTTCGTATTTTCGTTTGTTTTTGTTCGTCTAATTTTTCAATTATTTGATTTTGTAATTTTTAATATTTTATTTTTAATTTTAACTCTGTAATTTCTTAATTTTAAATTTTTAATATATTTAATTTTATTATATTTCTGTTTTAAAAATTTTTAATTTGTTAAATATTTATATTTTTATACATTTGAATATTTAAAATAAAATTAAATATTTAAAATATTGTTTTTTATATTTTTATTTTATAATTTTTGGGAATTTTTAGTTATGTTATTAAAAATGTTAACAGTTACATTTTCGATGTTTTAGTTCTTTAACGTTCTTTTGTACTATTTAATTAATTTTTATTTTTATCTCTGTACTAATTAAATTTTACTAATTTAAATTTACTAATTTAAACTTTTACTAATTTAAAATTTGTAATTTACGAAATAATCATAATTTTATACATTTTAATATTTAAAATTATATTTTTATTTTAAAAATTTTTAAATTGTTCAACAAACATTAATATTTTTATGCATTTAAATATTTAAAATGAAATTAAATATTTAAAATATTGTTTTTATATTTTTGGTAATTTTTAGTTATTTTATTAAAAATGTTGATAGCTAAATTTTCGAGTTTTTAGTTGTTTAACTTTTTCCATTTTTTATTGTTTTATTTGTAAATTTTGTATTGAAATTTCTTATTTTTAACTTTTTAATGCTTTTAATTTTCTATTTTGGTGTTTTTATTTATCTTAATTTTTGTACTTTTCCCCTTTTTTATTGTTTTATTTGTAAATTTTGTATTGAATTTTCTTATTTTTTTAGTTTTTAATTTTTTAATTTTGTAATTTTTATATTTATCTTAATTGTAAGCAAAAAATGTTTAAGTTGTTAAAAAATTATATTTTTAACCATTTACAAATTTAAGATACTATTTCTTAATTTTTCTATATTTTTTATGTTTTAATTTTTTGCTTTTGAATTTTGAATTTTCCATTTTTAGATTTTTATTTTTAAATATTTTATTTTTTATGTTTGACTTTATATTTTTGGTTATCTTAATTATTCTATTATAAGAAAAAATAATTTAATACTTTAAATTTTTAGTTCTCTTCTAAAAATAAATAAATAAAAATTTTAAATTTAATTATATTTTTATACATTTAAATATTTAAAATAAAATTAGATATTTATTTTTTTCGATTTCTAGTTCATATACTTTTTTATTTTTTAATTTTTTATTTTTTTTTAATTTCCATTATAAATAATTGCTTGTGTTTTCATTATTATATTGGATTATCTATTTTTTATTTTTTAATGTTTTTATTTTTAATTTTTTAATTGTAATTTTCTGTTTAATTCTTAATTATTGTATTTTTTTTAATTTTCAACTTTTTTTTTTAGTTTTTTCGACCATTTAATTTTTCAGTTTTTTATTTTTTAATTTTAATTTAACATTTTATTTATCTTAATTATAACCAAAAAATATTTAATCACTATTATATTTTTACAGATTTAAATTTAGATTCAATATTAGATTTGAACTGCTGCTTTGTCCTGGCTCAAGAAGATTTATAGAATGTTAGTCATATTTTTTTTAAATTTTAAATGATTATTTTTTATATATTTAAATACTTAATATGTTTCAAAGTCTTATTTTTAATCTTTTTCTATTATTATTTTCTATTATTCTTTATTTCCTAATTATTTTATCATATAAAACAAAGTTTCGTCATATCCACAATCTAACCTTTCGTTAATGCGACAAATGCTTTTCTAGTGTGTTGTGGAGGAGTATTTCCGCACCTTTGTTTGTATAGTGTTAGTGAAAACTATTTTTTTCGGTGGGGCAGACACTGTGCATTAGCAACATTGAGCTATTGTTGTCGGCAATATCATCACATCCACATCGACATTAACATTATTATGGTTTAATAATTATGCTGTAGCCGTTGCTTCAAATATATGTGTATATATATTTGTAACGGTAATTAATTCAAGTTTTTAAACTCGCATCTTGCCACATCATACCCTACCATCCATCCAACCATGCCACACACAATGTGGTTCCCTTGAATGTCAATAAACAATTCAAGTTTATTGTTCACACACACACAGATCCACACATTAACTCCGCTCGACAACATCAAAATGCATTGCGTTGGTGCTGCTGCTGCTAATTTGTTGCTGATGGTTAAGTGGGTTGGCAACACTTTTTCCTCTTTTATAAATTCCCTTTTAATTATTTCCAGAATATTTTTTGTGGTTTCATTATATTCATTATGATGTAAATGTGGTGATGGTAACAGGCGGGGGCGGATACTCATTATGCAAAATAAAATGTTATAACAAATTGCCCCGAATCGTTTAATTTACTAATGTTCTGGGCGTGGGGCTTTTCGATGACATTTTAAATTAATTAAAGGCTTATAGCAAATTGTCGCTTAAATTTATTAAAAAATATTGCAAACATGTTTGATGGAATTCACTAGATTATGGCGCTTAGGTGGAGAGAGAGAGAGAAAGTGATTGAAAGATGTGCAGAGGAAGGAAGGAGAACAAACTGCGAAATTTAAATATACACTTGTCTTCAGGATTTTCAATTTTTGTGGAAATAGTAAAGCCAATTACTCTGCAATTGTAATTATGCGATTTTTTCTTAAGAACATGATAAATATTTTTAAAGAAAAATATATCATGAGAATTTCGGAAAAATCTGAGTGATATGAAATTTTTACTCCGGTTTGACATTGAATGCTTTATTGTTAGTTTGCAGCCATTTTGCATTGTATTTTTGCCTCCTTGATACATTTTTTGTATTTTTTAATTTTCTTTTCCAACTCTCTCACTTAATTAGTCATCATTACCCATATCTTCAATATTTATCCATGGATATTCAAATATAAAATGTCTTCGTTGAGAGTAATGTAATTACGCTTACGTAGAGTGCGAACTGAAGAAAATATCGCAGCTGTATCGGCCAGTGTTAATGATGGCCATCAATTATCGATTCGTCGCCGTTCGCAGCAATTGGGCCTCTGTTACTCAAAAACGTGGAAATGCCAAAATTGGACTAAGCGGATGGACCATTTGAGGCGCAGTCAAGGTCAACATTTGCATGAAATAATCTTCAAACATTAAATTATAGTGACCGTACTATCGATTCAAATAAAGATTTCATCCATTTTTCTGAATTTGATGAGTTTTTTTCTTTGAAAAACTTTCCTATAGCTTTTAAAAAATCACGCTTAATAAATTATATTTTTGTTATTTATTTATTTATTATTTATTTTGTTATTTTTTATCTTAACTTTATTTTAAATTTTTGATTTTTACAACTTAGCTTCTAATTTGTTAATATTTTATTGTCTTTTTTTAGTTTTTTTAATTTTTTTTTATTTTTTTTATTTTAATTTTTTATTTTTAATTTTAAGTAATTTTTTAAATTAAAAAAATTAATTGGTAAGTTTTTTATTTTAATTTAATTTCATTATTTAATTTTAACAATTTTGTTTTTAATGAATGATTTTTTTATGAAATTTAATTTAATTATATTTTTATTTTTAAAATAATGTAAATAGTTAAATATATATATATATATATTTAAATATTTAAAACAAAATGAAATAAATAAAAAATATTGTTTTTTTATTTTTTTTCTATTTTTGGTAATTTTTAGTTATGGCATTAAACAAGTTAATAGTTAAATATTCGATGTTTTAGTTTTTTAACTATTTTTTTGCTATTTAATTAATTTTTATTTTTAATTTTGTACTATTTAATTTTTATTTTTTATCTCTGTAATTTATATAATTTTATACACTTTAATATTTAAAATTATATTTTTATTTTTAAAATTTTTAATTTGTTAAACATTTAAATTTGTATACATTTAAATATTTAAAATTAAATAATATATTTAAAAGCTTGTTTTTTATTTTTTCTTTTTTAAAATTTGTGGTAATTTTTAGTTATTTTATTAAAAATTTACGATTTTTAAGTTCACTAACTTTTTACTTTTCCCATTTTTTATTGTTTTATTTGTAAAAAGTTTTTTTAATGCTTTTATTTTTAGTACTTTATTTTTCGTTTAATTTTTAATTATTGTATTTTTATTTTTTTATTTTTAAATTTCTATTTCTTTACTTCTTAATTATTTTTTTATTTTTCTGCTTTTCATTTATCTTAATTGTAAGTTTTTGTAATTAAAAAAATAAATTTTAACAATTTACTTTGTAATTTGCTTTAGTTTTCTAATTAAAATATTAGAATTTAATATTTTTTATTTTCTTAATTTTTCAAGTTTTTTATTCTTTATTTTTATTTTTATTTTTATTTTTATTTTTATTTTTATTTTTATTTTTATTTTTATTTTTATTTTTATTTTTATTTTTATTTTTATTTTTATTTTTATTTTTATTTTTATTTTTATTTTTATTTTTATTTTTATTTTTATTTTTATTTTTATTTTTATTTTTATTTTTATTTTTATTTTTATTTTTATTTTTATTTTTATTTTTATTTTTATTTTTATTTTTATTTTTATTTTTATTTTTATTTTTATTTTTATTTTTATTTTTATTTTTATTTTTATTTTTATTTTTATTTTTATTTTTATTTTTATGCCTGATTTTCTTTATTTTTTTTTTAATTTTCCAATTTCTTTAATTCTTTATTTTCTTGTCGGCGTACTCTAACTTAATAGGCCACAAATTACATAGTTATCCATGGATCTCAATATGTTAAATGTTTTCTTCGTTTAGAAATTATTTTGTCATTTTCTCCGCTTGTAATTTTCCTTGTTTTATGAATGTTCTTCTTTAAAGCTGCTAGTTTTTTTTCAAGAAAGTCAAGAATTTGTTATTACTTAATTAACTATCGTGATATCTTAAAAATGCGTTTCTATATCTATCAATACATAAATTATATATATAAAAAATCTAAGAAATATCTTATTTTCCATTTCTTTTCAGAATTTGGATGTAATTGATTAATAATCCACAATATTTCCATTTGTGAGAAAACGTAAGTGAATTTTAGTTTTATTTCTAAATATGAACACGTTCGGACATTCTATGCCCTGCCCTTCACCATACAGTGCCCTCGGTGGTACTACATCATTCAACACCTTGTGTGAATGCCACGTTATAAATGATAAAAATATTTCTTTATTTTATTATATCAATCAATGTTCATTCAATATTTCTATCAAAAATTATTTTTCCAAAATTTTAAGATTTTTTTAAGATTTCCGTCCGTTTTGTCAAGGAGATGGTACCATTTCTATCCCTTTCCCCATATTCCCCCTTACGAATTTCGAATAATCCCTTCGAACCAAATTTTACGAGTTCATGATTCTAGTGATCAATCAGTGTGTTACTCACTCAGTAACTCATTCGCACAACAGTTTCGTATTCATTATGCTCCCCGACCTTAGATGACCAGCTGCGAAATCAAATATTTTCGAGGTTCTTTCGTGTCCAAAGTGCCACATTCTTAACAATTTTTTTCTTTGAAATTTATGTCTGCTACATTCGATACTTCTTGAATAGCCGCCCTAGACTGGCTGGCCGAAACGTGTTTGCTTGGCTTTGCTTTGTTGGATGTCTCACTTTTCATTCATTTAATGCGCAGAGCCTATTGAGTGTCAACAACTTCACGCCATTAATCCGCCGTTGTCGGCGATTTGGTAATTCTGAAATTTGATCGATGATCTAATAAAACACAACTCTTTGAACCAAGACCACAAAGAACGATCAACGAACGAACGACCAGTGGCCGTTATATGATCGTAAATTACAACACTTTGTTGCTTTGTTGATGTGAAATTTGAAATTCTAAAAAATAATCAAAAAACAAGAAAAATCCAAACAAATATGTAAACTCTGAAAGCGAAACGACGATAGTCGTAAAATTGATATGTTTTAAATTAAAACATTAAGAAAAATGCCGACATAAATCTTTTGACATAATTACAATAATCGAACAGACGACAGAGAGACAGACAAACAGACGAAAAACTATTCCACATCGCCCTCAGCAGCTCTAACAAAAGAAATTTCATTTAGTTTCGTTGGATTGCTCCCTCTTTCTATCTGTCAATATATGAATACTCTGTCGTACATGCTGTACATTTAAGTTTATTGCCGGTACGTGATTTAACAATTTTATTAGTTCCATTAGCGCACAGACCCACCGCCATACATACAAACACTGATAATACTAATTAATCAATGGCATGTAAACAATTATTTAGAAGACAAAAATAAAGAAAGAAAGAAAAAAATAGCAACAATCTCAAACGCACCTTAAAAGCTACATATATGTATAGAGAAATCGTCTATACACATATTGAACCCTTTGCATTGGTCGAATCTTTAATGCCCTGCTTTTCAGAGCTATGCCCTTAAACCAATTGCATACTTTTGGATTAACAATTTCAAATTAATTTCCTGGTAATAAGTAAACTAAGCTCAATTGAACTAAAATTGATATAAAATTCTTTTTATTATTTTCGATGAACTTTAAACTTGAATCAATTTACTCAATACAAAAATTTAGATTAAGAGTATGTGAAATTAAATTCAAAGAAGACAACACAAACTAATTCTCATTTCCTTCATGAGACTTCTGCCTTAAAGAGTTCCAACAATAAAATTAAGCACGATTGTTTTTGAAGGGCTATGTATAACATTTTCTGATATAATTTGGCTTTTTAAGCACGAAAGCGATGTTAAAAAATTTATTGATAATTTTTTTAACAATTTCTTTTACTAAAATTTCAATTTTCGCCTAAGGTACCTTTAACATTTGTACAGTCATTTCGGAAATATAAATCCGGTAACAGCCTCTTATATATCCAATTAAAGATAAGTATGATGGCTACAAATGTTGCTTTCTTATAGAAACAGTGGTTTAGGATGGCACGAAAAATCCCATAAAAAGTAGAAAAAAATTAAAATAATATTTTTGTTTTATTTCCTAAATAGGTAACATTTCAACAAAAAAAAAACAATCTCTATATGTAAAAGATAAGATCTATAGATAAATGTAGAAGTTATGACCCTCTTTGGAGGCGCAAGAGTTTTAGATAATGATTGTTTTTTAATTTTCGCGCCAACACTCGCTTTACAAATTAGATAACTAATTACAAATTTTGATAGCTGGGATCTGAAAGAAGCAAAAAGGGCATATTTGAATGTAGAAGTTGCAGCCATTCAACGATTATTTTATATTTATTATATATTTAAATTTCAACAAGAGTTTATAAATATAAAATAAATATCGATGCAAAGACTACTGACGACGCACAGAGGCTCAGAATCAAAATCCATCGACCAAAATTCAATGGAGAGTTCTATAATTATTATTATTTTGCGATATTAATATATAAATTATTTTGCGATATTAATATTAAAAATCGGCAATCGGATGTATTCTAGAAATCGGCCCAAAGTTGACTACTTTTCGTATTTTTCGATTTTAAAGAAAAATATTTTTTTTTGTTATTGATTTGAACTGGGATATTGTACTGGCCATTTTGCATCTATATTTAATAGAATGCAAATTTATTTACAAATGGCATGGTGACATTTATTACTTGGCTGCAGACTACCACGATCACGATTTCGAGCATGTCAAAAGTATTTTCAAGTGGCTTCGCAGCGACTTTTCAACATCAAAACCGACGTCTTTAAGGAAATGATTCTTACAAACGAACGAGAAGCACAACTCACTTGCCGAATTTGCGTTTAGAAAATCGCACCAAGTAATAAAGTACACATGCCATCTTACAAGCATCTCATTGAGTTGCATATGTAAGTATGTGTATATGCAGGTATAGTTACCCAGCAATACTTCTGCCGTGCCAACGCTCATTTGTTTTAGTTTTATCGTTTGTATTTTTTTGGTCTGTAATCAATATTTGATTTGAACTGGGATATTGTCCTGGCTCACGACCATTTTGCATCTATATTTAATAGAATGCATTTTTTATTTTTATTTATTTTTTAGTTTTTTTTTTTGTTTTTATGTTTTTTAACATATTTTTACGAATTTGTTCATAAAGCGTAGAAATTTTTTTATTTTTTTTTATGTTACAGATTTTCACTTTTTTCAGATTTTGAAAATTGAAAAACCATAATTTCTTGTTTTGACTCTGTCGAACTGTTTCTCACACATTTTAAGCGATTTTGCACTCATTTTTTTTCTATTAGAAATTGTGGTTTCTTAGCTTTATTATGCCGCCAAAGCTATGTTTGTGCCAGCTATAGTTTGTTTGAAATAAATATTTAAAAAAATATCCTTTTTGAACAAATGTCTGACTTTGCACCAACACAACTTTTTTCCTTCACAAGCCTTTAACGAAATGTATACATATTTGGAAATGTTAAGGTTTTCCCCACCTTTTCATGGTAACTTTTGTCCGCCCGAAATTGCCCCCTTGGAAGATAGGATACATTTTGTGCAAAAAGTCAGATTTTTTAGTTCCAAAATGCAATTTACTCATTTTCTTCGCATTAACTTGTGAAAAATAGGTACGCAGATAAAGAGAGGAGTAAATTTCCTTTGCTAAATTTTATAACAATCGGAGTTCATTTGCTGTTACTATGCCAAAAAAATCCCTAATAACACTTGATGTAGCAGACAAATCAAATTACTGCATGTAAAATATAAAAATGCCCGACTTTATGTTATTATTTCAAAATAATCCTTCAGACCTTGTCTAATTTTGGTTTTTTACAGAACTCAAAAATGTCTACTAGAACAAAAGTTATTGCATTTTGGCCGATGGATTTTGATTCTGAACCACTGTGCGACGGTCATCATGGACCATAAATCATGATATAGACATTCACATCCATTTATAAATAAATTTGTATTCTATAGAATATAGATGGAAATTTGTTTCGAGTTCAAATCAATTTGATGAACGCAGAGCCCCAATGAAATAAACCAAAATAATTAATTTACGAAATTAGACAAGACTTCATCCAGGGCTCCTGCATTGGCGATTAAAATCATACAGGATTTTTATTTATAAATATATAGAAATATCAAGAATTTCATCATAAAACTTTAGTAACAAATGCAAAATTATACAATATCCCAGCTCAAATCAAATATTGATTACAGGCCAAAAAATTGCTCGAAATTTGTATTTCTTAGGGGAAAACTGGGCGAAAAGGAATATAAATGGTACCAGTCAAACGGCTGCGACCAGAATCATGATAACTGGTACTAAGAGAGAGATTCAGTATCTCTTGCTTACTAAGCGCTGATTTTTGCTGCGGATGTTTCGAATTAGAGCAATTACTGAGATCCAATAATGGCATGTCTAGTTTTAAAAGTTTAAATGCTTCGGCCGGAATTTGAATATGGGACTCTTTTCGTGATAGTCACGTGCTTTGCCCAACAACTGTTGCGATATGTTCGTCATCTGATCGTTAATAGCGCGACGAGAGTGTTTCTATTTTTTAATTTGCTTCTTTTATTGCAACGGAAGCATCCAGAGATTCAGCTCTATCCGATTTTTCGGTATCTGCATGACGAAAAACGCATACGAAAAAGAGGCTTTATTTTGCAATATGAAAAACCGGTTGTGACTGGTATAAGAAATCCCGGTTTCAAGGTTTCCCAAAAACCGAAAAACCAAAAAAGCGATTTTAAAAAACCCGTTGGTCGGCCTGAGATAAAAACCCGGATGACCCGGTTATCGGTCTTTGATCACTCTATTGGACAGTGATATAGCCGCAATATTTTGGGATAACGTATTAAACAAACATCCACAAATTTTTTGAAGTCAGCTTAAAGTATTTGCTTATATTTATTTCCATAAAATGCTTATTTCAATTTCGACTGCAATCAATCGTTCATAAATAAAAATAATTTAAACAAGTAAGGAAAGGCTAAAGTCGGGCGGGGCCGACTATATGATACACTTCACTTTCCATCCGAATACAATTCAATTCGGTAAAAAAGTGAAAACGGGAAGGATTTTTATATGTTTCCTAATTATGGACTAATATGACCAGACCCAATTTATTAAATCGAGAAGAATATTTGTATCGAGGCTATATCGAAACATGGAATGAAGTGACCCACATTCACAATAAAATCTTCCAGTTCAAGTATTATGCTCAATTTGAAGAAATTCGATGAAAATACGTGGGGTTTCTTTCTTGTGCGGAAAAAGTCAAATTTGGTGCGAAATTTGTATGGGAGCTGAACCGATCTGACCTATTTTCATAATGGGTAATTCTTATTGAAATATAAGATATTTTGGAAGATTTGAAGAAGATCTGTTAAAAAATGTGTTGTCTAGAGCGAAAAAAGTCAAATCGGGAGATAAATTTGTGTTCGAGCAATATATAAATCTGAACAGATCTGTATCACCGTGAATATTTCTAGTGGAAATATAAGATATTTGTCCAAATCTGAAGAAGATCAGTTAAAATATGTGGTATCTAGAGTGAAAAGAGTCACATCGGGAGTGAAATTCGTATGAACTGAACTGGCCGATTTTCACCACAGCCGTTTCCACTTCAATTATAGGGTACTATACCAAATTTGAAGCAAATCGACTGAAATATGTGGTTTCTAGAGCTAGAGGTTTCTAAAGTCAAATCGGGAGCGACATTTGTATGGAGGCTATATCTAATCGGGAGCGACATTTGTATGGGGGCTATATCTAAATCTGAACCGATTTACTTCAAATTAAATAGCGTTCGTCCTTGATCCACAAAACTTACTTGTGCCAATTTTTCTTAAGATCGGACTATAATTGCGACCTGTAATTCGATTACAACAATAGATGGAAAGACGGACATTGCTAAATCGACTCAGAAAGTGATTCTAAGCCGATCTGTATAATTAACGATGGGTCTAACTCGTTTCCTGTTGGGTGTTACAAACAAATGCACAAAGACATAATACTCTCGTGGAGTGTATAAATATAAGAGAGAATTTTGATATTTCATAAATCTACAAACAAAATATATCCTCTGACCTTCATTTACATGTATCTATGGAGAAACAAAGTTCTCAAAAAATCGCTGAACTTTGTATATTTCTACAAGACCTTCAAAAGTACTTTTGTTTTTTGTCGCGTCCGTTTCGATATAAAATTGTTTATAATTTTGTACTAAATCCTGACGATATATTTTTAAAATGTAGTACTCTTTAAGCGCTTTAGAACACTAAAAAGGCCGATCGACTTTTTCAGTTTCTTTCTTGTCTTTGGCGTAGTTTAAGGCGTGCGAATGTCGCGTCCGCGCCACTGGGAGATGTCCATATATTTCTATCTCATACCACAAAAATACGAATTTTTAAAATTAGCTTATAACAACATTCCTGATTTTCGATCCATGCTACAATTTCATATTTTTAAAAAATTGGCAAATTCAGCTTTATTTGCCTGCCTTATTCAGATGTACAAATATGCAAACTTTCATTTAAATCGGAGAACCCAAGGAATTTTTCTATTCCCAAAAATATAATTATATTTTATACGAGTTTTGAATACCTGATAAAATGGTAATTTATGTAATTTCCCTGCAAAACCTTAGTAAGCACAACTCATTACGATCTGTAATACCAAGTAATGACAGCACATTACAATCTGCAATTCCAGGTAATGAAAACTCATTACCCTCACGATAATTAATAATCATTACCCTAATAACTACTTAAATAAGTAACAATTGCTAAATTGTATCTCTTCGTAATTAATACGTAAACGTGGGAGTAAGTAGTTATTTTTCAACTTCTTGGTATGGCTGTGAGTAAGTCATTATTTCCAATGACATGCGATGCGAGTTTCGAGGACCTGATAAAATGGTAATTTATGTAATTTCCCTGCAAAACCTTAGTAAGCACAACTCATTACGATCTGTAATACCAAGTAATGACAACACATTACAATCTGCAATTCCAGGTAATGACAACTCATTACCCTCATGATTAATTAATTAATGAGCATTACACTAATAACTACTTAAATAAGTAACAATTGCTAAATTGTATCTCTTCGCAATTAATTCTTAAACGTGGGAGTAAGCACAGCTCATTACCATCTGCAATACCAAGTAATGACAACTCATTACAATTTGCAATACCAGATAATATCAACTCATTACCCTCATGATTAATTAATTAATGATCATTACCATAATAACGACTTAAATAATTAACAATTGGTAAATTGTATATCTTCGTAATTAATTCGTAAACGTGGGAGTAAGTAGTTATTTTTCAACTTCTTGGTATGGCTGTGAGTAAGTGATTATCTCCAATGACATGCGATGCGAGTTTTGAGGACCTGATAAAATAGTAATTTGTGTAATTTCCCTGCAAAACCTTAGTAAGCAAAACTCATTACCATTTGCAATACCAAGTAATGACAACTCATTACAATTTGCAATACCAGGTAATGACAACTCATTACCCTCATGATTAATTATTAAATGATCATTACCCTAATAACTACTTAAATAAGTAACAATTGGTAAATTGTATATCTTCGTAATTAATTCTTAAACGTGGGAGTAAGTAGTTATTTTTCAACTTCTTGGTATGGCTGTGAGTAAGTGATTATCTCCAATGGCATGCGATTATAGAAATAAGTCGATTAGTCAGCATTAAATGATGTTTCATTTCTGCAGCAAGAAAACAATTCTAACTCATCGAATAGTTTTCGTTGCTGCAACGAACGCCAAATGCTGATTGACTTTCAATGACGAAATATGTTGCTGCCACATATAATTTCATTTCAGTTACGAAGTTTTTTCTTTCAGTGTGTGAGGAAAAACTCTAAGTAAAAGAAGTGTTTTTCTTTTTATTAAAAAGCTCTTGTTTAACAAAATTATTCACATTTAATTGAAATCCTTTTGGGTTTGATTACAAAATTACTATTTTGGAAACACGCTTGCAGCACGAAGGCGCAACGAATTAAAGTCCATAAAAACGAGGACAAATTTCCCAAGATTTCCGACTGTCAACCACTATTAAGACGGCCGTGTTTCGTTGCTGCCTCTGCTGCAGTTGTTGTTAATTAGATTTTTTTATATGATTTTCATGTGTTTTTTTAAAGCAACGAAACGAGTTGAAGAAACTCAAGAAATCCACTGAAAGGCGGACGGACGGACGAACTGATGGTCGGGCGGACGATTGGATTGACTTGCATTGCCGCCAAGCAATTATAATCACGTACGTTTTGCTCGTAACGAAGTGTGAATTTTAACATACATAAGTAGTCACTACTTGCACGCAGACATACAAACATATGTTTATATGTATGTATGTTGGGGCATGCAGTCGATCTAATCGTCGTTTATGCACTACACTGTTGCATAAAGTTGTTGGCTGGTTGTTGTAAAGTTTGTGTGTGTTTTTTTTTTTTGAAAATTTATTTTTTTCTTTTCTATTTTTAAGTCATAAATTACGACAGCATTCTAATGGAGGCCACACATAGATGTACACACCGACATACATACATACATACTGGCAACATCGAGCGACTAGAGTAGATGGGCCGGTTGATATGATGGATCATCGATCGTTTCGGATGGGCTCATAGGAAACGCCACATCAAGCTTCCAGAGTTCATTTAATTGAACCATAGAAATTGTTCCAATTTTTTTTGTATTTTTTTTGTGAACGTTCTGTGTTTTAATAGCTTCTAATTTGAAATGCTCTTCCTTTTCAAACAACATTCTTGCAATATTTCATTTTCATGTGAATTCAAGCGATGCATCAACGGCCTTCTTTTGAGTGAGTGCGTGTGTGTGTGCGAGTGGTGTTGATGGTGGCATGGATTGGCTTGGCTTCCAATGCCATCATCTTCATCAGTGATGAAGTGGGTGGGGGAGGAATCAAGTTTTTTGGATTCGTCGTCGTCGTCTTCATCGGCGTAGCACGTTCTACGTATTATTTATGTAAAGTGATTATGGTCGAGATATTGGCCTTATAAATTTACTTTTAATACCCTACACCACCGCTCGAATGTTTTCAATACCCTCACCAGAGATTATATCGAAGAAAATCAATTTCTGAATTTATATGAATTGATGTTCCCATTAGCCCAGATTTATACCGGAATTGTTGTTTGTTTGTGAAAAATAAAATTTCCATCTTCGTCCCACGGTGCAAAATGTTCTACAAGTTTACAAAAAAAAAATACAAATATTTTTGTTGTGTTTACTTCGGTCTCCTAAATTGAAAATCAAATCAAAATATATGGAAAATTTTTTTTCCAATTTTATTTTTCGTCGAGGAGAGTTTTCCTATTTTGTCTACACTTTGAGGAGCAGAATATTGTCTCAATTCAAAAGATTACTATGTGAAGAGCAATGTTTTTCAATTGTTAGAGTTATTTAACTACAGCGGGTAAACTATAGAACAAATCCTTTTTTTAAATAAAATTCTCCCGAATGCGAAGAAAATCAGAAATTTTAGAAAAAAATACAATTTAATATTTATTTTTTTTTTAGAATATTTCAATGGATTCTTAGAAGTTCATAACAAGTCTTTAAAAAATAACTAGAATTGGAGAATATAGTGGTTGCGCAAGCAATTCGTTCATTTATCAAATGTTTTCCATAAGACGACAGCTTCTTCCTATTCAACGATTCATGGAATTCTTCCAATGTTTGTTCTATTTTATAGCATTAACTCTCCCATGGCCGAATTTTCTTTTTAATAATTATATAAAATTTACTATGCTTTTTGATGAAGTTTTGGGTCTAAATATGATTTCTATAGAGTTTTGGTGTTACGTTAAATACAAATAATATTTTTATTATATATCTCTTCGTAAAACAAAGACAGTTTTTGTTGTTCTCGAAGAAATCCTCTAACAAAAGAAGAAATTCTAAACAAATTTAAATTACAAGAAACTTAAATAATTGAAATTTGACACCTCACTTTTGTTTTCGTCTTCCTAGGCAAACCCAAGTTAACGAAAAAATAAAATAAAATTTATTAATTCAGCAAAATATGGATTTAAGGATTTTATAGGACTAACTCGTGGTGATTGTCTATAGGCAACATTAGGCATGTTTTTGTTTTTATTTCGTTCTGTAATCAATGGTTGATTTGAACTGGGATATTCTCCTGGCTCAAGACCATTTAGCATCTAAATTTTAGAGAGTGTAAATTTATTTACAAATGACATGATGTCATTCATTACTTGGCTACACCCTACCACTATCATGATTTCGGTCTGTGAAAGCTTTCATCATGTGGCTTCGCCCCGTTCCTCTACTAAAAGTGCAAATTTGGAAAAATTCCCTATAGTTGCACATCTGCACGATCAGATGACCGTTGACCCGTTTTGTCCCACTTCCCCAAAAAAGGACAAATCTCAAAAAAGTTTATGTGGCCCCTCTATGCAGTAGGAGTAATAAAGGTTGGTTAAAGTTTAAGGGCCGATGTTGATTTTGAATAAAGCACAAATTATTTAGGAAATTATTGTCATTTCTTTTTATTATGATAATATTGGTATGGCTCAATTATCGGCGGCACACCTCCATCCGATGGTCCAAATTTTCGATGACGCTGAGGCATAATTGGGGTTCTCAATGCCGTTAATGTGCCGAATTATCTCATCTTTTAGCTCTTGAATTGTCGCTGGCTTATCGACGTACAACTTTTCTTTCAAATAACCCCAAAGAAAGAAGTCCAACGGCGTCAAATCACATGATCTTGGCGGCCAATTGACATCGCCACCACGTGAGATAACACGGCCATTGAATTTGTCGCGCAAAAGAGCCATTGTTTCGTTAGCTGTGTGGCAAGTGACACCGTCCTGTTGAAACCACATATCGTCCACATCCATATCGGTTGAATGCTAGCAATTCTCATTTGTCCTCTGTTAACACTGACATAAGGATGAACCCTGTTTTACGTCAAAGACATATTCATTGCAAATATTCTCGCAATGAGGGTATGTATCGACTGGTTAGTCAAAAAGTTAGTTTTTTTTGTTTATATTGGAGGCTTCAGTATAATTTATGAAACTTTTCATAAAATTAATGAAGTTTCTTCATAAAATCTATGAAAATTTTCATAAATCATATTATGAAAATAATAAACTTTTATGATAAAAGTTCATCGAATGAAAACTGCATTTCATAGTTTCTAAGAAATGTTTCGTACATTTTGGCAACTTTTTAGTGAAAATTTTCACTGAGATTAAGACAAAATCATAAATATTATGATGATAATTCTTTCAGTGCATGGACGCCAATCAGTTAGCCACGTAAAAAGTTATATATAGGTTGACGGATGAATGTTGCTACATTAAGAAGATCAAATAACTTTTTTAAAATACATGCATTTTGAGAACTAATAAATATTTATTAAACCTTTTTAAAGAATTTTAAAAATATTAGATTTTAAATCACCAATGTCTTAAATTACACTATGGAACACAAACGTGTATCGGCGTTTTGAAAGTTTGCGTATGTTGGTCATTTTAGAGGGTGTCAATATTTCCTTATTTTATGCATTTTTATGATGAATTGGCATAGGAAACATTGTGACTCTTACATTTTAAGTGTGGGGTTTTTCAGTAAAATTGCTTAAAACACTACGAGGAATATTTTTATGGAACTTTTAACCCTCTAGCTCTTTAATATACAGATGCAACCTTAAAATAAGGGTTTAACGGGTCAAACGTTTTATTTTTGCCAAAAAAATAACTATAAATTTATGATACACCTATTGGCCAAAACTAAACTTAAATACCAGAAATTAGTCAAAACTTAAAACTAATTTTAGGGTTAATTTCGTACTTTTTCCGAATTGGTGCTTAACTGAATATTAGGGGGAGGTGTGAATGGAAAAAATATTCTACGTCAAATTTCTATCGAAATGAAGGAAATTTATGATTCAATAAAATTTAATTTGTATGTAATGTTATTCAAATTTGTTGCTTTTGTTTTGTAAACTTCAGGTTTCAAGTAGGTTTAGAAGAGCTTGTGATTTTTGGAGAATTTGCGCAGCAATTTTGGAATAACAAGAATTGGTTATGTGGTAAGTTTCAACATCTTGTTGAAATCTTATAGTGTTGAACGGGAATCACTTCCGGCAAAGTTCTGTAAAGGAAAACTCTTTTAAGAGCAACATTCATCAGCCTCGCTTTATATAGATTTTGGGAAAATCGGAAGTTGTTCGATTTGTATGGCTATCAACCATCACAGCAAAAACTCTCATTACCAAGTAATGTGGGAAATAAGGCAAAAACAAAAACCTTCACTACTTATTTTTCGGATCCATTTATAATTATTTTTCTAAAGGAATTGTAAAAAAATAAGTACTTCCACGCACGCTTACAAAAAGTTGAGAAATAAGTACTTCCACGCTCGCTTACGAAAAGTTAATAAATAAGTACTTGTAAACTTAATAAGTGATGAAAACAACATTTTTATTAAATTATATATTTTGTATCGACTTGTTAATAATCTGAATATAGAATTTAGGGCTGTTTTTCTTTAACGCATTGAGTGCCAAGCGGTTTTGACGCAAACTTTCCCAGGAGGCCAAACATTTTTTGGGCTATAAGTAAAAGCAATCACTGTCGTACGACGTGGCACTCAATGTCTTAAGCATGGATAACAACAGCACTGCTATTTTCTGACTCACCAAAAAGTGTAGAAAATTAATTTTTCAAATCTGAAGTTCTATGCAATTTAACTTACCAATAACTACTTATTTAAACCATTATGAGGAAGTAATTGTTTCACACTTCAAAATAATGCAGGGCGTAACGAGCTGTCATTACTATGTAATGCTAAAAATAATGAGGTTTAATTACCAGGTTTTTGCTGGGATATTTCATATCCTGCGTATTTCATTTTCCTATGTGTGGATAACTCATCAGTGGCGCTTCTGTATCCGCTTTTTTATCTGCCCTCGTATATAACAAAGAAAAAAACTACACCATAAACCACGGAAGAAACGGGTATTTCTCTGATTGCGGAGATATAAACCGAGATTATCTGATGATACATTCTAAACTAACGCATTTCGATTCTGGCTCCATCACCTCCTCCCATCTTTATGTGTTTTACATTCTCCCCATGCCTACTACTGGAGTGTTTTACTAGTGGAACCTCACCTCATCTACTAAGTACTTTGAATTTCCTTTGGCTTTGGCTACACTTTTATGGCATTCCAATCACACGATGAATAATTCATTTTCTTGTGACACCCTTTCGAGGACAAGCCAAACACAAAGCAAATTAATTCCCGACCTCGACACGGTAGGGTATCGACAAAAAAAGGATTTTAAATCCACATCAAACGCTAAGAAAGGTAAATAAATAAAAGTGTGATTGTGTGTGTGTGGCAAAATGAAACCCAGGGCGTGCCGGTTAACAATTTGATATGATCTTTTATCAGAAAAAAACAACAAAAAACAGTCACACAAATTGCTGCCACAACAATAGGCAACAAAGACAAATTTGTCATGGGAAACCTCAAGACAATAACAGAGACGGACGACGGACAGCCAGCCAGCCAATACCAGCCGACCTCTACTTAAAAATGCCAAAAAAATAAATAAATAATACTAATAAGCGAACAAAGGCGGCAGTGAAACAATTTGATATGAATGGAGGAATGGATAGCTAAAGTATCACTTTCCGTCATTGATTTAGAAATTAAGACTCATTTTCGGGGTGGCTAAATTGTATACTGCAAACGAAATAAAAATAGAAATAAAAGTAAAACTTAAATTGGAATTGAAATCGAAATTGAAATGGATATCAAAACCGAACCTCTGGCCAAACCCCGAAAAGAAATAAGCATAAAACAATCTCATGGGAAACTAGCCGAAGTCAACAGCAGGAGACTCACTTTGGAATCGACCTAAATGAAAAGTGGAGAAGTGATTTTGAAATATCCAAGATTTCTCCATAAATCTCCGTTGTCCGATTCCTGTTGTGTCAAAATGCGTCTGTTGACAGATCATTAAAATACAAAATATTGAAAACAAATTGTGACATAAGCACAGCGGAAGAAGACGTTGTTTGTTGGGCTGCATTGTGTGGTCGGTCGCTGGTGTGTGAATGTGAATGCGAACTGTCAAAATAAATATTTGTTTTGAATCGAATGTAGCAGAGCACACAGACACACACACACACGAGTCCACCAAGGAAGTCATAAAGTCATAACGACAGCATAATAGTCGCTATAATTGATTTGTTAAACTGAAAGATGTGTAATGACTGGTGCGTGAGTGTTTTGCATTTTGGCATGATAGAAGGTGGTGGCAAAAAATAAAAATTTTTAAAAATAAAAATAAAGCGCAAAACACATACAGTGCTGCCGTTTTTTTCGGTAATTTTTCAATGAAAGTTTTACATTCTTACGATCAAATCAAATTTTATGATTTTCAAAAAATAAAATTTTTCACAGAAAGAGCACTTTTAGTGTTTTTGAATAAAATACAGCTACGAAGGAAATTTTGGGTTTTTGGTAAAGGAAAGAAGAAGAACCTCACTCAAATATACACACTTTGGCCATATACGTATTTCATATCATGTGTGTGAGGATAACTCATCAGTGGCTTTTCTGTTTAGAGTGGTTGTGTTACCTAGAAAGTCTACCACAAAGCGTTTTGAAGAGTCTGTCGACTGTATCAACATCCCAGCAAAAAAAAATTGGAAGTTCTTCCGTAGGAAGCACATTTTAATCGCATCTCAAAATCCAAATGCGCTTTTTTCCCACTTTTGAGGAAGTTCTTTTAAACAGCTACCAAAAAAATCGATAATATGTTAATATTCCGTAACATTTTATGAATAGCATTTTCACAACTGAATGGGAACGACTTTTTAGTATGGGGAGGTCTCGGGTTCGAATCGTGGCTCGGGAAAAAACTTTTTTATATTTTTTTATTCTTTTTATAAATAAGCAATGTTTAATTTTGTAAAACATTAACAAATTAAAAATTTTTGCTTAAACAATTACAAATTTATATTTTTTATGTACTTAAAATATTTCATATTTTTATTAATTATTAATACTCTATAATATCAGTAAAGTTAAGTAGTGTCAATTTATTTAATACTAAATTTAATTAGTATTTATTATATTTATTTGCGTTATATATTAGTTCATATTAAATAATTATTTTGTTAAGTTTCATATTGTCAGTTCTACCGAACTAAATAATTTGTTTTAGATGTTTAGAGTGCCGTAGTAGCAAGCAGAAGGTCCGCTGTTCTACCCCCGGTAGCGGCGGATGTTTTAAAACAGAAATAGAAACAAGTGAAAAAGTGGTTCCTTTGCAACACTTCAAAATAACTTTGAAGTCTTTCAAAATAAAGGATATCCCTCCTATGACAACTACATGTTAAAATCATTGGTGAAGATCCCAATTTTCACTACTTCCGAATCACAAGATGAACATCTTTTTCACTTCTTTAGGTGCTCTCTTTTTGCTTGGATGATAAAGCTTTCTCTCTCTCTTTCCATAAACTAATTAAGCAACATAACACAATCACTTTTTACAGAAGCGCCAGTGATGAGTTATCCCCACACAGGTTGTTTGTTAATCTGCCCAGATTCTAGATTCAACAGTTTGGTTGGTTATAATTCTATATCAACTATTTTTTTTAATTCTTTGTTTTTTTATACATTGTGTTAATAGAATAGAATGAAGAAATTATCTTTCTGAAGATTTTTCACTGAAAAAAATGGTTGATTTTGCGAAAAAATATTTTGAAAAAAAAAAACGTAAAAAATAGAACCCATAATTTCGCCACTTCCACAACCGCACAGTCGCTGAAAAAGAACAATACTCTAAAATTTCAAAAAAAAATCATGTAATCATTTTTGAAATCAATACTAATAAAATAAAATTTTAACGAGTAAGAAAACGTCAGTCGGCTAAACCGACTCTCAGAGAATCGCTTGCCATGGACTGATACATATGCACACTACATTTTTTTAATCCAGACCCAACACTATTTTGGTGCCATTTGTATGCCTTCTTGTCGTACGACCCCTTTAATACTAAAAATTTTGAAAATATCCATTTGTGTAGGGCATCTACATTGTCAACGGAATGTACACACCAAATTTTACAATTATCCCATTTTCTCCCACTTCTCCCTTAAAAAATAGAAATTTCGTAAAATTCATATACACTCCACGCCACATGAATAGCACATCTAAAACATTTTTGTTTCACGCTCGATATCTCCCAAACCATTTACGTAAATACATATATATATTTTTTTAATTTTAGCTTCTTTAATTTCGAATCGACTACAGTTGGGTTGTTCTAATATCTCTAACAGTTCATTGTATATAATGTTTTTTCCGAAAGTATATAAAAAATGATCCTGAATATTACGCCACTTGAATAGAACACCCCCTCACAAAAATCGAATATGAAAACATTTCGGCATCCAACATTCATATTAATTTTATTTCACATTAGTTTACACATTCTAACAAAAAATAATTTATATTTAGTAGTGGGTCGTACCCCCTTTGTTGACCAATACTTCACAAATCCTGTTTGGGATTGATTCGTACAACTGGGAAATATAATTAAGAGGAATGGAGCTCCAGGCTAGTTTTATGGCTTGGATAAGTTCAGGAATGGTTGAATATTGTTGTCCAGACCCATAGATTTTTCGGACTAGCCATCCCCATACGTTTTCTATAATGTTGAGGTCCGGTGAATATGGGGGCCAGTTTAATAGCACTACGTTTTGTCTCTCTATATACGATTTTACGATCCGAGCAGTGTGAATTGGTGCGTTGTCATGTTGAAATGTCCACGGCAGAGGTCCAAAAAGATTCGTAAAGAACGGGAATGCCGTTTGTAGGACGCCAATGTATGCCGTTGCATTCATCGTCGTCTTCAAAAATTGCAGCTCGCAGGTGCCATAATACGAAATCGCACCCCATACCATGACACCCCCATTCGGCTATGTAGGCGGTCTAAATGGTGGTTCTCTTTTCGCAAATCATGAAAATAATAAGAGTAGCCATCAGGACCCTCCAAATTAAACTTTTTCTCGTCTGAGAAGACAACACGATGCCACTCTGTGGACCAGGTCATGTTAGCACGGCAGAAAGTAAGGCGTTGCATCTTACGGGTAGGATTGAGTGGTGGCTTTTTCTTAATTTTTATCCTTTTTATGTGTTCACATTTCGAAATAACACGCCTTATAGTGGTTAAGCTTGCATTAACACCAGCATTTTGTCTTATCTTGGCAATTGAGTCATGGGAATTTGAAGCTTCTCTCAAAATATGTCGCCTGTCCGCATTGGAGAGAACACTATGTGTACGGCCTTTCATGTTTTTTCCATATTTATACTCATTTGACAAAAAGGAGGATATAACCTTTCGACTTCTTTCCATGTTTTTAGATATTTTCGATACGGAAAGGCCCATTTCATTGTATACTTTGATTTTGACCTTTTCCGCCTCAGATAATGCCTTTCCTCGACCCATTTAAACTTTATTTTAAATTGAAATTGTATTTATACACTAATAAATCGGATTAACGACCGCACATGTGCAAATACTGGGAGATAACTAAAGAATTTAGTAGGTGTGCTATTCAAGTGGTGCAATATTTGTACTCGATTTTCATTGAAGAACAAAACAAAATAGCAAAAAACGTATAACGGTACATTTCCAGCACACAGATTTTGCTACAGAGCGAACTAAAGTAAGGACTCAAAATATAACTAAATAATAACCCGTTACTTGTAAAGCAATTTTCGGTTTATTGATAGTTTCAGCGAGTGTATAAAGGGTGTGCTATTCAAGTGGCTTGGAGTGTATGTTGTGATCATTCATATTCCGAGTTATGTTCACTACATATTTATATTTTTGTATACCTTCTTATCGTACTACCCCCCTAAAACTATAAATTTCGTGGAATCCATTTATGTTAGACATCTACATAGCCAGGGTTATGTCTATGCCGAATTTCACGATTCCAGCTACAACACTTGGGTTAGTACCAATTGTATCCCTTTTTGTACTGTTTCCCCCTTGAAAGCACCCCTTGAAAGTTACGAACAAAAATTAAACAAGTCAGAACGCGTTAAGTTCGGCCGGGCCGAATCTTATATACCCTCCACCACGGAGTGCATTCCACAGTATTACCAGCTGCATTTTCAGATACAGACAAAGTGATAAGAAAAGTATAAATTTTAAAGATATCCCATTCGCCACATTAAATATAAGGGAGCAATCATAAATACCCTAAATATTGGGGGATTTACAGCTACAGTCGTTTGGTTGGTTGTATTTCCATTCTATTTTAATTTCAAAAGTATAAATTTTGAAAATACCTTATATCTCACGCACGCAGTATAAGACAACTGCATGGTTCTACCATTTTTTGTCGTAAAAACAACAAAATAAAGTACGAATTTGGAAAAAAAATATTTTTATATAAAATAGTCAGAGACTGCATAGCCACGTAAAATTCTGTATACACCGAATTCCATGATTCTATCAGCGGCCATTTTGTTGGTACCATTTTTATCCCCTTTTTCCAATTTTGCCCCCTCAAGAGTACGACTATCTAAAATCTCTTTATTTTACGTATCTACACAATTAGAGGGATGTACACACTGAATTTCATCATTCTAGCTGTATTCGTTTAGTTGGTACTATTTTTATCCCCTGCAGCCATTGCATCCCTTGAAAGTACGAATTTGGAAAAAGCGTTTTATTTTTCGTGGCTACGCAGTCAGAGGAATGTATACTCCGAATTTCATGATTCTAGCTGCTGTCATTTGGTAGGTACTATTTGTATCCCCTTTTTCCATTTGAACCCCAAAAAGTACGAATTTTGGAAAGTTCTTTTATTTTACGTGCGTAGACACGTAAAATAAACACGAATGTATATATCGAATTTCATTATTCTAGTTGCAGCCGTTAGGTTGGTACTATTTTTATCCCTCTATCCCCATTTAACCCCTTAAAAGTACGAATTTAGAAAAAATACTTTTATATTATGAATCTACTCTATTAGAGGTATTTTCAGTCCTTGTGAGGGAAAAATTTTTCCCTCTGGGCCGATTTCGTCCACTTTCAATTTCAACCGATCTACAACCATAAGACACATTTAGGAAAAATGTGAACATTTCAAGGTGTTACAAATGGAATGACAAAGTGAATATTCACCCACCCTGGAGGTGGAGGGTATAAAAATTGGAATTGGTTTAGAATTGGTTTAAATTTAGAATAATTAATAAAAAATAAAAAAACAACATAAAATAATAAATATAAACTAATAAATAAAAACGAATAATAAAATGTATTATTATTAATAATAATTAATTAATAAATTATGCTTAATAAATAATTAATTAAATAATAAAAAATTAATAAAAAATCAAAAATTAATTAATTAATAAATAAAATAAAAAAATCGACATTATGTTGTCCACTGTGCAGCGATATTGCTGCTGTAGGGATTATTGAAACACCTTAGAGAACCGTTTTTTGGAATTACGAACAAATTTGAAAATTAAAAAAAAAATCGGGAATTGGCAATATTTAAAATAAAAAATAAAAAACAACAAAAAATAATAGATAAAAAATAATAATAAAATTAATTAAAAAATAATAATTAATTAAAAAATAATAATTTAATCAAAAAATCTGAAATTAATTAATAAAAAATGGACTTTATCCATCAATGTCTATCTTGTAATTAGTCTAATTTTGGACTTACACAGAATCGTCTAAACCCTTGACTTTCCCCTCCAAGAGTGTCCCTTACAAAATAAAATATTTCTAAGAAAACGGACATTTTTTATGATTATTTTTTTTCTCCAAAATGTTTGTCTTCCTTTTACCAATTTCGACAAAATCCTTTGTGTTAGAGAGATGTACACACAAAATATCACGATTCACGCTGCTATACTTTGGTTGTACCATTTTATGCCCACTTCCCCCGCTTAAAAGTAGAATTTTCAAAAAATCCATTAATGCAGCGCATCTACACACAAAATTTCACCTATCCCTAGGTGAAATATAAATTGGCAAAACAACAATTTTTCATCCAATCTACACATCCAATAGCTACATATTTACGTCGATAATAGTAAATCATTATTTATTAATTACAAGTAAGCGAGAGGGTAATGAGTTGTCATTATCTGATAATTTAGAGGGTAATGAGTTGCATTTACAATTTGTTTGCTGCTATCAGTGTTTTGTTAAATTTTCACTCGAAAATCTATAACTCATGTTTTCAAGATTTTTCTTTCACTCCCACCCAACTCACTTTCAAGTTAATTTGTATCACGCTTGTCACGGTGCACCCTTTTTGTCACTAATATCCGTTAAACATTTGAACAAACGTGAAATTTTGCAATCACCATTAAAGGCAACTCTTATTGCCTTTTATTTGCCAATCGAGGGGGTTATTAAACTGTAATAACCGTTCAATTCCACTATTAGTCATGCCATCAATTCCATCATCACTTTAAATATGTCTGTCTGTCGTCGGCCTACCAC
Source organism: Polietes domitor (assembly GCA_947397865.1). NCBI lineage: Eukaryota > Metazoa > Arthropoda > Insecta > Diptera > Muscidae > Polietes > Polietes domitor. The sequence goes on from OX377622.1 coordinate 70,328,602, forward strand.
ACATTCTGTCCCATATGATGTCATTCGTAAAGGTATTCAATTGCTGTTTTTATTGATATTATAAGTAAAGAATATATATTTGTGCTTATAAAGAGTGATTTTTTTGAGGTTAGGATTTTCATGCATTAGTATTTGACAGATCACGTGGGATTTCAGACATGGTGTCAAAGAGAAAGATGCTCAGTATGCTTTGACATTTCATCATGAATCGTCTTACAAACGAACAACGCTTGCAAATTATTGAATTTTATTATCAAAATGCGTGCTCTGTTAAGAAAGTTCATTGTGCGCTTCCATTTTATGGTCAGTTTAATCGACCCACTGAAGCGGCTATTCGGGCTATTGTGACTAAATTTCGCACCAAATTTACATTGTTGGACATTAAACCACCAACACGCTTACGTAGAGTGCGAACTGAAGAAAATATCGCAGCTGTATCGGCCAGTGTTAATGATGACCACCAATTTTCGATTCGTCGCCGTTCGCACCAATTGGGTCTCTGTTACTCAAAAACGTGGAAATGCCAAAATTGGACTAAGCGGATGGACCACCTAAGACGCAGCCGCGGTCAACATTTAAATGAAATTATCTTCAAAAAGTAAATGTCATGGACCAATCTAACGTTTCAAATAAAGAACCGATGAGATTTTGCAAATTTTATGCGTTTTTTTTTTTAAAAAAGTTATCAAGCTCTTAAAAAATCACCCTTTAATAATTAAATTTAATTTAAGCAAACGGTTGATGAATCACATTCTAACGTCAAAATTGACAAAGGAATATCTTATGTGAGCCGACGTTCTAGACCCACGCCTCAGTGCCAGTTGAAATTATCCCGATTTTTTGGAATTACGCACAAATTTTTAAAATTAAAAAATCGGATGTTGGTAAAATTTAAAATAATTAATAAAAAGCAATTATTTTTAAAAAGATAATAAATAATTAAAAAATAATAAATAAATAAAAAATTATAATAAAATTAATTAAAAATAATAATTAAATAATAAATTATAATTAATGAATAATTAATTAAAAATAAAAATAATTTAATGAAAAGTCAAAAATTAATTAATTAATAAATAAAATATAAAAATCTACATTATGATGTCCACTTTACAGCTACTGTAGGGATTATTGAAACACTTTAGAGAACCGATTTTTTTTAATTACGAACAAATTTGCAAATTTAAAAAATCGGGAATTGATAAAATTCAAAATAAAAAATAAAAACAACAAAAAACAAGAAATAAATAAAAAATAATAATATTAATTAAAAAATTATAATTAATTAATTATAATTAATAAATTAATTATTATAATTACTAAATAATTAATTATAATTAATAAATAATTAATTATAATTAATAAATTAATTAATTATAATTAATAAATAATTAATTAAAAATAATAATAAATTGAAAAAAATCTAAAATTAATTAATAAAAAATTGACAATTGATGCCCACTGTGCAGCGCTAATGCTGCTGTAGGGATACTTCCTCCATCAGTGCCTTTCTTTTGTAATTAGTCTAATTTTGGACTTACACAGAAGCGTCTAACCCCTTGACATTCCCTCCGAAAGTGTCCCCTCCCAATAAAATATTTCTAAGAAAACGGAAGTAATATTTTTTATGATTATTTTTTCTCTCCAAATGTTTGTCTTCCTTTTCCGTATGAAATGAACAACAGCAAAATCAAGAGCAAAGTATGGTAGCACGTGCTGGCTTGGCCGGCTGGCTAAAGTGAATCGTCGTGATTATGAGCAGCAGCAGCACCAATCAATGGAAATTCAATCAATATGAAAACAAAAAGAAAAATAATTAATGACGATAATTGAAACACACCCTTAAAAGTGAGCACACAGCGAGCACTGATTACTTTCGAAAGGGGGTTCCTAGGAAATCATCCTCCTCATCGGCATCATCGCATCATATAAACAAAAGCGCCACCATAAACGCTGCACTCACTTACGGTCGATCGCATACGGTTTCACTTACAATAATTCCTATAAAAGAAATTATTTCCAATTTTTTATGCTTAAAAGGTTTAATTATAAACAATCAGCGGCGGCGGCGGCCGAATCAATATTCTGGAGTATTCTTCAACCCACCAAATAAAAAAGCGAGCAGGAGAAATGGTTCAGTGAACTTTGTTTTTTTTCGCTTCTTAAAGAATAGACTAGGAATAGAACAAGGAAAAAACGGCCTAATATTGTTTAATTGAACTTACAAAGAAATAAAGACACGGGCAAAGGGAAAGGGGAAAATATAGGAAAAATATGGATGTGGCTGCGGATGGCTGAGCTGGTTTGATGCTGTATACCTCCGAAGATTGCATTGTAAACAAATTTACCATGAGAAAATGATTTTAATAACCATATGCTAATCCCTCTCCGTGCATGCATTAAGGTGGGTCGCAGTAAACGCAAATTTTTGATTTTTTTTTTTGAAAAATAGTTTTTTTATTTAAACCCAACCCATAAAAATCATTTTAATTGAGAACATTTGTGAAGTTTTTATTAGGTCATTTATCATTTCAATATCGTAATGTATGAAACAATAACTTTAATATTAATATTGTTAATTTTGTTTTGAAAAGTCAAAAAGTGTGGTCTGTTAGAGGAAGTATAGCGTAAAAATTCAGAATATAATATCACTGGACCTAATGACACTTCCTGCAATCATTTAAATCTGCTTAAATTAATTATTATAAAAATTAAAGTGAGGAACAACAAATGACATTTCCTTGCCCATACAGTAGACAAAGAGTGGAAACAAATTTATAATGTATCAATAAAATAAATAAAAATGAGTCTATTGTCAAAAATGTCAATTGAAATTCAAAACTCGTCATTTGTAATTCAAAATACAACATTTGAAATTCAAAAGTCATCATTTGTAATTCAAAAGTCATCATTTGGAATTCAATAGACATCATTTGAAATTCAAAAGACACCATTTGAAATTCAAAACTCTTCATTTGTAATTCAAACCTCGTCATTTGCAATTCAAAACTCGTCATTTGTAATTCAAAAGACAACATTTGTAATTCAAAAGTTTTCATTTGAAATTCAAAAATTATTCCATTTGCAATTCAAAAAGGGCAAACAAAATTATTTAAGCAAAATATACATTAGGTTGGGTAGCATTTATTTATTTCTGTAAATTGTAATATTCTGCTGTTTAGAAAACAGATTTACGTACCTCCCACGCAAATCACTCTAACCTATTTAAATTTAAAGATTTTATAACTTCTATACGGACGATCGGAATACTCTGAAATTTATCTTTTGTAATGTTTTCATAGATACATACGCCTGCAATATCAGCGATATTGCAAGACCTCTCACACAAATTGACATAAGCTTTGGTTAAAATAAAACTGATCAGTAACAATTTAATATTGGAAATGGTTTTACAATCATGATTTGTTGTACCTCCCACAGAAATAATCCGACCCTAAGTAAAATCCAGGTCCTTATAAATTGTATGCAGGTGCTCTCTGAGCTGTTGAAGGTTGTCAACTATATATGAAATTACCGACATTTTACATCATTATAATTATTAGTTGCTTATCATTTTATTAAATCTGTTTCCAAAACTGCAGAATATCCAAATTTGCAGAAAAAATAAATGCTACCCCACCTAATGTATATTTTTCTTAAATAAGTTTGCTTACATTTTTTAATTTCAAATGTAATCTTTTGAATTTCAAATGGTGTCTTTTGAATTACAAATGACGAGTTTTGAATTTCACATGGTGTCTTTGAATTAAAAATGACGAATTTTGAATTACAAATGACGAGTTTTGAATTTCATACGACGACTTTTGAATTTCAAATTATATTTTTTGAATTTCAAATGGAATTTTTGAATTTCAATTGATATTTTTTTTTAATTTCAAATGGTGTCTTTTGAATTACACTTGAAAATGGTGTAGAGAACACATTTACAAAAGTAAAATTTGGTTGCACAGTAGACATCATAAGCTTTAAAATGACATTGGGTATTCGATCCTAGACTTACTGGAGACTTACTATGAGCAGACGATTAATATGGTGTTTCTTTCTTTTCATAAAAATATATTTCTAGTTAGTTTACATTTAATTTTTCATTCATTTATTTATTTCATATATTTATATATTTAGCAATATAATTACAGTTACCTAACTGAACCCCGCCCGCTTCTCCAAAACAAAAAACACATACCGAAAAATCAGAATTCGGGTTTATGTTGTTGTTTTTTTCGTGCTCAGATATAGATGTGAACTAATTTGTATAAAGTTATTGCCAAGCCTCCCTCCCGCCTCAGTACTAGTTTTTTTAATATATTGTTTTGTCTATTTGTTTTTATAATATTAATAGGGATATATATTTACTTTATGTGGGAGGTGCCACGCCCACTTTACTCGTACCCCCACTTTTTCTACAAATCCGCACATTATTACTCAATGAACTCACACAAAATTTCAAGAATCTTGTTGCCATATAACGGAATATATATTGCGTTAGAGAAGGTGCCACGCCCATCTTTCAAATCCCGCCCATTTGTATCTTGCCTACGTAAGCGAAAACTTAATGAACTCAGGAAACTCGGTGTCACGTAAGAGAATATGATCTATAACTGGTTTTAAAGTCTTATGGAATGTGCCACGCCCTCTTCAACAATGCCGCCCATTTTCTCCCAACTACCCAGATTAATAGTGGATGGATTCACATAAAATTTCAGAACTCTCAGTGTCATAGAAATAAATATATTTCCAATTTCGTCCATTTTTTAGCACAACTGTCCAAATTAATACCCAATGAACTCTCACACAGTTTCAAGACTCTGACAGTCATAGTACTCCAAATATGTTGCTTTATAAAATGCGAAAACAATAAATTTGTGTTGGAGGTGCCAAACTTTTATTCGAATAACATGCGAATAGGCAAGTATCGGCAGCCAACTTTAATTGAATACGATAAAGTAATGAGTACTAAATCAACTAAAAGTAATGTGTTCCAAAACAAAAAAAAAATTTAGTTCTATTCCACCAAAGTTGAAAAACGATCAAAATATAGCGTTATATTACTACTACGATTTTTAGGTAACGAAGTCTAATTTTTGTTTTATTTCATTTTATCTAACGTGCCTTTCAATTGAGACCAAAGACGTAAAAATTGGGTAGATAGTTTGTCTGTAACTCAATCATGAATCTTACAATTTTTTCGCTTTTTGTTTTTTCCTGAATTCTGAAGAAATTAATCAACTCTGAGCGTCTCTATAAACCACAATTTTTGTCCGATTTTGAATCGGTTTTCGGATTTTTGATCGATAATAAGTTCTCTATTAATTAGTATTATTAGTTTTACCAAAAGCTGTGTTTGATTTTTGACACTGATTCCGGGCAAAGGCTGTGCGTTGTGGCAAAATGAAAATAGCCCAAGTAAAAAATGGACAAAATGAAATGTAAAACACATTTATATTCCTGTAACTTAGTTTGTTGTTACACGATTTTGACATCAAATTTGAAAAGAAGACACCTGGAACTTTCGATAGATATATATGTAGCTCATTTATGAAAACTTATGAAATCTCTGTGCTTTCATCCAACAAACGCACTTTTTTCATAAAAATGTCAGCCATTTTTTGACAATATTTTTGCACATTATTTTGTTGGCAACCGTACCACTTGTAAATTTATTTAAATACCATATTTTGCAAGGAGTAAAACGCCTCCTTGTTTTTACAAATTGTCTAATTATCTCATATTTTTTTCGAATCGAAGTCCAATAAAAATTCTTAAAATTACAAGTGGTACGTTTACCAAACAAATTAATGGGCAAAAACATTGTCAAAGTTGGAGAAATGGATAAAAATTGTAAAAAAATGTTTTTGCTGGACAAAAGCACACGGATTTCTTAAGTTTTCTTAAATAAGCTATATGTGCCAGTTAGAATGATAGTGGTCTATGTCACACTTTATCCGTTCTGAGATATGCATGCAATGGTTTATGTTTGAGTCAATTGAAAAATATTTTTCCACCGAAGCACAATTGTTTTTCTTAGAATAACCTACTAAAGGGTGATTTTTTAAGAGCTTGATAACTTTTTTTTAAAAAAAAACGCATAAAATTTGCAAAATCTCATCGGTTCTTTATTTGAAACGTTAGATTGGTCCATGACATTTACTTTTTGAAGATAATTTCATTTAAATGTTGACCGCGGCTGCGTCTTAGGTGGTCCATCCGCTTAGTCCAATTTTGGCATTTCCACGTTTTTGAGTAACAGAGACCCAATTGGTGCGAACGGCGACGAATCGAAAATTGGTGGTCATCATTAACACTGGCCGATACAGCTGCGATATTTTCTTCAGTTCGCACTCTACGTAAGCGTGTTGGTGGTTTAATGTCCAACAATGTAAATTTGGTGCGAAATTTAGTCACAATAGCCCGAATAGCCGCTTCAGTGGGTCGATTAAACTGACCATAAAATGGAAGCGCGCAATGAACTTTCTTAACAGAGCACGCATTTTGATAATAAAATTCAATAATTTGCAAGCGTTGTTCGTTTGTAAGACGCTTCATGATGAAATGTCAAAGCATACTGAGCATCTTTCTCTTTGACACCATGTCTGAAATCCCACGTGATCTGTCAAATACTAATGCATGAAAATCCTAACCTCAAAAAAATCACTCTTTACTATATCGAACTTTTGTAAAAAAATAACGTTGGTACCTCCAAGGGAACCACTACTTTCAGAGGACGCACTGCCTTAGTCCACTTTCATTCTTCTCAAAATTTAAAAAAAATTAACACACAAATTTTTTTAACTTTCTCGCAAAAGTAATATTTACAAAAATGAAAGAAAAATATTAAAAAAGATAAAAAATATATAAATATTTACAGGCTGTTCGTCTAGAAACTTAAATTAAAAAATTTTTTTTTTAATTTTCAAATATTTTCATTTTATATACTATTCAAATTATCTAAATCACCTAAAATGGACATTATACATAAAAAGTGCATAGCCAAACATCAATATTAGTGGATATAGTGTGACTTAGACCAATCTCAAACTAATACTAAAGACAACTTTGGTGTGTATAAAATGAAAAATGTCAAAAATAAAAGTTCTTAAATTAGAGATCTGATCAAACTAAAGAGAAAATTGGGATATCTTTTTTTTGGATTTTTGACTTAGACCACTATCATTCTAACTGGTACATACAGTTGCGGTCAAAATAATAGCAGCGCACCACAGCTTAGCATACATTTTCATATATTTTTTTGTGGGACAATTTTTTTATTGCTACTACTGCATTAAATACTGTGTAATGAGGTTACAAACACAAAATAATTGTTTATTTGGTGATATGATTTTAATTGTTTTAGAAATTTCACATTTTTTGGATTTTCGACATTTTGGACCGGTCAAAATAATAGCAGCATTCAAAAAATCTCAAGAAAAAAGAATTTTATCTAATTTATTCATTCGATTTGATGTTAAAATAAGATATTATGAAATGTACACTATTTCTGAAATGTTATTGTTTTATTTTTCTTCATAAGTAAATCGAGTTCATATAAAAAGTTTGAAATCTGAGGGTAAATCAAATAGTGAAGTTCGATTTTATTCCAGTGTTCCATTAAAATGATCAGAAATTCGATATTATAAAAAGAAAAAACAAAAACGCGTCAAAAAAAATCAGTTTATATCACCTGCAACCATTCGCCGAATAGTAACGTCTAGTACAAAAAAACCACTTACGCCCGCCACCGAAATAAAAAACAATGTCTGTCCTTCTTTGAGAGTTTAAAATATTCGTAGAATACCAAGAAAACATAAACTGTAAGCCAGAAGTCCAGGAAAAGTCCCACTTAAAAATAAAAGACATGTCACAAAAAAATTGCAATTCGCAAAAACACACCTGCAGTAGCCAACCAAAAAGTGGGTGCACGTTTTATGGTCAGTTTAATCAAAAATTATTTTGTATGGTGGGACAGTACCTCGATAAGACGTCCACAGAACACAGAATACATCCCCAGGTTTAGTACCAAAACTGTCAAATAGGGAGGATCAAGCATAATGGCTTGGGCTTGTTTGTCATAATATGGAGTTAGGTCAATACTTTGGCCCAGAAGTACTATGGAATCTGTCCAGTACGTCAAAATACTGCCTAATATTATGCTTACATATGCAGCATATGGAATGCCACTTAAATGAGTCTTCTAGCAGGTCAATTATCCCGAAAACATCAGCCGACTTGCAAAAAGGTGGTTTGAAGTCAATAATATCGATGTTATGGAATGGTTCGGGCAGACACCACATATCAATATAATCAACAATTTTAAGTGTGATGACTAAAATGAGATCTCACTAGCAATACTAAAAGACAATAACGATGTTTGACACGACAAAAAATACGATGTTTGACATGGTCAAAAATACCGCATGAATGGTGCAAAATACTAGTTGACTCCAAGAAACGACATTATGTAGCAATATTAAGCAATAAAGTCAGTACAACTAAGTGTTAAATTCAAGAAAATATCATTATTTAAGTAATTATACAAACAAGTTTTCAATTAAAATGGATTGAAACAAAATATTTTTAGTTTTTATTAGCATAAATGGTTCTAAGGGCTTAATCTCAAAATTACAAAAACTTAATTTTTTATATTTATAAAGCCATATTAAGAATGACACAATACCACCTTTCAATTGCCGCAAAAACTTTTAGAATTTTCGAAGTAAAACTAATAATTTTCTTTGTCGACATTTGTTTATCTCGTCGCTGCTATTTTTTTGACCGCAGCTGTATATCGAACGAAAGCTCCAGCTTCGTCTTTTCCAATCCGATGTGAAAGTGAAAATTGGCTTGGTTATCAGCCAATTACTAAGTTACTTTTTGAGGTGTTTTTGTGGAGATTGAAAAATAAGATTGTATATTAATTAACTTAACTTCGACACCACAACCCATCATTGTCAGAACCTTTGCAACGAATATGGTCTTCAACCTAAATCGCTGTACATACTTATGTCAGAATTCATATTGGTGAAATGAGAATTATTGGTAGTACAACATCCAACCGAATATAGTGGGGGCACACTAAAAATCAATGCATTGTAAAGCCTTTCATAAATACCATAAAACGCTTCATTGTAGTTGTGAAAAATACTTCGTTTTTAATAAAAAACAATAATACTTTTCATTGATCTCATGAAGCTAAGTTTCATTAATTTAATAATTTTATTTTAAATTGTTCATGAAATAACTTTACAAAACATTTCACATTGCTTATAAAATTACATACGTGTTGAAATATGAAAATAAAAAATAAAACTGTAAATTTATGAAAATATATTTATTTTTGTTTTATTCGAAATTAAGCTCGCGATCAATAAAACAAAAAATATTAACAAAAAGGTCGAATAATAGTATAAATAATCAACAATAAAAGTATTTTTTAAATCATATTATCACATAAATATTACAAAGGCAATATGGGGTTCCCGGCGACAAGTAGGTTTTTTTACAGTTGGTGTAGTTTCGACCGTTTAGAAAAAATGTTTACTCCCATAACGTCCATTCAAATTTAGTTGTGATTAACCAAAAACTTGGATATAGTTTTCACAAATAAAGAGGTACAAAAATTATAAAAATTTAATTTTAAGTGAGACCATTTTTTTTCTAATGCACTTTGGTATTTGAAAAAAAAAATAATAAAATAGTGTGAAAATAGTTATTTTTTATATCAATACTGCAGAGTTAAAGTGGACAAAAACGGAAAAAAATATTTTTAAATTCAAAAATTTTCTGTACTCGAAACCAAAAAAATCTTATATCTATAACGAAGAAAACATATGATGTGTTATAAATATAAAAAAGTATTATATTTCCATATACAATATGGACAATTTCATCAAGCAATGACCGTATTTCCATTCAAATTTAGTTTTCAGTGCAATAGTATTTCAGGGGAGAGGGGGAAAGCTCTTGCCCCAGTCTATTAATTTTTATAAAGATATAGAAAATTATCATAAAAAGTACTTCGTGCACCACACAACCTTTGAGGTTTTTGAAAATCATGATTTACCTTGAAGCCATCAGCCGTTGTTGTGAATCATCAGAAATTTCATTTTTTGAAGGTAAAACTTTTTTCGTGACCCACTCCAACATACACATATGCGGAGAGTGTGAGCACTCTATACATTTATATGTGTATGTGTTTTCTACATTGTATTAAACTCTTCTTCTCTCTCTCTCTCACTCTCATTCTCTTTCACTCTCTCGGTGTGTGTGCTTGTTGTTGTTATACCAAACCAATTTGTAAAACATTGAAACTGAGAAAAGTAAAAATTGAAAACATGTAGCCCCCGTGAGCGAGCCAGTCAGCCAGCCAGCCAGCGAACAGTGTCAGTCATAGTTGTAACGAAGCCGGCAGGCATACCAGGCGTGCATTTTAACGCGACGCGCACGAAACACGATCGCTCGAAAAGAAGAAAGTTTAACTTTTAATAAGAAAACAAAAATAAAAAGAAACGCACAATTTAAAGAACCCGACAAAGCTAATGTGTGTGTATGTGGAGTGGACCAAAGAAAGAAAAAATAAAATAAAATTAAATATAAAAATTGGTGAATAACACAAAATAATTGTGAAAAATTAAAACAAATTCTTATTAATTCATCTCCGATTATTTAATAAATTGTGCAAATTCTGCTGAAAATTGGTGTCATTAAGAAATTATAAAAATTATAAAAAGAAACATTTTTAAATTGTATTTAAAAATTTTAATTTCATACTGAAAAAATTGTAAACAACAAAATAAAGTGAACGAAAGTGATTTGTGATTTGAAACTTGTTAAATATAATTGTTATTTTTAACACAACAGTAATATTGAAAAAATTGTAATAATTGGTAGTATGCAAAGGACTGCTGGCTAAGTGATTTAATAAATGTTTGGAAAAGTATCTGAAAATTTTAAATATTTTCCAAATTTTTATTTTGGAAGATTGGTTAAATATTTTTGGTTTTGTAATTAATCTTAAAACCAAGTGTCATCAAAAGTTTGCTGTTGCTTATACAAATTTTATCAGAAATCAGTTTACGAAAAAGTGAGTGCTGCCAAGTTAGCTGAACGAAATTTACCCCGAATACAGTGATTAACCAAAAACTTGGATATAGTTTTCACCAAAAAAGAGGTACAAAAATTATAAAAATATAATTTTAAGTAGTATAGTAGTTGAGACTAATTATTTTCTAATGCACTTTGGCATTTGAAAAAAAATTTAAAATAAAAAAATTAGTGTGAAAATAGTTATTTTTTATATCAATACTGCAGAGTTAAAGTGGACAAAAACGGAAAAAAATATTTATGAATTCAAAAATTTTCTGAACACGAAATCAAAAAATCTTATATCTATAACGAAGAAAATATATATATATGATGTGTTATAAATATAAAAAGTAATGTATTTCCATATACAATATGGACAATTTCATCAAGCAATGGCCGTATTACATGTCTGAGTGTGAAATATTAAGCCGGGATAACAAGCTGCGATAACAAAAACGTTAATAAAAATTTAATTTCTTGCTCAAAATAAAAAAATATTTTGTGTCGACTTTATTGGACTTAGCCTCGATATCCACCATTTTGACTTACACTGGATAATTATCCAGGCTAAGTCAACAATTTTTAACACAAAATTATTTTTTCAAAATTTGTTTTCACACACACATTGATATTGCTTTTGGCGACAATTTTAAAAAATAATTTTTTATTTTGAGTGAAATTTTAACATTATATTTAGATTTTGGCATGTTATGGCTGTTTTTCTTTAAGACTGGATAGCTAAGCTGCGATAACAAATATCAAAATAAAATGTTAAAATTTTACTCAAAATAAAAAATTATTTTTTAAAATTGTCGCCAAAAGCAATATCAATGTGTGTGTGAAAACAAATTTTGAAAAAATAATTTTATTTTAAAAATTTTGGACTTAGCCTGGATAATAATCATTATCATCGAGGCTAAGTCCAAAAAATTCAACACAAAATTTTTTTTTGAAAATTTATTTTGTTACATATGTATTTTTTAAACGCAAATTCGGCAAGTGAGTTGTGTTTCTCGTTCGTTTGTGAGAATCATCTCCTTATAGAGGCCGGGTTTGATGTTGAAAAGTCGCTGCGAAGCCACTTGAAAAGACTTTTGACATAGTCGAAATCATGATCTTGGTAGTCTGCAGCCAAGTAATAAATGTCACCATGCCATTTGTAAATAAATTTGCATTATATTAAATATAGATGCAAAATGGTCTTGAGTCAGGACAATGTCCCAGTTCAAATCATATAAATATTTATGTTTATATTATAAAGGGTGATTTTTTAAAAGCTATAGGAAAGTTTTTCAAAAAAAAACACATAAAATTCAGAAAAATGCATGAAATCTTTATTTGTATCGATAGTACGGTCCATATAATTTAATGTTTGAAGATTATTTCATGCAAATGTTGACCTTGACTGCGCCGCCTCAAATGGTCCATCCGCTTAGTCCAATTTTGGCATTTCCACGTTTTTGAGTAACAGAGGCCCAATTGCTGCGAACGGCCACGAATCGATAATTGATGGTCATCATTAACACTGGCCGATACAGCTGCGATATTTTCTTCAGTTCGCACTCTACGTAAGCGTGTTGGTGGTTTAATGTCCAACAATGTAAATCTGGTGCGAAATTTAGTCACAATAGCCCGAATAGCCGCTTCAGTGGGTCGTTTAAACTGACCATAAAATGGAAGCGCGCGATGAACTTTCTTAACAGAGCACGCATTTTGATAATAAAATTCAATAATTTGCAAGCGTTGTTCGTTTGTAAGACGATTCATGGTTAAATTATAGACCAAACTGAAGACAGTTTGACAGTGAAACAAAACACGAAACGAGCGTCAGCTGTTTAAACCAGTGTTGCCAAAAAGATAATAGCTAAAAAATCAACCTTTATCTATAACGAAGAAAACAAATGATGTGTTATAAATATAAAAAAGTATTAAATTTCCATACACAATATGGACAATTTCATCAAGCAATGACCGTATTAAATGTGTGTGTGAAATATTAAGGCTGTTTTTCTTTACGACTGGATAGCTGCGATAACAAATATCAAAATAAAATTTTAAAATTTTACTCAAAATAAAAGAGTAACATTGTCGCCGAAAGCAATATCAATGTGTGTGTGAAAACAAAATTTTGAAAAAATAATTTTGTTTTAAAAATTTTGGACTTAGCCTGGATAAAAAATATTCAGTGTAAGTCAAAATTATGGTTATCGAGGGTAAGTCCAAAAAAGTCAACACAAAATATTTTTTTTTGAAAATTTGTTTTGTTACATATGTGTATTTATATTATAGTTGGCGACAGTGTGAAAAAAATATTTTTTTTTGACTTGAACTGGGATATTGTCCTGGACCATTTTGCATCTATATTTAATAGAATGCTAATTTATTTACAAATGGGGCATGGTGACATTTATTACTTGGCTGCAGACTGCCACGATCATGATTTCGACCATGTCAAAAGTCTTTTCAAGTGGCTTCGCAGCGACTTTTCAACATCAAACCCGGCCTCTATAAGGAAATGATTGTCACAAACGAACGAGAAGCACAATTCACTTGCGTTTAAAAAATCGCACCAAGTAATAAAGCACACATGCCATCTTACAAGCATCTCATTGAGTTGCATAAGTAAGTATGTGCATATGCAGGTATAGTTACCCAGCAATACTTCTGCCGTGCCAACGCTCATTTGTTTTAGTTTTTTCGTTTGCATTTTTTTTTGGTCTGTATTCAATATTTGATGTGAACTGGGATATTGTCCTGGCTCAAGACCATTTTGCTTCCATATTTAATAGAATGCAAATTTATTTACAAATGGCATGGTGACATTTACATTTTTGATAATTATCAATATGAATGCAATTCCTAAAGAAATATATGGCACAAGAGATCGGGAAGAACAGAACAAAATAATAATAATCTAAAAATAAATATTTTTTAAAGAAAAAAAAGAAAATTAATAAATGAAAACAAAATTAGGGTTAAAATACTGACATATTACAAATTAAAAACGAACGTTTTTGTTAAAATATTTAAGAAATTATATTCCATTTTAAAAATATTTTACTCTACACAAATCAGAAACTTTCCGAACGGTTTGCAAGATATGAGCCTGAGAATATGATCACTTTTTTCCAAAAATTACACCGAGGCCTCAAATCTCTGGGGGCCCATAAAAAAAAAGTGCATGACTTTGGGGGAAAAAAAACACGGGTCTTTTTTTTTTGGTCTTTTATCATGTAGCGGTGTCCGTATATGGTTATTTTTAAATGACTTCAAAAATGTTGCACAGTGTAATTTTACCAATAAGATTTTCATATACATATACAGGGTTGCCCATATTCGACGGACCACAGGCAACAACGCTTGTCCACAGGCAACAATCTTTGCGTCAATTGAATTTTGTACGGGAACAAATGCAAATCAACGCGAATAATCCGTTGTAAAGTGGACCGAGCCATGCCCAACTGCTGAGAACGGCGTTTTTGGGATGTTCTTGGGGACCTCTCAACACTGGCTCGTACGGCAGCGATATTCTCGGCCGATCGCCTTGGTCGACTTTTATTTGGCCTCTTCGGATTAGAAAGAGCCTCACCAGTCGAAAATTTTTCGTATAAACGCTTAATGGTGTTCTTAGAAGGCGCACTTCTCACATTTTTTAATATTTTAAAAGCACGTTGAGTTTTCACAATTGACTTGTTCTGTTGAATGTAAATTTCAACTATTTCAGAGCGCTCGCGTGGCGTGTATTGTTGCATGGTAAAAATCTGCTTGGACTGACGCTTCAAACGCGGTATGTCATTAAGCGATCTGACATCTCTGTCAAAAGTTATGGCGTTGCCAGATGGGTCCGTCGAAGATGGGCAACCCTGTATATATATAACTCCTACAGAAACTACCTTTCAATAATACTTCATATTCGAAGGTGTACGGCGAACTTTTTTTTTGAGGTACGCCCTAATGTACAGGTTGGCGCTGGGTTTAAATGGTTTATAACTTTTTTATTTATGCCAACGTTATAATTTTTATACCCTACACCACTTCGTGGGCTAGGGTATTATAAGTTAGTTTCGCCCCAAATGTTTGTAACACCAAGAAATAATCGAGCTAGACCCACCTTTAAGTATACCGATCGGCTTAGAATCACCAGCTGAGTCGATTTAACGATGTCTGTCTGTCCGTCTGCTGTCCATCTAAGCTTGTTCGCACTCTACAGGTCGCAATTGTTGTCCGATTGTCATGAAACTTGGCAGAAGTTATTTTTTCTGGCCAATGACCATCGGTATTGAATTTGGAGGAAATCGGTTCAGATTTAGATATAGTCCCCATACAAATGTCGCTCCCGATTTGACTTTTTCCGCCATATAAAGCACATATAGTACCCGATTTTCTTTAAATTTTGTAAAACATCTTATAATCCAACTAGAAACACCTATGCAAAAATTGGGTAAGATCGGTTCAGATTTAGATATAGCCCCCATACAAATGTCGCTCCCTATTTCACTTTTTCTGCTTTAGAAACCACATATTGTACCCGATTTTCTTTAAAATTGGCACAGCATCTTATAATCCAACTAGAAACACCTGTGCAAAAATTGGGTAAGATCGGTTCAGATTTAGATATAGCCCCCATACAAATGTCGCTCCCGATTTGACATTTTCCGCTCTAGAAAAGACATATTGTACCCGTTTTTCTTTAAAATTGGCACAACATCTTATAATCCAACTAAAAACACCTATGGTGAAAGTGTGTAAGATAGGTTCAGATTTAGATATAGACCTCATACAAATGTTGCTCCCGAATGTTTAACCGATTTTGGCCAAATTTTACATATTATATTTCACCAATAAACAGACATGGTGAAAGCGAGTCACATCGTTCCAGGTTTCAATATACCCCCATACAAATGTCCTTTCCGATTTAACATTTTTTGTCAAACACATACATCTACAGGATGCAAAAATCCTTCCCGATTTTACTTTTTTACCGAATTGAATTGCAATGAGAATTGTTTGGGTGATGTCCATACTTTGAAATGACTTTGGTATACTACTGTATAATTTGTATTTGTCTGTCGGACAATTAGATCAATTACCATATTATTTACCGTACTCGTTAAATTTGACTGAAGATAAATTTATAGCATATAAATTATATTCATATAATTTATATAATTTGTATGAACTACATAAAATTGCTCCCATGAAATACCTGGGTTTAGTAATCAAAGCGAGGTACATACGCAGGGAGTGGTTTAGGGTATTATATAGTCGGCCCCGCCCGACTTTAGCCTTTCCTTACTTGTTTTAAATACTGTGTATTTTTGGGGAACTTTTTGTAATTAGCTTTGAAAATGATATCCTGTAAGTGACGTCCCTTTTCTGCTTCACACATACATACGTGCTCTTTTAGCATATTTTCCATAACTTTTCGCAAAATTTCAAAAAAATATGTTCCAATTGTTCCTTCGGAGGATACACCGCACCAAACAGTACACTTATTTGTTTTTCTAAATTCGTTTAATACGACGTCACTAAATTTCTTGATATGCCTGAACTACAGCAATAAAATTAAGCGATTTTTTAGTATCCCTCTTCGTGAAATGTCTCATATACATACATACATATGAATGCACATAAAGACGGCACTCGCACTCGCATTTGCAGCTATTAACGTTCGATTAGCATTAACGTGGCGTTGACGGCTACTTTCCGTTTCCCTTCGACAGTTTGGCAAAAAAAACGATTCTACTTTTGGATCGATATTCATATGATTTTTGTTCATTCGCTCGTTCGGAATTGTTTACAAGCGTTTTTTGCTCTTGTTTTTGTCTTCTCCTTTTTTTTTGAAGGCAGAGGAATTTGTCGTGTTTTTTTGTTGTTGTTTTGTTGATTCTCTGTGCTGCTAAACGGCATAAACAGAGCAGATCCAAGACCAGGCCACACGCAATCCATAAGTCGTTGGTTCGTTTATTCTGAAATGGGATTTGTGTTCCTTTAAGGGCACCATCGCCACCACATCACTCCACGTGCATTCGTTGTACGCCATTATGCCATTAAAAGATTTGCCAGTCAGCTGATGTAGGGATATATGTTCATGTACAAATATGGCAGAGGATACATCCATGTATACAAAAATATACAACACATCCACACACTCACATAAGTGAGTGGGAAACAGAAGGTGGAACAGTGTGTTGAAGAGCAGAAAAAGTGGTAATAAAAAAGTAAGTGAGATATCGCCGTAATTATACACTCCACGAGAGTATTATGTCTTTGTGCATTTGTTTGTAACACCCAAAAGGAAACGAGATAGACCCATTGTTAATTATACCGATCGTCTTAGAGTCGATTTAGCAATGTCCGTCTGTCTGTCTGTCTGTCTGTCTGTCTGTCCGTCCGTCCATCTATTCTTGTAATCACGATACAGGTCGCAATTGTAGACAGAACCAAATGAAACTTTTCCCAACGATGTTTTTCTAGATAAGGACGAACGCTATTTAATTTGAAGAAAATCGGTTCAGATTTAGATATAGCCCCCATACGAATTTCTCTCCCGATTTGACTCTTTTCACTCTAGATACCACATATTACAACAGATTTTCTTTAAAATTGGCAAAACATCTTATTTTGTAACTAGAAACACCTGTGGTAAAAATGTGTTAGATCGGTTCAGATTTATATATAGCTCCCATACAAATTTCTCTCCCGATTTGACTTTTTCCGCTCTAGAGACCACATAATGTATCAGATTGTCTTCAGATTTGGTAAAACATCTTATATTCCCACTAGAAACTCCCATGGTGAATATCGAACAGATCGGTTCAGATTTATATATAGCTCCCATACAAATTTCGCTCCCGATTTGACTTTTTCCGATCTAGAAACAACATAATGTATCAGTTTGTCTTCAGATTTGGTAAAACATCTTATATTTAAACTAAGAACATCTATGGTGAAAATAGATCAAATTGGTTCAGATTTAGATATAGCCCCCATACAAATGTCGTTCCCGATTTGACATTTTCCTCTGTAGAAACCATATATAAATTTGGCACAACATCTTATAATCTTACTAGAAACACCTATGCTGAAATTGGGTAAGATCAGTTCAGATTTAGATATAGCCCCCATACAAATGTCGCTCCCGATTTGACTTTTGCCGCTTTAAAAGCCACATATTGTGCTCGATTTTCTTTAAATTTCGCACAACATCTTATAACCTAACTAAACAAAACTATGGTGAAAGTGGGTAAGATCGGTTCAGATTTAAATATAGCCCAAATTCAAATGTTGCTCCCATAAGTTTAACCGATTTTGGCCAAACTATACATTTTATATTTCACTTATTTCGTTCCAGGTTTCAATATATCCTCATACAAATGTCCTTTCCGATATAAAATTTTTTGTCAAACACATACATTTACAGGATACAAAAAACCTTCCCGTTTTCACTGAATTGTATTCGGATTGAAAGTGGAGTGTATCATAGAGTCGGCCCCGCCCGACTTTAGCCTTTCCTTACTGGTTTTGTTAAAAAATGTGCACAATTTCACTTAAAATTTGTTGTTGACCCAGACAAAAGATTAAGCGAGAAATATGGGATAAGAAATAAATATAATATTTATGCATTGGAAATAAAGTACGATAAATTTGTACCAATGGCAAGACAACGAAATCTGAGGCCCTCTAAATATGAGAAGTAATTGTGGGACATGTTATCGAGTGAAAAATCGAAAAATATAGAATTTTTGTATATTAAGCTCATATAAAAAGTGAAAAAAGAAATAAAATCAAATTTGTCGATAACTATCTTAGTTATCGAAATTGAAAGCAATATTTTTTATTTTAATGTCATTTGATAATGTATTTCAATTTCATTGTAAATTTCGAAGTATAAAAGCATTTTTATGAATGAATATCCTTAATTTATCTTCTTGTAAAGAGTGATTTTTTTGAGGTTAGGATTTTCATGCATTAGTATTTGACAGATCACGTGGGATTTCAGACATGGTGTCAAAGAGAAAGATGCTCAGTATGCTTTGACATTTCATCATGAATAGACTTACTAACGAGCAACGCTTGCAAATCATTGAATTTTATTACCAAAATCAGTGTTCGGTTCGAAATTTTTTATCGACAAATTTTGTTCAGCGATGAGGCTCATTTCTGGTTGAATGGCTACGTAAATAAACAAAATTGCCGCATTTGGAGTGAAGAGCAACCAGAAGCCGTTCAAGAACTGCCCATGCATCCCGAAAAATGCACTGTTTGGTGTGGTTTGTACGCTGGTGGAATCATTGGACCGTATTTTTTCAAAGATGCTGTTGGACGCAACGTTACGGTGAATGGCGATCGCTATCGTTCGATGCTAACAAACTTTTTGTTGCCAAAAATGGAAGAACTGAACTTGGTTGACATGTGGTTTCAACAAGATGGCGCTACATGCCACACAGCTCGCGATTCTATGGCCATTTTGAGGGAAAACTTCGGAGAACAATTCATCTCAAGAAATGGACCGGTAAGTTGGCCACCAAGATCATGCGATTTGACGCCTTTAGACTATTTTTTGTGGGGCTATGTCAAGTCTAAAGTCTACAGAAATAAGCCAGCAACTATTCCAGCTTTGGAAGACAACATTTCCGAAGAAATTCGGGCTATTCCGGCCGAAATGCTCGAAAAAGTTGCCCAAAATTGGACTTTCCGAATGGACCACCTAAGACGCAGCCGCGGTCAACATTTAAATGAAATTATCTTCAAAAAGTAAATGTCATGGACCAATCTAACGTTTCAAATAAAGAACCGATGAGATTTTGCAAATTTTATGCGTTTTTTAAAAAAAAAAGTTATCAAGCTCTTAAAAAATCACCCTTTATATGCCCAATTCTGTAAATTTTTAAATTTTCATTTTTCAAGATATCTCACAAATGAAATGAACTTTCTTTTGTATTAATATTTTTGAAGGTTAAATTGGCCGAAGGTGGTCTACGTATAATATTTTCTGATGTATTTTGGATGTCAATCTACAAAAAAATAATGAAATATTTTTTTACTAAAATTCCAGTTTTCGTCATAAGTACCTTTAATATTTGTACCCTCATTTTGGAAATATAAGACCTGTTTATATGTCCTATTAAAGGTGAAATATAGTGAATTTAATTTGCACATAGAAATTGCAAAAAAAATTGATTTTTTCGGAAAGGATATGCAAAATTAAAAAATAAGGAACATTTTTTATTTTTTTAATCTATTTTTTTTAATTTTTTTAAGTAGCTCGAAAAAGTCATTTACACATTAGAAAACATAATACTTAATTTAATTTTGTAATAACGAAATGTAATTGTATAGTGTTATTGGTATTTAAGATGGTGCGGATAATTTTCTGAAGCAATATTTTCACTTTGCTCAGGATATCGACATAATACAATGCAAAAAGCATGATTTTTTAACATTTCGGTATATATCGATATTATTTTCTAAGTTTTTCGATTTATTTTATTTCTCTGTAATTATTAGGACGATCCTGCAGTCCTATTCACACACTGAAATCTTTGTAAATTGACTCCAAACTTTCTTGGCTATCAAATGATTTTAGCTGTGGAACATTCTGGACCATTGTAAAAACAAAAATAAATGTTTAGAAATATTTTTGTTAGTATTTCCTCCTACATGTTTTCCAGAGATATTATATTTGTTCGATTAATAAATAAACTTGATTTATGAGTAACGAATAATCTATCCCAAATATTCTATTAATCGAAATATTCTATTAATCACCGATAAAAAAAATGTGCCAGGTCATGAAAATGTCTTTCTATTCAGAAACGACGACTTGAGGGATGTATTTATTAAATGATTATTTGTATTTTAATCGTAATAAAAATACAAAAATTACCCATATCGTTTCATTAGAATTAGCAGGAAAATACAAGAAATGAATAATTATATTCTTCAAAAACGTAAAGTCATTTTAACGCGAATTCGACCCGAAAATGAATTACTGAGTTAATAATTTTGTTATAGTTTTCCTCTATTTTTCATAACCCAAAATTAGTGTCGCACTATGTAAAGGGTAATTTTTTAAAAGCTATAGGAAAGTTTTTCAAAAAAGCACATAAAATTCATGAAATTTTTATTTGAATCGATAGTACGGTCCATATAATTTAATGTTTGAAGATTATTTCATGCAAATGTTGACCTTGACTGCGCCTCCAATAGTCCATCCGCTTAGTCCAATTTTGGCATTTCCACGTTTTTGAGTAACAGAGGCCCAATTGTTGCGAACGGCGACGAATCTATAATTGATGGTCATCAATAACACTGGCCGATACAGCTGCGATATTTTCTTCAGTTCGCACTCTACGTAAGCATTTTGGTGGTTTAATGTCCAACAATCTAAATTTGGTGCTAAATTTAGTCACAATAGCCCGAATAGCCGCTTCAGTGGCTCGATTAAACTGACCATAAAATGGAAGAAGCGCGCGATGAACTTTCTTAACAGAGCACGCATTTTGATAATAAAATTCAATAATTTGCAAGCGTTGTTCGTTTGTAAGACGATTCATGGTTAAATTATAGACCAAACTGAAGATGTTTGACAGTGAAACAAAACACGAAACGTGCGTCAGCTGTTTAAACCAGTGTTGCCAAAAAGATAATAGCTAAAAAATCACCCTTTATTACTTCGAATTATAGGTTTTGCATAAAAATTCTCAAACTAAAAATTGGATTAAATCAATAAATTTTAATGTAATTCACTTTACATTTATTGAAAGTAAATTTGACTTCGAATCAATAATACTTAAATTTGTATCCCTTAGTTACACCGACTAAATCGTAGATCAAAAGAAATTTGAATAAATGCTCGATTCAATTAATAAAATGTTCGCTTGCAACATATTTTGAATTTTGGCTTTCAAATTGTATTGTTCTTCAACATAAGATACACGGAAAAAATATATATTTGGTTGTTACAAATATTTTATATACAATTTAGTGTACCCAAATATAATAAATATACATACGGCTGATGGCAACATGACACTTTATACAGAAGCTCCACTGATGAGTTATCCCCTCACAGGATTCTAAGTACGTATATGAACAAAGTGCATGCATATGTATAGTTAAGTGTGGTTCTCCTCCTTTCCATGGCTAAAAACAAAATTTGCTTCGTAAGAAGAAAAACTATCGAAACAGTAGCTGGCATTCGAACAAAAACTGCTAAAAATTCTTACAAGTAAACCAGATATGTTTACACGTAAGTAAGGTGTGTAAGGTTTACATCAGAATCGTTCTGCTAATATTTATTTACAAATTCTTTTGAGGTATTTCTTAAAGAGATTTTATTTCAACCAGCGTAATTAACAAATACTCACGTTTAACCAATTAACATCCGTCGTTAATTTCATTTATTTATATTCTTCTCAATCATTATCGTAATAATGACTACAATTACAATATTTTTTTCCATTCACTGATGACAGATAATTTAGAAATCAGGAATTAAATTTATATTAAAATTATGAAAAAGATATACTCGGATGTGTACGGAGGTCTAATTGTCTTGCCTCTACTGTTCTCATTAATTATGATTTATTGAATTGATCGAATAAATATTGAGAGCATTAATCGATTAATCTGAAATAATAATAATAAATAAAGGTAGTATAATTTTTACCACTTTTTGCTTGCTCAGCGCCACTGTGCTGCGACGACGACGACAGCTATTATATTTTAATCCTGTAAAATACGATGCGATGTTGTTGTGCGGCGGTTGTGAGTTCCTGTGTTGAAGTGTCTTGTTGCTGTTGTTTTGCGTTCAAGGAACCATTGCACTGCACTGCACATTCTAAACGAAAACGAACACAAACAAACATCCACTTTCACACGGACCCGCACACACTCTCGCAATTACACTCATAATTTGGCAAAGCAACAGACAAACGGCAGATCTAAACAGTTCAGTTCGGCTCTGTCCCGGCAAACGAGTCACACATTGAGTCAGTTGTGTAGACAACCTTCGAGTCGGGCAGACACAGACGCAGCCATACACGCACGATTGAAGTTCGGTTCGTTGTTTCTTAAATTACGAGAGTACGTTGTGTGTAGTACCTACTTTCGTTTCGTTCGTTCGCTCGCTCGTTCTTTCAAGTCAGCAGTGTGCTGTGCAGGCAGAGCAGTGTGTGTACTTCAAGCGAACCACCAGGTGTGGCTGGAATTCCTTCGAACTACGACGATAATATTTTTGTGACTTTATTTTGTGTGTTTGCCGCCGTTGAATGTTTGTGGTATTACATATTGTTGTGTTTGTTTGTCGGTGTTGTAATGTCGCGGTTCTCTCGTTCGGTATGAAATCATTTCGTGAAAACATGCAATATTGACCTTTTTGCTGGTATTGTGAGTGAGTGTGTATGTGTGATTGTTTATTTGTCGGTTTTCTGTGCTTGTGAAATTTTCGAAAAAAAAAATACGGAAAACAAAGAAGTTAGTTAAACAGCAAAATAGCTGAATTAAATAAAGGAAATAACCTTTAACCTCCTACTCCCATTATCATCACATAATAACAATAATATATATGTGTCTGTGTGTGTGTCTGCAATATTGTTTTGGGGTACCTATGACAAGACCTTGAGTTTGTTTGAAAATCGCAGTTAATATATGGAACGTAGGAACATTCACAGCTGTCTGCTGTGCCCTCTTGTCTGTTAGGCAAAATGATTGGCAACTGATTGAAATGCTGGTGAGTGTTCGAATATTGGCCGGAAGTAGTGATAATTTGATTCGAAGGCATCAATGAATGCATGTGTTGGGCCAGAATTCGAGTGGAAAGATAACATCTAAAAAAGAAAGATAAATATCGATTCATATGTAATTGTTATTTTCTAAGTACAATGGTTTTTCTTGGCTTAACAACACTGTGTATAACAGTGTCTCTTATATTAGAAATTCAACATTCTTGAACTCAATACACTCAGTAGAATACCCCAAATTACCGAAACAGAAAAAATAAATAAATAGAAAATAAAATTAATTTAAATAAAAATTATTCAAAATAAATAATAAATAATAAAAATATAAAATTGAAAAGAAATACAAAAAATATTAAGAATAAAATAGAAGTGAAAATAAATAAATAAAAATCATATTATTAAAAAAGAGAAAATAAGAAACTTAGCAAAATTAAACCAACTAAAATCTTTAAATTAAAAAAATCTGTTGAAAATGCGCTTTAATGTAATTTAATTTATTTATAGAATTAAAAAAAGCCAGTAAAAAAAAGCGAACTAGCTCGTGAACTAGAGGTGACTGAAGAACAATTGTTGGATTTCTATGTTCACCAAACTCCAAAATATGTTGTGGTAGATATTTTTGGACTGGAACAACTCCAACAGAGCCAAAAATGCTTTGAGTGCCAAGTGAAAAAAAAACAAAAATAAGACTGATTGGAATGTCTTTTCCACTTTGAGTGGAATTTACGACATTTTTGCTATATATATATTTGTATATAAAGATTGTGTTTATTGGTAACACTTTTATCGTATTACGATAAATACGAGATAATACATTTTACCTATTCTGGTAAAATACAAACATTTGTGCAAAATGGCATTTTGCGCAAACATTTTGTATGGCCTTTAGAATATGCCCAGCGCAATTAAATCGTATAAATAATTTGTGACGGAATTTTGTAAACCGGATTGGTTTGATGGAAAACAAGTAAAAACGGCGTTAAGTTCGGCCGGGCCGAACTTTATAGACCCTCCACCATGGATTGCATTCCACAGAGGTTGTCGGTTTTCGTAGAATCCATTATCTGACGTACATAGTGCAAAATAACCAACCTTCATGATTCAACCAATTTTTGCCGTAAAAGAAAAAGTACGAATTTGGAAAAAAAGCTTTTTATTTTGCGTGTTTATGCAGTCAGAGGAATGTATACACCGAATTCCATGATTCCAGCCCATTTTTACCCCCTTGACGTTTCTACGCAATTGGAATTTCATCATTCTAGCTGTAGTCGTTTAGTTGGTACTATTTTTATCCCTTTGTATCCCTTGAAAGTACGAATTTCGAAAAATTCGTCTATTTTACGTGTCTACTCAGTCAGAGGAATGTATACACCGAATTTCATTATTCTAGGTGTAGCCGTTTGGTGGGTACCATTTTTATCCCTCCGTACCCATTGTTTCCCTTGAAAGTACGAATTTGAAAAAAAACCTTTTATTTTTCATGTCTACGTAGTCAAAGGAATGTATACTCTGAATTTCATGACTCTAGCTGCGGTCATTTGGTTGGTACTATTTTTATCCCCTTTTCCTATGTTGACCGCAAAAAGTACGAATTTCGAAAAATCAGTTTATTTTCCGTGTCTACACAGTCAGAGGAATGTATACTCCGAATTTCATTGATTGGCAGCGGTCATTTGATTGGTACTATTTTTATCCCCCTTTTTCATTTTAACCCCAAAAAGTACAAATTTTGAAAAAATCCGTGTATTTTATGCAATCAGAGGAATGTATACACCGAATTTAATTATTCTAGGTACAGCAGTTTGGTTGGTACCATGTTTATCCCTCTATTCCCATTTTACCCCTTAAATATTATGGGTATTTTTAATATATAATATAATAATATATATACTTTATAGGGTCTCAGGTCGATATTTCAAGGTGTTACAAACGGAATGACAAAGTTAGTACACCCCCATCCTGGAGGTGGAGGGTATAAAAATAGTAATTTTGATTTCGAACTAGCGAGTGTTGCCAATTAATCGCATAGTACTGGTTAGGAAAACGGCCAGCAAAAAAAAAACTTGGAAGTAGTTCTAAATTAATGGCATTATCATTACTCCTAAATCATGCATCCAAGCTAAATCATTCTAAACAGTTTCTCAAATGTAAATATATTTGTCGTCTAAACGAATCTTTCAAAGATGCTTCCAAATATGTAGTTTAATACTTATTCTCAGCAATAAAATGGAAGTATTTCCAAATGAATGACACTTTCATTGCTCTAGTTTTTCAAATTCGAATAAATAAATTATAAATTAGAATTTTCCCTTTCAATAGAATTAAGTTTCATTATAGAAAATGTAAAATAAGCAAACATCGAAAAAAGAATAATTCTGTTGCGCTGTAAAACGACTCATTGTGGTTGGTCTGGTCGATTTTAATAATCTATCTTATGGGTAGGATAAAAATATTTATTTATTCATTTTCGATCTCAAATATTTTCTTTATTGGATAATGTTGGAGCGTCATAAAACATCATGCGTCATGTACTAATGGCACCATTTTTCGTATATAAAGAAAGAACGATTGTTTTAAATTGACAACATTTTATGAATATAAATGTGACATTGGTGACATTTTTAACAAAAAATTACACCGAAGTGTTAAGTCTGTTTTAAGAAGGATTCCTAAAAGAATTTCACTGCATTTTCATTATATCAGAGAAGTGATTCTTTAAAACTCCCACAATGTATCCAAAAATTAATTTTTTTTTTATTTTAGTTTTTTCGTTTGTATTTTTTTTGATGGCATGTGTACTTTATTACTTGGTGCGATTTTTTAAACGCAAATTCGGCAAGTGAGTTGTGATTCTCGTTCGTTTGTGAGAATCATCTCCTTATAGAGGCCGGGTTTGATGTTGAAAAGTCGC
Source organism: Polietes domitor (assembly GCA_947397865.1). Lineage (NCBI taxonomy): Eukaryota > Metazoa > Arthropoda > Insecta > Diptera > Muscidae > Polietes > Polietes domitor. The sequence goes on from OX377622.1 coordinate 70,355,359, forward strand.
TGCGAAGCCACCTGAATGAAACATTTAGACAGGATGGAAATCATGATAGTGATAGTCTGCAGCCAAGTAATAAATGTCACCATGCCATTTGTAAATAAATTTGCATTCTATTAAATATAGATGCAAAATAGTCTTGAGCCAGGACAATATCCCAGTTCAAATCAAAATATTAATTTTTTTTAATATTAATTTATAAAAAATGTCAAGTAAGCATCGAACATGCATGCTTCTAAGCACTCATTCGAATGAAGTGACTGGAATCTGTAAATGAACGCATTCCATATCATCTTTTCATCAGTTAAACAACTATTTAACCACTTATCCGTCATAACTTTTTTTTTCAAGGACACTTTTAGGAAAACGCTACTAGCTACTCTGAGATTAGTCATACACATAAGAGAAAAATAATCATACAATGAGGTGAAATAAATTAAAATTTAGAAAAACAGAACTTCGTATTGGGTTAAAGCAACATTTCCTCCAGTTCAAACATTTCCTTTAAAGTAGTAAAGTATTGAACTTGATTCTAATGCAAATTTCCTCTTCACTCAATCTGAGCAAAATTAATTAATTAATAAATGTCAATGTAAATATAGATGCTAAATGATCTTGCGCTATCAATCAATTTTTTAATAAACCTGAGAAAAAAATTTGCCAAATTTTTTCTAAAACCAAGAAAATATTTACCCATACTATGGAAACTTTTGCTGTTTTTTTTTTCAAAAACAAGTAAATTTGTACTTAAACCGAGGAAACTTTTACTTGATATAAGGAAAAATTTAAATAGAGGTTGTTTAGAAATTTGTGTCAGGTCGTGGTAAAATTCTAAGACGATCTAGCCATGTCCGTCTGTCTGTTGAAAGCACGATAACCGCCGAACAGAGGGAACATTTTTGTCCCTAACACGGACTAATATTTACAATATTTTAGCACATTTTTTTGAATATTTCTGCTTTTTATATACTTGAAATTTGTTGCATACATTCCTCTGGTAACGTGGAATCACCAAAAAGGACAAAAAGGGATAAAAATGGTACCAATGATACGACAATAGCTAGAGGCATGAAATTCGGTGTGTACATCCCTATAATTATGTAGACACGTAAAATAGAGAAATTTTTCGAAATTCGTACTTTTAAGAGATACAATTGCACAAAAATACAAGCAACCAAACCACTGATGTTGAAATTCAGTGTATGCATTTTTCTGACTGTGTAGACGCGAAAAATAAAGAATGGGACAATGGGGATAAAAAGGTACCAACCAAAGGGCTGCAATTAGAATCGTGAAATAAATAAAGATATATTTCAATATTCGTAGATTTAGGATATAAACGGGATAAAATTGGTACTAAGCAAACGGCTGTGCCTAGAATCATGAAATTAGATGTGTACATTCCAATGTGGACCCAAAACATAACGAATCTTTGAAATTTGTACTTTTCAGTCACTTTGTCAGTAACTTAATTAAGAAATTGCAAATGTGGGGAAATGACGTCTGGCAATACACTTAATATTTAGGCCACATTTTAGAAAATTGCATGTTCACTTTTTGATTACAATTGCAGCATTGTATTTATATATAATAATTGACTATTATTATTACTAAAGGGTGATTTTTTAAAAGCTATAGGAAAGTTTTCCAAAAAAAAAAAACACATAAAATTCAGAAAAATGCATGAAATCTTTATTTGAATCGGTAGTACGGTCCCTATAATTTAATGTTTGAAGATTATTTCATGCAAATGTTGACCTTGACTGCGCCTCAAATGGTCCATCCGATTAGTCCAATTTTGGCATACTTTTTCCAACATTTCGGCCGGTATCTCACGAATAAATGCGTCAATGTTGTCTTTCAATGCGTCAATTGAAGCGGGCTTGTCTGTATAGACATGAGCTTTAACATAGCCCCACAAAAAGTAGTCTAAAGGCGTTAAATCGCACGATCTAGGCGGCCAATTGACCGGTCCCGAACGTGAAATAAAATGTTCACGAAACTCGCCTCTCAATAAGTCCATTGTTGCGCGTGCTGTTTGGCATGTGGCACCGTCTTGTTGAAACCACATGTCATGCAAGTCAAGCTCTTGCATTTTGGGCAAAAAAAAGTTGGATATCTTCTCAGCACTCACCATTCACAGTTACGTTACGATTCGCATCATCTTTGAAGAAGTACGGTCCAATGATGCCACCAGCCCATAAACCCAAAATCGACAATTCTGCCTATTTACGTACCCATTGAGCCAAAAATGAGCTTCGTCGCTGAACACAATTTTTCGATCTCGAACTTTCTTAACAGAGCACGCATTTTGATAATAAAATTCAATAATTTGCAAGCGTTGTTCGTTTGTAAGACGATTCATGGTTAAATTATAGACCAAACTGAAGATGTTTGACAGTGAAACAAAACACGAAACGTGCGTCAGCTGTTTAAACCAGTGTTGCCAAAAAGATAATAGCTAAAAAGTCACCCTTTATATAGTAATTGACTCTTATTATTACTACAATGAAGCAATGCAATTATGCCTTATAGTTTGAAATAGTAGACAAATACAGTAATGTGCATAGCGCCCCGGTAGTCGAGTTGGTAGCGTGCTCGGCTATCAGCTTGGGGGTCGTGGGTTCGATTCCCACCAGAGGCTCTGGTCTGTCGCTGCAATAACTACAATGATCTTAGTCACCCCGGCTCAATCCCTGGACCCAAAATTAGAATATAAATTTACTTTGTATTGTAATTCATAATAAATAAATAAATAAAAAAGTAATGTGCATACAAAATATCAGAATTTTCCTAATATGGTTCCGCGCTTCTATGTAAAGTCGACAGTCGATTATCTGATTATAAGATTCGGCTCGGCCGAACTTAACGCCTTTTTATACACTCCACTAGAGTATTATGTCTTTGTGCATTTGTTTGTAACACCCAAAAGGAAACGAGTTAGACCCATCGTTTATTATATAGATCGGCTTAGAATCACTTTCTGAGTCGATTTAGCAATGTCCGTCTGTCCATCTGTTCATCTATTGTTGTAATCAAATTACAGGTCGCAATTATAGTCCGATCTTCACAAAAATTGGCTCCAGTAAGTTTTATGGATCAAGGACGAACGCTATTTAATTTGAGGCAAACCGGTTCAGATTTAGATATAGCCACCATATAAATGTCGCTCCCGATTTGACATTTTCCGCTCTAGAAACCAGATTTTGTACCTGATTTTCTTTAAAATTGGCACAACATCTTATAATCCGACTGGAAACACCTATGCAGAAATTGGGTAAGATCGGTTCAGATTTAGATATAGCCTCCATACAAATGTCGCTCCCGATTTGACATTTTCCGCTCTAGAAACCACATATTGTACCCGATTTTCTTTAAATTTGGCACAGCATCTTATAATCCAACTAAAAACACGTATGCAGAAATTAGGTAAGATCGGTTCAGATTTATATATAGCCCCCATACAAATGTCGCTCCCGATTTGACATTTTCAGCTCTAGAAACGACATATTATACCCGATTTTCTTTAAATTTGACACAACATCTTATAATCCAACTAGAAATACCTATGCAGAAATTGGGTAAGATCGGTTCAGATTTAGATATAGCCCCAATACAAATGTCGCTCGCGATTTGACATTTTCCGCTCTAGAAACAACATATTATACCCGATTTTCTTTAAATTTGGCACAACATCTTATAATCCAACTAGAAACACCTATGCAAAAATTGGGTAAGATCGGTTCAGATTTTGATATAACCCCCAAACAATTGTGGCTCCCGATTTGACTTTTGCCGCTTTAGAAACCACATATTGTACTCGATTTTCTTTAAATTTGGCACAACAGCTTATAATCCAAGTAAAAAACCTATGGTGAAAGTGGCTAAGATCGGTTCAGATTTAGATATAGCGCAAATACAAATGTTGCTCCCAAATGTTTAACCGATTTTGGCAAAACTATACATATTATATTTCTTGTCCTTTCCTTACTTGTTTCGTTTCAGGTTTGAATATACCCCTATACAAATTTTCTTTCCAATTTAAAATTTTTTGTTAAACACATACATTTACAGGATACAAAAACCTTTCCAGTTTTCCCTTTTTTACCGAATTGAATTGTATTCGGATAGAAAGGGGAGTGTATCATATAGTCGGCCCCGCCCGACTTTAGCCTTTCCTTACTTGTTTTTAACCCATTGTGATTTTCAATTTTCGTCTAAATTTTTTTAAATTATTTTTTCTAAATTGCTGCTACAATTAATTTGAATCAATTTTGAAAAGTTCTTAAGAAAAGAAATTCTGAATTATTAGTATCTGCTAATCTTTGTATGGGCAATATTATATTAAAAGTATAACCTGAAAAGCTGAAGACTTAACGATAGAGGCAATATTCGTTTTCATTGATTATTTTTGGTTTTCAAAATATTCGGATACGTTTTGCGCTCATACAAATTATCCAATAAATGTTGTATAGGAAATTAGAAATTTCTGGTAAAATCATGATCTTTGCTGAAAACTTGTTGACATGTGTCTATCTCTATTTATCTCCCTCAACACCTTTTTACATTTACAATGTGCTAATCCTTTGTTGAATCCCTAAAATGTTCAATCTTTTAATGGACATTAAATTCAGTTAAATATCCCTCTCTCTCTCCCCCAAATGTTGCTTGTCTAGGATCAATAAGAATTAAACATCTGTCTAATTTGGGCACATGCAAATGTCTGCTTCCAATCACTCGAACATTTCAACACAACACAACCAATATTGAAATATTTAATCTCCTCTAATCACTGATCGACAGCTTTGGCATTCACAACTATTCCACTCTCCCATCCCTTGTCAATAATATTTGCCGTAAATTGACAGTTTGAACTTAACCCACAAAAAAAAAATCTGAAAATCGGAGAGAAGTATTCATTAAAAATATTTTTTACACATTTGTGCTCCAGTCAACCTTCGTTTGAATACCTTTCCCAACCGCATCATTCCATTCCTTTTCATTAGCATCCGCATCCGTTTTCAACAAATGTGATGACCTATATTACGGACGGACAAGGGAGCGGAGCGAAGTGTGTGTTTTTCCTATCGTGTTTATTTGGTTGGACAAATGACCAATGACCCGGAATTGTACTTAACCATCCATAGATGTTTATCATGTTGGCCAGCCAGCAAGAGACTCAAGGAAGGGTACCACCACCATCACCGCCATTGGCAAATGTGTAAACAATCATAAAATTTCGGAAGTTCTCTGTCAGTTCAGTTTTCAGCTGAAGAGGAGGCTTTAAAACAAATGTTTTCGCTTTCAAATACCAACATCTGTTTGGTCGACTGGTGGCTGGGCAACGGTGCGTGTGTATTTTAGGCCGTCTGTTTGTTAAATGTTGATGGCCGGTGGCTGGCCACGTGTAATGAACGGATGGATGGACGGTCGGACGGTTGAATGAATGGTTAGAAAACGAATGACGAAGGGTCGATCTTTTTTTTTGATTGTTTTTGATGAGTAGGCAAAAGGTCCATAATTTTACGGTGTAAATGGAAAAGATGTTTTCCAAAAGGATTTTTGTTTGTTTGTATTCGTAACGTATGTATGTATGATGGCTTGTGTACACCTATTTTGAATGGTAATGCTTCCTTCCGCTGTGCCCCTCTCGGAAAAGATGTTTTTAAATGAATGAAATGTGTTTTAAATGAGGCCATGCTATTATGTTAATTTTTCCCAAGGATTTTTATTTAATTTATGCCACCTTTAAACTCCCCCCGCCAAAAAACAGCTTGCAATTAACAACAATTAACTATGCAACAAAAAATAAAAATATGTTAATTAAATTAATTATTTGTGTGTGCTTTGGCGCCTACTGATTCATAAAAATCAATAAAAACTAAAAATTAAATTGGGCAGCCCCCACAGTGGAATATTTTCGTACAAGCTGCGGCAAAAATTAGAAGGAATAGAGCTAGAACAGCCCTCATATCGTCAAATTAGATCAAAAACAATTTTTTGTTTAAATACGCCCACAACCACGCCCACCTCCCATGTAAGTTAAAATGAAACAAGTAAAAACGGCGTTAAGTTCGGGCCGGGCCGAACTTTACATACCCTCCATCATGGATTGCATTCCACACAAGCTGTCGATTTTCGTAGAAGTGCACAGTAATATTACATGAAAATATAAATTGTTTTAATATAACCAAACCAAAACAAATATAAATATTAAAAAATGGTCTTGAGCCAGGACAATTTTATAAATAAATATAGTATTTTTATTATTTCAAATGACGCTTTTAAGGCAAGGCTACCAATACGTTTACATATCGAAATAATACTTCAATTCAATTCAAAAAATAAATATCCATATATTTATATTTTCAAAAATCTTAAATGACATAAATATTGGTATATAGTGGGTGCTACAGCTGGTTGTATTTCCATTCTATATTAATTCCAACAGTACAAATTTTGAAAATCCATAATCTCACGTACATGTGCAAACTAATCTAACTTCATGATTCAACCAATTTTTGTCGTAAAAGTAAAAGGTACGCATTTGGAAAAATCGTTTTTATTTTGCGTGTCTATGCAGTCAGAGGAATGTATACAACGAATACCATGATTCTAACTGCGGCCATTTGGTTGGTACCATTTTTATCCCCTTTTTCCTATTTTACTTTCTAAAATCTCTTTATTTTACGTGTCTACGCAATTAGAGGGATATACACACCGAATTTTATCATTCTAGCTGTAGTCGTTTAGTTGGTACTATTTTTATCCCTCTGTACCCATTGTATCCTTTAAAAGTACGAATTTGGAAAAAGCCTTTTATTTTTTGTGTCTACGCAGTCCGAATTTCATGACTCTAGCTGCGGTCATTTGGTTGGTACAATTTTTATCCCTTTTTCTATTTTAACCCCAAAAAGTACGAATATCGAAAAATTCGTTTATTTTACGAGTCTACGCAATCAGAGGAATGTATACACCGAATTTCATTATTCTAAGTGCTGCCGTTTGGTTGGTACCATTTTTATTTTTTAAAATTATCTTTTGGCAAAATTCTTTATTGTCATTCCACTCTACACTTTTTTCAATTGTAATTCAAAAGACATCACTTGAAATTGAAATGACACCAGTTGAAATTCGAAAATTCCATTTGAATTTAAAAAAATATCACTTGAAATTCAAAAATTCCATTTGAAATTCAAAAAATTCCATTTGAAATTCAAAACTCATCATTTGTAATTCAAAAGACAACATTTGAAATACAAAAGTCGTCGTTTGAAATTCAAAAGACATCATTTGAAATTCAAAAGACATCATTTGAAATTCAAGCATTTATTTATTTCTGTAAACTTTAATATTCTGCTGTTAAGAAAACAGATTTACGTATCTCTCACTCAAATCACTCTAACCTATTTAAATTTAACGATTTTATAACTTCTATAAGGATCATAATACTCTGAAATTTGGTCATTGGTAATGTTTTCATAGACGTTATATACACCTGCAATATGAGCGATATTGCAAGACCTCTCACACAAATTGGCATAAGCTTTGGTTAAAATAAAACTGATCAGTAACAATTTAATATTGGAAATGGTTTTACAATCACAAATTATACCTGTAAAGTAGTTATGATTTGTTGTACCTCCCACACAAATAATCCGACCCTATGTAAAATGCAAGTCCTTATAAATTATATGCAGATGCTCCCTGAGCTGGTGAATTACCGACATTTTACATCATTATAATTATTAGTTGCTTATCATTTTATTAAATCTGTATCCAAAACTGCAGAATATCCAAATTTGCAGAAAAAATAAATGCTACCCCACCTAATGTATATTTTTCTTAAATAAGTTTGTTGACATTTTTGAATTTCAAATGGAATAATTTTTGAATTTCAAATGAAAACGTGCATTGAAATGGTGTATTTTGAATTACAGTTTTTAATTTCAAATGGTGTCTTTTGAATTACAAATGACGAGTTTTGAAATACAAATGACGAGTTTTGAATTTCATATGACGACTTTTGAATTTCAAATGATGTCTTTTGAATTACAAATGACGAGTTTTGAATTTCAAATGATGAGTTTTGAATTTCAAATAATATTTTTTGAATTTCAAATGGAATTTTTGAATTTCAATTGATATTTTTTGAATTTAAAATGGAATTTTTGAATTTCAAATGGTGTCTTTTAAATTACACTTGAAAATGGTGTAGTGTCTACAATTTAATATTTTTGAAAATCGGGAAATTAAGCTTTATTTGCCTTATTTTAGAAGTACCAATTTGCAAACTTTGATTAAAATCGGCGGATGGAAAGGAACATTTCTGTTCCGTTTCACACATGATACTAATCTATTCAATTATATTATTATTTGAGTATTCTATTATTTTCATCATTTTATTATTCTATTTTTATATTATTTTCGTTTTAGTATTTAAATATTTTTATTTTCTTATTATTTCATTATTTTCATAATTTTATTATTTTATTCTTTCCATTGTTCTATTGATTTATAATATTCACAATTTTACTATTTCATTGCTTTAGTATTTAAATATTTTACTATTTTTATTTTCTTATTATTTCATTTTTTTTTTTAATTTTTATTTCATTATTTTATCAATTTATTATTTTATTGCTTTATTATTTTCTTATTCTTTTCAGTTATTCTATTGTTCTATTAATTTATTATTAATTATTAATTTTTTATTTTATTGCTTTATTATTCTATTATTATACTATTCCTTACTATAATTTTACTATTTTCATTAATATTATTATTCATTATCATATTATATCATATTCATTATTTTATTATTATATTATTCTATTCTATAGTTTTACTATTTTCATTATTTTTATTTTTATTATATTAAATTATTTTATTATTTGATCAATTTATTATTTTATTGCTTTATTATTTTCTTATTCTTTTCAGTTATTCTATTAATTTATTATTATTTTTTTGTTTTATTGCCTTATTATTATATTATTCTATTTTATAATTTTACTATTTTCATTATTATTATTCATTATCATATCATATTCATTATTTTATTATTATATTATTCTATTCTATAGTTTTACAATTTTCATTATTTTTATTTTTATTATATTAAATTATTTTATCGTTTTATTATTTCATTGCTTTATTATTTTCGTATTATTTTCAGTTATTCTATTGTTCTATTAATTTATTATTATTTTTTTTGTTTTATTGCCTTATTACTTATTATTCTATTCTATAGTTTTACTATTTTCATTATTTTATTATTTTTATTTTCTTCTTATTTATTATTATATTAAATTATTTTATTATTTTCATTATTTTACTATTTTATTGTTTTTTTTATTTTCTTATTTTTTTATTCTTTAATTCTAATGAAAATAACATTATTTTTATTACCTCATTATTCTATTATATATATATATATATATATATATATATATAGATTCTATTATTTATTCTATTATACTTTTATCAGTATTTTCGTATTTAATATTTAAATATTTTATTTTCTCTTATTATTTATTATATTTATGATTATATATTTATTCTATTATTATATTCATTTATTATTTTCAGTATTTTATTGTGTTGGTATTCTACTATTTTCATTAATTTATTATTCTAGTATTCTATTATTCATTCATGATGAATTAAATTTAAAGCATTCCAAGATCTCGCCTTCCACAAGTGTTTTGTAAATAGTTTTCTTCTTCAAATAACGTGAACATTGACCTATATTTCCCAACTCCAAAAAGCCGAAAAAAAAGCTAAAAAGAAAACGACGTATTCATTTCATTACTCACATTCTTGTTGATAAGAGGGGCCGACCCAAAATGAAATCTAAAGAAAAATACCTTTAACTTGAGATAAAAGTCCACAACATATGACAATTGTCACACTTTTAAGGCATTTAAGGCAGGCTACTGCTGTTGTTACCCCTGCCAAGACCGAAGAAAAAACAAACTTTCTTCAGAGATAAGCGGCATAGTGAGTGATACATATGTACGCCCCACTCAGCCCAGCCCAACGCAATCAGGCCAGACCAGACACGGCCTGGCATGGCCTGGCTAAAGAATGGAACAGGCACAGACGTAATGTTATCTTTCGTTTAAAATCTAATTAAATGGCGTTTTCCATTCGTTGGGGTTTTCAGCAGCAGCTTTTTTGTTTCCGCAGTCTTTGGGGTAGGTGGAGGAGGAGTAGGAGGCGGTGTTGGCGACGGCTGCTGAGGCTTTTACGAAATCTGTCATCTTATTTATTACAAAGTTGAATTATTCATAATTTTTTTCTTTTTATTTTTTTTTACTCAAACTTCGACTCTATATCAGCTGCTATCTTTTTTTCTCAGCTAAATTAACTTGTTTTGTAACATGTTTTTGTGATTTGTGATTTCTTATGTCTTCTCTCGCCCCCTCTCTCTCACACACACTCTCTGTTTCTTTCTGCCTCTTTACAGATGAAGTAACTTTTGGAATTTATAATCAACCATTTACTGGCTGCTAAACTAAACTCAACTTGCAACAGCAGCGGCAGCAGCAGCAGCCACGACGAATTAGTGGAGTCCAAGTCCAACTCGAATTAACATTTTCCTAAGATCTGCATCTTGTGCGACGATATACATAAATAATTTTTTAATTCTACTGAACGAACGATAAAAAATTAGTTGCTTAAACTTTGCTACGAACGAAACGTCTTCATGATGTTGCCAAAATTAAATTTGCACTCTGCGAGTGCGAGAACGAAGAACGAGACGACGACAGAAACGATGCCGGCGACGTCATCAAGGACGCGGCGCTTGTGTTGCACAACAACAACATTAACAACATATCCTTTAGTGCTATCGAGTTTACTACTATTGGTGCTGCATCCTGTCATCTCAAATGCTGAACGAGATTTTAATTTTAATGATTCACAGGTGAGTACGAAAGAAAAAACGAAAAACGTAAGACTGAGACAGAAACTAAAACTGAAATCAAAGGCATCACAGCCAACTGGAAATTGCGAAAGACGAAGGTAGAACGTACAGAAAAAAACACAAACAAACACTTTTAATTAATATTTTGCGTTCAAGTTGTGTGTAATTGGAAGACCGGTGGGACTGATGAGCGAACTATGGGAAAATTTGTATAGATGATTCTTTCTTTTTTTCCTTGATGAAATAGTCGGGGGTAATATTAATCTTTATATATAAAAGAATTGCGTTACTGACTGACTGACTGACTTATCATTTACCAGCGCCCAGACCCAAATATGACGTAGACGCCGACTAAGAAAGGGTTTTACGAAGTTCGTACGTTTAGGGGCTAAAACGGGACAAAAAGGGATAAACATCAAATCTTCGTCCTGACTAAACGGCAGTAGCTAGAAACATGAAATTCGGTGTGTTCATTGCTCTGACCATGCAGTCATTCAGAATTTGGACTTTTAAGGGATGAAAGAGACAAAAAGGGATAAAAATGGTACCAATTTAAGTATTGCAGCTATATTCGTGAAAATCGGTACTTACATTTCTCTGACAACGTAGACTTGCAACATAACTAGATTTTTCAAAAATTAGTACTTTTAAGGGTCGCGCGGGACAAAAGGGCATAAACATGGTACCAATTTAAGTATTGCAGCTATAGTCGAGAAATTTTGTGTATAAATTACTCTGACAACGTAGAAGCGTAAATCTAAATGGATTAAAAAGGGTGAGCGGGACAAAAAGGGATACAAATGGTGCCAACTAAAATATTACAGCTATAATCGGGAAATTTGCTATTTAAATTCCTCTGATCATGTAGAAGCGCATTAAAATTGAATTTTTCGAAATTTGTACTTTTAAGGGGTGCGCGGCACAAAAAGGGAAAAAAATGGTACCAACTAAAGTATTGCAAAAAAATTTGGTGTGTAAATTCCTCTGACAACGTAGAAGCGTAAATCTAAATGGATTTTTTTCGAAAATTTTTCTGAGCGGGACAAAAAGGGATAAGAATGGTACTAACTAAAGTATTGCAGCTATAGTCGTGAAATTTGATGTGTAAACTCCTCTGACCATGCAGTCAAATTGGATTTGTCGAAATTTGTACCTTTAATTACGTAAACGCGGAACATAAATGGATATTAAACCAGTAAGGAAAGGCTAAAGTCGGGCGGGGCCGACTCTATGATACACTCCACTTTCAATCCGAATACAATTCAATTCGGTGAAAAAGTGAAAACGGGAAGGTTTTTTGTATCCTGTAAATGTATGTGTTTGACAAAAATTTTTATATCGGAAAGGACATTTGTATGAGGATATATTGAAACCTGGAACGAAATAGGTGAAATATAAAATGTATAGTTTGGCCAAAATCGGTTAAACTTATGGGAGCAGCATTTGAATTTGGGCTATATTTAAATCGGAACCGATCTTACCCACTTTCACCATAGTTTTGTTTAGTTAGATTATAAGATGTTGTGCGAATTTAAAGAAAATCGAGCACAATATGTGGCTTTTAAAGCGGCAAAAGTCAAATCGGGAGCGACATTTGTATGGGGGCTATATCTAAATCTGAACCGATTTTCTTCAAATTAAATAGCGTTCGTCCTTATCCCGAAAAGCATCGTTGTTTCATTTGGTTCTGTCTACAATTGCGACCTGTATCGTGATTACAAGAATAGATGGACGGACGGACAGACAAACAGACAGACAGACGGACATTGCTAAATCGACTCAGAAAGTGATTCTAAGACGATCGGTATAATTAACAATGGGTCTATCTCGTTTCCTTTTGGGTGTTACAAACAAATGCACAAAGACATAATACTCTCGTGGAGTGTATAAAAATGTATACTTATAAGGATGATGCGGGACGACAAGGGATAAACGTGGTACCAAATAAAGTACATGTTTTTTTTGGGGAACCAAAAACACATGTGATTTTTCAAAATGTGTATTTTTTGGGAAAGAGGTGCAAAAAGTTATAAAGTGGCCGGCTGCATCTAGAAACATGAGGTAGAGAATATAAAGGGTGATTTTTTAAGAGCTTGATAACTTTTTAAAAAAAAAAAACGCATAAAATTTGCAAAATCTCATCGGTTCTTTATTTGAAACGTGAGATTGGTCCATGACATTTACTTTTTGAAGATAATTTCATTTAAATGTTGACCGCGGCTGCGTCTTAGGTGGTCCATTCGGAAAGTCCAATTTTGGGCAACTTTTTCGAGCATTTCGGCCGGAATAGCCCGAATTTCTTCGGAAATGTTGTCTTCCAAAGCTGGAATAGTTGCTGGCTTATTTCTGTAGACTTTAGACTTGACGTAGCCCCACAAAAAATAGTCTAAAGGCGTCAAATCGCATGATCTTGGTGGCCAACTTACCGGTCCATTTCTTGAGATGAATTGTTCTCCGAAGTTTTCCCTCAAAATGGCCATAGAATCGCGAGCTGTGTGGCATGTAGCGCCATCTTGTTGAAACCACATGTCAACCAAGTTCAGTTCTTCCATTTTTGGCAACAAAAAGTTTGTTAGCATCGAACGATAGCGATCGCCATTCACCGTAACGTTGCGTCCAACAGCATCTTTGAAAAAATACGGTCCAATGATTCCACCAGCGTACAAACCACACCAAACAGTGCATTTTTCGGGATGCATGGGCAGTTCTTGAACGGCTTCTGGTTGCTCTTCACTCCAAATGCGGCAATTTTGTTTATTTACGTAGCCATTCAACCAGAAATGAGCCTCATCTCTGAACAAAATTTGTCGATAAAAAAGCGGATTTTCTGCCAACTTTTCTAGGGCCCATTCACTGAAAATTCGACGTTGTGGCAGATCGTTTGGCTTCAGTTCTTGCACGAGCTGTATTTTATACGGTTTTACACCAAGATCTTTGCGTAAAATCTTCCATGTGGTCGAATAACACAAACCCAATTGCTGCGAACGGCGACGAATCGACATTTCACGGTCTTCAGCAACACTCTCAGAAACAGACGCAATATTCTCTTCTGTACGCACTGTACGCATTCGTGTGGTTGGTTTAATGTCCAATAAAGTAAACTGAGTGCGAAACTTGGTCACAATCGCCTTAATTGTTTGCTCACTTGGTCGATTATGTAGACCATAAATCGGACGTAAAGCGCGAAACACATTTCGAACCGAACACTGATTTTGGTAATAAAATTCAATGATTTGCAAGCGTTGCTCGTTAGTAAGTCTATTCATGATGAAATGTCAAAGCATACTGAGCATCTTTCTCTTTGACACCATGTCTGAAATCCCACGTGATCTGTCAAATACTAATGCATGAAAATCCTAACCTCAAAAAAATCACTCTTTAAAAGGCTCTGCGGTTGTAATTTTTTGCTCAAAACTTAGCAGCTAAAATAGTACTCAACGACAAGCACATTTCTTTGACTGTGTATGAGTGCTATTAGATAGCAGGAGGTTTCCAAATTACTATTTTAGATTTATCTATATCCAGCAAAAGAAAATTAAATAAATGCTGTCCAAAAACAGAGACGGGTAAAACTAATGACAAATAACTGGCATTTTCGCGTGTGAAGCAGCGGTACTGATAGTAATATATTATATATATATAATATATATAAAATATAATAATATAATTTAGGATCTTTAAATTGAGAATGTCTCTTGGAAATTTTCATAAATATCACATACTTCCAAATTGGCTGTGTCTGAGTGAAAAGTTTAAAATTTCCCCAAGGCACTCACTACACCCTGCCTCGAAGTGGACCACTTCGGAAGTAGTTCTAGACTGATCCACTAGAATGTATGAACCAGTGCTATACTGCCTCTTTTTCACAAGCAACTGTTTATTTTTTGCATTGTCATGTCCAAGAGAGAGAGAGAGAGAGACAATTGCCTCTCTGGGCCCAATTTCTCTGCAAGCAAATTATTGAGTATCCCATGCAATTGGAATTTGTTCTCCCCATTTTAGCAATTCTACACAATTTTCAATTGAAATTGAGAAAAACAAATTTAAATTCAGAAATGTAATTGAAATTGAGAAAATACAAATTTCAAACAATGAAAATGCAAAATTGAAATTGAGAAAATACAATTTTAAATTGAGAAATGAAATTTGAATATGAGATAATGAAAATTGAAATTGAGATAATGAAAATTGAAATTGAGAAAATGAAAATTGAAAATTGAAACTCAGAAATGAAAATTGAAATGAAATATTTAGAAAAGACAAACTGATATTGAGAAATTAAAATATTAAATTGAAACTGAGAAAAAATTATTACAAGTTTATATATAAGAATAAAATAGTAAAGGGTGATTTTTTAAAAGCTATAGGAAAATTTTTCCGAAAAACACATAAAATTCAGAAAAATGCATGAAATCTCTATTTGAATCGATAGTACGGTCCATATAATTTAATGTTTGAAGATTATTTCATGCAAATGTTGACCTTGACTGCGCCTCAAATGGTCCATCCGCTTAGTCCAATTTTGGCATTTCCACATTTTTGAGTAACAGAGGCCCAATTGCTGCGAACGGCGACGATCGATAACACAGTGCAACACGAAAAAAAAATAACCATATACGGACACCGCTACATGATAAAAGACCAAAAAAAAGAAGACCCGTGTTTTTTTTTCCCCCAAAGTCATGCACTTTTTTTTTATGGGCCTTCAAAGTAAAAATTCAATTGCAAATTCCGGTAATACTTGTACCGTTCGTAACTAGCATTTTTGGATCCCCTATATCTGCAATTGTTTTATGGTGGGGTTAGTATTTATAAAGCAACGTTTTGTTTGTAATTTTTATAAATAAGTGCACTTGCACCCCTCTGCTTCCAATTTATTTGCATTATTCCCAATAGATTGTTTCCGGAAACCCAATGAAACAAAATCATTGCAAGATAATATTTTTAATAACAAAATATTTGATAAGGTAAAAATTAGGTACATATATCCAAGTACATAGTTTAAAATATAACGTAATAAAAAAATTCATAGATTAAAATAAAATTAGCTACTTAGTATTCAGATTCCAGCTCAGTTAAATAATCGTCTGGTTCTTCTTCGGACACTGTGATCTCGTTTTTCTTTTTTTGCTTTGGATTAGGCTTTTCGTGTTGTATAGATTTGTAAAACTCATGGTGAATTGGCGGAATATATTGCAATAACTTCATAAGATTATTATATTTGGCCGTATTTATAGCAACAGGCTCTTGGTATAGTAAATCAAGCTCAACATTGGCCAAGCATGGGGGCTTCCCACGATGCTTAATTTTTAAATCCAAAGTTTCAAACTCAATATCTTCATTGAGTGTGTTTTTAAAATAGAGCACTGTAGGGGACTGCACTGCATTTTCATAATACATCTGACTTCTGCTCTCAGATTCTGAGCCACATTTTTAATGGAAAAGAAATCTTCTTTTCCCATTCGATTTATAGTAAACTTTTTACTGGTTTTAGAAACTACATTTACCCAATCTGTGGGGACAAAAACAAATTCTAATTTTTTTTAGATTTCTCAATTGCCCCGAAATCTCGGTCACATTCCATGTATGAGTGGCCGGAAATAAAAAATTTGTGATCGATAGTTTGAATATCTGTTTTGGCAACAATGTACATCCAGTATTTTACAATGTTTTGGTTTTTATTTTGACCACCACAGTTGTCGCTGAACGCGACTAAGTGCTTAACATGTGAAGGAAGTTGCTGAACATATTTCAATAGGCATGATCCAATTTCTTGGGATCCTCGATTTGCTTCCCCATCATGCCACATAAACATGGAAGCTTGGCCAGAAGCAAGGTCATGGATTCCTAAGTTGTACGTCCAAAGTTGTCTCATGTAAAATGCCGTACCGCAAGTAAGAAATGGTGTCGGGAGAGTTTTTTCAAGATCAAAAAAAAATTGCTCGAACAAAAGAGTCATTTGACGCTAACTTTTTTGCTTCATCTCTAGATTGCATTGCTTTTTCCGCCTTTCTCAAATGCAATTCTTTCGTCCTTTTATAATTGTCTGCATTGTTTGGATCACCATGGTCTATTTTAGTTTGCAAAACATCACATTTGGTGCAAGTGTCAGTATGTGGTTTCTTAAATCTTAAATTAAACATTGTGTTAAAAATGTGACGGTAATAACTGTCTTTAACTGGCTCTACCCCCTTTTCATTGCAAAATTGAACATACAACTCATATAGCTTAGTAATGTTTAGTTTCGGTGACAGGTATCTAGTGTTTGGATTTTGCATACGAGAGTAGTGGCTAATGTATCTTGGGAAAGATCGGATATGTTCCTTAACAAGTTCCTTTTTTTTATCACATATTTTATTTGAAGGTTCGTGTTTTCCCCGCTTATCCGTTGGGGAAATCCCTGTCTCATGGCGCTTCTTTAGAACATCATCATACCTTTTTGTGCTAATGTTTAATGTTTTCAATAAAAAAAATTTGCAAATTCTTTTACCTTTTAACTTGAGACAAACACTAAGAGACTTGTTGGAAGTTGCAGTTACAGAACGCCTTTTAGGTTGGAATACTCCCATGCATGAGGTAAGAAATGCAGTTTGCAGGTCCCACGATCCCAGCTCCCAGTATTTGGAAAACAATTGCTGTCTCTCTTCTTCAGTAAAAGTAGTACATTCGTACCTGCAATGATGATCCCGCAGAACTTCAACTGCCTTGCCTTTCATCTCACCACCTTTTTGGTTGATATATCCTTGTCCAGAATTTCTTAATCGTTTTCGTAAATTCCTTTTCCAGCTAGCCTGATTTCTTACTCGTTTTCTTGTTTTATTTATATTGTTTACCAATTCCTCCACATCTTCTGCTGTGCTTATAGGTGGTTCAAGCAAAGCAAAATCAGGGTTATAAAGGATATTGTCACTCCCAACTTCTACAAAAAATACACTTTTATCAATGAATATATTAGCAATATTATTTTATTAATATGTATGAAGAATAATACATTAATAACGCAATTAAAAAAACGTTGCCCTTAGAGAGTCAGTACAACTACTATAGCTTCACCACTAGTTTATATTCATTAAATTCAATATTGGGTACTTACCATTATTCAGAACAAAATCAGCATGATCCTCCGCCATAATAATTTATTACAAATGTTTTAGAAGAAACTTCTAGATGAATATAGTTAAAGAAATAGGTAATAACAAAACAAAAACAGAACAGCAAAAGCTCCTCAACGCAGAATGATAATGAAAACAAATAAAAGAAACTGGTTGTTATTATCAGCTGATCCCGCATTTGATTTAAGTTGCATCCCTTTGCTTCTCACTTATTTCGTCAAACTATTTAGTAGTATATATTTGTTCCGATATATATCACCACTGGTAGTAAAAATTGATCTCATCTCATGCTAGTAGACAGAGATGGTGCCAAGAAACAAAAATACATACTTAACTCAATTTTTGCAGTTTGTCACTTGCACCCCTTTGCTTCTGACCCCTTCAATTGATGGTCATCATTAACACTGGCCGATACAGCTGCGATATTTTCTTCAGTTCGCACTCTACGTACGCGTGTTGGTGGTTTAATGTCCAACAATGTAAATTTGGTACGAAATTTAGTCACAATAGCCCGAATAGCCTCTTCAGTGGGTCGATTAAACTGACCATAAAATGGAAGAAGCGCGCGATGAACTTTCTTAACAGAGCACGCATTTTGATAATAAAATTCAATAATTTGCAAGCGTTGTTCGTTTGTAAGACGATTCATGGTTAAATTATAGACTAAACTGAAGATGTTTGACAGTGAAACAAAACACGAAACGTACGTCAGCTGTTTAAACCAATGTTGCCAAAAAGATAATAGCTAAAAAATCTTCCTTTATCAGGAGCTGTGGCAAATGTGAAGCAAATCGAGTGACATATGTGGTTTATAGTCAAATCTAGAGCGAAATTTGTATGGGAGCTATAACTAAATCTGAACCGATTCTCTGTAAATTAAATAGCGTTCGTCCTTAGCCCGCAAAACTTACCTTTGCCAATTTTTGTTAGGGTCGGACAATAATTGCGACCGGTATTTTAACTTCAGCGGTTTGGTTTGGTACCATTTTTATCCCTCTTTTCCAATTGTATCCCTTAAAAGTACAAATTTCGAAAAATCTCTCTATTTGTCGTGTCTACGTAATTATAGGGATCTGCACACCGAATTTCATGTTTCTAGCTGTTGTCGTATCATTGGTACCATTTTTATCCCTTTTGTCCCATTTCCCCCGCTAAATCGTTTCTGTACTTTTTGGTGATTACACGTTTCTAGAGGAAGGTACGAAACAAATTACAAGTGTATAAAAATCAAAATTTTTCAAAAAAATAGCTTAAATAATCTAAATTAGGGGTATTTTCAGTCCTTGTTAGGGAAAATTTTTTCCCTCTGGGCCGATTTCGGCCACTTTCAATCCCAACCTTCCATCTAATTTCGTTCGGAAGCTAGCGTGCTTTCAACAGTCAGACAGACTGGATACTAGGATACAGAATATAAAGGGTAATTTTTTAGCTATTATCTTTTTGGCAACACTGGTTTAAACAGCTGCTGACGCACGTTTCGTGTTTTGTTTCACTGCCAAACATCTTCAGTTTGGTCTATAATTTAACCACGAATCGTCTCACAAACGAACAACGCTTGCAAATTGTTGAATTTTATTATCAAAATGCGTGCTCTGTTAAGAAAGTTCATCGCGCGCTTCTCCCATTTTATGGTCAGTTTGATCGACCCACTGAAGCGGCTATTCGGGCTATTGTGACTAAATTTCGCACCAAATTTACATTGTTGGACATTAAACCACCAACACGCTTACGTAGAGTGCGAACTGAAGAAAATATCGCAGCTGTATCGGCCAGTGTTAATGATGACCATCAATTATCGATTCGTCGCCGTTCGCAGCAATTGGGCCTCTGTTACTCAAAAACGTGGAAATGCCAAAATTGGACTAAGCGGATGGACCATTTGAGGCGCAGTCAAGGTCAACATTTGCAAGAAATAATTTTCAAACATTAAATTATATGGACCGTACTATCGATTCAAATAATGTTTTTTTTGAAAAACTTTCCTATAGCTTTTAAAAAATCACCCTTTATATACTGTATGGGGTCTCCGTTGAATATTTCAAGGTGTTACAAGCGGAATGGCAAAGTGAATATACCGCCATTCTGGAGGTGGAGGGTATACAAATAAATTACAAAAATATTTGTTTAAAAAAATAGAAATTAAATAAATCCATATTTTTCGAAATAGCGAAAAATAAAAAATATTTTTTATTTAAAATAAAAATATTTTTTTGTAATAAAAAATAAATAGAAATAAATAATTATAATAATATAATTATTTATTTATAATTATAATAAAACCAGTGTCTCTCATCCCTCTCTATTTATTTACGATCAGAACTCTGATCGGTTGTCTGTAATTGCCCATTATTAATCTCCTCTGCAGACTGTTGTCATGCATGTCTACATTCATCAATCGTATCAATATCTATGAAGTCATAGATGGTTACGGATATCGCCATATTCCATGAAATCCTATACCATATTGGAAAGGCTCTGAAAATCATGTCTATCCTAACCTCTAGGCTTGTAGTAAGACCTTCACAGGATTCCAGAGGACAGTTATCACTTTGAGGCAAAAAAGCTTCAAAGATGAGGTGAAAGCTTCAGCATCGAAGAAGAGATGGAATCTTCTCTATTAAGCTTGACAATTTTTCGTTGAATTTTTCGCCTTGTCCTGTTTTTCTGAAATGATATGACAATATTATGGCGTTAAGCCGTATCCAAGGTCGTTAGAAGCTTTAATACTCAACATTGGGGCAATTGGGAATTAGACAATACATTTGGCTGGAGGTGCCACTTTCTGTCATCAAAGGTCCACATGGGTAGTCTTTGCGTAAACAATCGAGTGGTGTAAAAAATAAAAATATATCAGAATTTGGTATATTTTATAATAAAAAATATCAGCACTCAACCTTTTTAAATCGTTGTATGGAAGGCAAGTACAATTCCCGGGAATCTTCTCTAGCCTTGAATTCCACACCTTATAATTTCAACTTCAACATACTTCATACTTCTCTGTGACTACCTCTGTGGCCGTTTATCACCTATTTAATGTTAAATTACCTTCCATTTCATGAATGGAAGCACGCTGGCATTCGGAGTCTGTGTGATCTTCAATATTGTTGTGATTTTGCCCGTCCGTCCCTCCGTCTGTTTGTTTATTCTGCAGCAGTCGTTGTTACTTTCAGCACACGAAAAAGCAGCCTTTCTTTTAAAGCTTATCCCCTGGTCTGGCCATAAACATGGAAGACAAAACTAAAAGAAGAATCTTATCTTTTGTTTGCCAGTCAGTCAGCCAGCCAGCCATCTAGTCAGCCTAGCATGTTTTCATTTTATTACGGCGGCAATGCGTTGCATCCATCAGAAATAAGGCTGATGTTTGTTGTTGTTGTTGTTGACTCACAAAAAGAAGTCAGTTCGCGAGAGAGATGCAACATAAAACACTTTGTTACGTTTTTAATGTGAAATATGCGGAACTTTTGTTGTTATATCTTTGGGATTGTTGCATTTAAGTTGTGCCCGATGATGATGATGATCATCATCAAAAGTCTCCATCATCATTATCGCCGTCGTCGTCTTCTTCGTCGTGGAGCAGATGAATGATAACGATGATTTTTCTTTATGCGCTTTTTTATGATGTTGTTGATTACTTTTGTAGGCCTCTGTTTGCCTGGGTTTCGTGTGGAGTAGAGTCGCCTTAACTACTCCTCAGTGCAGTTCAGTAAACATCAACATCAACATCAACATCAAAAACCAAACAAAGTCATTTAATTTGTAGTAATTTTTTATTCGTTCGTTGGTTTGATTGAAACAGCGACAGCAGAAATCATAAATACGAGGTCGACTTTGAATCTATCCGGCGACCTAGCAATAATGTCAGGCAATCCATCCACTGAGAATTATCAAAAGAATTGGAATTTTCAATTTATTTTATGAAGGGGTTTCGACTTTGAAGCATATCACACCATTTCATTCCAGTTAAAAAATTAATTGAATGAAATAAAATATTAATTGAATTAATTAATATATTAATTGTGAATCTTTATAGGCTCGAAATCAATAAATTTTTTATCAATTTGATTAATTTGTTTCTTTCAGTCAGTTTTGACCGAAATTAGCTGAAGAAGAAATATATCGCTGCCTTATAAGGCCCTTATTGGGCCCTTTCTATATTATAATATAGAAAAGGCCCAACTAATAATTTTTAAGAAATGAAAAATACCCAAATTCCTAAAAACAGATAAAAATGCAAAAATCTAGTAGATTTGCAGATTTGGATTTTTGTAAAAAAATAGCCGTATTCCCAAACTGGGGAAAAATTGTTGCAAATTTTCGAATAAGAAAAATACCTAAAATTTCTCAAAACAGATAAAAATTACGATAAAATTTACTAGATTTGCCGTTTTTTTTTTTTTTCAAAAAAAAAAAAAAAGAATTCCTAAAGTGGGGAAAATGTGTTCCAAAAAATAATACATAAAATTCCCTAAAACAGATAAAATTACGAGAAAATTACTGGATTTGCAGTTTTAAAAAAATAGTCAAATTTCCAAAGTGGGTTCCAAAATGTGGAATAACAAAAATACCTAAAATTTATCAAAACGGCTAAAAATTACAAAAAAAGGACTAGATTGGTAGATTTTGCTTTTTTCTAAGAATAATAAGCGAATTCCCAAAGTGGGGAAAATGTGTTTCATAATGTGGAATAACAAAAATACCTAAAATTCATCAAAACGCCTAAAAATTACGAAAAAAGGACTAGATTTGTAGATTTTGCATTTTTCTAAAAATACATAAAATTCCACAAAAAATTATAATTATAATTGCAGATTTGTTTCTTTCAAAAAAAAAAAAAGAAAAAAAAAATAGCCGAATTCCCAAAGTGGGGAAAATGTGTTCCAAAATTTTGAATAACAAAAATACCTAAAATTCTTCAGCGAAAAATGTACCAAATTTACAGATTTTGTTAAAAAAAAAAACAAATTCCCAAAGTGGGGAAAATGTGTTCCAAAATTTTGAATAACAAAAATACCTAAAATTCTTCAGCGAAAAATGTACCAAATTTACAGATATTGTTAAAAAAAAAACAAATTCCCAAAGTGGGGAAAATGTGTTCCAAAATTTGTAATAACAAAAATGCCTAAAATTCCACAAAACAGATAAAAATTACGTAACTAGTGTAGTTTTTACATTTTTGTAAAAAAATAGGCGAATTCCCAAGTTGGGAAAAATGTGTTCCAAAATTTGTAACAATAAAAATACCTAAAATTTCTCAAAACTGTTAAGAATTACAAAAAGTTTACTAGATTTGCAGATTTTTAATTTTTGTAAAAAAAATATGCGAATTCCCAAAATGGGGAAAATGTGTTCCAAAATTTGCAACAAGAAAAAT
The DNA here is from genome assembly GCA_947397865.1 of Polietes domitor. NCBI lineage: Eukaryota > Metazoa > Arthropoda > Insecta > Diptera > Muscidae > Polietes > Polietes domitor. The sequence goes on from OX377622.1 coordinate 70,378,766, forward strand.
ACCTAAAATTCCTCAAAACAGATAAAAATGATGAACAATTTACTAGATTTGCAGATTTTTTATTTTTGTAAAAAAAAATAGGGGAATTCCCAAAATGGGGAAAATGTGTTCCAAAATTTGCAACAACAAAAATACCTAAAATACCTAAAATTCCTACAAATTACAAAAAATAACTGGATTTGCAGATTTTGCTTTTTTCTACAAAAAATAGCCGAATTCCCAAAGTGGGGAAAATGTGTTCCAAAATTTGGAATAACAAAAATGCCTAAAATTCCACAAAACAGATAAAAATTACGTAACTACACTAGATTTGCAGTTTTTACATGTTGTGTAAGAAAATAGGCGAATTCCCAAATTGGGAAAAATGTGTTCCAAAATTTTTAACAATAAAAATACCTAAAATTTCTCAAAACTGTTAAGAATTACGAAAAATTGACTAGATTTGCAGATTTTTATTTTTTGTAGAAAAAAATGACGAATTCCCAAAGTGGGGAAAATGTGTTCCCAAATTTGTAAACAAAAAAAAAATCCTCAAAACAGATACAACTGATGAACAATTTACTAGATTTTGTATTTTCGCAAAAATATACGAATTCCCAAAATGGGAAAAATTTGTTCCAAAGTTTGGAATTTTTCAGTAAAATGGTCCCCATGCCTATGTTTGCCGTTTTCATGTGTTTTGAAGAATTTTCGGTATTTTTATTGGACCTCAAGTTCGTATTTAAGTCGCTACTCACAGCTCATTGTCTTGGTTTCGCTGATAAAATTATCTTTAAATTCATTTGATGGAGAAACTTCCCACCGTCAATCGGGTTCCCATGGTAAGGTCGGCTATCATTTTTTGATCCACCCTCGTATGTGCATATCTCTCTACTCACATGTTTGTTCTTTTATGCAATGATGATGTAAATGGCCTTTTTGTTATTTGATTGTGAAAAAAGAAAAAAAATAAAGAAAACCCGAGAAGAAAAATCAACAGCAACAGCAACAATGGGCCACGCATCATCAATCATATTCACGCAATGCTGTGTTTATTCTCTCTGTCAGTCAGAACAAAATGAAAATGCTCGGCTGCTTGTCTGCACATGAGGATGATGATGATGATGCCATTCATGATGAAAATCCACATGAATACCATGGAAGGCTGATGCTTCAGAAGAAGAAGCATTTTTATAACCATTTACCACAATTTACAATCTAAACGATTTCCTACTGCTGCCACACCACAAAGCACCTTGTGTTGGAGTTGACTTCAGCCTCAGCCTCAGCATCACCATCATCATTGCCGTCATTGTTGTTTGCAACAAATCAACAGCAAAAAGAGGCATACGTGCCTTACATGCCTCACCATATCCCGCCTGCTGCATCTCCGATGCACTGCAGTTGTGCCCCCCACCCCTAGGGGTATAGTTTAGGGCTTTTCCTTTCTTTGTATAGCCGGTTTTGTTGTTTTTCCCATCTTCTTCTTCTGCTTCAACTTAGGGTCTTTAAGGAAATGTATGTTTGTGTTACATTACTTACACTACTATTGTTGTTGTTGGGGTTGTTATTTGTTGTTGTTTTATAAACAAGCCTCTTCTTTGTTTGGCTGTCATCGTCGTCATTGTTGTTGTTGTTTTCCCTAGTACACATATTCGATTCGCCCCCCTATTATGTTGTGTTTTTGGTCCATTCATCTTTCACTTTTTGCCTTCTTTTTGTTCTCCGTTCAACTTTTCGCCTCGTGTTAACTGAGATTTCTCTGGGCTAGAGAGAAAAACAAAAAAGAAAATAATTCTTTAAAGACATCATATCATATTATATCCCTCGCTCCTCCATAACAATATTTGTGAACGAAATTGATATGGACAGCACCGACGCTGCTGTATTCTACACTATGCAGCACTATGGTTATTTTTTTAATTGTTTTTTAAATTTTTATGACTATTTTTTATTAATTTTGTGGACATTAAAAAAGAAATACAAAAATGTCAAATTCTAAAACGCCGGTGGTACCTTTAATTTTTAAATCATTTAAACTAGAATACCATTCACAATCGCTGTATATTCAATTAAAGGTAATTATGATGCCTACAAATGTCGCGAATTTCAGAAACAGTGGCTTAGGAAGAATTTCTTAAAAATTGGGGAAAAATGATTTTTTGTGAAAAAAATGATTTTTTTAGGAAATAAATGATTTTTTGCAGGAAAAATAATTTTTGGAAAAATAAAAAATTCCCTAATTTTGAGGAAATTCTTCTTAAGGCACTGTTTCTGAAATTCATAACATTTGTAGGCATAATACAAATCATTTTGTTCTACAAAAATCATTTTTTCAAGAAATCGATTTTCCAAAAAATCTTCTTTCTCAAATGTTTTTGAAAAAATTTCCCCAATTTTGAGTAAATTCTTTCTAAGCCACTGTTTCTGAACTTCACAAACTTTTTTGTGATTTTTTTTTTACAAAACATCTTTTTTTGTTTTTCTAAAAATAAATTTTTGTCTCAAAAATCTTTATTTTAAGATATCATTTTTTTTCAAAAATCTTTTTCTTAAACAATCAAAAAAATATATATTTTCCCCAAAAAATCGTTTTTTTTAAGAAATCATTTATTACAAAAAAATCTTTTTTCGGACAACATTTTTTTTTGAACAGAAATCCCCATAAAAATAGAAAAAAGTATAAAAGTTTTTTTTTCAAAAAATTTAGAATAACGAAAATTCCTCAAGACAGATAAAAATTATGAAAAATACCGTATTCCCAAAGTGATCAAAAATTTGGAATAACAAAAATACCTAAAATTACTCAAAACAGATAAAAATTACGAAAAATTTACTAGATTTGCAGATTTTGTATTTTTGCAAATAAATAGTCGGGATTCCCTAAGTGGGGAAAATGTGTTCCAAAACTTGGAATAACAAAATTACATAAAAATAAAAAAAATATTTAGTTATATTAAAAAAAATATTTTTTTTCTCTAAAAAATTTTTTTTTTTTTCAAAAATCTTTTTCATTTCCAAAAAATATTTTTTTTCCAAAAATCATTTTTCATTTCCAAAAAATATTTTTTTTTTCAAAAAATATTTTTTATAAAAATTATTTAAATGATTTTTGGTGAAAAAATATTTAAAAAATAGTGGAAACAAAAATCCCCATAAAATTAGAAAAATGTGAATAATTTGCTTGATTTGTAAATTTTGGATTTTTGTAAAAAATAGCCGAATTCCCAAAGTGGGGAAATTGTGTTCAAAAATTTGGAATAACAAAAATACCTAAAATCCCTTAAAACAGCTAAAAATTGCGAAAAAAATTTCTATATCTTCAGATTTTGTATTTTTTTTACAAATGAATAGCCGAATTCACAAAGTGGGAGAAATGAGTTCCAAAACTTGGAATAACAAAAATACCTAAAAATAAAAAGAAATATTTTGTTATATTTTTTCAAAAAATTCTCTAAAAAATAATTTTTCTAAAAATCATTTTTCATTTCCAAAAAATTATTTAAATGATATTTTTATGAAAAATATATTATTTTATTTTATTATTATTATTATTTATTTATTCAAATCGGATGTATCCATAATAACCAAACAGTCTCTAATGCGATAATTTTTGTTTAACAAAGCTATTGAGCTGAAAATTACCCTCATAGTTGAAGAAAAATGGTTCGGACCAAAATCTGCAATATTTTTCTCTCCATAGACAGTTTTTGATTTTTTATGAATCGCCAATGCGACAATTTTGTCATTTAACGAAGCCATTAAGATGAAACTGATATTCATCGCTGAAGAAGAATGGTAGGATGATGTCGCCAGAAAAAAATCCTCACCCAACTGTGATACGTTGTAGATGCAATTGTCTCTCGACAAATAGCTCTTAACCTTAAATGCGACAATTTTGTCGTTTAGCGAAGCCATAAATATGGAAATGAGTCTCATCGCTGAATAAGAATTGTAAGGTGATGCATCTAGACCAAAATCTGCACCAAATAGCGATACATTGTGGATGTAGTTGTCGCTCGATAACCAGTTATGGACTTAAATGTCACAATATTGACGAAGCCAACGGGATGAAAACAAGAATCAAGAAAGGTCCTATGATGAGCCTCAACGCTGATGAATACTAATCAGATGATGCATCTAGTGGAAAATACTCATCAAAGAGTGACAAGCTGTGGATCAATTTGTCCCTCAACTACCACCAACAAATGCGTTAATTTTGAAGATTTTGAAGAAGTCCAATTGGAAGTTCACAACAAAGTTCTCAACAATATTCCGTGGATTTTTCTGAACCACAAATACAACAATTTTGTCGATTAACGGAGTCTTTTTAAAGTTTTAATAACAATTTTTTAATATTTTTAAAATATTGCTCAACAATGACAACACATTGGCCTGGTCATTCATTAACAAATGACGGGAAATTCTAATTCTAGATATACCGTTTCCCGAGAAAATGCAAACCCTAAAAACAGTAGGATGGTCCTGATCTTTTTCACAGTTCATCAATAGATTACCGTCCATAGGTTTCTCATTGCCATTTACTACTGAGTGAAAATGCACGCACACGGAACTGCTTTGTTTTCATTTTCATCCATCCAGAGCTATCCTCCTGTAGCAACCACCAGTCCGACTATCTCTGTAGAATCAAAGGAGAAAATCCAACATCAACCATTGGTTGAGTCCGCTTGGCCTTTTGTTGCGTTCATGCTTTGTTTTCGCAGCGATGTGACAACCATGATGCCCATGATAATGTGTTGCTCTGGCAGATGATGCAGATGTCTTTGACTGGCCGTATCTTTGCTATTCCCCATCATCATCATCGATTTCCAATAAATGGAATTGTTGTCTTCCTTCCATTTCATTCAATTGAATCGCATCGCATTTTGCAGCTTTTCTTGGCGAACGTGATTTTGTTTTGTTGGTCTGCGATTTAACAGATAATTTGGCGAAGAATATCTGGTGGCCATCCAGCCTCCTTACCTCCATTCCTCCTTCTCTCCGTTCGTCAGTCCACCGGTTCATGTGTCTGTTAAATGTTGTAATATTTTTTTCGTGCACTCGGACATGTTGTTTTTATCCATCTTTTATTTTTGTTGTTTTGCAATTCAGAATTCACAGTACATGAGTTGAGTTGAGTTTTTTTCTAGAAAAGCAAACAGCATCTACTGCAGCCACGAAGAGCAACAATGACAGCAGCACGCAATACAAATAATTTTTAATTGAATTCAATTGTTTTGTTTCACGCTGTTTAATATTCCTTCCATGCCATTCCATATGCAGAATATTGCGAAAACGAAACCAAGCAACCGTCCGTCCAAATGCATCTTCTCTCTATTGATTTTAATAAAATTGTCGACGGCAGCAGCGACAGAGGTCATGTGATTTGCACAAAGCGAAACGGGTTAATTTGAAATTCTAATATGATTTGAGAATCGCATTTTATTTTCGAAGAAAATTTGATGCTTTCGACCTTTTCATATTGAACATTTTTATATCCCTGAACACGAGGACATTTAAAAATGGTCGCTTAAAATTTGTCACAATAAATGTGGTTTTAAAATGCCCCAAAGGAGGTTGTCCCAAAACCCAAGTTCTCGTTTATATTTTTATAGAAATCATCTCTACAGATTCCAATCATTCCCTAGAGGAGGATGTCCCGCAATTCAACCAAGCATTAACTTTCATTGAAAGCACAGGGTTATTGTACTGATACATTTCAAATATTTGATTGATTCGAAGGACATAAATGTGACTAAATTTTGACTGATATAGCGCTCATTTATCATCAGCAAGGCGTGATAGGTAGTAGGCTTGTCCGCCTAAACTTTGGACTACACAAAATCCTCTGGCCTTTTCTGAGTACGAAGAATTCTGATTAAGAAAAATGTAATGGGCAAGAAATAAATCAGATATTAATTTTTTTATACTCTATTCTACTATTTTATACCCTCCACCACAGGATGGGGATATACTAACTTTCTCATTCCGTTTGTAACACCTTGAAATATCGAACTGGGTCAATATAAAGTATATATATTAGGGGGGTCGATTTATTTATTTATTTATTATGAATTACAATACAAAGTAAATTTATATTTTAATTTTGGGTCCAGGGATTGAGCCGGGGTGACTAAGACCATTGTAGCTAGTTGTTGCAGCGACAGACCAGAGCCTATGGTGGGAATCGAACCCAAAACCCCCACGCTGATAGCCGAGCACGCTACCAACTCGACTACCGGGGCGCTCTTAGGGGGTCGATTTTTTCGCACAAAGCGTCAGGCAAAAACATAATCTACGTAAAATTCTAAGAACATTTCTCGAAGAAACCAAGGCTTTAAAATCAATTCTTGGCCCGCGGAAATCGGCTTCAAATTCAAAGACGATCTAGACTGTCTGTGGAAAGCAGACTACAGATCACAATTTTTGAAGTAGGTGACTGAAATTTTGCAGAAACATGTGTCATTGTCCTGCCACGCTTGGTATGGAAATTCGTCAAAATCGGTTAAGGATTAAAGATTTTCTCCATACAATGCCTAAAGAGATATGTTCTTAGAATTTCCTAGATTACGTTTTTGCCTGACTCTTTGTTCATTTGTTCCTCTCATACAAAACGAGCCACCCCCTAATATATATTCTTGATTGTCATAAAATTCTAAGACGATCTAATCATGTCCATCCGTCCGTCTGTTGAAAGCACGCTAGCATCTAAACGAAAGGAGCTAGGACGTACAAATTTTGCATGAATACTTCTTATAGTTGAAGATTGGTTGGGATTGAAAATGGGCGAAATCGAATCCAAAGGGAAAAAATCCCTCACAAGAACTGAAAATACCCATAATAACCCCTAATATGAAATAATGTTTGTTGAATATGTCTGCTTATGTTTGTTTGATAGCAATAAAGTGATTTTTATTTGCGGGTGGTGGAATGGGGCAAAAAGGGATAAAAATGGTACCTATCAAACGACAACAGCTAGAAACACGAAATTCGTATGTACATTCGTCTAATTGAGTTGATACATAATATAAAATTATTTTTTCCAAATTCGTACTTTTACTTGGGAATAGAGGGATAAAAAATGATGATGAAATTTGGTGTATAAATTCTTCTGATTGCGTAGACATGTTAAATAAATTCGAATTTATCGAAATTCGACTTTTTAGAGTTTAAATGGAAAAAGGGGATAGAAATGGTACCAACCAAATTACCGCAGCTAGAGTCATGAAATTCGGAGTATACATTTCTCTCGCTGCGTAGACACGTAAAATAAACAAGTTTTTCCAAATTCGTACTTTCAAGGGATACAATGAGAACGGGGGGGATGAAAATTGTACCAACTAAATGGCTATAGCTAGAATGATGAAATTCGGCGTGTACATCCCTCTAATTGCGTAGACACGTAAAATTAAGAGGTCTTAGAAAGTCGTACTTTTATGGAGAAAATTGGAAAAAGCGGATCAAAATGGTACCAACAAAATGGCCGCAGTTAGAATCATAGAATTCGGTGTAAACACTGTAAACTCTGACTGCATTGACTCCCAAAATTAAAAGATTCTTCCAAATTCGTACTTTCTTATTTTTACGTCAAAAATGTGTAGAATCATTTTTTTTATTTGATCCTGAATATCAATAAAATTTGCTCCTATTTTTAACAGCTTTTGAAACCTAATGAGAAAAAAATGAGTAATTCGCGGTTGGTACAAAAAACTCGGACTTTTTGCACTCAATGTGTCCTATCTTCCAAGGGTCCAATTTCATGCAGGCAAAAGTACCTCTTTTTATAGCCTCACTCTACAGAGCACGAGGGCACGTATGTATCATTTGGGACAGAAGAAAGTGTAACACGTTGAAGGAGTGACTTAAGACCCGAAGTTTGTGTTAGGACCAAATCCATTTCACGACTTTTTTAATAGTTTGAGCCATGTCCGTTCGTCCGTTGCCGGGTGGCTGGTGTACACGATAACTCTCGAAAGGAGCTAAGGAATCAATTCAAACTTTGCACATGATAATGTTTTGTCTTATACTTAGTTTTAGTTCGAAAATGGGCGAAATCGGCCCTTCTTTTACCTCCCACACAAATGGTCCATATTCATATGTTGAATTAAAACAAAAAAGTGTAAATTCCACACGGATATTCGGAATCAGCTATATTTTGGTATTTGATAATGTTTTTATAGTCATTTTAAGTGTACTAAATATGGCGGTTTTTGCCACGACCCTTCCAGTACCTCCCACACAAATCAGCCTAAACTATGGAAAAATTAAAGCTGTTATAACTTCTATACGGATGATCGGAATACTGTGAAATTTGACTTTTGCATGGAATATTGGCGATATTGCCACACCCTTTCTGTTACCTCCCCCACAAATTGGCATAAATTTTGGTTACAATAAAACCGATATAACATACATACGGGTAGTTAAAATCATTTGCAATTTGATATTTGAAAATGTTTTTATTATTTATTATTATTATTATTATTTATATTATTATAAAGAGTGATTTTTTTGAGGTTAGGATTTTCATGCATTAGTATTTGACAGATCACGTGGGATTTCAGACATGGTGTCAAAGAGAAAGATGCTCAGTATGCTTTGACATTTCATCATGAATAGACTTACTAACGAGCAACGCTTGCAAATCATTGAATTTTATTATCAAAATGCGTGCTCTGTTAAGAAAGTTCAGAAAGAAAGAAATTGTGTTCAGCGACGAAGCTCATTTTTGGCTCAATGGGTACGTAAATAGGCAGAATTGTCGATTTTGGAGTGAATATCAGCCAGAAGCATTGCAAGAGCTACCAATGCATCCAGAAAAAGTCACAGTTTGGTGCGGTTTATGGGCTGGTGGCATCATTGGACCGTACTTCTTCAAAGATGATGCGAATCGTAACGTAACTGTGAATGGTGAGCGCTACCGTGAGATGATATCCAACTTTTTTTTGCCCAAAATGGAAGAACTGAACTTGGTTGACATGTGGTTTCAACAATATGGCGCTACATGCCACACAGCTCGCGATTCTATGGCCATTTTGAGGGAAAACTTCGGAGAACAATTCATCTCAAGAAATGGACCGGTAAGTTGGCCACCAAGATCATGCGATTTGACGCCTTTAGACTATTTTTTGTGGGGCTACGTCAAGTCTAAAGTCTACAGAAATAAGCCAGCAACTATTCCAGCTTTGGAAGACAACATTTCCGAAGAAATTCGGGCTATTCCGGCCGAAATGCTCGAAAAAGTTTCCCAAAATTGGACTTTCCGAATGGACCACCTAAGACGCAGCCGCGGTCAACATTTAAATGAAATTATCTTCAAAAAGTAAATGTCATGGACCAATCTAACGTTTCAAATAAAGAACCGATGAGATTTTGCAAATTTTATGCGTTTTTTTTAAAAAAAAGTTATCAAGCTCTTAAAAAATCATTATTTATTATTATTTATTTACCTTAAACATAAAATATATTTACGCTTTAGCCACGCCCCTTCTTGTACAATTACATGGTTTATAGATTCTTTACCGGTGCCTGAAATCCAACATGACCCTATATTTGTTCATGTTTCTACAATTATTAACAGCTTCCACAGCTGGGTCAAATTGGCACAAACTTCTAGTACCTTACGTAAACATACTCCGGCGCTAAGCTAAATTTAAGTCCTTCCATACACATGTTCTCTGAGAGTGAGGTTTACACGACTGGCGTTTTCTAACTTGTTAAATATAAATTTAAAAAATTTAAATTCATTTAAAATTTTAAATTATAATAAAAAAGTACTGATTATTTTTTCAAATTTCTGGTTTTATTGGAAAGGTTGAACTTTGTCATTTAATGATATTGGAACACAATATCATTCATATGACTACCATGACTTTCTCGGCAATATCTCATCCGATCAACCCAATATTTCAGTACAACCGAAAATCCACACCAAACAGTGACTCTTTGTGGATGCATCGGCTTCTCAATAGTCACGTGTGGGGGTTCTCGGAACCCCACATACAGTTTGCGTTAAAGATTCACTACTTTAGAAGTAAGTTTTTAATATTTCCCAATTTTGTTCGAGCGTATAGCTTCCCATTTTGCAAATGTCAAACATAAACCTGAAAATGAACATGAATGTTATTCTACATTTCAAAATCAAAGTAATGGTCTACTCTATATGTATTTTATTCTTCAAAGGATTCATAGGTCGACTATATGATACCCTCCACTTTATTCCCCATATCAACTGAATTCGGGAAAAAAGCAATATCGGGAACGATGTTGGTATGGGTACTATTATGCGGAAAAGACAAATTGAGATCGAAATTAGTACGGGAATTATATCCATAAATCTGAACCGATCTTACTCACTTTCACCGTATATGTTTCTAGTTCAATTACAAGGTGCTGTGTCAAATTTGAAGCAAATCGAGTGAAAAATCAAATCCGGAGCAATATTTGTATGAGAGCTATATCTAAATCTGAACCGATTTGCTTCAATTTAAATTGCGTTCGTCTTGGCCCGCAAAACTTACCTGTGCCAATTTTTATTAAGATCGGGCAATAATTGCGGCCTGTACTTTGATTACAACAATATATGGACGGACGGACAGAGGACATTGCTAAATCGACTCAAAAATGTTGGTCCAAAGTCATACATTGTTTCAAAAATGGTATTTTTTAAATATTTATTGTGTATATTTGGCACAAAGAAAGTTATGAAACCACAATTTCTAACAAAACAAATTTGAGTGCAAAATCTCTTAAAATGTGTGAGAACCAGTTCGACAAAGTCTACAAAAGAAATTGAAGAAACAATTTTCAAAAGGTGAAAATCTGTAATACGAAAAAATTAAAAATTTTCGGTGCATTATGAACAAATACGTACAAATATGTCTAAAATCAAACATTTTAATTTTCTTTTAGATCGAAAAATACGCAAAGTAGTCAACTTTGGGCTAATTTCTTAAATATATCAAAATAATACTTGGATCCTTGTCTAATTTCAATTCCTTTTACAGAACTCAAGAATGTTTTCTAGAAAACGGTTTTTGAATTTTAACCGATGAAATTTGATTCTGAACCACGGTCCACCGCACAATAGTTCATAATCAAATTCCATTGACCAAATTTTAATAACTTTTGTTCTAGTAAACATTTTTGAGCTCTGTAAGAAATTGAAATTAGACCTAAATTAGGACCTAAGGATTATTTTGAGATTATAATATAGAAAATCGTGCAATCGGATATATTTTTCTAATAATAATCATAGTTTCTTTTTAACACACTTGACCAGATTTAAAGCTGGTGATCTTCAAAAAATATGAATTTATTTATTTAAAGGGAAATAAGCCCTTCTTGGTTGAAGGAAACCAACCAATCTTGATCAATATACGAGGGTTGTTTGATAAGTTTGTATTTATAACACTACTTTACATTAATTTTATGAACTATGTTCTACTGTAATTACTCACAACGGACTCTGGACTTGCCTTAAAAGACTTTTGGTTTTAAAATTCTGTGCACAGAATACTGGCCGACTTTCTCTGGTTTTGTACCACCGGAAGACTAACTTTTCATGCAACACGAATTTCAAATTTAATTTCAAACCCAAATAGCTTAATTGGTAAAAACTAAATTCCGTTTATTTGTTGTTATTGTTCAATATTGTTATTGATGCTAATTTAAATAACGGTCAAATGGTCCCGATTTGTGCAAATTTTAATAAATTTGCGAGGAAATTGACATTTGGTCTGTCATACATTTCAATTAATAGAAAAGACAATATTAAATGTCATATTAGGCACCGCCACCCGTCATCATGCCAATCAAATGCTCTGCCATATATGGCCCAATGATCGTCGGGCTTAAATATTTTTTGACAGCTGCCAAGACGAAACAAGTTCGCAGCTGATGAATAATTCAAAAAGGCGCCTAATCATACCCCCGATTGTGCTGATGTTGCTTCTAATGTTCTTGGTCTGTCTGTCTGGCCTTCCTCCAACGAGGAAATTACACTCATTAAGCAGAAGCCAGAAGCAAGGCAGTCAGGCAGCCACTGGCCATAAAAGGTCAAAGGCAATTTGTAGACTCAAATTGAAATTTGAAATGGTGACTTCTTTTTTTTTTTGTTTTGGTGTTCAAAAGGTATTTAGTCTGTCTCTACAACAACATTGTTGTATGTTGCTGTGCAAAAGTGCCAAATGCATTTATGGTCACAAGTAATCATCATGAATGTGGCTATATGACCATTATTGGTAGTCATGAACATATAGGAAGCAGACATGTGTTAGGCTGAACGTGCCACATTAACCTTTTTGGCTTGGACACAGGCGACCACCAAAGATGGATCGATGGCGGAAGATGTCTTGGCAAAAATGCCACGACACTGGATTTTTATGAACTTGGCCATAACATTGTCACTTATTTGGTTGTCACTATGGGAGTTTGTTAGTTAGTTACTTGGTTAGTATGGAGCTGTCCAGCGCTCTGATTATTATCATAAATTCGCTCGCTCGCTAGCTCATTCATTCATCATCGTTACCGTTCCTTTGAATATTCATAACAATTGATTTCGTATTCAAAACACATCAATTATTCAGCTGGCCGGGTGATTCATTACAAAGTGTACTTGACTGCTCGCCTTAGAGAAAGGAAAGCAACTCTTAACATCAGTAAGTGAACAAAGCCAACACCAACATCACCATCAACAACAAAAGCAGCAGCAGCAGCATTTGACATAAAAGTATTTCCTTTCCAACCGTTTATGGCAAATTGTTAGCCATACTAAAGCATGCTAAAGTCGCGGACGTCTGTTCAAAGTACTAAATACCCCCCTAATTATTCATTGTCAAGGTTAAATGTAATGACCGGCGCGGTGCGGCAGTTGCTTTGTAATTGAATGCTTGCATGGCTGGAGGCTCTTCTTTAGTCATGACTACAAAGGAATTGAATTTGGCCACCAGCCACCTCTTTAACTAACAATTTTGAATTTGAATTATGCTCCAGTTTTGATGAGTGTTTGTGTTTAAACGCTAATTTGTCATTCAATATTTACTGTCTAAAGGTCAACTCAAATTCTCATTTATCATATTATAGTTGGCAGACAATTTTATTTGATTTCTTATCTTCAGATGGAATGAGAAATACTTATTAGCAATTCTTTCTTAGATAGAACATATTCAGAATTTACGTATTCTGAGCAATGAATATGAATACAATTTTTAAAATTTTTTGCCAATATTGCCTTCGCTTAACAGAGCTTCGTACGGACAGAGAAAATTGTATCCAAAAATAAGTAAATATGGATAAAATTGAAGTGGTCATACTTGTCAGGTCTGTCTAACACATTAAATATACAAAAACAAATCACAAAAAACGTTGTAACAACAAAAATCTGAAACTTATTTTTCTTTCTGTGAAAATTACCATTTTTTAATTCATTTAGTTAGGATATTATATATACAACAATATAAAATTTGCCTCAGCGTCACTTGGACATTATAGAGGCGAGCTGGCAAAATAGTATAATATACATTTCAATTTAATTCAATTAAGTGAGAAAGAGAGAATAAAGTTAAAAACAAAAATTATGTGTATGTACGTGAAAAGTACTTCTAAGTCATGAATCAAATACTCTTTTATTTTCCCCTTAAAAGCTGAAATTATGTTTGTATTTTTAATATCTTGAGGGAGACAATTAAATGCAAGACTACCCATATATTCAACGCGTTGTTTTGTTACTTCTAATCGACATCTGACAGTTCTACGGGTCATATTGTTCCTAGTGTTAAAAGTAGTTTGTTTCCTTATAAAATTAACGGATGGTGGCCTATATTATTTACAGATTTGAGAACATATAGAAGTAATTGCAACTTAAAAAGTCCGTAAATGGGCAATATTGTATATAAAGGGTGATTTTTTAAGAGCTTGATAACTTTTTAAAAAAAAAAAACGCATAAAATTTGCAAAATCTCATCGGTTCTTTATTTGAAACGTTAGATTGGTCCATGACATTTACTTTTTGAAGATAATTTCATTTAAATGTTGACCGCGGCTGCGTCTTAGGTGGTCCATCCGCTTAGTCCAATTTTGGCATTTCCACGTTTTTGAGTAACAGAGACCCAATTGGTGCGAACGGCGACGAATCAAAATTGGTGGTCATCATTAACACTGGCCGATACAGCTGCGATATTTTCTTCAGTTCGCACTCTACGTAAGCGTGTTGGTGGTTTAATGTCCAACAATGTAAATTTGGTGCGAAATTTAGTCACAATAGCCCGAATAGCCGCTTCAGTGGGTCGATTAAACTGACCATAAAATGGAAGCGCGCAATGAACTTTCTTAACAGAGCACGCATTTTGATAATAAAATTCAATAATTTGCAAGCGTTGTTCGTTTGTAAGACGATTCATGATGAAATGTCAAAGCATACTGAGCATCTTTCTCTTTGACACCATGTCTGAAATCCCACGTGATCTGTCAAATACTAATGCATGAAAATCCTAACCTCAAAAAAATCAGTCGAAATCTCAACAATTTGGTTTTATCGGCATTCAATACAAGGTAATTTAGTCTTATAAATTCGCATATTATCGCAGCGTCTCTTTCCATATACACCTTCGAAACCACCTAACTCTTATATGGATAGAATAGGCAAATATCATCCGCGTACATATATAGTTTCCCAGACAAGTCAAGATTCTGGATATCATTCAGATATATAGTGAAGAGCAGTGGCCCTAAAACGCTACCCTGAGGCACTCCGTATTCAACCTTAGCAATACACCTCCTATGTCCCTCTATTTCAACATATTGACTACTATTTGTCAAATAATTCCCCAGCAAACTTAAGGCGGTTTCACCAATGCCATAATATCTTAACTTTTGGATGAGGATTTTGTGTTCTACTAAATCAAAAGCTTTAGAAAGATCGCAAAAAATACCAGCAACACCATTGGAACCACTATCCAACCCTTGGTAAATATTGTTAACTACATTCACAACTGCTTCTTCTGTTACGCACCCTTTTCTGAGTCCATACTGAAATTTATTTAACAAATCGTAACTTTCAAAGTAGGACGATAACTGCCTATGTAAAATTATTTCAAAGATTTTATCAATTATAGATAATACAGCAATTGGTCGAAATTTTCCCAATTAAGTTGCATTTTTTTCGGTATTGGCACAAGCTTTGCCATTTTCAATCTATCTGGATATGAAGAAGTATCTATGATACTGTTAAAAGTACTGGCTAGATGTACAGATAAAATATCCTTACACTCAAACAACATTCTCGGAGATATTCCATCACATCCACAACCTTTCGTTATATCTAAATCCGAAATAATTCGCTCTATTTCAAAAACAGTTGGATGTGAAAAATGAAATGTAGTTTGACAACGAGTCAGCGTTCTGAATGTATTGATAGAATCGCCTGTTTTAATGCTATTTTAATGTTTTAGGAACTTCTAGAAAATATTGATTGAATAAATTGCATTTAATCTGATTGTCATCCACAAATCTACCGTTAGAATCTTTCACCTTTATTTGGTTATTCGCATTCCTACCAAGAACCTCATTTAAAAAATTCCACCACTTAAAAATCAAAAATATCTTCCTTCATAAAGTAACGTGTTGTTCGACTCCTAGAATGAAAACTCTCAAAAGAGTTAAGGATTTCACTCAAATTTTTACTTTCCTCAATCTTATGGTAAAAATGTCTAAAACAAATTAATTTCTAACAATGTTTGTCATCTGAAAGACTAGAATACTTTCTTTTTCATCCCTATATGTGAAGTAGAGGTCACAGGGTTGCCTTACAATTACACTATGCAACAAAAAATTAAAGTTTTGTGTCCGAGACTTGAAAAAATATTTCTTTGGGCACAATTATGAAGTTAGCTTATCTTGCACTGTGTACTTGGGAGATATTGCATTTTTAAAACTTGTACTTTTGGAATTGAAATAGGATGGAAATACAACCAACCAAACAACTGTAGCTAAAACTGCACCCACTATCCCCCAATATTTAGGGTATTTAAGCTTTTTTGAAGATTGTCTTATATTTACTTTGTATACCCTCCACCTCCAGGACCTAACTTTGTCATTCCGTTTGTAACACCTTGAAAGTATATATATTCTTGATCGTCATAAAATTCTAAGACGATCTAGCCATGTCCGTCCGTCTGTTGAAAGCACGCTAGCATCTAAACGAAAGGAACTAGGATGTCCAAATTTTCATAAATGTGTCTTATAGTCGTAGATCGGTTGGGATTGAAACTGGGCGAATCCGGCCCAAAGGGAAAATTTTTTTCCCTCACAAGGACTAAAAATACCCATAATATTCCCTAATATTTATATTTTTTCATGCACTTTTCCCCTATAACAAACACGTTCACCACAAAGTGATTTTTATCCGTAGGGGGTGAAATGGGGCAAAAAGGTATAAAAATGGTACCTATTAAACGACAACAGCTAGAAACACGAAATTCAGTGTGTACATTCCCCTAACTGAGTAGAGACATAATATAAAAGCTTTTTTTCCAAATTCGTACTATTAGGGGGTAAATTGGAATAGAGGGATAAAAATGGTACCAAGCAAACGGCTGCACCTAGAATAATGAAATTCGGTGTATACATTCCTCTGATTGCGTTGACACGTACCTCGTACTATTTGGGGTAAAAATGGAAAAAGAGGATAAAAATAGTACCAACCAAATGACCCCAGCTAGAGTCATGAAATTCGGAGTATACATTGCCCTGACTGCGTAGATACAAAAAATAAAAGTTTTTTTTCCAAATTCGTACTTTCAAGGATACAATGGGTACAGAGGGATAAAAATAGTACCAACTAAACGACTACAGCTAGAATGATAAAATTCGGTGTGTACCTCCCTCTAATTGCGTAGACACGTAAAATAAAGAGATTTTGGAAAGTCGTACTCTTAAGGGGGTGAACTAGGAAAAAGGGGATAAAAATGGTACCAACCAAATGGCCGCAGCTAGAATCATGGAATTCGTTGTATATATTTCTCTGACTGCATAGACACGCAAACTAAACGATTTTTCCAAATGCGTACTTTTTACTTTTACGGCAAAAATTGGTTGAATCATGAATCACATGTACGTGAGATAATGGATTTTCAAAATTTTTTACTTTTGGAATTAAAATAGAATGGAAATAAAGGGTGATTTTTTAGCTATTATCTTTTTGGCAACACTGGTTTAAACAGCTGACGCACGTTTTGTTTCACTGTCAAACATCTTCAGTTTGGTCTATAATTTAACCATGAGTCTTACAAACGAACAACGCTTGCAAATTATTTAATTTATTATAAAAATGCGTGCTCTGTTAAGAAAGTTCATCGCGCGCTTCCATTTTATGGTCACTGTAATCGACCCACTGAAGCGGCTATTCGGGGTATTGTGACTAAATTTACATTGTTGGACATTAAACCACCAGCACGCTTACGTAGAGTGCGAACTGAAGAAAATATCGCAGCTGTATCGGCCAGTGTTAATGATGGCCATCAATTATCGATTCGTCGCCGTTAGCAGCAATTGGGCCTCTGTTACTCAAAAACGTGGAAATGCCAAAATTGGAGTAAGCGGATGGACCATTTGAGGCGCAGTCAAGGTCAACATTTGCATGAAATAATCTTCAAACATTAAAACATTTAAAAAATCACCCTTTACAATCAACTGAAACACCCACTATCTACCAATATTTATGGTATTTAAGCTTTTTGAAAATATACATATATATAAGAATATTTATTTTTTGAATTAACTTGAAGTATTATTTCGATATGTAAACGTATTGGTTGCCTTTCCTTATAAGCGTGGTTTGAAATAATAAAAATATTATATTTATTTATAAAATTATTTTTTCAATATTTGTATATGTTTTGGTTTGGCTATATTGAAAATATATTTTACTGCACTTCTACGAAAATCGACAGCCTCTGTGGAATGCGATCCATAGTGGAGGGTATATAAAGATCGGCCCGGCCGAACTTAACGCCGTTTTTCCTCTTTTTAATTGACTTTTAGTAGTATTATTTCCATACATATATTCGATGACTATCACGCTGTATGAACATATTAGCAGCCTTGCTTAGGCTTTTGATTGGTTATTTCTGTCATATGTTTTATATTGTCAAAAGGAAACTAATTCAAAGAATAAATGAAAATGTATACATATATTTTTTAAATTGTTCCTCTGGTCTAAATTTTAGTAAACGGTAGTTTAGGTTTTTTTTGTGTAGTGGAGGCTATTCCGGTCGGCTAGTCCCTACCGTCAATCCGTTTTTCTGTACATTTTCCATTTTAGGAATAATTCCAGCTGTGTGTGTTTGGACTTATGGATTATCAAGTCGTTTAATTTTATATTTAAAAGGTAGATATTTGTAGTTGGACCACCCTCTATATGTAGTATTACCCCCACACCCTGATGATATGACGACACACCACACTGTACTTGAGTGCATTTAATGTTTTTTAAATGCACGCAGGAAAATCCCTTCTAATCGCAAGTTTTATGGCAATTTCGCAGAAATGCACATTCACATGTTGTTCGCCGCCGCCGCCGTGTCGTCTTCGTCCTTATTCCAAATGAGATCATAAATAATGCATGACAAACATGAGCATCGCACGTTGCATAAATTCATGGAAATGTGAACAAATGTTTGATAAGAACAAAGTCGCGTAAAGTACGAGATTTTGATGCGTATGTCCCTATGTACGAGGGCGCAGAGGAAAAGTTTGGTGAATTCTTTTTTTTTGTCGATTTTTTATAATCTCACCATACTTATTGGGACTTGTCTGTCATTTAGAACAGACAAAAGTTGTAAATTATCGATGGAGTTATTTGAAACCTAGAAGGCATGTTTAGAGCAAATCTATTTCATGACATTTTATTAAACTTTGTAGATAGTCATATTTTCCTCACGCCTTCTGTAACACCCCACACAATTGATCAAAATTTTTGATTGAAATGAAATCAACCAAACTCCCATAAGGAGAGTCTCAAATCATTTGCAATTTTATATTTGAAAACGTTTGCCCATCTATAGGGTGTTTTTTATTGAGGTATAGAACTTCGAATTGAAATAAAACACAAGAAAATCGTTTTAATGTCCATCAATTTGGCTTTATTGGAAGGATAATTTTATGCCATTAATGTTTAAATATGATTTCGGGCATGTGGCCGCCGCGGCTAGCTCGAATATAGCCAATTCTGCAGGTCCAATTTTCAACCACTTTCTCCAATTGCTGTGCACGGTGGCGAATCGATTCATTCGGGTCCTCTTCAACACTTTGCTCTACAGCGGCAATTGTTTCTTCGGTGCGCACTGTTCGACGTCTCTGCGGATGCGTATTATCACATAGAGTAAACGTAGTGCGAAAACGATCCATGGTTAACCGAATTAATTGCTCTGGTGGACGATTATGTCGACCATAAAATGGTGAACTTCGCGAACTGAACCATTACTTTCGAAATAAATTTGCACGATTTGCAAGCGTTGTTCTTTTGTCAACCTGTTCATGATGAAATGGCAAACCAAACTAAATATTAATCACTTGACAGCTGACAAAATGGCCGCCAGTTAAAAAAGTGATGCCAACTTAAGGTTCTATACCCCAATAAAAAACACCCTTTATAAAGAATTTGAAATTTTAGTATCGGTATTTGAAATTCTTCAGAGCTTGATATTTGGCAATGTTTTAACAATTTCTTCTCTCTTCTATACAATAAAAATTAAAATGATGTTCGTTGGTAATCGCATCATTTGAGAACGGCTGAACAGATTTGGCTGATATTTGCTATAAACTGGTATAACGTGGTAGTCCGAACTGGGTTTTAAGATGAAACAACTTTTGGATAGTTGGCCGCAAAATAGGAAAATGTTTAAAAAACTGAAAGTGCCTTTTTCTATAGAATTTTTGAATGAAATCAAGGCTATAAGTCTCAATTCAAGCACTGGATATGCGAAATTCTTTTATGTTATTTTCGTTATGATAATTACAAAGAAAAGTCAAATCTTTATATTTTATGTACATTTTGTCAGAACTGACATATTTTGTTGATTCATATTTGTTTGGTTCATAATTCCAATTCGTAATCAGTCATCCAATGAACAGGGAAATCCAGTTACACTTATTTCATGTATTCTCACCAATTCGTGAACCAAGTACAAAGAGGACAGTTCTGAAAATACACAATGAGACATTGAATTAAGTCATCCGATTTATATTAGCCCAACTATGAATGACAGCACCACACTATCCGAGTTGGAATGCAATGCGAAAAGAATGTGAATACGATGCATTGCGAGAATAAGAAAAAAAACCGGAAAATCTGCTATGAACGTACCAATTTTTGCAAAAATTCCCTCGCAAAATTAAAGTGATGCTTTTATCAAGAGCTGAGCGTTCTTTGAAGACTCTTGAAATGCACTCAGGTTGCTATAAAAATGGAAATTAATTAATCGAAACTCCTTTCGAAGATCTGAGATGACCAAGGTTTTGATCGGTCCGGAGGAGAGTATTATGGCGCACTGTTGGTTTAAAGATTCTGTTGTAAGGTGATTTTCGATTTATATTACTGGCGATTTCGATTATAAAGGGTGATTTTTTAAGAGCTTGATAACTTTTTTTTTAAAAAAAACGCATAAAATTTGCAAAATCTCATCGGTTCTTTATTTGAAACGTTAGATTGGTCCATGACATTTACTTTTTGAAGATAATTTCATTTAAATGTTGACCGCGGCTGCGTCTTAGGTGGTCCATCCGCTTAGTCCAATTTTGGCATTTCCACGTTTTTGAGTAACAGAGACCCAATTGGTGCGAACGGCGACGAATCGAAAATTGGTGGTCATCATTAACACTGGCCGATACAGCTGCGATATTTTCTTCAGTTCGCACTCTACGTAAGCGTGTTGGTGGTTTTATGTCCAACAATGTAAATTTGGTGCGAAATTTAGTCACAATAGCCCGAATAGCCGCTAGAGTGGGTCGATTAAACTGACCATAAAATGGAAGCGCGCAATGAACTTTCTTAACAGAGCACGCATTTTGATAATAAAATTCAATAATTTGCAAGCGTTGTTCGTTTGTAAGACGATTCATGATGAAATGTCAAAGCATACTGAGCATCTTTCTTTGACACCATGTCTGAAATCCCACGTGATCTGTCAAATACTAATGCATGAAAATCCTAACCTCAAAAAAATCACTCTTTACAAAGAAAAGTCAAATCTTTATATTTTATGTACATTTTGTCAGAACTGACATATTTTGTTGATTCATATTTGTTTGGTTCGTAATTCCAATTCGTAATCAGTCATCCAATGAACAGGGAAATCCAGTTACACTTATTTCATGTATTCTCACCAATTCGTGAACCAAGAACAAAGAGGACAGTTCTGAAAATGCACAATGAGACATTGAATTAAGTCATCCGATTTATATTAGCCCAACTATGAATGACAGCACCACACTATCCGAGTTGGAATGCAATGCAAAAAGAATGTGAATACGATGCATTGCGAGAATAAGATGCCTACGGAGCGGAGCATACGGCTTATGATCGATTGAAATATAGATTTTCTTCTAGGGCGCTCTCGGTGGAACCGGAAAATCTTCTTTGAACGTACCAATTTTGGCGAAAATTCGCTAGCAAAATTACAGTGATGCTTGCTCTTTGAAGACTCTCGAAATGCACTCAGGTTGCTATAAAAATGGAAATTAATTAATCGAAACTCCATCGTGCGTACAACCTTTCGAAGATCTGAGATGACCAAGATTTCGATCGGTCCGGAGGAGTGTATTGTATTATGGCGCACTGTTGGTTCAACGATTCTGTTGTTCGATTTATATTACTGGCGATGGGTGACGCACATAATCATGTGTTGTGGAACGGCCCATCTGGAGTATTTCCAAAACAATTGCTCAGCATTCGCTATATGAAAAGCTCTGCTAATATTGCGAATGTTGATATTTAGATTTTTTCAGTTTGTGTTCCAATACGTTGCTCGAAATACAATGAATTGGAGGATTCCGTTTCTAGCCAAAAAATTATGTTGACGACCGATTTTTTTAATTTCACTGTATTCGTGCAGACTATTGCCTTAGAATCTTCATGACGACTTCACACAAATGATTCTCGTAAATAATATCAAAAAAATCTATATAACCAATGTTATGTTAGCATATGTTGCATAGATTAAAAATGCAAAGATTTGCATAAAAATCCGCTGTATATTAATGAAAAATGGTCAGGTGGTGCAATAATTATTTTGATGATTTTTACCAAACACTAACAGAGATGCCACGGCCAACTCCACCCGATAACCTAATAAGTGTTTCAATTCGCCCTTTTGTGGAAAACATCACGACATTTAAATTAAGTACTTAGTACGTTAATCAATAAAATAATTACTGAAAACATTTTTTAAACATTCACACGACGATCGCAAACAAATTGAAACAGGGACAGGACAATTTTTGTCGGGTCAGCTAGTTATTAATAAATATGAAAGATCTCCCACACCAATGACTATCCTTAATAGAACTAAAGTCTTTAGATCTTCCATACGTATGCTCGGAATTTGGTCACGGAGGGTTTGTCCTACTGAACTTCCTTCTTGTAATACCACCCATTATTGTTGTCTTTAGTCTAATCTTTCCTAAGGCAAGTTTCTCCAAACTCCTAAATTTTGGGCATCATTTAAAATATGTTCTTCTGAAACTTTTTATCACCTTGCGCTCAAATCTCATTTCAAATGTGTTCTTCTGAAAATTGTTATCACCATGCGCTCAAATCTCGTCTTTACTGACTGAATTTTGCAAAGAATATGCCTATTAGGCATATTCTAAAAGATTTTGCCAATATCGCTGCTAAATTTAGCTTTGAATGCATCAAAAGTTCATAAATGCTAAAATAGTTCACAATTTGGTCATAATAGAGGTTATTTCATTCGAATGTTTCTCGGAAACCACATATCGCATTGGAATGTTGTTGTTGTTGTATATGTATGTTTGTGTTGTCTGTTTTTAGTCTCCTTCACTATCAGGACCTGCGTCGTTCGTCTCCAGGTTCAGGAAGATGGCCACCTGCTTTGGGTGCGTCCATAGAAAGTAGGAGCCCTTGGGTTGTTCTTTTGCATTTAAAAAAGTGCGATTACGTTTTTGCTTTCCTTTCCAGACAGTGGTTTACCTGAAGGTTGTATACTAAATAAGTATTGTTAATTTTCTACAGCATAAAACTATATTCGCGAGGCATTTGCATTTAAAAATATTGTTAAACTATTGTCTTATTTATTCATTTTAAAAAGAATATTCTACTTATAGCTGCCAACATTGGTTTAATTACTGAAATGGTAAAACCTTATAAGTCAAAAATGTCCGCAATACTTTCTTCCTTGTTCTCTGTTTATGTATTTTGGAAAAATTATTTAAAGCATACTTTAGGGATGTAAGGTTTTATGACATGCGAGCGCATGTATATATTGGGTGGATATTAATATTAAGTTATTTAAAAAGTTATAATAGCCGTTTGTCATCGATTAAAAAATAAAATATTTTTGCAAATGAGCGTTGGCACGCCAGAAGTATTGCTGGGTAACTATACCTGCATATACACATACTTACATATGCACCTCAATGAGTTGATTGTAAGATGGCTGTGTACTTTATTCCGTGGTGCGATTTTTTAAACGCAAATCCGGCAAGTAAGTTGTGCTTCTCGTTCGTTTGTGAGAATCATCCCCTTATAGAGGCTGGGTTTGATGTTGAAAAGTCCCAGCGAAGCCACTTGAAAAGACTTTTGACATGGTCGAAATCATGATCGTGGTAGTCTGCAGCCAAGTAATAAATGTCGCCATGCCATTTGTAAATAAATTTGCATTCTATTAAATATAGATGCAAAATGGTCTTGAGCCAGGACAATATCCCAGTTCTAATCAAAATTCGAGAACCGTAAAAAAACAAAAAAATTACTTGGGCATTGGGCGTGGCACTGACAATTTTCATTTACTTGTGGACTCAAATGAAATCACTGGTAATGATTTGTATTAACATATATATTAAAATAAGAAATTTATGACGCTTTTCATTTCAACTTACATGAGAGGTAGACGTGGTTGTGGGCGGATTTAAACAAAAAATTGTTTTTGATCTAATTTGACGATAACAAGGGATGTGTGCGAAATTTCAATGTCGTAGCTCTATTCCTTCTAATTTTTGCCGCAGCTTGTATGAAAATATTCCACCTTGTACCGGCCTCGTATCGAATAGAATAATTCACCCCTCTTTGTCTATCAAGAAACTATTAAAAAATACATATGTATGTATGTGTGTGTGTTTATAGAAATTTATGATGTATAGAGTACAGGTGATTTTTTTCTTTTTCTGCTGCTGAACGTTGTTGTTCGCCGTCTTCCAAAATGTTATGCAAACGTCAGGTTCCATATGCATTATGTGTGTGTGTGTATAGAGAACAAGGATAATGATGATGACGAAGACCTTGCTTCTTACGACGATGAGCCATGGAATTATGTGGATTCGGTACTTAGGACTATTAATCATTTCTTACACGGATGAGAGAAACAAAGAAAAGGGGTGGTTTTCTTTTGTATTCCATTATTTACAATTCAAAAACGAAAATCGTTCATAAAATTAAAAGAGCATTTTTCTGGTATTTTCATCATCATCGTCATCATTTCGGAAACTGAAACGGACCGAATCGAACCGAAACCCAACCCAAATAAAAAACAGAAGGCAGGCGGCCAGGCACACTTTGTGCGGTGGTGCTGTATGTCATTAAGTACTTTTACAATTATCCCAACAATTAAAGAGCAAACAAAACATCATGGCTATGTTAAGGAAACATTAATCATGTTTCCTCTGTTGAGGAATTTCTCCGCACTTAATGAGTTTATCAAATGTTAGACGAACCGAACGAACGACAAGAATTTTAAAATTCTACTCTCCCACCCCCATCATATTTGGTAAACATTTTAACAAATGTCTTTATTTTCATTATTATTATTATTTTAGGTTCCTTTACTTGAACCCAAAGATGAACCCACATTATATGAAGGTCATCAAATCGCCGCCGCCGCCGCCCATACACATCATCACCATCATCAGCAGCAGCACAACCAGGACGACCCCTATGCTAAGGAATTGTCCGCATGTCATTACGGCCAAAATCAGCTGGTGCTGTCACTCGTGCTGCAAAACCAAGATTGGCACGATCTCAATGAGAGCCGCAAGGCTAATGTTTTGGAAAAACTCTCGAAATTCTTTGCCATACCAAAGGTAATGTAGCGATGCACCACCCACCCACATAATTAAAAAATTTTAATGGTCTCTCTTTAATTTTTCCAGGAATTTATCACAACGGAAAGTATAAGCGAACATGAATTGTATGAAATGCTGAAGGCATCATTCAAAAAAGGAAACAATAAGTGCCATAGCAATATTGATCGCAAATTGGGACGTGTTAATTTTGTCGTAAGTATTCAATACTCAGCATCCCATTGCAAACCACCACCACCGCCACCATTCGCATCTGCCCACCTTTACCATGCCATTGTTTTGTTTCTACTCATTCATATATGAATACCGCCAACTAAGGGTGACTTTGAACAAGTCTTTGTCTGCCAGCCTTTAAAATGTTCTAGAAAGCGGAAATTGTCGAGTAAAGGAAGCTATTAATCAAATAAACGTTTTGCTGTAAAAATTCTATAGGCGACGCAGCGCCAAGGGATTGTTTTTTCTGCTTCGGAAAAGGCCAAACACTAAATCAGGATGTGTATTGTAAAAGTTAGAAACCTGAATCAAAATTGTTTAGTTCCGTGGGATAGTATGAGTTAAGGGATTGTGGCAAAAAGGTGGCAAAGCAAATTAAAAGAATGTTACAGTTTATATGCGTTCAACGGAAATTTTAAATTTCACAAACGGAAGAAATTCCTGATAGATATTGGGAAAAATGTATTATCATTAGGATCCAGAGAATTATTTGTCCTAAAATGTATTTAATGTTGAATGGATATGAATCTAATTAAAATTTATATCTGGTGGGGGGGAGCATGTAGCAAGAAGAAATGACCGGACTTGATGACACTATTTATACAAAACAATTCATTTCTATAGACGGGGGATTGATATAAATTCTCATTCCATACCAAACTGTACGATTTTCGATGAGAATGTTTCGGGTTTTTAAGCAAATTTGCTGAACATAATAATTCTGTTAATTTTCACCTCTTGGTCATCAAATTAAAACATAAAGAAATGCGTCGTTAGCCCAGATATGGCGAATATTGTCAGCGTTGGACGGCTTTATAGTCGTATATATAGTATATGAGTAGACACATTGTTTAATATACACATCAGATTAGAATCACTTTCTGAGTCGATTTAGCAATGTCCGCCTGTCCATCTATTCTTGCAATCAAAGTGCAGGACAATTGCCACAAGCCAGTTTTGCAGACCAAGGACGAACCCTATTTAATTTGAAGTAAATCGGTTATGATTTAAATATAGCTCCCATACAAACGTCGCTCCCGATTTGATTATTTTTCGCTCTAAAAGCCACACATTTTACACGAGTTGCTCAAATTTCCCACAATACCCTATAATTAAACTAGAAACATCTGTGGCGAAATTGGGACATATTGGTTTAGATTTAGATATAGCTCCTATACAAATGTAGCTCCGGATTTGACTTTTTCCGCTCTAGAGGCCACATATTTTACACGATTTGCTTCAAATTTCGCACAATACCCTATAATTAAACTAGAAACATTTGTGTTTGGGTAAGATCGGTTCAGATTTAGATATAGCTCCTATACAAATGTCGCTCCCGATTTGACTTTTTCCGCTCTAGAGACCACATATTTTACTCGATTTGCTTCAAATTTCGCACTATACCGTATAATTCAACATCTGTGGGGCATATCGGCTTAGATTTACAAACGTCGCTCCCTATTTGACTTTTACCGCTCTAGATGCCACATATATAGTGCCCATATAAAAATCGTTCCCTATATCACCTTTTTCCCGAATTCAATTGTAATAAATTAGAAAATGGAGGGTATCATATAGTCGGCCCCGTCCGTCTTTAGCCTTTCCTTACCTGTTTAATTAATGCCACTATGACATTTGTAAATTAATTTCCGTTCTATGATATAAAAATCCAAAATGGTCTGGAGCCAAGGCAACATTCCGGTTAAAATCAAAAAAGTAGGATTCCGTGCCACAGATGCACTTTATTCAATTAAAGTGAGCCCACTGTGTCCAAATGGAAGATATTGGTTGAATGAATCTTATTCATATCCCATTCTTCATTTAACCTCCACAAATTACAGACGTTTGAAAAATTCTCACAATTTTGGATTTTGTAGAAAGATAAGAAAAATTGGAAAGATAAGAAGATAAGTGAGCTCACTGTGTCCAAATGTAAAATAAAGGGTGGCAAAAACGTATGCTACTGAGAGCCTTGGACGTGATCTTCCAATCAAGATATTCATCAGAATCAATCGTATTTGCCATACAAAGTAACATTTGCAAAATCCACTTTTTCTATCGGATCCTGTAAAAATCCAGTCACGGATCATTCTTCATGCAACTCTGACTGTCTCCTGTCAACCCAATTTCCCAATACCTTGGTGACTGTTGCAAATTTCCACAAAAATTATTCAAAATCCAACGAGATTAGTTCTAATATACGTTATCACAACATCCTAGTTGTTTTTGTTGGTATTTTTTACATCTTTCACAGACAATAGAAATTGATGTCGATCGTAACATCCCCCTAGAATCATTAATGGGTTGTTCGCATAACATCTTGCCTTCATGGTATCCCCACAAAAAAGTCGAACGGAATCAAAGCGTAGCGCCATTGACGATCGATTGTGACCTGTGTTTTGAGGCATGGCGTACTATCCTATTGAAACCAAAGATCGTCCAAGTCCACACCTTAAAACTCCGCCCTCAAAATGTCTTATCATGTCTTTGTAGGGCTCACCGTAAACTATTGTCCAAAATCCTATCTAAGGCTTAGTTTTGTTCGTTTTTTGCCTTTTAGCATACCCACCGCTTCGTGAGAATAGATGACGATCGAGCAAATTCGTTGTCCATTTCATGCTTCTATAATGCTCAAACTGAGAAGTGAACAAAGCGAATGGTCGTGTGCCTTTAATTAAGGATGATTCCATTGGAACGGGTGTGACTCTTTTGCTTAAATATGTTTAAATATCTCCCATATAATTGACTGAGATTTTTACTATTGAAAACGGCAAGATATTGCAAATATAAACATGTCTTAGCGTTTTAAATATTGGAGATATACAACAAACTAGAGCGTCACGGGTGTGACCTTAGCATTGAAGAAAATCTTGAGGTTTTACAGGTTTTCTTGAATTCGGAAATGTTCTTACGTTACATGCCTTTATTCATTTTTGCTTATCAAAAGAGTAGTTCTACACTTTCTTCTATACTTTATACGTTACCGACATCTCTTTCTATAGGAAAATATGGGATATTTAAATTGTAACGGGCATGACATTTTGACGTAAATGCTGTTACGTCACCAGTCTATATCTGGACTGAAATATTATCAAAAAAATGTGTTATGAGAAATATAAACATTATGAATGTTTATCGGTGTTTTTTAAATCATAAATTGATTTTGAAACTTTGTCGAAAAAAATTTCACTTTACGTGGAATCGCTCTTAATTAATGATTTGTAAGCATCAGGCTGATGCGTGAAATGTTGAGTTGTTTAGATAGATGGCGGCAAAAATTCATTCTAATAAATACACTGCTTTAGCCTAAACACCGCATTGACTTTGAAAATAAATTCGCATTATTTTACAACGTTGTTCAAGCATAAAGTGGTTCATTTCGTTCCCGGAGATATGCCACTGACTTTCCGTCAAGAGTTCTAGACAAACTAACATATGATAAAATGCAGTTTCCCCTGGAGTTTTATTTTCCACCAAATACAGTAGCAGCTTGAGCGAACATGAGGTCGAGTGAACGGTTCAGTCGTATGAACATATAATTGTTATAGTGTGAAACTAGGACCAACAATTTTTGTCTGCTTCAGAGTTCGTAAATGGTTTTGGAAGATTTTGTTACCTCATAATTCATGCCTCTTAATTTAACAACCTAAAAAATGTGATATCTATTATTTCCACTCCTGTAAATAATCTTCCATTTTTCTTTCAGATCGGCTGCCGTTCATCATACTTTAGCATGATGGAACCGATTGTCAAACAAATTGGCCAGCAGGTTAAAGATGGTGCTCTCGACAATATCATCGGCGAGAAATTCGGTTTGTGGGTCATATGGCGTACACGCGACATGAGCCAACAGCACATTCGCAATCGTCGTCAAATCGAGGGCTCCGGCATCGAAGATTTCGAAGACAATGAAGATGGTGACGATTATGACTATGGCGATGATGAGACCATGTAAGTAGAGAATGTTTTGCAAAACACAAAATCTGAATTGGAATTGATATTTAACTTTGACATTTACAGCGATGAACCACAAGCACCCAATAAAGAAGTGTCCTCAACCACCACCACCGCCCATAATGCTTATGGTCAGCCTGGCAGTGCGAACAATGATGATGACGACGATGAGGTATGTTGCAAATACAAATGGGTTTCCCCCACACTATCGATCGGTTGTTATTTATGATTTTTTCTATGAAAAAAAAAACGAAAACACACACAAAAAGACCAACTAATTGATTCTACTAATATCTAAATGTTATTGGGTTATTTTTATTATTTACATACAACCATATATAACAACATTTATTAAATTGATGATTGGTTTTTTCTATTCTTATGATATTTCTAAACTAAACAAATTGCACTTTGTACATTTCATTTTGTTATTAACATTTCTGTTATTCCCCCCATCCAATAAAACAATATATCCCGAATTTCAAAACAAATCGAACGAGCCATACACTAGCCATGGGCAGAGAGTGCTAGATTTGTTTCGAAATTCACCATTATTGTTGATGACTAATTATTGTGTATTAATTCCAATGTTGTTTCTTTCTGGGTCTCTTTCTCTTTTTCCTTTTGTTCTTTCTTTCTTTTAACTTTCCATACTGTTACTCTAATATAACCGTAAATACAACTGAAATTGGGTTTTATTTGTTACCAATTTTGTATAACACTTATATAAAAAAACATTTAAACAAACAAACATAACATAACACCTACACCACTCATAACACATATATTGCACATTATGTATAACATCACAACTACTGTTCTTTTTCTTCACCACTTCACCACAATCGACCGACCAATCGAAATACACAAAATCAAATATATATATTCACCACACATGCCTAAACATCATGTACATTATAAATCACCAACGTCCATGTCACTGTCAACGCCATCACCCACCGTGTCCACCATCACCACCACACCTTGTAATCTTGAAATGTATTTGTATCTGTAAATTTGTCTTGTATCTGTGCGGTGGCTGGTCTCTCAAAAGCCGGAACTAACCTCGAATACATTGGAAGTTGCCTCGAACCGTGACGATATCACGGCCTTGAAACACACCGACTCCGAACCGATTGCTGATGGCAATCAAGCGGCGTCTTCGCATCTTTTGTTGTTGAACAAGAAAGGTTCCATAGATGAGGAGATAGTTGAAAGTGTCTCGAAATTGGAGTCGGTTATAACCAAGACCATTGAGAATACCAAGAATATTGAGGATATACCCGAAATAGCGGTGGATCAGCCCGAAGATGTGCTCTTGAAGGCTGTTCTGCAGCAGCCCTCGCAACCACTCGACGCGGACGCGGAAAATGCCCACAAATCGGATAACATTAACCTGAATACGATCTATGAAAATCCCAATGAGGACACGAATGATTTCAATGTAGCCGAGGTGCTCGACTCTTTGGCCCCTCAAACCTCCACCGCGGCTGGGGTAAAGTTGGAAGTGAATGTAGATGCCATCGGCAATTCATTGGGAGCCACCACATCATTGCCCAGCACCCATCACAACCATCCCACCAACAAAGACAATCATGTAGACAGCTCCCCCTCCTCTTCACTCTCATCGAAATATGACCGTCATCATCACCATAATGGTGGTGAGAGTAACGAACAACAACAGCACCACCATCATCATATGTCGCCTCCCACAGATCTCACCTCCACCACCACCATAACGACCACTTTGTTAACACCACCGCCACCAGTAATTCTAATCGATTCAACAATCACACCACCCAATGATATTTCTTCTATCACCTCATCGACAATGACCTCCTCCACCTCGACAACATCAAGAACAACAACGACCACAACAACCACCACCAACACCAACACGTCCGATAAGCCAAATAAGGTAATGTGTGTCTTGTTTTGTACTGTACCAAACAAAAGCAATCCGATCAGCAAAAGGTCTCCTCCGAAAGCAAAGCATTCGTTGTGTTTATTCCTTCTTTTGCCTCTAATCCGTATTTGTGTTCCTTGTCTTATTGTTTGGATCTTCCTTTCGTTCTTCCGTTCTTTTCTTATCATTATAATTGTCCATACAAAACGTATTTTGAATTTTAGTATCCTCTTTTAGTCCTTATCTCTCTCACTCTTCTGTTACGATTGGTGATTTGTACTTAAAATAATTTACAATTTCCATGGCAATATACGTGTACATACATACATTTGTACAACAATGTCCGATTACATGTATATTGTCTAACAAATCTCTTACATTATCCTCTTTTTTTCTCTGTCGTTTATATCCTGGTTTCGCAAAAAATACATTCAAACGTACTATAATACTACTTACCTACATATTACATATACCCATATACCCCCACCCCAAACCACCAACCAATCCACAATATACAATATTAGTTGAATTTTGTTTTTGTTTCATATTGAACTTTTTTCCTGTGCGTGTGTGTGTTTGTTGTGTTTCTTCGTTACGTTTTATTCGAAATCCTTTTTATGACTTCACATGTAAATGTTTTCTGGCGATACGGTTTTATTATCCTATCATTCGATGCGTGTGACTTCTGCGTGTGATTTTCTTTCTGTGTGCGTGTACGTGTGTATATAGAAAGTGGCAATACTCTTATACTTACAGCACACTAAAATGTGACACGCAATGATTTTTTGACGAGAAAATATAGCTGGTATAACAAGATTGTATCAATTATAATAGCTTTGTAGCAAGTATAACAATTTTTATCGAGTACAGCGAGTATATCAATGTTGTTTTAAGAAATTTATTTGAAAAAATTCGTGGTATAACAGTTTGTCAGGTCTAACAGCTTGGTATCAAGTATAACAGTTTTATCAAGTATAACCGTTTTGTATCAAGTATACCAGTTTTATCAAGTATATCAGTTTTAATCAAGTATAACAGTTTTATCAAGTATAACAGTTAACTTTTTGGTGATTATTTTTTTTATTTTAACCAATATAATTGAAATCGATAAAAAATTGTGTACATTCCATTGAGTGTATAACAGTTTGTGTTTATCTTTAAATAATATAACAGATTTTTTATTATTAAAAACAAATGCTAAAAGTAATCGTCCACGTTTCGAGTCGATTTTAATCCGTTACTATTTAGCTGGATCCATTTATACAAAATCGTTTCATAGAAGAATTTTTTGTTTATATTTCGGTGGGGCAAAAAAATAATTGACTCTGAAAAAATGGGAAACTATACATATGTTTAAGATTGTTCTAATATTTACTTACATATATGTATGTATGACAAATAACTTTTTTTTAATATGCTATAAAAAGCCTACTGAATATTTTCTCAAATTTATTTTTTAATTTGAAAGTACAATCCTTCCGGTTAATAATGGAAAATAATTTCATTCAAATGGCTGCTGAGGGCACCCCACAAATAATAGTCCAACGGTTGAATAGTTGAAAAAAAAAAAAACGTTAGATGGCGGACCCTATATAAGAGTTTTGTATTTATAAATGTATAACAAGAAATCGATCTTAAAGTTAAGGTTAATTGACGTCGTACAGTTGTTCAGAATCAAAATCCATCGGCCAAAATAACTTTTGTTCTAGTAGACATTTTTGAGTTCTGTAAAAAATCAAAATTATACAAGGACTTTTTTAGGATTATTTTGAGGTATTAGCATTAAAAATCTGGATATCAGATATATTTTAGAAATCGGTCCAAAGTTGACTACTTTTCGTATTTTTCGAATTTAAAGAAAATTAAAATTTTTATTTATTTGCTTTCATATTTTGTAAAATATTTTTACGTATTTGTTCATAATGCGAAGAAAAAATTTTATTTTTTTGTATTACAGATTTTCACGTTTTTCAGATTGAATATTGAAAAAAAAAAACATAATTTCTTTTTTTTTTGACTATGTCGAACTGTTTCTCACACATTTTTACAGATTTTGCACTCACATTTTTTATTAGAAATTGTGGTTTCTTAGCTTTATTATGACGCCAAAACTATGTTTGTGCCAAATATAGTTTGGTTGTAATGAATATTGTAAAAAATGTCATTTTTGAACAAATGTCTGAGTTTTTAATCAACACAACTTTTTTCCTCCAAAAGCCTTTAACGAAATATATACATATTTGGAAAGGTTGAAAAGTTCCCCGTTTTTGAAGGGTATCTTTAGCCCGCCCGAAATTGCCCCCTTGGAAGATAGGATACATTTAGTGCAAAAAGTCCGATTCTTTAGACAACGCCGAAATCTAAATCAATTAAAATAAAAATTTCAAATGGCGTTGAAATTTAATTAGTCAAAAACCCGCTTCAGCTAGAGATAAATTCGGAAAGGTTAAAATCTCCAAAAATAATTCAAACTACAAATTGTCTTTATTAGAAAGATAAAAAGATGAGTGTATGCCATTAGTGTTTGGATATAATTTGAAGCATGATGAAGTACATTTTTCGACCAGTTTTTTAAGTAAATGTGGCCCTGTCTCGGCCATGGTTCCAACATGGCGTCCCAAGGTTCGTTCCGGTTTGTTGGCTTAATCCAATGACTTCACGTAACACCTGAGAAAATAATCTAGCTTAAATCGCACGATTTTGATTTCGAAAAATAATGCGATCAGCAAATGTTGCATTCGCAAAAAACAGAAACCATCATTTCAACACTTTCAAACTCAAAAACAAACGTCTAAGAAATCTACTTTGAAATTTCAAAATATGAATGAATTTAATCATTTCATAAGTCAAAACAAAAGAAATAACACTGTAAAATCTTTAAAAAACCTAACGCGACTATACAGTTACACTTTAATATTTCAGAAGTAATTGAAATTATCTTCAAAACAAGGTATAGCACATTAAAATCGGTCAAGTGTTTCGGGAGTTACAGGCGATTGAATGAAAACACCTTTTTGAAAAAAACTATTTTTTCCTGGTCATATAACTCGTACCGCTTGACATGGAATGACTCATATAGCGACGAGCTATTGGAAAACATGTCATTAATCAACATTCCATAAGAAGAAGTAAGGACCATCGATTCCACATGTCCACCACCAGTAGATGTCTCGCGGATTTCCTTCACTACAAATGCGGCAATTAGTTTATTGACCTGTATATTGATTCTTGACCATGTTAGCTACTCAAACCAAACATAGTACAAATTATAGATTGCTTGATGTGTCCAATATGCGACCATTTAATTATTATCGGAAAATGAAAAGTATAAAAAATATAACTGTAAGGTACACATGTACCTTACAATTATATTTATTACTTGGTGCGATTTTTTTTAGATATTCGGAGTTGTACTTCTCATTCGTTTGTGAGAATAATTTACAGAGTCCGGGTATGTTGTTTTTAAAAGTCTAAAAGGCTTTCACGAGCCAGAAATCATGATAGGGATAGTGTGCAGCCAAGTAATAAATTTGTTTTGCAAATAAATTTGCATTATATAAAATATAGATGCAAAATAGTCTTGAGCCAGGAGAATATTTCAGTGCAAATCAAAAAGTGAGAAAAATATTTTTTTTTATCTTTTTTTTTGGTATGGTTCAATTATGTATGGAACAAAATATCGGTCAAATGACCGCCGCGACCTCGGCGGCACACCTCAATCCGATGGTCCAAATTTTCGATGACGCTGCGGCCAATTGACATCGCCAATATGGCCATTGAATTTGGCGCGAAAGAGAGCCATTGTTTCGTTAGCTGTGTGGCAAGTGGCACCGTTCTGTTGAAACCACATATCGTCCACATCCATATCTTCCAATTCGGGCCATAAAAAGTTCGTTATCATCTCACGATAGCGAAGACCATTCACAGTAACTGCCTGACCGTCCTCATTTTGGAAAAAAATACGGCCCGATGATGCTGCCAGCCCATAAACCGCACCAAACAGTCATTTTTGGTGGGTGCATTGGTTTTTCGACAATCACAATTCTGCTTATTGACGAATCCACTGAGATTTTGGACTATAAATTGAACGAAAAAATCATGAAGTGCACGATATGCATTTTAATTTGAAGGCCCATTTCATAATATCGCGTTGCTCGATTGTGTATCTTTCCACGGTTCAAATTGAGTTAGTCTGAAATTGAGAAATGTCAAATGAAATGCAGAAACAAAACTTGACGTTTAGGCGTGGTTCACATTCAACATTGGCCCTTGCAATTTAACCGCCCTTTACATTAGAAATTTTCTTAAGAAGTTAAACAAATTTATGGATAATTACATTTATATTTATATTATATTATCTACAGTCCGAGCGGTTTTGCGTGTTATTGAAAATAAAGTCCTAAGGGACTTTGGTGCGAAATAGGAGAGATGTCAGCTTTAATGTAAAATAATTGTACAAAAATTCAAAAGTGATTACCACAATGTTGACCGAAGAGCATATTAAAAGAATATACATATTAAAAGTTTATAATATCATGTGATGTAATTTATAAAACATCAGACATGAACCTTAATTATTTACAATTTCCTGCAGCTTTTTTTTGATATTTTTTGTCAGAATCTCACCCACATTTCTGTCGAGTTCTGCAGGATAATAACGAAAAAGTAACCTTATTTTAATATCTATTTCTGCGCTACCTTTTAGACTTCGTATTTTGTTATTTAGACAGTTGAAATTCATATATTTCTATATCCATTCGTCAAAGGCCGATTTAAGTCAAGAAAACTGCAATTATATGCAATTTTCTCTTTGACGTTTCTTCCCCCATTCGCCGCAAACTAAAGTTCTGTTCTTTTATTTTTGCCATAACACACCTTCCTTTCTCGCACTGTACACAAATGTTTTATATGTAGTACTCTCATATTATCTGTTATCCGAAGAAATTATTATACGATGACATCCGATGTCGCTCACTAATTGCATTTCTTACTTTTGGTATTCATGTTTTCGATTTTCTTTGGCAAAAGCCTTAACTATGGTTTTTAAATATTACACTGTCTGACAGTCCATATTACACTCGAACCAGATGATATACGATATACTGAAAGTATAGGTAAAATGGAATTAATTGGCGTTTTTTATTTCTTCATCCAACAAAGTTTCAAAGGATACAATTGTTTCATTTTTTTTTAGTTTTTTCGTTTGTATTTTTTTTGCCTTTATCCAATATTTGATTTTAACTGGGATATTGTCCTGGCTCAAGACCATTTTGCATCTATATTTAATAGAATACAAATTTATTTACAAATGGCATGGTGACATTTTTTACTTGGCTTTTTTTAATACTTATTCGCTCGCTACGACATTGGTATATATTTCAAATTCGAGAAGAAAATATGTGCTAAAAATACTTTAAATGGCAAGCTTCTATCTGTGTTAGTTTAGCTTTAACAACCATTTCAAGATTTCCCTCTTAAAAAAATAAAATATGAATAAGCTAAATAAATTAAGATGTAAATTTGAAATGGGTGTTAATGCTGAACTAATACGGATAGAAGCATGATATTTGAAGTGCTTTCAACAGATAATCTACTCTTTAATATGACACTAATAACGTTAACATAGGGTGCTGCGAATAAGTACTTAAAATAATTTTCGAAAAATTGTTTCCTTGAGGAAATGAAAAACGCCAATTAACTCCGTTTTGCTCATAATTTCATGCGTATATGCAAAGAGTAATGTCTTTTTTAAAAATTGTCATACGGAGTTTGTTATTGGGACTTCTTAATTACATTATTGTTTTGTATAGTAACTTTCGTTTCTGAACTACACTTTATAGAATAACCCACGTAACTTGACTCATCAAATCTTTATCTTTCTCTGCATTATTGTTTTCTATTAGAATATCTAAAACTAGCTTCGAATAGAAATATATCTCTTTAACTATTTTCGATAAGAACACACATGTACAGACATATTTGTAAGCTAATTCCTATGCCACATATGTCTTTATACATTTATACTCCCGAACCATTTCAAGTACTTATACAGACTGACATCTCTTATCACAGCTTATAACAGTTCACTGATAACTTTTCCTATATAGATTACCATTTCAAAATTCTATGAAGAAGTAGGTTTTAATATATTGAAATACATATTGTTGCTTCGATCGATTTACACACTATGGATAATAGTAGTAGTAGATAATATGGTTGCTGCTTTAAACGGCAACCGCCTTCATTTCATATGAAACATAAATATAACAGTAGTTGGTAATACCTAGCGAATTAATGAAGACTATATTTACAAATTATATTGTTTTTAAATTTTTGTATTCAATTTTACAAATTATATTCTATAAAAAGTTTAAAAAATCAGGATTTTCTCTACATTTGCCTAATAATGATAGGAATTTTTAGTTTTTAGTAAAACACACATACTGATCTTAAGCTATACAATCGATCTAGCTCCGTATAGTGTCCCCCTTCCTGAGAGCCCTTTCTACTTCTGCTGCTGCTTTAGAATCCTTTCGTGTCCCCTGATCTTCACATACTATTCCTTGCGTATTTCTTCTTGTATATTATGTACATACATATTACCTATGTACATACATACATACACTTATGTATACCATACCAAACCATACTATAATTGTATATGCTATAATTTTTCTTGCATTCTTATTTTTCTTTCTTCTTGAATATATGTGTTACTTTGCGATTGTGTTTTTCTTGATACTTTCATCAACATGGTTTTCAATTCGAAAAAAAAAAAAAAACAATTTGTTTACTTTCCAAAAAAACAAACAAAACTTTTTCTCTCTAAAATGAAAAATAAAAATGAAACACTAAAATCGAACTGCCACTAAACAGAGCAATAAAATGATAAAAGTCGACATCAACAAATACGACGATAGTGATGACGATGATGACGACGACGATGATGATGATGACAACAACAACGATGCCAATTATGAAGTTGGCAAACATTTAGGCTATAGGGGAAAATTGAACGGTTTAACCACCATCATGCCAGCGCTGCAGTCACATGGGGCGCAAACGTCTGCCTCAGCTTCGGCCTCGACCATGAGGCATTCTGTAGCCACGACGACACCAGAATCAACGCATCACTACAGAGAATTGGAAATGGAAACGGCCGAGGGCGGCAAACACAGGCAGTTGCTTTTGACCACACAACCGCCGCCCTACCATCATTGGTTTACTACCAACTACTACTTGTCATCGTCGTCATCTCCTCCAGCTTCCAACAATGAAGTAATGGCGGCCACAACATTGTTCCCATACAATTTACTAACACCATCGACAACATTAATCACACCAACAACCACCTCCACCACCACCACAATATCAACTGACATACAAGACCACCACCGCCAACAACACCACCGCCACCACCACCACCGCGATGAGGTGGTGCCCATAGAAAGTATCGTTACTGGCAAAAAGGTGAAAATTTCAAAACTTTTTCAAAACTTTCACCCAAAAACCAAACCAAACAGAATGGCACAGTTTTGCTTAAATGAATGTGTCCGTCCACCAGAACATACATATATTTTGAAAGCTATGAAAACCAATTATTAAACCTCTCTCAATCCTAAGAATATTGAACATTTTCTTTTGGCAATGCTACATAACTCGTACGATATTGAAACGATATATCTAAGAACATAAAAAAGAAGGCATGCCAACGCATGTTTTTGTTTTGGAATTTTGAAATGAAAACAAAGTTTTTTTTACAAATTTTCTTGATCTTCGATTTTTTTCCATCATTTTGAGAGCTGTTCTGTTTTCAATATTTTTTTCCATCAGCTTCAGTTTATTCTTCTTGTTTTTGAAAAGTTTTGATTTTGTATTCGATTTTTTGTATGTATATTTTTGTTTTGCACTCTACACTCGGGTAATACGTTTTGCGTTTTTTATTGTTATTGTTAATGTTTTGTGTTGTTTGTTGTACTACTACTCCATGTATTCGGGTATATGTTGGCTTTTTTGTTGCATGCTTTTTATCTAAGAAGAAAAAACAAACTGTACATATATAAAAATTACTCTCTTTTCCGGCAGATACAATATTTACCCCCCCCCCCAATAATCTTTTACAATATTTTCAGCATCGATTGAATTTTTCTCTTTAAGCATGATCACCTAAAAGTTGATATTTTCTGAAAATCCTGAATTTCATTAATATTTGTTTGCTTTCTTCTCATTCCTCCTCAAATTTCTAACTCGTTTAGGGTCTATATTACGACACCACTTTGGAGCCGGAAAACAATCAGGACTTGAACTCCAGCAAAACGGTAAGCATTCCTGTGAATTGTCCATCATTGCAAAGCTAATCTATTTTCTATCTCTCTTTCTCTCACCGCCCAGCAATCATCATCGATCACACCTTCCGAGGACACGATTTATTTTGCCTCTTCCACCAATCCACCCACCTCGACTACCCAATTGTCTGCGTCGTCTTCTTCTTCAGCTACGACTCAGGAGTCTGTCGCTACCACATCGGCTGTGCCCGACTATATTGAACCGAAATTGGAAAATACAGCTCCCTTGATTAAGACTCGTCTTCAGAAATTGGCAGTCACCTCGGGCAAATCCTTCAAATTCACCATTCCCGATGATACATTCTATGATGCGGAGGATATGTCGAATTTGCGTTTGGAGTTGACCGACAAGGATGGTCGTGAGCTGAAAACAAACTCGTGGTTGCAGTTCAATGCCGAAACCAAGGAGGTTTATGGATTGTAAGTAAAATATGTATACGAAAGCAGACGATTTAGATTTTAGACAATTGAAATATGGTTGGGAACCAGGCGTATTGAGTCCATATCAACATGGATTTCGTAAAGGCTTTTCTACTGTGACAAATTTGATTCAGTTTACTTCTCACGTTATTGATGAATTTGTTCCGGGTAATCAGACTGATGTCATCTATACAGATTTTAGTAAGGCATTTGATAAAGTGAATCACGAACTTTTGTTATATAAATTAGATCGTATAGGTTTTAGCTCTAACTTCTTGAAGTGGATATCTTTCAAATCGCTCTCAGATTGTAAAATTTGGTAATTCTTATTCAAGACCAATTCTGATTCAATCAGGTGTTCCTCAGGGTAGTCATCTAGGGCCGGTTCTTTTCTTATTATTCATAAATGACCTTCCGGGGTCTATCATTAATTCTCGACTTCTAATGTATGCAGATGATGTAAAAATAGTTTTTTCTTATAATTGGCTAGAATTTTCGAATCAATTGCAAGATGACTTAGATAATTTTGGATGCTGGTGTGACATGAATTGTATGGAACTCAACCTAAGGAAATGCAGACACATGCGTTTTTTAGATCGAATCCAAGATTCGTCAGATATAATATTAGAGGAACTGAGCTAGAGTTAGTTGATTCATTTGTAGATCTTGGTATTCTAATGGATTCCAAACTGAATTTCAACAATCATATTATTACTATGGTTAACAAAGCATATGGTGTTCTTGGCTTCATTAAGCGATGGGCTAAGGAGTTCTCCGATCCTTACGTAACGAAGCAGCTATTTACATCAATTGTCAGACCTATTCTGGAATATGGTTCCGTAGTGTGGGATCCTCAGTATGGTATCTATATTGACAAAATCGAGTCAGTTCAGAAACAATTTTTAATATTTTCATTAAGACACTTGCATTGGAATAGTGATTTTATTCTTCCCCCTTATACTAGTAGATTGAAGCAGATCGACTTGCTTTCCTTGAAAAGCAGACGTGTTATGTTGAACACCGTGATGGTTTATAAGGTTATAAATGGTGATTTCTCTTCTGACTATATTATTTCTAGGATTAAGTTTAACGTGCCATTTAGACCTTCTAGATACTATCAATTCATTCATATTGACTTTCAGCGTACGAATTACGCTTCGGCAGAGCCCATTCGCAGAATGTGTATTGATTTCAATTCATTGTGTCACATCATAGATTTCGGATTAGGAGTCGATATAATAAAGTCGAGGATTTTCTCCTGCTTGGATGTTTAGTTTGTTGTGACATGTTTACTTTACTTTAATATATTTAGTTACTAACTTTAGGAATAACTTATATTTGCATGTGATACTAATATTTTGTTTAATATTTTTGTTATGCCGGCTGTTGATATTTGATCTGTAGCCGGTTTCCACCCTCTACTGCTTAGCCGCCATGGTTCGGACTATGGTGTGTACGCTGTCGCTACGTTATGGGGACGTGGCCCTCTCGGTCGGAAGGGGCGGGTGTGAGATGCGTTGGGACCGTTCGTAAAAAAACATGCTTTTTGTGTCCTGGGCATACAATTTTTTTGTGCGCGTTGAGACTACTGTTTAATAAAATCAACACGAACATTTTTATGGATAGATTTTTTTCTAAATTTTTTATTAAATAATAATAATATTTATAGAATAATAATTATTAAATACTTTTGTTTGACCAAGTTTATACGTTAATCTAATTATTATTATAAGGGTTGCAAATACTTGAAGTTTCACTCTGATGCAGAAAAAAAAATAAAACGTTGTTTAATCGTTCTTTGATGACAAGAAAAAAGAAAATCACCTTAAATACTGCAAAAATCAAAAATATATATATTTTTATTTTTGAATAGAAAACAAAGGTTTTTTGAAAATTATCGCTGGCTCTCTTTGTAGACATAAAATTTTAATAAAATCTAGATTTTTAATTTTTTGTTTAGTTTTTTTTTTGCTGGTACGCTTCAAATCCATAAAAATAGATGAATATTGTTTTTATTTTCTAATAAAACCTATAAATAAGTGTAGAAGTGTTACCCCTCTTCTTGTACGTGTTTGAAAACGGTGAAATATAAAACATGATTTTTTGAATTTTTTAATTCTACATTTATCCTAAGATTTTCTTCAAATATGCCTTTCTTAGAATGGGAAATTGTTTTCTATTTTCTTATTGATTTTTAAAAAAATATGACTTTAAAATTTATCTTAATTAAAGAGGGGCATAATTTCTATATATAAATAGATATTTTTCAAATATGCATTGTTTTTTTCGTTAAAACGCTAAATACAGTGGTTTTCCGATTTAACGAACGGACAATATTTACAAACAGTTTCCCCTTTGTCACAACACAACAGAGTAAAATGCTTTTAAAAAGCAACCTTGTTGCATCTGCAAAGTATGGTATAATATTGTTGTAAAACAATGGTCACATATCATTGACAAAAGTGCTGTAAAAATCGTATAAATAATGAGTCGAATAAGATATTTCTTTGAATAATAAATACTCTGTGGAACACAAAAAAGAACAACAACGGATTCTGATAGATGGGGTAATATTATATCTAATAATATTATATTATTATATCTAAGTTTTTACATATTTTTGGGACTTAAGTTGCATTTTGACTTTTGGTGTATTCAGAGACTTATGGCAGAATTTTATGGCGAATATTTTTGTGGAACATTTTGACCCGTTAAAACTTTGTTTTAGGTGTGCTTTTTGACCTCTTCCCTTAAAGGTATCGCAAAGACCCCTATATTGAGGAACAATAGGGTTAAAATGTTCCACAAAAATATTCCTCGTAGTGTTTTAAGTTATATTGCTGAGCACATCCTAACTTAAAATTTAAGGATCACATCATAAGTATGTACATCATCATAAGCATGTACAAAAGAGAGAATATTGACCGCCTCTAAAATGACACCCTTACATAAACTTTCAAAACGCCAGAATCAGAACTTCTTCTGAAAAGTTTCATTTTGTTACACAGTTAATTAGTTGCTTATTATGAAATTTGAACTGTATTATTCTTTTTGATTTTACAATCAATCAGTGTCTCATATTTGTTCCAATTTTTTACGGGCGTTTTCGTGCCAGCAAAATTTCATTTTTTCTCTACTTTTGGCGATTTTTCCTAAATGACTGTTTCCTCATGAAGCAACATTTGTAGCCCTGATTCTTCAAGCGGGCATGATTGGAGCAAAATTGAATTGTAATAAAAGAAGTTCTATAAAAATTGCTTGTAAACTCGTGTTATCAATGACTATCTATCCTTTGTTTTTCAACAAACAACCTAATAATTTTATTTTCCTTCCTTCCTTGCAGACCTTTGGATGATTCCGTTTCGAGATGGCTATATCGTCTTACCGCCACTGATTCTGGCAATGATTCTGTTGTCGAAACTCTGGAGATATCAGTGCAACAACATCGTGGTCTCAGAACTGTCAATCATGAAATAAATGTAGCCGTTAAAATCAACGAAAAGAATATGCACTTTATTGACTGGCAAACGAATCTGATCAATGGTAAGAGAACTCTCCCTCCTACGCCAATCTAGCACAGCCATAATTTCTGTTTTCTCCCCCTTTTCAGGTATTGCTAAGACTTTGGGTGATGACAGTGCCAACTCAATTGTTGTGCGTGAAATTCGTCAAAATCCCCAAGATCCCTCGATGGCCACTTTGGTGTACTTCAACGAAACCCTGCCCACAAGTGAATGTCCCGAAGCAGATTTGAATAATTTGGTTAAACGTTTGGATGCCAATCGCCTCAGTGATTTGGTACAACCCACATTGGGCATTAAATCTATAACTGGGCAATTGATTGGTTCGTGTCAGAAAACTTCGGTCAAGACTAAAGCACCCACAATCAGTGTTAAGAATTCGCCACCCGTGCCGCGTAACCAGGTGGATCGTGTTGTTGCCACCGGTGGCCATCTGCTCGTGTACAAAGTACCCAGTGACACTTTCTTCGACGAGGGCAAACTGACGCTGAGCTTAAAGACCAAAGACCACAAAGAACTGAGTCCCCGGCATTGGTTGCAATTCGATTCGAAGAATGAGGAATTCTATGGTATACCCAAGAACGGCGATACAGGCTACGAGGAATACATGCTAGAAGCTGTAGATACAGCCGGTCTGTCAGCTACCGACGCCCTGGTCGTACAGGTCAATGCCGCCCCCAAACGAGAGTTCAGTGTTTACTACAAGGCCTACTTGGCCATCAAACATGAACACTTCAATGCCGATTTGCAACGTAAATTTGTGGAACGTATTGCCCAGCTGTTCGGTGATGCCTCAACACAGAATATACAAATCCGTGCCGTGAATACCATACACGATTCGGACAGTACAACAGTTAGCTTCTACAATACGACACTGTACAAATCGCATAATCGTTGTCCGGAAGAGGATATGGAAGCTGTGCGCAATGTTTATCTGCAGGACAATATGATGCGTGAAAGGGTGAAGAAGGCATTGGGCCCTGAATTGAATATCACAAATATCCAGGTGCATTCATTCTCATGCAATGGTAAGTGGTGGGGAGGAGAATGTAGAGAAGAGGAGGGAACCATTATCTAATCCATTCAATCTGTTGATTTTAGCTCAAACCGATGTTATACACCGCGATTATGTGCCCAACAAAACCGAGGAGCCTCTGTTGAAGTCAACCTTCTCCGAGGATTACATGTACACCATCATCCTGCCGGCCATAATTATTGTGACCATGATTTTGATTGCCGCCATTATTGCGTGCTGTTTGCATCGCAGAAGACGCAAGAGCGGTAAAATGGAATTGGGTAAGTTGAGACAGGGTTTGATAGGATGCTAAAAACTGTCCATG
Source organism: Polietes domitor (assembly GCA_947397865.1). NCBI lineage: Eukaryota > Metazoa > Arthropoda > Insecta > Diptera > Muscidae > Polietes > Polietes domitor. The sequence continues at coordinate 70,423,755 of OX377622.1, forward strand.
GATGTTTCAAAACACGTTGCCTTTTTATACCCTACACCATAGACCCATCGTTTATTATACCGATCGACATAGAATCAATTTAACCATGTCCATCTGTCTGTCTGTCCATCTATTCTTGTAATCACTATACTGGTCGCAATTATTGTCCGATTCTAAAGAAACTTGACACAAACGATTTTTGCATGCCGAAGACGGACACTATTCGTAAATCGGTTCAGATTTAGATATATGTTGTTACAAATGTTGCTCCCGATTAGACTTTTTCTGCTCTAGAAGCCACATAATTGAAGCGATTTTGATAAAATTTTGTACAATGCCTTATACCTAAGTTAGAAACATCTGTGGTGAAAATGAGTCAAATCGGTTCAGATTTAAATATAGCCACCACGCAAATTTCGATCCCTATTTGACATTTTCAGGCATTGCTAAGACTCTGGGTGATGACAGTGCCAACTCAATTGTTGTGCGTGAAATTCGTCAAAATCCCCAAGATCCCTCGATGGCCACTTTGGTGTACTTCAACGAAACCCTGCCCACAAGTGAATGTCCCGAAACAGATTTGAATAATTTGGTTAAGCGTTTGGATGCCAATCGCCTAAGTGAAAATCGGTTCATATTTAAATATAGCCACCATACAAATTTCGCTCCCTATTTGACATTTTCCGGTCTAGAAACCGTAAATTTAAACAGATTTTGTTGAAATTTGGCACAACACCTTATATTTCAACTAGAAACATTTCAGGTGAAAATGGGTCAACTCGGCTCAGATTTATATATAGCTCCCATACAAATGTCGCACCCGATTTGACTTTTTTTGATCTAGAAACCACTTAATTTAACCGATGTTGATCAAATTTGGTACAACACTATGAGGTGTTTAACTACAAACATCTGTAACAAAAATGTGTCAAATCGGTTCAGATTTAAATATAGCCACCATACAAATTTCGCTCCCCATTTGAGCTTAACCGCTGTAGAAACCGCATACCTTATTACCGATTTTCTTCAAATTCGGCAGGACATCTTATATTTACACTAGAAACATCTATGGTAAAAGTGGATGAGATCGGTTCAAATTTCTATATAGTTCCCATACAAATGTCGTTGACATTTTCACCGAATCGAAATGTAGTGGAGTAGAAAGTGTAGGGTATCATATAGTCGGCCTCGACCGACTTTAGCCTTTCCTTACTTGTTTAGAACTATTTTAATTTTCGTATGTCGTTGTTTTCTTTTTTTTAAAGGAGATGAAGAAGAACGCAAATCCTTCCGCACCAAAGGTATACCTGTTATATTCCAAGATGAGCTAGATGAGAAGCCCGAAATTGGTAACAAGAGTCCTATTATCATGAAAAATGAAAAGCCACCATTATTACCACCCTCCTACAATACGTCAAACATGAATGGTAAGTTTGTCCTGGTTGCCATTTTAGCTGTAGCACTTAACACTAGTATTCTGCCGGTAGTAGTAGCTGCTTTAAAAATCATTAAAGTAATCAAGTTTAATTTTAGGTGATAATGATTGCGAGGAATATGTGCCCCCACCAGCAATGGTGGTGGGTGGACGCGAAGCCAGAGGGAAATCACCCGCCACACCATCATATCGTAAACCCCCACCCTATGTATCACCTTAAATGCAAAGGAAGTCATGCGAAGGAGCTCTAAGGAATAATTGAAGCCACCACCCCCTCCTCACAACCAACCAACAAACACAACTACATCCAAAACACAGAAGTAAAGAAAACACAAATCTAAATCAACAAGAAACAAACAAACCAACCAACAACATGAAAACAATAAATACTTAATAATAATAATATTAAAGTAAAAATAGTAATACGTCTACTATACATACATAAATACATACATTTATATACACATTGAATTAATATACATACATACATACTTACATATACATATTTATGGAATTAAGTGTCAAAACGTGAAAAAACCAGCAGTTATATAGAAACAATAACTTATTTAATACGATAACAACAAACATAAAGATGATAACGATGTTTGTGCCGAGGATGTTGATGAAGCGGAAGATAAAGATGAAACGATGATGATGATGATACTGTACTATACTTACATATATTTATTATATTACTATTACTGACAAACAAAACACAAAACTTAAAACTGAAAGCATGAAGAAGAAACACACAAATTCGATAAAACGCCAAGCAAGCAAAGAAACTTCCTTGGTTTTGGTTGGTTTCTCTCATCCTTTTTGGTTTAAGAATGAATGAAGAAAAAACAAACTACTTAATTTATAAAACTCTGATGAACACATTTTATTTTTTATTAAACATTAATTACTCTACATTTTTTTATCGATACATAGACTTGAATATGTATTTTGTTTTTATTTTTTATTATATATATTCTATCATGATTTCTTTTAGAAAGTCCAAAAAGAAGAAGAAGAATAAGAAAAAAAACTGAAAAGAAAGATCCAAAAATTAAACTGAAAACGAAAAGTATGATTTTTTTATGTAAAAAATACTATTATTAATAATAATTAGCCTAAGGTTGTTATAAGTTTTGGTTTAATAACAAATTAAGAGAAACATTATTAAATTGTGCAACATTGAACTCTTTAAAAAGGAAAAAACTTGTTTTGTATATGTATTCAATACTAATTTTAAGGCACATTTAGAAATTTAATAGATTTTCCCAAAGTTTGTAATAAATAATCTCGATATTTCACAAAAAAAAAACAAAACGAAAACATCAAATTCAATTCGTTGACAAATTTTTGAATTCAATTCAAATGCCTTTGAAATGGATATTTCTTAAGGGAGGAATTACTTTATTTTTAAAATTTAAAAGGCAAACAAAAAAGCATAGAAATAGAATTAATGGTTTTTTCTTTTCTGCAAAAAAACATGCTGCCTTGACACAATACAACATTTTGTAGATGTTGCCGGCATCTTTGAAGTATGTCGCATTTTTATTGACCACAATCGAAAACCAAAAACTCCTGAAACCGCAAAAAACGCAGTCGTAAGATGAAGGCATTATTTTCATAAAAAATTTGAACCGCTTATTGAATTACTTTATTTTTAAAATTTAAAAGGCAAACAAAAAAGCATAGAAATAGAATTAATGGTTTTTTCTATTCTGCAAAAAAACATGCTGCCTTGACACAATACAACATTTTGTAGATGTTGCCGGCATCTTTGAAGTATGTCGCATTTTTATTGACCACAATCGAAAACCAAAAACTCCTGAAACCGCAAAAAACGCAGTCGTAAGATGAAGGCATTATTTTCATAACAAATTTGAACCGCTTATTGAAAAACAGCTGATATTGTATGACATATTGTGACCCTAAATCAGAAAGAGGACTGAAAATTCAACTTTTTTGCACTTTCAGATGACAATACACTACACTTTTCTTTAGAAATGATAACAAAAATGCAGTTAAAGTGCAAAAAAGGAATTGTTTTTATTGCCAGAAACAAAAACCATAAGTTTTATGCTTCTTGAAAATATGGCATAAACATTGATAATGTTGTTGCCATATGTACAATGACTTATAAAGGTAATCGTTTTTTGAATGAATGAACAAACTTTATTTATATTGAAGGTTTACTATATATATATATAATGTAAATTCAATATATTTATTTGAAAGTAATTCAAACGGAAGACTAGCTAAATCGATTCACAAAGTGTTTATAACTGGATCGGTATTAACGATTCGTCTGCTTTGACATAATCAGACTTGTTCTAACTTCCACGTTAGTTTCAAATAACTGTTTTTCGTGGTTTCATGTTTCTTTTATTGGCTTTTTACGTCGAAACTTAAATCATCTTAAATCGTGTAAATGAAGAGATTTGTTTTAAAACCTAGATGCCATATGTGATAAATAATAAACCACCCTGGAAGTCAGAACAGGGCTGAATACCTGATTGGAGACATAAAAACACCACTGTTTTCACCATCTCTATGTAGACATAACCAATAGTTATATATCATTACCAGAAATGCGAAAGGGCCGAACAACACAAAAATCCAACTTTGAATTCAAACAGTCTGAAAAACAAATTTGTTTGAAAAAGATACCAACATTTGTTGCTCATTAGAATGTCTTCTTTAGTTATTTTTAACAGATATCGTTCTCTTTCATTTTCATCGAAAATTGCACTAAAATCGTAAATATCTGCCCTTTTATACTGGTTGTAAGTTTTTGATATGGTTTGATAAGGCTCGGGCCTGAATTTAACTTCTAAAGGGTAATTTTCTCAATACCATTCTCACTGTGAATTCTTTTTAATAACATAAAACTGATTTATAGGGGATATTTTGAACGCGTTTGGCCCACGAACGGACAATCATAAAAGCGAAATATTTTATAAAACAAACCTTGTTTTAGTTGGCAACATCGACAACTTTTATTATGAAGCCACTCTAAAAGATTGAGCTTTTTTTTGACAAAAAGTGGATATTTCGATAGATCACGATAAACATATAATACCAACTGGGTAGTTTTGATAAATTTTCGCTGGAGATATGGCTAAAATGATATTTACGCAGGACATTTTTGTATTGTGACCTACCCAACTCGCGATGTATCCAACGTATCCGGATGAACTGTTGCATGTGCATTAAGAACCAATGTATGTAGTCAGTGGGGAAAATCATTGCAATTGATGTAAAAAACCAAAATTCTCGATTGAAAATGCATATATTTAAAATATGTATATGCAATTTTTCTCAATATGGGCTTATGGAATCTTTCTGTCACAAATATCCTCGTAATTTGAACAAATAGGTATCTATCAGAGCATAGATAACTATATTTGGTAATTTTATCTCTTTGGTACACTGACATTCACATACCATTTTTGCCGGAGGGGCAGACTTATCTATTTGGTAGTTACACCCGTAGTTATATATTTCTTAAACTTGCGGACATTCGTCAGCAATCATTGTCAATAAAATACTTTGGTATTCTCTATACGATAAAAAGTTACGCGGAAGCAGAAAAAAAAAATTTAAACAATTTTCAATTATTTTTTTTCCTCAATGGACCGTGTTATTCCCTCTGGCCAATTGAACTGACAACCAAGAATGATGGACTCAGATTCTAAAGATTTCAGTACGAGGAATCGGAATCAGTCTTCACAAATTTTCTATCAGTTCGCGTTTGCAATATGACAATGAAAATTAATTAAGAAGACTGTTGTTAAAACTCATCTACATCATCTTAAACTCTTCACAAACATATATCTAAAAATTAAAAAGACCATTCCACTCCTGAGATCTCACTTTTTCAAACTAGGAATTTTTTGAAGGAAATTTCTGCGATCAAATACCAAATTTTCCCTGAAGCTATAAATTAATTAAATGATAAATTAAAATAAATTGCTGTAGTCTTAATGGGTTAAGAAACTCCAAAAATCACAATTAGCGGTCAGTACCTTTCCAGCGAGTGCTTTAAACACTCGAGGGCGGCTCTCCATACACCCACGGGATATTTTTGGAAGTGTTTTTTTTTTTTTTGCATAATTTGTGACACGATAAAAAGTTGTTAATTAAACCGTCATCCAGAGGAAGAGGAAATATTACGCGAGAGGATATCTCTGCTTGATATCCACAAGTGCGTGGATGAGACTACGAATCTCCGAAGAAAAAACGCCATGGAAGTAAAGAGAAGAGACGTTACGGCGGTGTTAAAAACAATTGGATATCCTACCCGGTTGTGTTATATAGTTGCAAGAAAAAGTTGACTTCTTGGAAATTTTCAAAAGTCGTCTTTTAGACTTTTCGTTTTTTTATACACTCCACGAGAGTATTATGTCTTTGTGCATTTGTTTGTAACACCCAAAAGGAAGAGAGATAGACCCATTGTTAATTATACCGATCGACTTAGAATCACTTTTTGAATCGATTTAGCAATGTCCGTCTGTCTGTCCGTCCGCCCTTCTATTCTTGTAATCACGATGCAGGTCTCAATTGTAGACAGAACTAAATGAAACTTTGCACAACGAAGTTTTTCGGGATAAGAACGAACGCTATTTAATTTGAAGAAAATCGGTTCAATCATACGAATTTCACTCCCGATTTGACTCTTTTCACTCTAGATACCACATATAACAACAGATTTTCTTCAAAAATGGCAAACCATCCTATATTTCAACTAGAAACACCTGTGGTAAAAATGGGTCAGATCGGTTTAGATTTATATATAGCTCCCACACAAATTTCGTTCCCGATTTGACTTTTTCCGCTCTAGAAACCACATACTTTAACAGATCCTCTTCAAATTACGCGAAATATATTATTTTTGTCCTAGAAACATCCATAGTGGAAATAGGTCAGATCGGTTCAGATTTACATATAGCTCCCATACAAATTTTGCTCCCGATTTGACTTTTTCCGCTCTAGAAACCACATATTGTATCAGATTGTTTTCAGATTTGGCAAAACATCTTATATTTCAACTAGAAACACCTGTGGTTATAATGGGTCAGATCGGTTCAGATTTACATATAGCTCCCATACAAATTTCGCTCCCGATTTGACTTTTTCCGCTCTAGAAACCACATATTTGAACAGATCCTCTTCAAATTAGGCGAAATATATTATTTTTGTCCTAGAAACATCCATAGTGAGAATGGGTTAGATCGGTTGAGATTTACATATAGCTCCCATACAAATTTCGCTCCCGATTTGACCTTTTCCGCTCTAGAAACCACATATTGTATCAGATTGTCTTCAGATTTGGCAAAACATCTTATATTTCAGCTTGAAACACCTGTGGTAAAAATGTGTTAGATCGGTTCAGATTTATATATAGCTCCCATACAAATTTCGTTCCCGATTTAACTTTTTCCGCCCCAGAAACCACACATTTTCACTGAATTTCTTCAAAGTGAGCATAACTAACACCTTATATTTGAACTAGAAGAACTTATTGTGAAAGTTGGTCACATTTTTCCATGTTTGGATATAGCCCCGATACAAATATTTTTATCGATTTAACAAATCGAACCAGGTCCTATTAGCCTATGATTAGGAAACATACAAAAATTCTTCCCGTTTACACTTTTTTACCGAGTTGAATTGTATTCGGTTCGAAAGTGGAGTGTTTCATATAGTCGGCCCGCCCGACTTTAGCCTTTCCTTACTTGTTTTTTTGTATAAAAAGTCGATTAAAGTCAACTTTTTCCTATGAAAATAAAAATAAATCGTGCATGTTCTGGCAATCACGCTATTGTCAAATCACTTGCGATTTGCTAATCGCCAAAATTATTTTACCCTGTTCTACTGTTCACGCGTTTTGATACTTTTTCGAAAAGTGTGACAATATGTTTTTTTTTTTCTGTCAAAACATGTGTTCTCTGTATAAATAAAGAAAAATAAAAAACCTTTTAAATTAAAATGCCGCTTGCGTTTATTTTAAGTGTTATTTCTTTAAAAAGGCTTCAATTAAAAACAGAACGTATTAAAAAACGATACCTTAGGGATTCATCTAAACCTAGTGGTTTTGATTAGATTAGCCTTTTTTAATTTAATATTTTTAATGAAAATTGTTAAACAAATTACATGTTTTATGTACAAATTTAAAGAAAACATACTAAATTTTATATATACGTCGTTTTTTATGTATTTAACATTTATTTTAAACAAAATACACGAGTTCACTTTTGGTTCACCATGGCTGGGGCATGTGAACGACAATCGCCAAATTTGCTAGTCTTTGTGAACTGTAGAACGCCGATTTTGCGATTTGAATTTTTTTCCATCTGGTGAGATTTCGCCCATTTACAATGTCATGATTCCAGCTACAGCCGTTTGGGAGGTACCATTTTGACCCTTCCACCAAAAGGACGAATTTTTAAACTTTCCTTTATTTTCCGAAAATATGTAGTCTTAGGAATGTACCCTCTGAATTTCATGATTTTTTATCCCTTTTATTTCCATTTCACCCCTAAAAGAACCAATTTTGAAGTATCCATTAACTTTACAAGTCCACGCAAAAAACATTTTTTTCTTTTTTCTAAATTGCACCCCCGAAAAGTATGAATAGTGTCAAAATAATGGTCATGCTATACGAGAAATATTCGTAACAAATTTTAAGTGATTATTTTTAAAAATATTGTCCAAATACTATAAATTTGGGATAAAAAGACTTTTTCGGGTACAAAAAGTCGACTTTGTGATTTCGACTATTTTTATACTCAAAAGTCGACTAGTCGAAAGTCCTATTCTACCGTCAGCTATCATCATAAACGCTCTCCTTTGATTTCGGTCAAGTAGCCTCAAGCTTCTGACAATATATTCCATCTTTGGCTTGTAAATATTGAGTAGATCAGAAGGAGTGATGAGGTATTTCTTGTGCCGTCCATCATAATTACTACTCGACCACTATAATTACATATGTAGAAATGATGTGTTAAGTGATAAGATCTTGCTCAGCAGGATATAGCTTCCATCAATGTAGGATGTATCTGCGGGAATTATGATGTTCACATCAGATTCCTCCAGATCCGAATATAAATGAGTATATTCTTATCAGAGAAAGTCCTTTGGGGACTGCTGACCTAAATGAGTTGCAAGGTTTGGATGGTATCCTTGCAAGGATCTTCTGTCACCTTATGTCACATGGACAACCACATTAAACCTAGCTTTGCCCCGACCTCTCGTATATACAAAACTGAACACGTAATAACGCAGAGCTTCCGCCCGCGGGCAGTGCTGCGAATTAGACAAACATGGTTGCATTTGACTAACAGGATATTCAATGCCATGAAACTTGTATTCTTATCATGGAATTACAGAAGTTTTGGAGAAAATCTTATCCATAGATTTGCACCTAACTGGTAATATGCTAAACTAAACAAACCACTACTGCGGTTTCATTTTTGAATAGGAAACAAAGAGCCTTGTCACAGGTTTAAATTCCGTTCGAATTTTGCTTCTACAGAAAATGAAAAACGAAATTGTGTTCCGGAATGAAACCACTTTGAATTTTCAAAAGTGGAATCAATCAACACCCAAAAATTACTTTGAAATAAAATGTATAGAAAATACTACTAAAATAAATTTATTTTATACTTAATAAACAGGAAATTTTCTATTTAATTAATCAAAAAAAGTGTTTAAAAAATTGAACGGAATCTGCAGAAGCTAAAGCCAAAATGTTCGGAATTGCTACTGTGGGATCAAATAATTCCGAACGGAATATAAGAAATGAAAAGTGTCCAATGCACTCAGAAAAAAGTGAACCCTATAACGAGTTAAAATTAACTAAAATTAGGAAAATTGAACTTCGTATAGCACTAAAGCAATATTTCATCATATCAAGTTCAAAATTTTCCTTGAACTTCCTTCCATGCTTTGAACTTGATTCTAGTTCAATTTTCTTCAAACCAAGTAAATATTTACTCAAACTAAGGAAAATTCCAGTAAGTTTTTCCTAAAACCAAGTAAATTTTTTCTAAATTCAAGTAAAATTTTCCTAAAACTAAGTAAATTTTTACTAAAACCAAGTAAAATTTTACTATATCTAAGTAAAATTTTGCTGACATTTTTCTAAAACTAAGTAAATGCAATTTTATTTACAAATGGCATGGTGATTTATTACTTGGCTGTTGAAAAGTCGCTGCGAAGCCACTTGAAAAGACTTTTCACATGGTCGAAATCATTATCGTGGTAGTCTGCTGCCAAGTAATAAATGTCACCATGCCATTTGTAAATAAATTTGCATTCTATTAAATATAGTTGCATCTATGGTCTTGAGTCAGGACAATATCCCAGTTCAAATCAAATATTGATTACAGACCAAAAAAATACAAACGAAAGAACTAAAACAGTAAATTTTTACTCAAATTAAGTAAATATTTACTTAAACTGAGGACAATTTTGCTGATTTTATCCTTGAAAAAAGTAATTTTTACTTAAACTGAGGAAAAAATGAACTTAAAATAAGTTCAACTTATCTAAAAATAATTGAAATAAATGATTTTGCTTCAGAGTATGCAAAACTGATACAAAAGTTGCAAACATGAAATATTTCTCAAAAGTTTCATGGTACCTCTGCCATAAAGAGTTCAGGTATTACTCCATGATTGCTGTAAAGGCAAGATAGGCGCCTTCGCAGTGGTTGTTTAGAATAATACTTGAAGTATTTAAGAAATAAGTCTCGGCAAACGAATGAGAATTGTTTCTTAGATAAATATTAATAAGAAAAATTTTAAGAAAAAATACACTTTTAGTTAAAATTTCCTAAATGAAATTTTTTCCATACAAAAAAAAAATCTTAATATTTTTCTTACGTAAAACCTTGGAAATTTTCTTCCACATAAGTATGAATGTACTCAATTGAAAGAATTTTTTATTAGATCCAATGAAATGTTTTTAAGTAAATTTACTACCCTAATTCTAGTAAATGAACTATTTGCTTTGACTTTGAAATAAGGAAACTTTACTCATACTTAGTTAATTTTCCTATTTTCACGGAAATTTTTACTAAACTGGAGTAACATTTTGTAAAGAGTGATTTTTTTGAGGTTAGGATTTTCATGCATTAGTATTTGACAGATCACGTGGGATTTCAGACATGGTGTCAAAGAGAAAGATGCTCAGTATGCTTTGACATTTCATCATGAATCGTCTTACAAACGAACAACGCTTGCAAATTATTGAATTTGATTATCAAAATGCGTGCTCTGTTAAGAAAGTTCATTGCGCGCTTCCATTTTATGGTCAGTTTAATCGACCCACTGAAGCGGCTATTCGGGCTATTGTGACTAAATTTCGCACCAAATTTACATTGTTGGACATTAAACCACCAACACGCTTACGTAGAGTGCGAACTGAAGAAAATATCGCAGCTGTATCGGCCAGTGTTAATGATGACCACCAATTTTCGATTCGTCGCCGTTCGCACCAATTGGGTCTCTGTTACTCAAAAACGTGGAAATGCCAAAAATGGACTAAGCGGATGGATCACCTAAGACGCAGCCGCGGTCAACATTTAAATGAAATTATCTTCAAAAAGTAAATGTCATGGACCAATCTAACGTTTCAAATAAAGAACCGATGAGATTTTGCAAATTTTATGCGTTTTTTTTTAAAAAAAAGTTATCAAGCTCTTAAAAAATCACCCTTTACTAAAATGGAGTATGGATTTTACTCAAATTTAGGAATGCTATTTTTCTGAGTGTGGGCGAAATATACCCTTTGATAAAACGTCGGGTCATTTGGGAGCACGGATAAAAAATGTATGGTGCTCTAAAATGCATTTGTTTTTGGGGATTTCCTTATCAACTTAATTTGGGCATGGTAATTCTATGGTTTGTGGTACCGTAGCGCCATCTGGTGTGGGTCAATTGATTTTATCGGCGGTAGTATGGACCATTTTGAGAGAGGGATTAGGGAAGGAACATTCAAAAATATGAGAATTGTTTCTGTTTGAAATTTGTATTTGTTTTACGCCTACCCAATAGTGGAAAGAGCGGCTTTGCATTTTTTGATTTTTTTGTCTCTACAAAATTCCAAACAAGAAAAAACAATTATTTGGGTTATTCCAATGAAACGTATAAATATGTTTAAATATCTTCCATCCTCAATGACTGAGTTTTTTACGATATTACCAATTGAAAACGTCTGGTTAATCGGAATAGTCTTGCAAATATATATACATATGCCTTAGCCTTTTAAATATTGGAGACCAATATCTAAACCTTTGCAAGATTATAATCAGAACATAAAAAATTATATTGAGATATGTAAATTCATATTAGGAACATATAAATTCATAATGAGTAATGTAAATTTATAATAGGAACATATAATTCATGAGAATTGTTAATATATATTGAGAACTATTAATTCATAATAGGAATATACCATTTCATAATGAGAAATACAAGTTCGTAATCAGAAAATCCAAATTCATAATCAGAAAATATGTTTTCATATTCAGCGAATATGAATTCATAATTAGAAAATATAAAATCATATTGAGAAAATATAAATTTATTTATTTATTATGAAATATAATACAAAGTAAATTTATATTCTTATTTTGGGTCCAGCGATTGTCTAAGTCACATTGTAGCTACACCTTTTCAAGATTATAGTCAGGACATACAAATTTATATTGAGAAATGTAAATTCATATTAAGAACATATAAATTCATAATGAGAAATGTATATAATAATGAGAAATGTAAATTCATAATGAGAATTATAGGAACATACCAATTCATAATGAGAAATACAAGTTCGTTATCAGAAAATCCAAATTCGTAATGAGAAAATATATTTTCATATTCAGAAAAAATAAATTCAAAATGAGATAATATAAAATCATATTGAGAAAATGTAAATTTATAATGAGAACATTGAGAATATTTACTTCAAATTGATATAGGAAAATGTAATGTAATAATATTAATAATGATTATTCTCCCACATTCATATCATTTAAAGATAGTACATCTGCGTAGTAGTAGGTACACGATCTTCATGAGATGACGATTATATTCGCGAACGCATCTTATGAAAGATTTTTCTATCGAACGTTCCAAGAACCATAGCTTCAATTATAAATTTTACTGTTTCTCATTATGAATTTATATTTTCTCATTATGAATATGTATTTTCTGAATATGAATTTATACTTTGTAATTATCAATTCGGATTTTCTGATTTTGAATTTATATTTCTCATTATGAATTTATATTTTCCGATTCTGAATTTATATTTCTCGATATGAATTTACATTTCTCATTATGATTTTACAGAGATGATTATGAATTACATTTTCTCGTTATAATCTTGAAAAGGTGTAGTTATTGCAGCGACAGACCAGAGCCTCTGGTGGGAATCGAACCCACAAGCCCCACGCTGATAGACGAGCACGCTACCAACTCGACTACCGGGGCGCTCAAATATAAATTTATAATGAGAACATTGATAAGATATATGTTTCAATGAAAATATCCATAGAAGAACATACAAAGTTTCAATTTTGATTTTATCATTTTGTATTTATATTTCTCATTATGAATTTGTATGTTCTTATGAATTAATGTTTCTCAATATGAATTTAAACTTCTCCTTTTGAATTGACATTTTGACGGAAATTCAGTCACGACACCAGCCTGTATTTGGAAAAGGAAATGATCAGACCTATTAATATATTTATTATAAAAATATAATCAATGGGACTGCTAGGCCTTCAGACTCCAAAAGAAGACCTGTACCTAAGAAAGACATCTTGGAAGCCTTCATAGAAGGCCTGGATTTACAGGCATGCAAACTATCATTTTCAGAAGGTGAATTATATCTGCTTTAAATTTGTACATGTTTTGCCGCCTTTTGAAGTTAAAATATTAAATATGTACATGTGTTTAAATTTCATATCTCATCATTTTATTACAAACTTTGCTGTCCCTGGGATTTAACCCACTCGTCTATCATTACATAATGGGTGGTTAATAACGATCATTTTCACAGCTCCCATTCTACCTTCTCTTACAAGACCTGGGGGCTAATCACGGTTTTCGAAAGCGAGAAGTTACGATCGAAATCAATTTTTATTTTCTGTGAAAGACGTATAAATTTTACAAGAAATAAGAGCACATTTCTCGCTTTCGAATTCCGTGATTAGCCCCCTGGTAGCCGAAGAAGAAGTAAGCATGTGTATAGAATCATTTAGAAGCCATAGTGGAGGCAGGTTAGCTTATTTCTTTAAATAAGTCAAAAATAATGTCCATGGAATCTTGTCGAAGGTGTAGAGAAGGCCATCTTGCAGGCCTATTTTGAAAAGCGAGATGGGAATGTCTACCGACATTTTCCATAGACTTAGAACATGTCAGAAGAAGCGCCCTAGCATGCCTGCTTGGAGAAATGATCTCAGACTCCATCTTCGCAGTTTTAATGAAATGAATTTACGAAAACACTGCGCTGTGGATGTGCTTTTCATTAAATCCTGAATTAATTCGTGTTTCCACCTTCATCATAGGATGAATGTTTTTTTAAATTCAAATTTATAATTTCTTTGAGAAATAATTAAATAGTTTCTCAAATAATTGTTTAGTGATATTTTTGCTTGCACTATAAAGGATGATCCATTTTTTATTTTTAAATATTCAATGAATGTTTTCTCAGATATGAAATTAAAAACCAAAAACTATAACAACCTTTACACAGTCACTACTTGTCTATTTCTTTTCATAAATAATTTATTAAGTTATTTTGAAATTTGAATGCAAAAAAGTAAAGAAACAAGAAAAAATTAAGGAACAAATGATGAAAACTCAAAAGGTTTTTTGTGTAATTGAAAAACAATCATATATTGAAAACAAAACTTACACCACCACAACCATTTAATAAAATAGAAAAAAACTCGTATTATTACTTAAATAGTATAACAAAAACACACAAAAAATAAACTAATTGTTTTCTTTATTGCCCCAACATAATCTGGGTTATCCACGAAAGAAAGGAAACAAAATTGCTGAATAACAATGAAACATAAATGGAAACTTTTGTAAAATTTGCAAAAACAAAACAATTTAACTCTAATTTTCCTCAAACACTAAAATAAAATATAAAATAAAATAATAAGTGTATTTGAATGAAATCGAAATGAAAACTAATAATAAAAATATTGCAAATATTTATGTTAAATTTTGTAATACAATCAGCCAACATGTGAGCTGCGAGCTGGCGTTGTTGGAGTAGAACACAAACCACACAAACTAAAGCTGAAGGCTTGAAAACTTTAAACAAAAAGATACTTCTTCTAATTATAAACCTAAGTTTAATTAATTATATTATAATGATTTGCATATACAACACTATACTACGTACTATACATTCAAAAATACACACATACACACACACAAGTATATGATTAAGAAACTATGAAGTAGAAAAAAAATCATAAACGTGAACGTGAGAAAAAAATCGAAAACCAATTTGAATACCGCCCTTATTTTTCGAAAAAAAAAACTTTTGATATCATTTATAACTATATTACAAATTATCGTATCGATTAGTCTTTAGCCTAGAATACATACATATATGTACGTGTAGTTTGTATATGAGAAACAAAAAAAGGAAACTAAATTTAGTTTTTAGTATTATGAAAGTAAAAAAAATAAATTTTCGAAATGGAAGTATGTAGTTGTCTGTCTCAAAAGGGCCCTAAACACAGAATTGGTCTTGCCACGCCTACTTACTTCGCTTCGTTCGTGTTTCGGAGTGATATCAAGAGAAAGAGCGGGACTCTCGCGAGCGTATGTAGCGGAGTTTGCCTGCGAGGCCAGACCATCTCTGTTGTTTGACCTTTATTGCGCCTTCTTGTGCGTTTCCCCACAAAATCTGTCTTGAATAAATTGACATTAGGTCGGCGTCGTAATTTTTCGTTTGCAGAGTGAATCTCAAACGAACAAAAATCGATTGTGTTGTCTATGTTTTGTGGATAAAACCAGTGTTGCCTAGCGCTTTCCTATATTCGCAAGAGAGAGAAATTTCAATATAAACATACGTTTACATTCAATATTCCAATCATGAGATGACAAACGAAAATGTACCTGAGACCAATTTACTGAGTTCTAATTAAAAGTACATTCTCATGTCCTACCTCACATGGTTGGGAAACTGACACTTCTTCGAAAATTGAAAATTAATTGATTGCTAGAGTTAAATTTCTACTTCATGAAGCTGAAATGCACCCTCGCAACTATCTTGAACTCTTTTAATACAGCGAAAATTGAAAAACCCGAGAGGAAAAGAATTGTTTACTAGAGTGCGACATATAATCAGCATGAACTCTTCGAAACCCGCGATTACTCGAGAGGAAAACAATTGATTATTGGCGTTACACACTAGTTCATGAGACTGAAATACGCCGTCGTGACATAGATTATCTTGAATCGATTCTACATCGCGATGTCTTAATGGGTCCTCTTAATCGCGTGACCACTTGTCTCCTTGAATCCAACAGAAGAAAAGAATATGTATCCTGCCGGTACTGCTCAGACATTTCAAATCCTAAACGGAGTTTATGATTATATTCGGACTGTTCTGTACTCAGAAAAAAGTGAACCCTATAATGAGTTAAAATTAACTAAAATTTAGGAAAATTGAACTTCGCTAAAGCAATATAAACTTTTCCTTGAAAATAGTAATGCTTTGAAATTGATTTACTTTTCCTAAAACCAAGTAAATTTTTACTAAATTAAAGTAAAATTTTCCTAAAACTAAGTAAATTTTTACTCAAACCAAGTAAATTTATACTAAATCTTAGTAAAATTTTGCTGAAAATTTCCTAAAAATAAGTAATTTTTTTCTCAAATCAAGTAAATATTTACTTAAACTGAGGACAATTTTGTTGATTTTTTCCTAACAACAAGTAAATTTTTACTTAAACTGAGGAAAATTTTACTTAATTCAAGAAAAAAAGGAGAACTTAAAATCAGTTCAATTTAACTAAAAGTACAAACAAGTGGTTTTGCTTCAGTGTATGCAAAAAAAAATGACAACATGAAATAGTTCTCAAAAGTTTCATGATACCTCTGCCATAAAGAGTTGAGCTATTACTCCATGATTGCAGCGAAGGCAAAATAAGGCAAGGATACTTGAAGTATTTTAGAAATAAGTCTCTGCAAACGAACGAGAATTGCTTCTTAGATTAATATTGAAGAATTTTTTAAAAAATTTCAAGTGATTTTTTATAAATTCATTAACACTTAAATGTATGATTAACTCGGCATAAATTTCAGTAAACGCATTAACTCAATTTTAAGAAAAAACATGTTCTTGACATAAAATTTCCTAAATGGAATTTTTAAATACAAAATTTTTTTAATAAAATTTTTTCCACATTTTCTTCGTCCACACAAATATGAATTTACTCAGTTGTAATAATTTTTTATTAGATCCAAAAAAATGTTTTTAAGTAAATTTGCTACTCTATTTCTAGTAAATGAACTATTTCCTACGGCTTTGAAAGAAGAAAACTTTACTCATACTTACTTAATTTTCCTACTTTTAAGGGCATTTTTACTGAACTGAAGTAAAATTGTTGAACTAAATTGTAGTATGGATTTTACTCAGATTTAGGAATGTTATTTTTCTGAGTGCACATATGGTTAGGTGCACCAAAATCTTTCTTGGAGGTACTGGGAGATCGTGTTCAGAGGAGGGCGATGTTGTTGATAGATAGCGGCACGATATTGTCTCTCTTGATCACCGCCCTAACCTGTGCTTCGCTGTTCTATCGATACTTTCATGTGTGTTTGTTCTTTGGATATCCGTGATATTATCGCGAACGATAGGACTCTCACCCTTTTATTGTCGGCCGCACTACACTTTCTTCCTTCCTCCAACGCAATGCGCTGGATTTATCGGAGACATCCCCTGGGTGTTGGTTCAGTGAAAAAGTATATATGCCACAGAGTTGCATTATCGAACATTTTGAATTTGAACAGTTGTAAAGAAATGCATTTAACGACATACTGCAAAGTGGATGCATCGCACTCGAACTAGGGTATCCAACCGATTAAAACAATTAAAAGAGTACAAAATCCAGCAAAAAACGAAAAGTAGAATGGAAACACATACAATAGGCCTGTTCGATTGGGCTTACTAGCTTAATTTTTGTATGGAATTTACTCGCTTAACAAGAAAGTAGCTTATTACTCTCTTAGTATTGCTGCCAGATTTTTCTTGTTGAATCATTTAAGAAAAACCAACAATGTTGCCACTTTATCAAGTCTCTTAATCATAAGCTAGTAAGCCCAATCGAACAGGTCTAATATCATTTTTTATATTTAGATTAATCGAAAAAGAACTCAAAAACTTAATTACATGCTCTATTGATCCGACTTCAACAGTAAGCGAAAGAGAATTTTCAAAGGAAAAAATCGCCTTAAATGCAATAGCTTTTTCAAATAGAACGATAAAACTTGATTGTGTGTTATATATTCCTATCAAAATTTAAATAATGTACAGGAAATTTTATTCGATTAATCGAATTAGAGATGTCGGCTTTATTCGGTTAATTAGAAAATATGTATTTTCGAATAATGGAACAATTGGATACCCTAACTCGAACACTCATTTGTGAGAGGGACGGACCTGATTGTCGTTGTTAATGATTTGATTTGATTTCGCCATCTCATCTGCACGCATCATCCTATAAAAGCGTCTATAACCAGGAATCCATTTAAGACTGACTTCGGATAGAAAATTCGGTCTGGATAACTCCTCAATTCACTAACCTACCTCTTTGTTACGAGGTTTGGTCTTGCAGACCAAAAATGACAGCATGGCTGTCTACAAACATTCATATGCGACACATTGTACGTAAAGGGTAACGATTACTGCATGTTTCCATAATTGCGAAGACTTTCGCCTGAAAGATGCTGTGGCTATCAGGAAGTCGGAGTGAACATACTAATGTAGTTTTTACTGCGAAATCACTAAAACCAGATCTACAATTCATTTTGGAGCAATCCGTGTATACCTCAGTCTCATATTTTTGATAAATGGGTCTCCCCTGTCCCGTTTCCTTCCATTTGACCTCGAATGGGTTTACGAACGTCACCTTAGGAGTGTTGTCATAAAAGAGAGGAGAGTATTTCTATTGGCAATAATAATTATGCCGTTCAATAAAGAAGTAGAGATGTCAAAAGCCGGAAACCGGTTTTCGGTTTGTTCAAAAATTTACAATTTTAAAAAAACCGAGTTTCCGTTTTTAATATTTGAAAAACCGGGTTTTTTTATTTATAAGCTAAAATGGAACATTTTATATTATTTTTATACTTTTGAGATTATTGAACACAAGAAAGGAATTCAAATACTATTTACTTATTTTCTAATTTCATTTTCATATTTTAAATGAAAATTCACTTTAATCGCCGATCTTGTTTATTTAAATTATCAAATTATTGTGAAGTTTGTTTTGATCTTTCTTTTGAACACCACAAGAAATACGTTAGAGAATGCTATGATGCTATCTTATCGAAAATTTGCACAAACAAGTATACAATTACGAATTATGTCTCAATCAGCGATGCTGTCAGAATTCAATATGAGACATATGAGCTTATAAATGTCATTTGCAAATTCATATATTCGAAGATTAATTTTTTGATGGAGGTGTTAACAAAGTCGCTGTTAATATTATTGTTAAATACACATTTCGCATATTTTCTGCCTCCATCAATGCTCTCGAGTCTCTTCTTCTTTACTGTCAAAGTGATATGTTTTAATTTCGAGCTCAATTGGATTTTCGATATTATTAGACGTGAGTGTAAAAAAATTTGAATCGAATAAAACATGATTCCTTTAGGTATAAACCAATAAAAAATTAGTAATAGCAGTCAAAGGCTTGGATGTTACACATCCATCCTTCATCCATCCATCCATCCATCCATCCTTCAAATCATTTTCAACGTCACAAATCAATATTTTGGGAAAATCTTAAACCTGCGGTTGTGAAAGGTCTGTTTAGTTTATATTCGCAGCTAGTAAACAAATCATTACTCTCACATTTTCTTGCGTATTTTTATTGTAGAATATATCAACGAAATGCAAATGTTTTGTAATTTAAAAACCGGTTAACCGACATGAAATCATCGGTTTCCCCGGTTTTTCAAAAATGCCAATTTAAAAAACCTATGGACGGTGTCGGATTTAACACCGGTTAACGGGTTTTCGGTTTTGACATCCCTATAAAGAAGTCATCCTGTTCCATAGGCAAGTTTTCACATCCCAGTTTTTAGGGCATTCTATGAATTGTCGATTATCAAAAGCGCCCTCTGTGTCTAGGAAGGCACCACAGAATTCCATGGATCTCTCAATGACTCTTCCTCTGTTGTGCGTCCTTTCAGTAGGCAAGTTGTGTGTTCGACAGAACTATCAAGTTTCATGCGAATGGTTATATATCGATGCGAATTTCAAGTGGCTTCAGAAAGAATTACGAAAGGTTTCCTATTATGCGAATTCGTATACCACCCTTACCTTCTTCCAACTCGCTGGTGCGTAACTTAAAGAAGGATAGTCACAGAATTATATTACTCTCTGGATTTTAAAGCATCTTCATAATTATGTCATCCGATCCAAGGGATTTGTTTGGAGATAAACTATTTACAGCTGAAGAAATCTTCCCTCGTTCCAGAATGTTACTCAAGTCGTCTGCGTTGGTATTAGTAGGTTCACTCCGGTGCCCTTATGCAATCGAATTATATACACAATCTGGAAAGTGATTAAAGAGAATCTTAAGCAATTCGTCGGAACTATTGAGATCATATGCCTTACATAAGTGGGGTTTTAGCAGTCCTTGTCATCACTTAACTCAATCTTGCTGAGCAGTCTCCAGTGTTCTCTTTGAAACTGCATAAAATCGTAAATCTTCATTAAACAAATAATTACTTCATTTAAAAATTAATTGAAAAGATGCTTGTAAAGATGTTCCAATTGTTACTTTTATTCATTCAAACAATTTTTGATTGAATTAAACAAAAAAAAGTTCTCTCGTTCATTACTTTCTTTTCTGTATAGGCTCCTATATTAAAATATCCATTAAAAATTCCCAGTTTATATAATAAATACAATTTCTTTCACTATTTGAACTCAGTAAACACTGTTAGCCTTTAAAATATTACTAAAGATTTGATTTGCGATTGTAAATATAAAGTTACCAATAATCCACCAAAGTTTAATTAAAAATTCTTGAAGCACTAGCTATGGCAGCATTTCGAACTGGTTTTATTCACAAAAAACAATTTTTTGTAAAATTAATTTCTGATTTATTTGAAAAGAGAAGAAGAAAAATTGCATGTATTTTATTACAAACTAATTATTAAACTCTAATTAATGAGCTACTACAAGTAGATTAGGTTTTGTATAAGTTTTATAAAATGTGGCTACCGAAAAAAAAACAAACAAAGAAAAAAATCCAACATTATCATGGTAATTAATTAATTTAGTTCTCCTCACTTGAGTTGACTTGAATTATTTGTAATGTAATTTATTTCGACTTAGCTTCAAGCTAACTTTATTGACCAACCCTGCCCAACTGATTAACTCATATCCCTAAAGTCATATCAATTTGCATTTATTTTTTTTACAAAGTTATTAAATATTGTGTTCTTTTTGCCCACAACCAAGCCATTTAACGCTAAGTTTTAGTTTTATTGTTTCATTCATTAAACATTTCGCAACTCGAACAAAACACTACAAATAAAATGAAGCGGAGGCGGAAATGAAGCAAAAAATGAAAATAAAATAACAGCAAAATCCATAACAATCAATCAATCATAGTTAAACATATTTTTTTATATATATTAATTATAAACAATATAGAAGTTTTCTCAATTTAAGTTTATGAATTTTTATTTTTTTCTAATAATGATTATATGATAAATAAAAATAAACAACAATAACAACAACAATAATAAATTATGAATATAAAATTAAAAAAAAAAATAAAAAATGCCAAAGATATATTCTTGATTGTCTGCTTTTCATTTCAAAATGCTCAACATCCATATTTCAGATAAAGGGTAAGTGTTATAAATAGTGTTTTTTAGAGGTTCCATTTTCCGATAATGATTAAATGACCACAAATTGGTCTGATCTGGCAGCGTGTGGCAGTTCGGTTTGCCATTTCATCATGAATAGATAGAGTATAGTCTGAAAGTTTCGTTCTAGAATCAAGAAGTTTGTACTGGGATCTAGAAAGGTTCGAATTATTATTATAAAGTTTCATATTTGTTAGAGAATTATTTTTCCAAATTTTCAACAAGTTAAAAAACATAGTAATTATTATAGCCCCACTTTCAACCAAGGCTCAGAATTCAATTCAAAATAAATAAAAACAAATCGAGAAAATCGAAGAGTACAAACAATTAAAAAATAAAGTTTTAGTTTAAAAATATTCGAATATTTTTTTAAATATTTTTTCTGATAAGTGCTTAAAAAACAAATGTATTAAAAAAGAATATTAAATTCGGACCATTGTTGAAGAAGCTAAGAACAACAAACTGAAAAAGTAACTAGCAATTAACGATTTTTCAAAAGCTAAATATATCTTTTTATATATCTTTATCAAATAAAAACTCGTAATATACCAGGAGTAGTGAAAAATATAAAAAAAAATGAAAATGAAAATGAAAAATATAAAAAAGTGCAGCAAATCAAAAATATTTTTTTTACTTTTCGATTTGTCGTGGAATGTCCCATATATATCCCATCATTTCTCCGATCTAAAATTTACAGGGTTTATTTAGAATCGATAAATTTTAGAATTAGAATTAGAAAGACGAACGCTATTTAATTTGAAGAAAATCGGTTCAGATTTAGATATAGCCCCCATACGAATTTCACTCCCGAATTGACTCTTTTCACTCTAGATACCACATATTACAACAGATTCTCTTTAAAATTGGCAAAACATCTTATATTTCAACTAGAAACACCTGTGGTAAAAATGTGTTAAATCGGTTCAGATTTATATATAGCTCCCATACAAATTTCGCTCCCGATTTGACTTTTTCCGCTCTAGAGACCACATATTTCACTTGAACGAATTTTCATAATATGAGCTTAACACGTTATATTTAAACGGGATGAACTTATTGTGAAAGTTAGTCAAGTTTGGATATAGCACCGATATAAATATTTTCGATTTGACAAATTGGACCTGGTAATATTAGCCTATGAAATGGGAAACATACAAAAATTCTTTCCGTTTTCACTTTTTTACCGAGTTGAATTGTATTCGGATAGAAAGTGCAGTGTATCATATAGTCGGCCCGCCCGACTTTAGCCTTTCCTTACTTGTTTTAAATTTCAAAAACAGGAACGTTACTAAAAATTTTTGTTTCGTTTTATTAAATTTCGCCATAAGTATCGGTTGTGTTTGAATGTTGAAAGCGATCACCAAATTTTAAACTAGTAAATCAAAAAAATTTTTTTTTTTCAAATCCATGCTTTATGCAAGCAGAATTCTATTGGGCATAGAAATTCTTTTTTAGTTATCTTTTGTAGAAGGAAAAATTACTGCAAAATTTCAGTTTTTTATCTGCCATAGAACGGCATATATTCGAAAATGGGTTTTAACTTCGTATGGGAGGTGCCACGCCCACATTTCCATTACCGCCCATTTTTGTCACAACTACGCACATTAATGCTAGATGCACTTACACAAAATTACAGTAGGTGTAATTTTGGTTTTAACTTCATATGGGAGGTGCCACGCCCACTTTTGCATTACCGCCCATTTTAGGCGCAACTACGCACATTGATGCTAGATGCACTTACACAAAATTACAGCACTCTAGGTGTCATAGAACTGACTATATTCAATAATAGGTTTTAACTTCGTATGGGAGGTGCCACGCCCACTTTTCCAATACCGCCCATTTTTGGCACAACTATGCGAATTGATGCTAGATGCACTTACACAAAATTTCAGCACTCTAGGTGTCATAGAACTGACAATATTCAATAATAGGTTTTAACTTAGTATGGGAGGCGCCACGCCCACTTTTCCAATACCGCCCCTTTTTGGCACAACTATGCACATTGATGCTAGATGCACTTACACAAAATTTCAGCACTCTAGGTGTCATAGAACTGACAATATTCAATAATAGGTTTTAGCTTCGTATGGGAGGTTCCACGCCCACTTTTCCAATACCGCCCATTTTTGGCACAACTATGCACATTGATGCTAGATGCACTTACACAAAATTACAGCACTCTAGGTGTCATAGAACTGACTATATTCAATAATAGGTTTTAGCTTCGTATGGGAGGTTCCACGCCCACTTTTCCAATACCGCCCATTTTTGGCACAACTATGCACATTGATGCTAGATGCACTTACACAAAATTACAGCACTCTAGGTGTCATAGAACTGACAATATTCGATAATAGGTTTTAACTTCGTATGGGAGGTGCCACGCCCACTTTTCCAATACCGCCCCTTTTTGGCACAACTATGCGAATTGATGCTAGATGCACTTACACAAAATTTCAGCACTCTAGGTGTCATAGAACTGACAATATTCAATAATAGGTTATAACTTCGTATGGGAGGTGCCACGCCCCTTTGTCCAATTGGTCAAATTTTTCCATTTCCTTGTATTGTCATCGAAAATGATTAAGTGTGCAAAATTTGAGCAAAATTGGTTGAGAAAAAAGCTTTCAAAAATTGATTTCAAATTTTGTGGCACACAAACATATATAGAAAGTAACCTTATATAAAGCATGGAAAAAGAAATAAGTCAACAAAAATTGACAAATTTCGCATCGATGACTTTCGTTTCCAGGCGATTCAAATTTAATATTTAATCCTTAGGATGGATCACTTTGTCTTTTCGTTTGTAACTCCTTGAAATATTCATCGGAGACTCCATAATGTATATATATTTTGGATCGTGGTAAAATCCTAAGACGATCATGGCTAGATCCGTCTTTCTGCTGTTGAAATTACACTGTCGAACGAAAGGAGCTATGGGTTGAAATTTTCCGTAAATGTGTTTTATGCTTGCAGATCGGTTGGGATTTAAAATTGGCGAAATCGTCGCTGAGGCAATTTTTTCCCTAACAAGGACTGAAAATATCCCTTTATATTTAGACTATTTAAGCATTTTTTTTTGAAAATTTCTGATTTATATGCACTTGAAATTTGTTGTTTGTTCTTGTAGCTTGAAAGCGCCAAAAAAAACAAATATAAGGTTTAGCGGGCGAAATGGGACAAAGGGATAAAAATGGTGTCAATGATACGACAACAGCTAGAAGTATGAAATTTATAATGTACATCCCTCTAATTGCATGGATACGTAAAAAAGAGGGATTTTTGAAAATTCGTACTTTTGGGAGGAAAAGGGATAAAAGTGGCACCAACCAAATCGCTGAAGTTGAAAACATGAAATTCACTGTATACATTCATCTGACTGTGATGGTGCGAAACAAAAAGTTTTTTTTAATTTGTACTTTTAGGCGGAAAATGGGGGAGAATGGGATAAAAATGGTACCAATCAAACGGCTTCAGCTATACTAATGAAAATCGGTGTGTACATTTCTTTAACTGACCTTTCGAAATGCGTACCTTCAGGATCTAAATGGAATTAAATTTGGCACCAATCAAGCGGCAAGTGGTGTAGCAACTGTGTAGACGCGGAAATTAATTTTTCTAAATTCGTACTTTTAGGATCAAAATGGAAAAAGGATTGAAACTGGTAGCAAGCAAATGGCTGTAGCTAAAATCATGAAATTACACATCTAATTCTTTAACATATTTAATCTTCATTTAGGCTGTAGCTGGAATCAAGAAGTTGCAAATGAGGAAAATCGAGATTGAGGGAAATTGTTTCTACCAAATAATATTTAGGGCACATTTTTGAAGATTGCTGTCTAATGTTCGCTTTTCGATTACACTTGATGTTTTATTTTTATATAGTAGAGGACTATTAATATTATAATAATGACCCTTGTTGAACCGAACACGACTGATCTACAACTATTATAAGAATTCTTGGACAATTTTGATCAAGCTCCTTACGTTTAGATGCTAGTGTGCTTTCAACACTCTGTCAATGGTATGATTTGCACTGTATGATCAAGGAAAAGACGAAAGCTGTCGAATTCGTTAGAAGGTGATGCAATCTTGAGATGGTCAACATAAATGGGAATGGATCAGCTTATCTGGGACTCGACATGACCACCATCCTATATTTGGGCCCGTCTGCTTAAGTTGAACATTGAAGTTCACTGCATTGTGGGACTTCTCACGGGACCCTCACACATACACTCAAAAAATTTTACAACAAAGAAAATTTAAGAAAATCGGTTCAGATATAGCTCCCATACAAATATCATCTCCGATTTGTCTTCACATATTATTATTTTCTTTAAATTTGGCACAACACGTCATATTCATTCAGAAATATCTGTTGAGGGCAGGGAAGACATTGAAATGGTGTAAAATCACGGGGGAGGTACAAATAGGGCAATTTATGATTACCTCGGAATTCCTGAATGAAAGAATGCCAACTTGATGGCCTAGATGTATGCCCCGGGCATATAGGGTTTTCCAACAATTTTGAATCACCCGGTATTTCGGTAGCTGTCACTTTTGATGCTTTTATTCTTTGACATTTGACAAGTAGACATTACCCAAAAGCTAAAGCGTTTTTGGGTCTTCGTGAAGCACCTTGTCGGACCGCAATACAGAAATTGGTGGAAAATTCCGAACTGTTGGGACAAGTTAGTGATGTGAAGAATAAAACACGTCGCTCAAGAACAACTGAGAATATTGCTGCTGTTACCCAAAGTGTTGAAGAAAACCCAAGTTTGTCCATTCCTCATCGTTCTTTGGAATTGGGCATTCCACAAACGTCATTACACCGTATTTTGCATAAAGACTTGGGTCTTAAAGCTTATAAAGTTCAGTTAACACAAGAACTCAAGCCGGCCAATCATTAACAACGTCGTGTCTTTGCTGATTGGGGGGTCCTTGAGATGAATGAAAATGATCCGGAATTCCTTCGAAAAATCATCTTGACTGATGAGGCCCATTTCCAGCTCGGTGGCTACGTCAACAAGCAAGTTACGGTGAATGGATTGCGCTATCGAGAGATGATTAATGATTTTTTATGGTCGGACTTGGATGGTATTGATCTGGACAACGTTTTCTTTCAACAAGACGGCGCTACGTGCCACACAAGCAACGAAACCATTGCTCTTTTACGGGAATTGTTTCCGGACCGTGTTATCTCTCGAAGAGATGATCACAATTGGCCACTGAGATCTTGTGATTAAACAACTTGCAACTTCATACTTTGGAGCACGTGAAAGATAAGGTTTACGCCAACAGCCCAGCGTCGATTCAAGACCAAAAAAATAGAATTCGTTATGGTTATGGTTTGGTTATGGAAAATTTCATGAAAAGGATATGGTCCTGTAAGCGTGGTCGTGGTGGCCATATACCTTCCACTTTATTATGAAATAAACTTCCGATCACTTATCTCAGAAAATGACATTTTTCTTTGAATACCAAAATAACACCTCTTGTTGGAAGACCCTATATATTTGTATGTATGGATGTATTGCACAAAACATATCGATTTCGAGCTGTAGTAACCCATCCCAATACCACCTCCATCCGACTGGATTTGCTAATGAATTGAATATAATGCAATTATGCAGCTGTATATATAATTTAATTGTTACTACACAATTAAAAATTAACAAATACTACGCAATTCATGTTTACACTGTTCTACAAGAGGAAATTATATTTTTGAGACAAAGAGAAAACTTCGATGAAAATCGATTTGTATAAAATAATTCATATTTCCCAAAACAGGCCATACAATTTTAGAGAGTAAAACAAGTAAGGAATGGCTAAAGTCGGTCGGGGCCGACTATATGATACCCTACACTTTCTGCTCCGACCGATTTTAAGCCGACAAGCCACCGCCGCCGCATGGATCTGCACGAGCCGCGCCGCCGCCGATTTCGTCGGCTCAAATCGACTTCAACACGCCGCCGATTTCATCGACTCACATCGACATCAACCACGCCGCCGAGATTTGACGGAGTTTTAACTCAGTAAAATCTTACTACCAAAATAGACAACCCACTTAAAATTACAAAAGAAAATATAACTGTCGACTTAGACCTACTACTGTGAAATATATTGACCTTTCTTTGAATTTAGTATCCCACATATGATGACGTCTATAGAAAGTTGAAAGTCGCATTTATATAAGTCAATTCGCGTACTGGAATTGACTTATATATTATGGCCAAGTATTCCTATAAATAACAATATGGCTGATAACTAAGCTGTGATAAGAAAAAAACAAATAAAAAGTTAAAATTTAACTCAAAATAAAAATTTCTTTTTTAAAATTATCACCAACAGCAATACCAATGTGTTCATAAAAACAAATTTGAACAAAAATATTTTATGTTAAAAATATTGGACTTAGCATGGATAATTATCCAGTGTAGGTTCAATTTATCGTTATCGACCATAAGTCCGAAAAAGTCAACAGAAAATATTTTTTTTTTGAAAATTTGTTTTGATACAAATATTTATATTGTTGTTGCCGGACAAATAATTTTTTATTTTGGGTAAAAAATTAAATTTTTATTAACTTTTTTGTTATCGCAGCTTCTTATCCCGGCTTAAAGAAAAACAGCCTTATTAAACAACAGCTTCTCTATTGTGCTTCTTTAGTGTGTCAAAGTAGGTATAGTATTATCATTCATTGGAAAGATTGTGATATTCAAGATGTCTGGTCAAATATGCCTCACACGAAAATCTGTAATTGCAAAAATATTTATTAAATTCGTCCATATTATAAATTTTGAGAATGGATTCCCACATCCAAAAAATAATTGTATGGGATAACAATATTAAATTATGGGAACATTAGCTAATATTAACGAATATATATATATATTCAATAAATGAAAAGGTGTTAAAAACCAATACAAATTATTCCTTCCATTTTCCCAAAATTGTCAAATAAATAGGGGTGATCGAATGACAGAACGAGCCGACAAATCAGCCGAAAGCCGCCGCCGCCGACCCATTTTGAACAGCGCCGCCGCCGACGATAATTATGGTTCGGCTTGTAACTCTGCCACCGCAGTGACCAAACGGCTGGGCCTTGCGGCATGAAGGCATCCCAAAAAGTGGATTTTGAAAAATTCGCACTTTTTGGGGGGTAAAGTGGGGCAAAAAGGGACAGAGATGGTACAAACAACACGACTGAAGCTAGAATCATGAGATTTGGTGTGTACAGCGTATACACTCTTACAGCGTAGAGATCAGATATGAAGTGAGTTTTTCGAAATTCGTACTTTTAAGGGGTAAAAAGGGATACAAATAATACCACCGCAGTGACCAAACGGCTGGGCTTGCGGCATGAAGGCACCCCAAAAAGTGGATTTTGAAAAATTCGTACTTTTGGGGGGTAAAGTGGGGCAAAAAGGGACAGAGATGGTACAAACAACACGACTGAAGCTAGAATCATGAGATTTGGTGTGTACAGCGTATACACTCTTACAGCGTAGAGATCAGATATGAAGTGAGTTTTTCGAAATTCGTACAATACAAATGTATTGTATCAAAATGTGTTCATTAAATGTGGAAAAAAATCAAATGTGATAAAAATCGTACAAAGCAAAATGAGGCTATTAGAAATTCCACTTACTAACATATTTGATTTTTTAGAAATTTGAGACAAAAGGGATAAAAATAGTACCTACCAAAATATAGCACTAGCATCGTGAAGTTCTCCGAATTTAAACCAATCTGGAAAAAATAATACTTTGTTCAGAGTTTGAATAAATTTCTTAACTCCCTTCGAGAGTTATCGTGCACACCAACCAGCCAGACAGACAGACGGACGTTGCACTTTTTTCAATCCCAAATTATATATGCTCCTACTCTGTATTGTGAAGGTATAATTATCGCACCTTAAGAAAGAAGCGGGCAAATAATTTTCTACTTTATATTTCTTTAATTTGTACAAGGGAGACAGAAATCAATTCGGTGTATAAATCCCTCGGGCTACGTAGGATCTGGAATAGAGAATTTGGTGTGAATATACCTCTGAATACGTAGTTGCGCAACATAATGCGATTTTTCATATTTTGTGAGCGTTCACAAGCGATTTACCCTGAAGGGGATATCCTTACACCGCGTACGGAGTAGCGGGTATTTGCTAGTTATATATATTTTTTCCAATTAGCTTTGAAAAATGATATCATGTAAGTGATGTCCATTTTCTGCTTCAAACATACGTGCTCTTTTTAGTATATTTTCCATAACTTTTCGCAAAATTTCAAAAAAATATGGGCCAATCATCTTTTCAGAGGATACAAACAGTACACTTAAGTGGGTGTGATTGTCGCTGATGAACTGCTCTTGGATTTACCGTAGCCCAAATCCTGCAGTTTTGCTTGTTGACATACCCATTTAATAGGAAATGGGCTTCATCGCTCATTACCAAATTGTGAATATTGTGAATTGGTTTGAAAAATAAAATTCAAATATTTTTGTACGTTGTTCGATCGTGTAATGATTCATAATTAATTCTCCAAGTCTCCTTCACAAAATGCTGAAAAAAAAAAAACAAAGAAAGAATAATAATTAAAAAAGTTATAAAGAATTCAAACCATATAGCTCGTTCTGCGCCACCCTGTCTGTGTCGTGGTAAAATTCTAAGGCGATCTAGCCATGTCTGTCTATTGAAAGCTAGCTTCCGAACGAAGGAAGCTAGGAGGTTCAAAATTTCCCTAAATGTGTTTTATGATTGCAGATCGGTTTGGACTAATAAGAACTGAAAATACCCCCTAATATTTAGACTATTTAAGCACTTTTTTAAATTTCAGCTTTTTTCTTGTAGTGTAAAAACACTAAAAAGTAAATACCCGTTTTAGCGGGTGAATTGGGACAAAAGGGATAAAAATGGTACCAATAATACGACAATAGTTACAAATATGAAATTTGGAATGTACATCCCTCTAATTGCGTAGATACGTACAAAGGAAGGATTTTTCAAAATTCGTAGTTTTAAGGGATACAATTGGAAAATTTTTACTTTTAGGCGGATAATGTGGCAAATGGAGATAAAAATAGTACCAACCTTTAATAATGAAATTCGGTGTGTACATTTCTCTGACTGTGGTGTGGAGGTATGATTTTTCCTAAATTCATACTTTTAAGGTCAAAATGGAAAAAGGTGTCAAACTGGTACCAATCAATCTGCCGGTAATACTGTGGAATGCACTCCGTGGTGGAGGTAATATAAGATGTAGCACAGTGTTGTATGTATGTATATAAATTGTGAATGCATTCTTTTGTAACAAATTACTTCTGTAGCAGTGTTATCAAATAACCAACAAAAACAAACTAAAACAAAATATTTGTGCTAAATTAATTAGAATAATTATTTAAAAGTTATTAACACAACTTACATAAGTACGAACACATAAAAAATGACCAAATTAAATTTAAGTCTATGAAGTTATATCGAATTTAAAAGCATGTGTATGTATGTGTACATACAATTACAGATTGGTTTAAAATAAATTTATTAAATTTTAGTTATTTAATTAGGCGACCACACTAACAGAGACAAATAAATAATTACGGCGACCATTTAAATTGAGTATCCGATTCGGACATTTCCGTTCTGGTTGTGTGAACATCCGGCACTTTACTAACAATCTTAAATCGTTAAATTGATTCGCCTGATGTTTCAAAACCGGGTATATCTAAACATTTTTTTTTTTGAAAAATTGTATCCTTTGCAATTTTGCAATGCTTTTAAGGGGCAACGCGATGGGTAACTGAAAACGCCAATTAACTCAATTTTTCCTATAGTTTCAGAAGTATAGCGACTGGTTCAAGCTGATAAGCTGCCAAATATTAATTTAAGCGAAATTGAATTGAATTGAGTGTTCCTTCGTAAATCTATATATATAAAAGAGTTGCGTTACTGACTGACTGACTGACTTATCATTGACCAGCCCCCAGACCAAACGGCTGAAATTTTCAGGGTAGTCATGAAATTTCAGGGTAGTTCCCAAATATGACGTAGACGTCGACTAAGAAAGGGTTTTACGAAATTCGTACCTTTAGGGGGTTAAATGGCCCAAAAAGGGATAAACATCGAACCTTCGTCTTGACTAAACGGCAATAGCTATAAACATGAAATTCGGTGAGTTCCTTGCAATGACCATGCAGACGAGCTACAAATAGGGATTTTTCGAAATTTGTACTTTAAGGGATAAAAATGGTACCAACTAAAGAATTACAGCTAGAATCGTGAAATTTGGTATGTAAATTCCTCTGATCATATAGAAGCGAAGTAAAATTGGATTTTTTCGAAATTTGTACTTTTAAGGGACGAGCGGGAGAAAAAGGGATAAAAATGGTACCTACTAAAGTATTACAGCTAGAATCGTGAAATTTGGTATGTAAATTCCTCTGACCATATAGAAACGAAGTAAAATTGGATTTTTTCGAAATTTGTACTTTTAAGGGACGAGCGGGAGAAAAAGGGATAAAAATGGTACCAACTAAAGTATTACAGCCAGAATCGTGAAATTTGGTATGTAAATTCCTCTGACCATATAGAAACGAAGTAAAACTGGATTTTTCGAAATTTGTACTTTTAAGGGGCGAGCGAGACAAAAAGGGATACAAATGGTACCAACTAAAGTATTACAGCTAGAATCGTGATATTTGGTATGTAAATTCCTCTGACCATATAGAAAGGAAGTAAAATTGGATTTTTCAAAATTTGTATTTTTAGGGGGCGAGCGGGACAAAAAGGGATAAAAATGGTACTAACTAATGTATTACAGCTAGAATCGTGAAATTTAGTGTGTAAATTTCTCTGACCATATAGAAGCGCAGTAGCTTGATTTTTCGAAATTTGTACTTTTAAGGGACGAGCGGGAGAAAAAGGGATAAAAATGCTGTACAAACATTTAATTACGTAAGCGCGGAACATAAATGGGTATTTCAAAATTTGTACTTAAAAAGGGGATACGGGACAACAAGGAATAAATGTGTTACCAAATAAAGTACATATTTTTAGGGGAAGCAAAAACACATTATACCTACAGTGATTTTTCAAAATGTTTACTTTTTGGGAAAGAAGTGCAAAAAGTTATAAACTGGCTGGCTGAATCTAGAAACATGAGATCGAGGATATAAATGGTTGTAATATTTTGTTCAAAACATGGTAGAAAATTATAAAAATTATACATACGAAGTAGTTCAGCTAAAATAGTGTATATCGACAAGCACATTTCTTCGACTGTGTGTGAGTGCTTTCCAAATTTCTATTTTAGATTTACCTATATCCACCAAAAGAAAATTAAATAAATACTATCCAAAAACAAAGACGGATAAAATTAACAAATAACTGGCTTTTTCGCTACTGCTAGCCCTCTATAAAAGCTATTATTTCCTTCCTTAAAATGATGTTCTTTATTTATATGGGAAAAGATGGAAGATGAACATTTTGTCATATTTGGGTGTTGAATATTTTTTTTTAGATTTTACCTACATACTTATTTTTGGAATTCCTCACGGACCCCCTTTGGATGCTGATACAGAACCGCACATAAAAACTATGACAATTGTAATCTCATAGAAAATAAAGTCTCAGAATTATTTGAAGTTTTACATAAGGGCACTTTTGTCTGAAAATATGTGTACATATTTTAAAATATGTATGTATGTGTGTATGTCATATTTTCGTATCAGATCAACAGAAATAAATGGTTATGATAAATGCGTCACGATATGTTTTTAGAATATAAATATTTAAAAATAGCCAACCTTCCGTAGTTTAAATACTGATACTGCAGAAAATGGAATTTATCCGAGGATATGGAATGAACAGAAAATTAACTAAAAGAATGGGACCGGGATATACATAGATCATGGTCAGCTAGGGGAGTGAAATCGCTTTTGGGTGACTTCACAGGTTTTTATCAGTACCCAGAAGTTATTCTATATGCAGAGGAATTTCTTTCTGACTTCTCTAATTCATGTAGAGGTGCTTGTTGGAGTGTACATAAGAGTGGTACGAAAATGTGTGTTTCGTTCCAATAAATAGAAATAGTGTCAAAAATCGTTCATAAGAATAGTCGGTATTCACAGAAGAAAGTGAACCTTACAATGAGTTAAAATGAGCTAAAATTATGGAAAAATCGTTATATCAAGTTCAATTTTTTCTGCGAAAGACCAAGTAAATATTTAATCAAGCTGAGGAATTTTTTTTGTAAATATTTCCTCAATCCAAGTAAATTTGCACTTAATCTGTGGAAAATTTTACTGCATAATGGAAAAAGTGTTCTTTAAATAAGTTCAATTGAAGAAAAACTGAGGAAAACGATTCTCAATAATTCAAATAAATGTTTTTTCTTCAGAGTAAAACAAGTAAGGAAAGGCTAAAGTCGGGCGGGCCGACTATATGATACTCTACACCACTCCCTATGCTTACTTTGATTGCTAATGACGGCGATAAGTTATACGAATACGGCAAAACTGATGAACATTTTTTGCATTATGTTATATACAAAACAAGTAAGGAAAGGCTAAAGTCGGGCAGGGCCGACTATGTATATGATACACTCCACTTTCTATCCGAATACAATTCAATTCGGTAAAAATGTGAAAACGGGAAGGATTTTTGTATGTTTCCTAATCATAATTTGTCAAGTCAAGAAGAATATTTGTATCGGAGCTATATCCAAACATGGAATGAAGTAACCCACTTTCACAATAGGTTCTTCCAGTTCAAGTAAAGGGCGATTTTTTAGCTATTATCTTTTTGACAACACTGGTTTAGACAGCTGACGCACGTTTCGTGTTTTGTTTCACTGTCAAACATCTTTAGTTTGGTCTATAATTTAACCATGAATCGTCTTACAAACGAACAACGCTTGCAAATTATTGAATTTTATTATCAAAATGCGTGCTCTGTTAAGAAAGTTCAAGAAAGCCGAAGATCCACTTTTTTACCGAAAAATTGTGTTCAGCGACGAAGCTCATTTTTGGCACAATGGGTACGTAAATAGGCAGAATTGTCGATTTTGGAGTGAATATCAGCCAGAAGCATTCCAAGAGCTACCAATGCATTCAGAAAAAGTCACAGTTTGGTACGGTTTATGGGCTGGTGGCATCATTGGACCGTACTTCTTCAAAGATGGTGTGAATCGTAACGTAACTATGAATGGTGAGCGCTACCGTGAGATGATATCCAACTTTTTTTGTCCAAAATTAGGTCGGTCAGGTAGTTACTGTGAATGGTCTTCGCTATCGTGAGATGATAACGAACTTTTTATGGCCCGAATTGGTAGATATGGATGTGGACGATGCACACTGTGGTAAATCACAAATCTAGCTGGACAAAATAAAAAAAAAAAGTCTGGCAACATTCCTTCTGATCGTTTAATGAGCTTGTCAATACAATAGATAACTATAATTCATGTTTTGTTTGGTTTGTTTTTAGCTCTGATTAGAAAAACTAAACTTTAAAGTCACTTGTTGTCAACACGTGCATTCAGATTTCAAAGAGAAGCGTATTTGTTGTGTGAATTTGTTTTGTGATTGAAAAGGCTACGGTGATTTTATTGTCATAATTTTTTTTTATTATTATTAAGCGATATTTCAAGGAAATATATTATAAATTGCATTTAATTATTTCCATTGTAAGTATTAAAACAATTTTATTTTTGTGAGAAGTTCAGAAAGTGAAAAAAATAAAACATTTTCTTTTTTCAAGTAGAGTTAAAGCTGTTTATTACGCATAGTTCCGGTGTAAAACTATATTTGGGTGAATCTTTCAAGTGTTCACTTTAAGGTAAATCAAAAACACATTGCGATTTTTTGCGACCGCCATACATTTTTTTCACTTTTCCAGTATGACCTCCACTCTTTCGCGAAAGGAAATTTTTGAAGAATGGTTAAAAACTCCCAAAATACAGCACAAAGATGCCTTATTTACATTAATAATGGATAGATATGGTCTTCAAGATATACCAGAAGAAGTGAAAACAAATCTTAAGGCAAATATAAATATTATTTGTTTTAAGCTAGGCGAAAAATGGATAAAAAGTGGAAGACATCATGGCCGTTTTTTAAAATCAAATTCAGTTTGGCTTGATGAACCGTATGTATTTTGCCTGAAAGTGTACAACCGAAAAGATGTGAAAAAGCTGGAAGAAAACCGAAAAACTTTGATGACTGCAGTGAAAAATCGAAAAAAAGAAAGATACAAAGTCTTTTAGATTCAACTGACCATCGAGAAATTATTAAAGCTAGCGAGATAGTGTTTCGCAAAATGGGAAAGCGAGATTCAGCCACACTTGTGAAAGATCTGTCGGAAGCTTCATCCAGTAAAGGTACGGAAGTGAAAAAAAATTTGTAAGAGATTTAGCTCTGAGCCTGTGCCTTTAGTGAGCCTTTCTCCCGATGAAGCCTTATCTTTAATGGTTGATGCTAATTTGTCGAAACATCAATACGACGTTATTCGGCAAAAAGTCAACGCAAAATGCAAAAATCTTTTTCCCTCCTACACTAATGTTCAAAAAGCTAAGAAAAATTGTTATCCAGCTGAAACAGTAATCACTGAGATGTATGCAAAAAGTTCACTCCAGTCATTAGTGAATCATACTGTTGAAAGGCTTTGTTTGGCTCAAAAAGAGGTTTTACTCGGTATTGATGAACTGAAAACTGATGAAAATCGTCTTAATATTTTTATAAAATGGGGATGCGATGGGGCTCAGCAAAAGCAGTATAAACAGAAGTTTTCTTCGGAGGAGGGCTATACAGATGAAAGTTTATTTAGTATTTCAATGGTTCCTATTCAAATGAATTTAAGTTCTACACAAAGAAAAATTATTGTATGGCAAAATCCTGCTCCTTCATCTACAAGATACTGCCGTCCTATCAAGTTTGTTTTTGCCAAAGAGTCCACTGAGTTAATTACTCAAGAAGTTAATTTAGTACAGCAAGAAATTAGAGATTTGTCTCCAACTCTTATCAGAAATTGCGAATAAAGTTTTCTTGTTGAGTCTACATTTATGCTTACTATGATAGACGGTAAAATTTGTACTGCACTATCATCTTTAACTTCTTCTTCTCAAACGTGTTTCATATGTGGAGCGAAACCGAGTGAACTAAATAAACCTTCTGTGATTTTAAACAAAATTGTCGATGAACGATCTTTAACCTTTGGAATGTCTCCGCTACATTCATGGATCCGTTTTATGGAGTGTGTATTACACATAGCATATAAGCTTCCTATAATGACCTGGCAAGCTCGAGGACCGGAAAATAAAGCAAAAGTGGCTGAAGTAAAAAAAATATTCAACAGAGATTTCGAAATGAGATGGGGTTGCTTGTAGACATGCCAACACAACACGGAGGTAATACGAATGACGGTAATACTGCTAGACGATTCTTTAGAGCAGCAGAAAAGAGTGCAGAAATCACTGGTGTCAATAAAGAATTAATTGAACGGTTTCATATTATTTTGGAAACTTTAGGTAGTGAAGATGCTTTCGAAAGTTTTATTGTTGTCACACGAAATTTATACTTAAAGGAATACCCATGGTACATTATGCCAGTTAGCGTCCAAAAAATCCTTTTTCATGGAAAAGACATAATAAAGTCTTGCATTCTTCCTATAGGACAGCTGTCAGAAGAAGCTCAAGAAGCAAGAAATAAGGACACGAGGAAATTTAGAGAGTTGTTTACGAGAAAAACATCGAGAATAGACACAAATACAGATCTTTTCAATCGTCTCTTAATTTCTTCAGATCCCTTTATCGCAAGTTTGCGTCACACTCCCTTTCGAGTTCAAGGTTTGATAACAAAAGAAGTTCTTTCATTATTATCTGTTGATGCTTTTGAGGAGGAAGAATCTTAACGATAAATATGAAAGTGAATAAATTAAAATCTCTATGTGTATTTATGTGTTATTATCTGTATTATTAATGTAATAAAGGAAAAATAAGTAACGAAAACAATTATTATCAAATATTTATTAAAAATATTAAAATTATTTTAATACTAAAAATTAATTTTTGACCTCAATTTTATTTAAAAAAATCTTCTTTTTAAAAAAAATTGATTTTTGATAATAATTTATATATTTGAACTCATTATACCCTACACCACTTCGTATTATAAGTTAGTTTCGCGCCAAATGTTTGTAACACCAAGAAATAATCGAGCTAGACCCACCTTTAAGTATACCGATCGGCTTATAATCACCAGCTGAGTCGATTTAACGATGTCTGTCTGTCCGTCTGTCCGTCCGTCCGTCTGCTGTCCATCTAAGCTTGTTCGCACTCTACAGGTCGCAATTGTTGTCCGATTGTCATGAAACTTGGCAGAAGTTATTTTTTCTGACCACGAACCATCGGTATTGAATTTGGAGGAAATCGGTTCAGATTTAGATATAGCCCTCATACAAATGTGGCTCCCGATTTGACTTTTTCCGCCCTATAAAGCATATATAGTACCCGATTTTCTTCAAATTTGGCTCAACACCTTACCATCAAACTAGAAATACCTGTGGCGAAAACGGGTTAGATCGGTTCAGATTTAGATATAGCCCCCATACAAATGTCGCTCCCGATTTGACTTTTTCCGCTCTTAAATCCACATATTGTACCCGTTTTTCTTTAAAATTGGCACAACATCTTATAATCCAACTTAAAACACCTATTGTGAAAGTGGGTAAGATCGGTTCAGATTTAGATATAGCCCCCATACAAATGTCGTTCCCGATTTGACATTTTCCGTTCTAGAAACCACATCTTGCAAACTACATTAAAAAGTGGATCCATATAGATCCCTTTCAAAGTAGGCATTCTTAGTATAAATGTATCATAATCTGCAAAATGTTATACAGATGCAATGTAAGATGTGGGTTCTAGAACGATAATAGTGTAAACTGGAGGCCCATTTGTATGGGAGCTATATCAAAACATGATATATAGCTGGCTTTCAAAGTAGGTGTTTCTAGTATAAATGTAACATGGTGTGGGAAATTTGATTAAGATCTGATGAAAAATGTGCATTTTAGAGCATTTGTATGGGGGCTATATCAAAACATGCACCCATGTTGCCACTTTTACGTTAGTTGTTTCTACACCATTTTCAAGTGTAATTCCAAAGACACCATTTGAAATTCAAAAATTCCATTTGAAATTCAAAAAATATCAATTGAAATTAAAAAAATATCATTTGAAATTCAAAACTTTGTATTTTTTGTAATTAAAAATACACCATTTGAAATTCAAAAGATTCCATTTAAAATTCAAAAATGTAAACAAAATTATTTAAGAACAATATACATTAGGTGGGGTTGCATTTTTTTCTACAAATTTGAATATTCTGCAGTTTTGAAAACAGATTTAATAAAATGATAAGCAACTAATAATTATAATTATGTAAAATGTCGGTAATTTCATATATAGTTTATAACCTTCACCAGCTCAGATCTGCATATAATTTATAATTACTTGCATTTTATCGGTCGGATTATTTGTGTGGGAGGTACAAAAAATCATAACTATTTTGCAGGTATAAAGTGATTGTAAAACCATTTCCAATATTAAATTGTTACTGATCAGTTTTATTTTAACCAAAGCTTATGCCAACTTGTGTGAGAGGTCTTGCAATATCGATCATATTGCTGGTGTATATAACATCTATGAAACAAATTTCTCAATAGGTAATGTTCTTTTTTATATCCTCACTCCACTGACTTTCTATCTATCAATCTAAATGGGGGTAAACAGCAGAATATTAAAATTTACAGAAATAAATAAATGATACCCAACCTAATGTATATTTTGCTTAAATATTTTTGTTTACCCTTTTTGAATTGCAAATGGAATAATTTTTGAATTTCAAATGAAAACTTTTGAATTTCAAATGGTGTCTTTTGAATTACAAATGACGAGTTTTGAATTACAAATGAAGAGTTTTGAATTTCAAATAATGTCTTTTGAATTTCAAATGATGTCTTTTGAATTACAAATGACGACTTTTGAATTTCAAATGTTGTCTTTTGAATTACAAATGACGAGTTTTGAATTTCAATTGACATTTTTTGAATTTCAAATGGAATTTTTGAATTTCAAGTGATATTTTTTTAATTGCAAATGGAATTTTTGAATATCAACTGGCGTCTTTTGAATTTCAAGTGATGTCTTTTGAATTACAATTGAAAAGGGTGTAGTTCAAATACAACATGATGTGTAAAATGTTTTTCTAGAGCGTAATAGAGTAACTCGGAGGGATATTCATATGGAGAATATATCTAAATCTGAACCGATTTCCTTCAAATTCAATTCCTTGGACTAAAAAGTGATTTCTGCAAAATATCATGACAATCGGTCTACAATTGCGACCTGTAGAGTGCGAACAAGCTTAGATGGATTCGGTTCAGATTCGGTTCGATTCAGCTGGTGATTCTAAGCCGATCCGTATACTTCTTGGAGTTACAAACATTTGGCTAAAAACTAACTTATAATACCTACATATTTTATATGTTTAATGTGATTTTCAAATATATAAAAAAATTGCTAATGATTTTGAATATACGTATGGAAGAGATGCCAGTTTTATTATACCCTCACTCTACAGAGTAGGAGGGTATATATCATTTGGGACAGAAAATAAGTGTAACGCATTGAAGGAGTGACTTAAGACTCTAAGTATGTTTGGAACAAATCCGTTTCACAACATTTTAAGATGTTTGAGCTATGTCCGTCCATCCGTCTGTCTGGCTGGCTTGTATACACGATAACTCTCGAAAGGAGTTAATGAATCAATTCAAAATTTGTTCATATTTTGACACATATTTAGTTGACACGCCCCTTCTGGTACATCCCACACAAAAGGTCCATATTCCTATGTTAAATAAAAACCAATGAAACTTCCACACGGATAATCGGAATTAGCTATACTTTGGTATATGATAAAATTTTTATAAGCACTTTAAGCGTGCAAGATATGTCGGGTTTTGCCCCTTCTGCACCTCCCGCACAAATCACCCAACCCACGTAAAATTAAAGCTGTTATCCCTAAAATAATATAAAACTTAGTGTAAGTCTGTCAGACAGTCTGTTTGTTTGTTTTGATGCAGGTCTGGAAGGAACTATAGGCTATAGAATTTTTAAAAATTTGCTCTGTAGGCGGAGGGGGCGTGGTAAAAGTGTTTTTGAGAACCCCTCTCACACCCCTTCTAGTACCGTCCACACAAAGTAGCATAAGCTTTTATAACTTTCATACGCCCCTCCTAGTACCTCCCACACAATTATCCCTACCCTAGGTACAATTAAATCCTTTATAACTCCTATACCAGTGCCTGAAATCCATTATGTCTACATATTTGATCATGTTTTTATAATTATTTACGTATGAGGAATCTAGGTCCAATTGCCACAAACTTCCAGTGCCTCCCACACACATAATCCGGCACTAAGTAAAATTTAAGTCCTTCCATACACATGTTCTCTCAGAGAGTGAGGGTATATAAATATAAGTAATAAGTCGGTTAAACAGACTGAAACTTACTTATTTGTTTTATCAATAAAGTGTTCATTGTTTTTTTTATATATGTTTGTTAATTAGAGCCATTTTGTATATAATTTATATACATCAATTGTTTATATCTGTTTATTTTAATTGTATCATTTCAATAATATTATATAGTATGAATTAATTTAATTTAATATTAATTACTATTATATATTAAGGTGCATGCAGACTATCCTATCAGTGTTGGCGATATGTCGATCGAGTGAGTGAAGTAAAAATCGTACAGTCTGGTCACATTTCCCTCCCACTCTGCACGAGACAGATGTACATTTTAACAGTCGATCAGATTTTTGTATATCCTCCACCTCCAGGATGGGGGTATACTAACTTTGTCATTCCGTTTGTAACACCTTGACATATCGACCTGAGACCTATAAAGTATATATTCATGATCGTCATAAAATTCTAAGACGATCTAGCCATGTCCGTCCGTCTGTTGAAAGCACGCTAGCATCTAAACGAAAGGAGCTAGGACGTCCAAATTTTCCATAAATACGTCTTATAGTCGTAGATCGGTTGGGATTGACAGTGGACGAAATCGGCCCAAAGGGAAATTTTTTCCCTCACAAGGACTAACAATACCCATAATATTCCGTAATATTTTAGAGTATTTAAGCACATTTCTTCAATATGTCTGCTTGTACTTACTTGATATTGGGTGTGTGCATTCCCTCTATAACAAAAACGTGCTCCACAAAGAGATTTTTATTCGTGGGGGATGAAATGGGACAAAAAGGGATAAAAATGGCACCTTTTCAACGGCAACAGCTAGAAACACGAAATTTGATGTGTACATTCCTCTAATTGAGTAGATACATAATATACATACGGTGTATACTAGAGCGTACCAGGTTACAAGTAAAAAAAAAAAAGTTCGCCGTACACCTTCGAATATGAAGTATTATTGAAAGGTAGTTTCAAAAAAATTTTTTTTATTTTTTTATGCCGAACGTAGGGGTCGCGCTTTTACATTTTTCTATATAACTTCTGCATTTATAAACGGATTTTAAAGTGTGATACATCGATGTTTTTGTCCGATTTTTTTGTCTTTGAAGTCATTGAGCTCAAACATGATTCATGATTTTATGCGAGCTTTAATTTTCGATTATTAGAGTGGTACATTAGGGTAGTAGCAACTGAGAAATGATGGGTAAGTACCAGAAGGGGGTGCTTGAGCTCAATGACTTCAAAGACAA
Source organism: Polietes domitor (assembly GCA_947397865.1). Classification (NCBI taxonomy): domain Eukaryota; kingdom Metazoa; phylum Arthropoda; class Insecta; order Diptera; family Muscidae; genus Polietes; species Polietes domitor. The sequence goes on from OX377622.1 coordinate 70,466,108, forward strand.
AAAAATCGGCCTCGTCGAGACAAAAACATCGATGTATCACACTTTAAAATCCGTTTATAAATACAAGTTATATAGAAAAATGTAAAAGCGCGACCCCTACGTTCGGCATAAAAAAATAAAAATTTTTTTTTTGAAACTACCTTTCAATAATACTTCATATTCGAAGGTGTACGGCGAACTTTTTTTTTGAGGTACGCCCTAGTGTATACATTCCTCTGATTGCGTAGACACATAAAATGGAAAGAAGGGATAAAAATAGTACCAACCAAATGACCGCAGCTAGAGTCATGAAATTCGGAATATACATTCCTATGACTGGGTAGACACGAAAAATTAGAGGTTTCTTCCAAATTCGTACTTTAAAGGGATACAATGGGTACAGAGGGATAAATATACAGAGATAAAAGTAGTACCAACAAAACGACTTACTAGAAGGATGAAATACGCTGTGTACATCCCTCTTATTGCGTAGACACGTAAAATAAAGAGATTTTAGAAAGTCGTACTCTTAAGGGGGTGAACTAGGAAAAAGGGGATAGAAATGGTACCAACCAAATGGGCGCAGTTAGAATCATAGAATACGGTGTATACATTCCTGTGACTACATAGACACGCAAAATAAAAAGATTTTTCCAAATTCGTACTCTTTACATTTACGACAAAAATTGGTTGAATCATGAAGTTCGATTATTTTGCACTATGTACGTGAGATGATGGATTTTCAAAATTTGCACTTTTGGAATTAAAATAGAATGGAAATACACCCAACTGTAGCACCCACTATCTACCAATATTTATGGTATTTAAGCTTTTTTGAAAATATATATAAAGGGTGACTTTTTAAAAGCTATAGGAAAGTTTTTCAAAAAAAAAAACACATAAAATTCAGAAATATGCATGAAATCTTTATTTGAATCGACAGTACGGTTCATATAATTTAATGTTTGAAGATTATGTGATTTGAACTGGGATATTGTCCTGGCTCAAGACCATTTTGCTTCTATATTTAATAGAATGCAAATTCGCCGTTTTTACTTGTTTTATTTAAAAATTTAATGTGAGCAAAGGTGTATTTTACAGGAAAATAATTCTTAATTGCAACGAATATAACACATTAATTAATGTTTGTTTTTGTGCAATACATACAAAATTGTTTAACTATTATATTTGTTACGATTTTTATAAATTTAATTTTTTTATATTTTGCATTGTCAATAACTATTCAATTCAATGTTATATGTACTATTGTTTACGTGTTATTTATGTGCGATGGTTGCACACGATTTTACATTCGAGACAAGAGGCCATGACGATTAAAAGTAATAATGTGATGCTATTGAAACATATTATTTTTTAAACCCTGCTTGAAACAAGTGAGGAAATGCTAAAGTCTGGCGACTATATGATACCCTACACCGCTCCCTGCAACTATACCTGGTTTTCATTATAGGCCCAGATCATTTAATAACGACGGAACTATTTAATGCAGTCTAGTTCGATGATGGTAAAAGATACAGGCGACATATTTTGGGGATAAACATGAAACAAACATTTTAAGTGCGGACAGCCGCAACTTTGTTCTTCCTTACAAACCTACACGGTTTATTGTACATAATGTCGACAACCTCGGGTCAACCAAAAAACTGTGTAATAAACGCCAAGGAGGCTACGTAATAGCTTTTTCAGACTGCAAGTGAAAACAAGGGATTTCAGTGCAAGGTCGATTTTCAAATGTCAAATTTGTATGGGATCTTACATTTGTAAATCGACCTTATGCCATTTCAGCTCGATTTCGCGTGCAGTCTGAAAAGGCTATAAGATTCAGTCTGAACTTAAGACAACAGTTTTACTCCAGTTGCCTTTTGGAGCGCAAATGTCAACATTCCTGCCCTATTCGTATTTCACCCCGCCCTAGTGCACAGGGTTTGAATGTTTACAAGCCAATTACGTACTTACTTTGTATTATGTTGTTCATACTTATGTGTGTATATACGTACGGATGCATGAAGCTACGTACGTAGGTACGTAGAGTCAATTTACCAAAGTTTCCCAACAAAACCGCAAAAGCTAATTATCGCAACAACTACTTCATGCTGACGAAGTTAATGCTGAAAATCAATATGTGTGGCATGGATGAGTTGTTGTTTTTGTGTCGACGAACATCGTTCATATTTCAAATGATGCAAATTGAACATCTCAATAATTGGAGGACATATCGCTAAAGCGCCATCCATTCCATTCCTCATCCTCCTCCACAATCCTCATTCATAGGTTGCAGCATATGAGCCGTTATAAAAAGTCCTATGAATGTTGTTGTTGTGTTTTTCCGTATAAATACGTTTTTTATTCCGAATACAAAATATTTTTTGGTGTACAATTCATGCTGCAATTGAATAAATCGCCATGGAAACATTCATTATATTTTATCTGTTTTATTGTCAAGACGAAGAAGATGTTTAGGGTTCGTTAACAATCTGCTGGCACTAGGGTTTGCATTTTCCCGTACTTTTTATTTCCCGGGAAACGGGAATTATTTTTTCAATTTCCCGGGATCCCGGGACAGCACGGGAAATTGTCGACATATCGTTTCCATGAGTTAAGCTTACTTCTTCCAATGAAACATTCACATTTTATTAAGGTGACATGTGTGCTTTATTACTTGGTGCGTTTTTTTCTCATTCGTTTGTGAAAATCATTTACTTAAGGTAGCTGCGAAGCCACCTGACGAAACCTTTCACAAATCATGATAGTGCTATTTTTAAATAAATTTGCTTTCTATAAAATATGGATACAAAATGGTCTTGAGCCAAGAGAGTTTCCCAGTTCAGTAAAATAAATGTCTTTTTCACAACGAACCTGTTACAGAATTCAATTCAAACATAGTTTCAATCTTCAAAATTAATTAAATGTATGCAATCAAAATATGCAAGTGTATATTTGAATTAAGAGCAGACATTGCATTTATATTTCTTATTTTATTGGAAATGTGGATGCGGCGGAGAACGCCCATTCACATTCAACAGATGTAGGCTCAGTAGAGCTTTCAATAAAATGTTTATGTTGTCTGTTCTTTGTCCTGTCGCTTCGAAAACTATAAATTCTTTCATTTAAGAGAATTTTGAGCGAATATCCAAACGCTGCTTAAAAATATTTTTTCATCTATGTGCAATATTTGACACACCTTAATTAAAATCGATATGAGCTATATTTGCTATTATTGTACTTTTTTTAGAAATGATGGAAAAAATATGCGAAGAAATATGTAAAAGCTTCTACTGAATTCCCGCGGGATTCCCGTACGAGTTTCCCGGGATACGGGAAATGAAAAAAATAAAAATGTGAATTGCCGGGAATTTTCCCGCGGGAAATCCCGGGATGCAAACCCTAGTTGGCACACTGATGTGCGGGCAGTGAAGTGGAAAATGTTATTATTATTTTTTAAATTGTTTTTCTTGTTTTCTTCTAAAAATCATTCAATATATTAAAATTGTTCTTAATAAGGACATACAAACATTTTGATAAACGTTTTTATTCTATGAAGAAAAGCCCATCAGAAATTTAACATTTTTCATAAATTCTTCGCTAACCGTTTCCAAAGGGCCTTATGTATGTAGGTTTATTACAGCCGGGAAGTCGCATAAAAAGTGCTCGACAGTCTCTTCTTCCGCTTCTTCAGTGATCGTGGATTTTTTCTTCATTCATTGCGCATGACTTTCAATTGGCCAATTACCCGTCAGCACAGCGCTCACACTACTTGCAATTAGATCTAGTTCTAGGTACTGACCCTATTGACCTCTGTAGACAGGACACTTAAAGTAGATCCTAGCCATTCCAACTTTTCTGCTTCTTCGCTGTCATTAACATCTCTGTGTCAGGGATCCATATAAGAATGACTTCGAACAAACAACTCCCCAAGGCACTGACTTACTAAAGTAGAACAAGTAAAAACGGAGTTAAGTTCGGCCGGGCCGAACTTTACATACCCTCCACCATGGATTGCATTCCACTGGGGCTGTCGATTTTCGTAGAAGTGCAGTAATATTACACGAAAATATACATTTTTAATATATCCAAACCAAAACAAATACAAATACTGAAAAAATAATTTTATAAATAAATATAATATTTTTATTATTTCATACCACGCTTATAAGGAAAGGCAATCAATACGTTTACCAATCGAAATAATAGTCAATTCAAAAAATAAATATTCTTATATTAATATTTTCAAAAAGCTTAAATACTATACATAATGGCAGATAGTGATAGACAGTAGTGATGGATTGATAGACAGTTGGTTGTATTTCCATTCTATTTTAATTGCAAAAGTACAAATTTTAAAAATCCATTATCTCACGTGCGTAGTGCAAAATAACCTTACTTCATGATTCAACCAATGTTTACCGTAAAAGCAAAAAGTACGAATTTGGAAAGTACTTTTTATTTTGCGTGTCAGAGGAATGTATACACCGAATTCTATGATTCTAGCTGCGATCATTTGGTTGCTACCATTTGTATCCCCTTTTTCCTATTTTACACCTTAATAGTACAAATTTCTAAAATCTCTTTATTTTACATGCCTACGCAATAAGAGTGATGCACACACCGAATTTCATCATTCTAGCTGTAGTCGATTAGTTGGTACTATTTTTATCCCTCTGTACCGATTGTATCACTTTAAAGTACAAATTTGGAAAAAAATCTTTTTTTTCGTGTCTACGCAGTCAGAGGAATGTATGCTCCGAATTTCATGACTATAGCTGCGGTCATTTGGTTGGTACTATTTTTATCCCCTTTTTCCATTTTAACCCCAAAAAGTACGAATTCCGAAAAATCCATTTATTTTACGTGTCTACACAATCAGAAGACGTTATACACCGAATTTCATTATTCTAGGTGCAGCCGTTTGGTTGGTACCATTTCTATCCCTCTATTCCCATTTTATCCCTTAAAAGTAGGAATTTGGAAAAACTAATTTCAATTAGAGAAATGTACACAGCGAATTTCGAGTTTATAGATATTGTCGTTTGATATGTAACATTTTTATCCCTTTTTGCCCCATTTCACCCCCTACGAATAAAAATCGTTTTATGGTGCACGTTTTTGTTATCGGGCGAATGCGCATACCCAATATCAAGTAAGTACAAATAGACATATTGGAAAAATATGCTTAAATATTCTAAAATCCATGTTCTATCCATGTGAGGGAAAATTTTTTCCCTTTGGGCCGATTTCGCCCAGTTTCAATCCCAACCGATCTACGACTATAAGACGTATTTATGCATAATTTGGACCTCCAAGCTCCTTTCGTTTAGATGCTAGCGTGCTTTCAACAGACGAATAGACGGACGGACGGACATGGCTAGATCGCCATAGAATTTTATGACGATTAAGAATATATATACTTCATAGGGTCTCAGGTCGATATTTCAAGGTGTTAGAAACGGAATGACAAAATTAGTATACCCCCATCCTGGAGGTGGAGGGTATAAAAACCAGTTAGTTCTTAGAGATAGATACGACCCGTTGTACCTGAAAACGAAAGTTTATTGCATGCTTCCCACATTGCAAAGACTTCCGCCTGAAAGATGGTGCAGCTGTCAGGAAGTTTTTCTGAGAAAAGTAACCGCCCTGGACGGCTCCGGTATATACCTCAGTCTTATATTCGATAAATGGTTATCCCCTGGCCCACTCCTTTTTTGTGAGGAAATTGATTTGGAATGATTTTACGAACATCATCTTAGTAGTGCTGTAGCTGGAAAGTGTAGGTAGTGGGGGTGGAAAATTTTCGAAAAACCGAGCTTGGCCATATTATTATCAATCCATTTACAAATGCCAATATTAGGGGTTTTCACACAATGATTTATTGTGCAACTTGGAATCTAATTCTACAATTACATGTATTCTTATTTTAACAAGGTAAGGATTGAAGGGCAAAATAGAGCCTTTTCAGAAAAATATTATGATGTATATGAATGATCAGAATACAGTGATGTTTCGTATGTCGCAATTAAGGTTCCAGAGAGAATCGGGAAGAAAATAAAATGTTTGTGGCGCAGGATTTGATTAATGGAAAGGGCAAATTTCGTATGGATTTTTCTTATTGGTGGAGGGCGACGCACAGTGTCACGCTTTCATGCAACGAGTGGTCAAAACTAGAAGGAATTATCGAAGAAATCTGAAATTTGGTACATGCTTATATATCAACTAAATATGATTACGGGAAAAATTTCGAAAAAAATTGGAGATGGTTAACACACAATATAAGAGTCATTACATGTCAAAACGGCAAAAAAATCCATATCGCTCCGATTTTCCCGAAAATTTCAGAAAATATTCTTCTTAAAAAGATTTTACACGTGTTTTAGGCAAAACAAGCAAGGAAAGGCTAAAGTCGGGCAAGGCCTACTATATAATACCCTACACCACTCCCTGCGTATATACCTCGCTTTGATTACTAAATACAGACATTCCATGGGAGCAATTTTATGTAGTTCATGTAAATTATACAGTTACTATAAATTCATCTTTAGTCAAAGTTAATGAGTATGGAAAATAATAAAGTAATTGATCCAATTTTCTAGCAGATATTCCGAGTAAAGTAAATATAACATGATATGGAAAAATTGATCAAGATTCAATGATAAATACAGATTATACAGCGGTAATAGGATGAATCCGACGGACATTTGAAGGGGGCATATAACAACACTTGAGCCCTGTGAAACATATAATGATCTGCAAAATTTGAAGAAGATCCGATGTAAGATGTAGTTTCTAGAGCTGTAATAGAGCAGAATGGGGCCCATTTTGGTTATACCAAAGTATGGACATATAGGCATCTCCCAAACAAGTATGGAAAGGATAAAAACGGACGGTGCCACTGATACACCTCACTTTCTATCTCATTACAATTCAATTCGGTAAAAAAGTGAAATCGGGGAGGATTTTTGAATCATGTAAATGTATGTGTTTGACAAACAATGTTAAATCGGAAAGGACATTTGTATGGGGGTATATTGAAACCTGGAACGATGTGACCCGCTTTCAACATGTATGTTTATTGGTGAAGTATAATATGTAAAGTTTGTCCAAAATCGGTTAAAGATTAGGGGGCGACATTTGTATGGGGCTATATCTAAATCTGAACCGATCTTACCCACTCTCACCACAGGTGTTTTTAGTTGGATTATAAGATGTTGTGCTAATTTTAAAGAAAATCGGGAATAATATGCGGTTTCTAGAGCGGAAAAGATTAAATCGGGAGCGATATTTGTATGGGGGCTATATCTAAATCTGAACCGATTTCCAAATTCAATACCGATCGTCCTTGTCCAAAAATAATAACTTCTGCCAAATTTCATGATATTTGGAACACAATTGCGACCTGTAGAGTACGAACAAGCTTAGATGGACAGACATCGTTAAATCGATTCAGCTGTTGATTCTAAGCCGATCCGTATACTTAAAGGAGGTCTAGCTCGATTATTTTTTGGTGTTACAAACATTTGGCGCGAAATTAACTTATAATACCCTAGTCCACGAAGTGATGTAGTGTATAACAATCATAAAATTTTGTTTGCAGAGTTATTGTATTTCGCAATCCGTTTAACCGATTTTAAAGTTTTATACCTTGTTTGAAAGGTCCTCAGGAGTGCTTTAACTCTATTTGTAATTTATGTCAATTCCGTTTTACAAACAGTTAATTATTTTCAATTTTGGTCTTGATGTTTTAAAATGATTACATCAGTACATTACATCATCCCAAAACACTCTAAGATCATTCTAAATGTGTTTACCATGTGCTCTGAACATTTTAAGCAGCAGATTTAATGGATTATATTTAAAAATATCCAACATAACTTTATGAACCAAATAAATATAACAGAAAAAATACAAACAAAAGAAAAATACAGATAGCTTCTCATCTTCTTAATTTTTAGTAAAATTTATTTTGAGAAATTTATAAAAAATGGAATTTATAGAAAAAATGTCAAAAAAGTAATTTTTTTACTTCATTTAAATATACCGTGGTTTTTATACACATTTTTGTCATGGGCTTGTGCACTAAAAAATGTTTGCACACTTCGTTAGCAGGTATTAGCAGCAGAAGTTGGCATTTTTTATTCGAAATACGTGCAACCTTATTCAAAATAAAATCTTTATTTAAATCGATAGTACGGTCCACATAATTTAATGTTTGAAGATTATTTCATGCAAATGTTGACCTTGACTGCGCCTTAAATGGTCCATCCGCTTAGTCCAATTTTGGCATTTCCACGTTTTTTAGTAACAGAGGCCCAATTGCTGCGAACGACGACGAATCGATAATTGATGGTCATCATTAACACTGGCCGATACAGCTGCCATATTTTCTTCAGTTCGCACTCTACGTAAGCGTGTTGGTGGTTTAATGTCCAACAATGTAAATTTGGTGCGAAATTTAGTCACAATAGCCCGAATAGCCGCTTCAGTGGGTCGATTAAACTGACCATAAAATGGAAGCGCGCGATGAACTTTCTTAACAGAGCACGCATTTTGATAATAAAATTCAATAATTTGCAAGCGTTGTTCGATTCATGGTTAAATTACACTACTCAACAAAATGAAAAAAAATTTCATGTACTCCGGATGCGATAATTTTTTCTGTGTAGATAACCTTGACATGAGCTCGAAAAACGCAATAAAAAATTTTTTTCGTTTGGTTTTTGTTTTATTTTTTTTTTTAAATTTTAAATTTTTTTTTTAGTTAATTTGTTTCGTCCGGCATAACTCGGGAACCACTAGCCCGATTTAATTGAATTAAATTTTAAAAAAATTAAAATTACAATTCCCTTAATCTGTTCATATATTGTTTTCCTATACAAGCAACAGTTTCCAAGTTAAAAATGAATATATAAAGGAAAAAACTTATTTTTTGCCTAAAGATTTAAATTTTTTTTTTTTAAATCCATAAAAAATCCAAAATGAAAAAAAATGTCAAATCTTATTACTTTTACGTAAAGTCACATAACCTATGAGCAAAATGAGACAAAGATCATGAAAATCGATGCACGCGTTTCGCTTTTATTCGCAATTGAGTAAAGGTATGAATTTAAAAATTTGAACGACATATGCACAACTTTGTCTATGGTAAGGTTTTTTCTTTTTTATTACAAAAAAAAATTAAAATTTGTTGGGTGACAAAAATATATGACTTTAAATTAAAAAACAATTCGATATATGTACAAGAAATTATCCTAAGGATATCAACATTAATTAATTATAAAAATGTTTTAAAAAAAAATATCTAAACACAAAAATAAAAACCTTCAAATTAAAAATAATTATGTGCTTTTGTCTTTCTTTTATATTGTTGTGGGTCTGTTTCTCTTATCAGGAACCAGATATAGTCCCCCATCATAGCTTCGTTCCAAAATCCTTGGTATCGGTGCTCAATTTCTTTCATTTGCTGATGAAAACGCTCACCATGCTCGTCACTCACATCGCCCAGGTTGTCCGGAAAGAAGTCCAAGTGCGAGTGTAGAAAATGTATCTCAAGCGACATATTTGCTCTAATTTTTTTTATAATTTTGGAGTAGTTGTTCGACGATCTCTCTGTAATTTGATCTTTTGTTGTTTCCAAGAAATCCGGAAACAATTTGCCGAAATGAGTTCCAAGCTGCAGCTTCATTTGGTGATAAAATGTGCTCAAACTGTTGGTCTTGCAACAACTTTTTAATTTGCGGACCGTCGAAAACGCCTTCCTTAATCTTTGCCGATGAAAGGTGAGGAAAAGTGGTTTTTAAATAGGCGAACACTTCGCCATCTTTGTTGATAGCTTTCACGAAGTTTTTTATGAGTCCGAGCTTTATGTGAAGAGGTGGGAGAAAAACATTTTCCTTTTTTATGAGTGGTGTATATTTCACGTTGTCGCTGCCGGGGATGAAGTTAACTCTTTCTGTCCAACTCCTCCTGGTGTAATGATGTTGACGATCGCGGCTGTCCCAAAGGCAGAGAAAACAACAGTACTTTGTGAATCCACCTTGTAATCCACAAAGGATACCGATAACCTTAAGGTCGGCACAAACTTTCCAATCGTGCCTCTCATAGTTAAGGCACTTTAGTAGATTGTCCATGACTTCGTATGTTTCCTTGGTGTCAACGGCATGAGCAATTGGAATCGAAGGTTTCTCGTTGCCGTTGTGCAGTAAAATTGCTTTAAGGCTCTGCTTGTTGCTGTCGATGAAAAGACGCCACTCTCCTGGATCGTAAGAGTACCCGAGTTCACCAGGTACTTATAAATGGGTGTATATTTTTTACGGTGGCTACATACCTGTTTCACCATGTGTGAGTCTTAAATTTTCCGAATAATGACCACCCTTAAATGTGGGTTGCATTTCTGTAAAAAAATCATACAGGTAGCCAACGGAAAACCCAAATAATTAAAAATGTCCCCTTTCCTTTTTTCCTTTTAATTGTTCACGCACATTTGTTAGCGTTTATTACTTTGCTTACGCAATCATAAAAATTAAATAACCCTTTGTTTATTCCGTTTTGTTAATTCTGAGAATAAAAAAAAGAAAAAACCTTACCATAGACAAAGTTGTGCATATGTCGAGCAAATTTTTGAAATTCATACCTTTACTCAATTGCGAATAAAAGCGAAACGCGTGCATCGATTTTCATGATCTTTGTCTCATTTTGCTCATAGGTTATGTGACTTTACGTAAAAGTAATAAGATCTGACATTTTTTTTCATTTTGGATTTTTTATGGATTTAAAAAAAAAAAATTTAAATCTTTAGGCAAAAAATAAGTTTTTTCCTTTATATATTCATTTTTAACTTGGAAACTGTTGCTTGTATAGGAAAACAATATATGAACAGATTAAGGGAATTGTAATTTTAAATTTTTTAAAATTTAATTCAATTAAATCGGGCTAGTGGTTCCCGAGTTATGCCGGACGAAACAAATTAACCAAAAAAAAATTTTTTAAATTAAAAAAAATAAATAAAACAAAAACCAAACGAAAAAAAAAATTTTATTGCGTTTTTCGAGCTCATGTCAAGGTTATCTACACAGAAAAAATTATCGCATCCCGAGTACATTTTGACTGTTGACTAGTGTTATAGACCAAACTGAAGATGTTTGACAGTGAAACAAAACACGAAACGTGCGTCAGCTGTTTAAACCAGTGTTGCCAAAAAGATAATAGCTAAATAATCACCCTTTACAATATAATATATAATTTAACAAGTATTTTTTCTTCATTAAAATGAGTCATACGAACTATGCTAAGAAGGTTTTTATTATATGTTCATACTTCATTATAACTGAGTCATTTTAATATTGACTATTTTGTTATAGAATTATTGCTTTTAAAATACGAAACTAAAACTATCAAACTTTGGGCTATCATAGCTCCCACAAAAATAACTTATTTTCGAAACTCTTTTGAAGTTTTCTTGTCCAGACTGTTTTCTACTAAATTGGACTGAATGATTTGTAAAATTCTTAAAAAAAATCTCGACTTTGGCCGCAGCCGCAGTGACAATGTGCGACGCGCCTTAAAGGCACCTTAAAGAAGATCCATTGGTAATTACTATAAGATTTGTAATCAATTTAGAAGTAGAAGAATGATTCTTAGGTTTCGTAGATTGTTGTTTATATAAAATTATTTTGATTTTTGGGAAAAAATAAGATATAAGAAAATATTCCAATAGTTGGACTTATGATGGTGCAAATGTAATGTCGGGCTACAAGAATGGACTTCAAAGAGAAATAAAAGAAAAACATGAGCCATTTTTACACACTGTCTGCCACACAAAATAAATTTGATAAATTTCAGAAACTATTCCATCAGAAAACGATCCAAAAGCCATAGATTTGGATATTCATCCTCTCCGATTTTGATGAAATCTGGTTTCGGGCAATATAGCGTTTACCATAGCTACAAGTAGTAAGTGGCTAGAGTGTTACAGTGGTCCAAAGTTGGTGTTCTTGGCGGGTTATAGCCTCCTACAGTTTTTGTATTCAATAGAACAACAAAATATTTCACTACTTCCATATATAAGATGGCAAAAATTGAAAATCGACCTTGGTTCATGGTAGATCTTAGCCAAAAATGTCACATAAAATTATTTTTATTGTAGTTGCCGAAAATTAAAAAAAAACATCTTTTGCTTTGAGTAAAAAAATACAACTCTTTATTATCGTGTTTATTATCGCAACTTGTTATCAAGGCTTGAAGACAAACATCATCAATAATTATAAACAAATTCAGAAACTTCATAATAACATAACTTAATTTGTTACTATCGATCTACAATTTTTATATCTGCAACTCCATTGCGACTCTCAAATATTTTACTGTCCAAATATTGGAATATTTTCCATTTTATTGGGGGAAAATAAAAAACAAAATAAGTTTATATACACAGAATCTCTACTTACAGACCTAACATCATTTGTTTGAATCATTTTAGTTCAATTGAACTTATTTTAAGTTCACCTTTTTCCTTGTATCAAGTAAGTAAAAATTTAATTGTTTTGACGAAAAAATCTGCAAATTAGTCCTCAATTTAAGTAGTATTTACTTGATTTGAGTAAAAATTTACTTAGTTTTAGGAAATTTTCAGCAACATATTACTTGGGTTTAGTACAATTTTTTTTGGTGACTAAAATTTTACTTCGTTTGAGAAAAATATTACTTAGATTCAGAAAAATTTGAGCTACATTTTATTTAAAATTAGTACAAATGTACTTGGTTTGTGGAAAAACTTACTGCAATTTACCTCAGTTTGAGTTAATATTTACTTGGTTTGAGGAAAATTGAACTAGAACCAAGTTCAAAGCATGTACTACTTTCAAGGAAAAGTTTGAACTTGATATGAGGAAATATTGTGTTAGCGCTATACGAAGTTCAGTTTCAGGAGGATCCGCAGGTTATCTGCAGTTACACGTGAGAGTTGGTTACAGTTGTTGGTTCATCAAGCTGACTTTTAACTAACATCTAGTTGGCATTGTAGGGGCCGATGTTGAATGTGAACCACACCTAAACGTCAAGTTTTGTTCTGCATTTCATTTGACATTTCTCAATTTCAGACTAGCTCAATTTGAACCATGGAAAGATAGACAATCGAGCAACGCGTTCAAGTTATGCAGGCTTATTATGAAAATTAGCAAGAAATGGCAATAGTGGATGATCAATTTTCGTAGAAAATCATCTTCAGTGATGAGGCACATTTTCACCTCAGTGGACTTGTCAATAAGCAGAATTGCCGCCTTTGGGCGAATGATAATCCAAGAGTGATTGTCGAAAAACCAATGCACCCACAAAGAGTGTCTGTTTGGTTGAGGCCGGTCAGGCAGTTACTGTGAATGGTCTTCGTTATCGTGAGATGTCCCGAATTGGAATATATGGGTGTGGACGATATGTGGTTTCAACAGGACGATGCCACTTGCCGCACAGCTAACGAAACAATGGATCTTTTTCTTAGACTAAAGGATGAGGTAATTCGGCACATTAACGGCATAAGCCGTATAATTGAACCATACCAATATTATCATAATAAAAAGAAATAACAATAATTTCCTAAATAATTTGCTTTTTATTGAAAATCAGCATCGGCCCTTAAAACTTAACCACCCTTTATATGGCACAACTATCGGGAGGGCGGTAGTTTCTAACATTAGCTTCCGAATCTCTTTGGCGTAGTTGAATATTCTATTGTGATGTCCTTGATTTGTCAGATTTTTGTTAATCAACTGGTTCAACTTGCCCACGTCGTCGCTACGGGGACTGGGGCAGCAAATATCTAAACTTTAGCTTTCATCATGCAATATAAGAGCTTGTGTCCAAGTCTCTCCAGTCTCTCTATTCCATTCTATTTTTGGTAATCTAAGTGCCAAGGAAGTCAATTGAGAACTAGTTCATACACTTGAATATGCTGTAGCCCCTTTGAATTTCACTAGACACGTAGCGAGGCAAGCCCTTTTGGTGGGTACATACTCCATAACGAGTTCAGTCAACTTGATTTCTATAGCACCCCAGATGTCATCGTATTAGTTTTTATTTGCGAGGGCCACAAGCAAATTATATTTGGCCACTTCGTTGAATGTTTTATTATTATTCTGCTTGCTCTTCGGTGGTTTTCTGTCACCCGCCTGGGAGCAATTGCGTTTGGAAGCGGTATTACCTATTACGTTAAGTTTGGTTTTTCTAAACTTGTGATAATCGTCTACAATTGCCGATACACGTATATTTTTGCTGAATCACTCTTACTTTTTTGTGAACAGTGATACAACATATTTTTGTATAAGTCTGAGCAACCAGCACGGTCTAGGTTGACTTTTTTTCCAATCATCTCCCCTCCTGTCTGCTCATTACGTGCAATTATCTCCGGGGGGGATACGTTGACATGACCGCTTTACCACAGTCCTGTCCTTGTCCTATCGTCAGTATTGTTCACGTGAAATGTTATATCCGCCCCGTCCACGGTTGATATGCCCCACAGTAAAGCCATACAATGCATCTTAATTATTATTAAACTTTTGACTGTGACATGCATCGAATGCAATAACAATATGAATCGAAAGGAATGTCATATGAATTCATTCTGCATACAAACATATGGGTCGTTACGCACGGTATACAACATCATCGGTTAGGTGTGGTTTCTATGGAAATTCTGTTGACTCATTTCCCTACCTTTGGCGAACATTAGGCCGATAAATCTAAAACTCAGCAGTTTACGCTGTTCGCAGTTTTCGATTTTAAAAATTGTCTACACCAAATTTTGTCGAGAACCGACTAAATATACCCACAATTCAGAAAATTCCCCAAAGAACAATTGATCGAGACCATCGATGAATCTACTCTTGTTGTTAAATATCATCCGTAATGCCCCATATGTATGTGTGCATAAGCCCAAAATTGGTACCACATCCTTACAAACCCACATTCATACAGCTTCGAGCAACAAATAGCAAATAATCCTGCACTTATCAACCTGATTTTGCGGTAGCTCTTATTTTCTTCATCTTTTCTGCTTTATGGGAGTACCTTCCCCACAAAAAGTAGAGAGGCAGATACTGAAGATTCGTATAGAGCAAGCTTTTTGCAATAAAAAAGTCGAGATATATGAGTACAAAGGCGTTTGGCCAGGTCGTATCACATATACTCTTCATCATGAAGCGTATTCCATATTATTACCCAGCAAAAAAATTGGAAGTACTTCCGTAGGAAGCACATTTTAATCGCATCTCAAAATCCCAATGTGCATTTTCCCGCTTTTGAGGAAGTTCTTTTAAATTAATATTTCACAAGTGTATGAAAACGATTTTTTGTATGTGGTCGCAGAGGTAAGGTGTCCGTTTTGCACCCAGAAGGTCTCGGGTCCAAATCGTGGCTCGGGAAAAAACTTTTTTTATTACTTTTATAAATAAACAATGTTTAATTTAGTATAATTTTAACAATTCAAACATTTCTGCTTAAAAAATAAAAAAATATTTCTTCAAATATTTCATTTTTTATTAATTATTAATACTAATGCTAATTAAGTTTTAATATTAATTTTCGTTATATATTAATTCATACTAAATAAATATTTTGTTAAGTTTCGTAATGTCGTAATGTCAAGGCTCTTTGGCAACTCTGCTCTGTTACAACGTGTGAAAGTTTTGTGCTCCGTTCTAATTTGAATAAATATTTGTTATATTGCATCCATAGCTATTTTAGTGCATCAAATTCATTACTAATACACAGATAAGTATTTTTGTGATTTAGTTTTACTTGTGATATTGTATTTGTGTGTTTATTTTTTGATAAAAATCGTGTCTTTGGCTAAGAAATATTTCTTGACCAAACAACAACAATTGTTTTGTGATATCTGTGCACTTTTTTTGTTATTGCTTGTAACGTTATTCTTGTTGTGCGTTCTGTCCATTTCGTTTATTTTGTTTTTTTCTGACTGAACAGTGTTGCCATCTATCGTTTTTTTAAACTTATTATAGTGATTCTTTTTACGCGATTTTACTTTTTATTTTAACACAGTAAAGGGTGGTAATTTAGAAAAATGTCGTGCTCGTACGATAATTGTAAAATTGTTTCGGACAGTGAGCGTTCCATTGAATGCTGGTTGTGTACCAGTCAATGGCATGCTAAATGTGCCGGTGTAAGTGCAAGGGTCGTGGACGCATTGTACGGGGAGAACAATGGTCTACGTTGGTGTTGCACCAAATGTAGAAAAATTGGTGTTGATTTTTACAATTTTTTCAGGACTTCTATGTCCGAGGTTGCTGAAATGGGAAAGGACCTCTGGGCGATTTATACAAGATTTGGCAAGTGTGCGTCCAATCTGGATAAATACCCACAATTGGATGAGCTTGCTAAGTCTCCGGAGGTCTCAGGCCAGAAACGTAAGAGAACGGCGAGGACAGGGTCTGCTAAGCCCTCGTCTGTGAAGTCTGGTTCACTTAACACCATTGGATCGGATGGTGTTATTTCGGTGGCCTCGGTTGTTCCTGAGGCTAAGGCTACTGTAGTCGGCGGGTCAATCACTGTGGACGGTGATACCCCGACTTATGCTTCGGTTGCTGGGCCGGTGTCTGATGTGGCTGATCAATCGCAAAATCTGACGCCAGTTGTAGCGGGTCCTTCTCTGGCCCGTGTGAATGCGACTGGTCGGCCGGACCCAGTTGCTGTTGCCGGTGGTGTCCGTCCGCATCGTTCTGGAGGAAATTCCGGTGGATTGTCCAGGGCTCCGGAAATGAAAATGGTTTTCGTTTCCCGTTTCGCTCCGGATACGACCGTGGAAGATTTAAATTGTTTCGTTAAATCAAAAATTGAGGGTGACTTCCGTATGAAGACGTTTAAATTGAAGTCATCCTTTGCCCAAAGTCGGGCATCGTTTAAAATTGTTGTCTCGAGGGAAATTTTCGACAAGCTAATTGTCCCCTCATTCTGGCCATCTAGGGCTTTTGTTAAAGAGTTTGTGGATAGGGTTGACAATCTGGCGCGTCTCCCATCAATGTCAGCCACTATTCCAAAAAACTAAGCAGCTCTTTTAGTGTTGGGTATCAGAACGTTAGAGGTTTGAATACGAAGTTGAGTCGTCTGTTTGTTGATAGCTTTGACCTTGTCTTCTCGGCTCTCGCCTTTACTGAGACATGGCTGAAAGTTTCGATTTTGGACTCTGAGATTTTATGTGGGAGATATGTTGTATTTAGGAAGGATCGCGTAGGGAAAATTGGTGGCGGTGTTCTTATCGCTGTTGCTAATGAGTTCTCATCCGAACGCTTTACTCTACAAGGGCTTGATGACATTGAATTTCTTGCAGTCCTTATTAATATGGGACGTAGTAAGTTGTTCGTCACATGCTCTTATATTCCTCCATCGTCTGAGTTGTGTGTATATGAGAGGCACTTGACTGCGATTGGTATGGTTGCTTCGAAAGCAGGTGATTTGGACCATGTTATGATTTTAGGAGATTTTAATTTACCGTCTGTATCTTGGCTTACCTTGCCAGATGCTGAGGCGTTAACTCCGTTGACGTCAACTTTTGATAGGGATGATTGGCCCTCGCAAATAGTTAGACTTTTTACTGATCTTAACTTGTCGCAGATAAATTATGTGGGAAATGCAAATGCTAGGCAACTAGACTTAGTATTTGTCGATGATCCCCATTACTTCGAAATCAGTAGAGTTCCTCCCATATCACTCCCGGAGGACAACTATCATCCTACATTGAATATATCGATGTTGTATTCTGGTGAATCTTCTCCCTCTAGTTCGCAAGATAATCGAACCTCTTTCTGTTTCAAGAGTACTAATTTCGAAAAGCTTAATTCACTTATTCAGGATGTTGACTGGAATTCTGTTTGTAGCTGTCGTCACTATACTGATCTTGATATTGTCGTAGATAGATTTTATCACATTTTGAATGACTTTTTGTCACAATCAGTACCGAAAACTCGTGTTGGGCACTCTAGAAGACTGCCTTGGCTTTCACGTGAGTTGTCTAGCATGAAGAATTCGAGAAATAGACTTTTTAAGAAATTTAAGAGGACCGGTTTGAATTCAGATTATGTCAAATATTCCGTTGCTAGGTCGAAATATAGCATTGAGTCTCAGAGATGTTATAGGATCTACTTGGAAAAACTAAAGAATGATTTTAGGAAGAACCCTAGATCTTTTTATGACTTTGTGAATTTGAAACGTAGATCCTCAACTAAGCCGACAAGGATTAGAATGGATGGCTTAGAGTTTGGTGATGATCAGGCGATTGCTGATTGTTTTGCAAAATTTTTTGCGACGACATACTCAGAGCGATCTTATGGGTCGAGTGACGCCTACCCTTATAATATTTCTGCATTGAGTCAATTAGAAATTCCTGTTACCCTTAGTTTTGTCGAGTTTGAATAATCTCAAATCCACAAATAGTGTTGGCCCAGATGGGGTGCCAAGTATAATTTTGAAATTCTGTGCTAGTGGTTTGGCTATTCCGCTAACATTATTATTTAATACTTCATTGAGTTTTGGATATTTCCCTTTGGCTTGGAGGAGTTCATTCATTGATCCCCTCCATAAGTCTGGCAGTCTAATTGATGTTTCAAACTATAGAGGGATCGCTAAGTTGAGTGCTATTCCGAAGCTATTTGAGAAATTGGTTACTGAGGTTGTATCTCATAGAGTTTCTTCTATATTGAGTCCATATCAACATGGATTTCGTAAGGGCTTTTCTACTGTGACAAACTTGATTCAGTTTACTTCTCACGTTATTGATGAATTTGTTCAAGGTAATCAGACTGATGTCATCTATACAGATTTTAGTAAAGCATTTGATAAAGTGAACCACGATCTATTGATGTATAAATTAGATCGTATAGGTTTTAGCTCTAACTTCTTGAAGTGGATATCTTCGTATCTTTCAAATCGCTCTCAGATTGTAAAATTTGGTAATTCTTATTCTAGACCTATTCAGATTCCATCAGGTGTTCCTCAGGGTAGTCACCTAGGGCCGATTCTTTTCTTATTATTCATAAATGACCTTCCGGGGTCTATAATTAATTCTCGACTTCTAATGTATGCAGATGATGTAAAAATATTTTTTTCTTATAATTGGCCAGAATTTTCGCATCCATTGCAGGATGACTTAGATAGTTTTGGACGCTGGTGTGACATGAATTGTATGGAACTCAATCTAAGGAAATGCAAACACATGCGTTTCTTTAGATCGAATCCAAGATTTGTCAGATATAATATTAGAGGAACTGAGCTAGAGTTAGTTGATTCTTTTGTAGACCTTGGTATTCTAATGGATTCCAAACTGAATTTCAACAATCATATTATTACAATGGTTAACAAAGCATATGGTGTTCTTGGCTTCATTAAGCGATGGGCTAAGGAGTTCTCCGATCCTTACGTAACGAAGCAGCTATTTACATCACTTGTCAGACCTATTCTGGAATATGGTTCCGTAGTGTGGGATCCTCAGTATGGTATCTATATTGACAGGATTGAGTCAGTTCAGAAACAATTTTTAATATTTTCATTAAGACATTTGCATTGGAATTGTGATTTTATTCTTCCCCCTTATACTAGTAGATTGAAGCTGATCGACTTGCCTTCCTTGAAAAGCAGACGTGTTATGTTGAACACCGTGATGGTTTATAAGGTTATAAATGGTGATTTCTCTTCTGACTATATTATTTCTAGGATTAAGTTTAACGTGCCATTTAGACCTTCTAGATACTATCAATTCATCCATATTGACTTTCAGCGTACGAATTACGCTTCCGCAGAGCCCATTCGCAGAATGTGTATTGATTTCAATTCATTGTGTCACATCATAGATTTCGGATTAGGAGTCGATATAATAAAGTCGAGGATTTTCTCCTGCTTGGATGTTTAGTTTGTTGTGACATGTTTACTATACTTTAATATATTTAGTTACTAACTTTAGGAATAACTTATATTTGCATGTGATACTAATATTTTGTTTAATATTTTTGTTATGCCGGCTGTTGATATTTGATCTGTAGCCGGTGTCCACCCTCTACTGCTTAGCCTATGGTGTGTACGCTGTCCCTACGTTATGGGGACGTGGCCCTCTCGGTCGGAAGGGGCGGGTGTGAGAGGCGTTGGGACCGTAAAAAAAAAAAAAAAAAAAAATGTCAGTTCTAACGAACCAAATGGTTTGCTTTAGTTATTCAGCACTCACAACAGAGGATAGCTAAGATGGTTAGAGTGCCGTAGTAGCAATCAGCTGTTCTACCCTCGGTACAGGCGGATTTTTTAAAACAGAAATGGAAACTAGTGAAAAAGTGGTTCCTTTGCAACGCTTTAAAATAACTTTTAAGTCTTTCAAAATATAGGACATCCCTTCTATGACATCTCCATGTTATATTCATTGATGAAGATCCCAATGTTCATTAATTCCGAATCACAATATGAACATCTTTTTCACTTCTTTGGTTGCTCTCTTTTTGCTGGGTACCGGCATTGTACAGGCTGCCGACTTTGCGATTAGAGCTGCCGACTCGTCGAATTAGTCAGAGATTTTTAATGATTCTAGCTGGATCCATTCGGTCAGTATCAATTTTATCTCCTTTTCCTTTTGTCACCCTCAGAGTATGAAATATATAAATATAAGAAATATTTCTTATATTTATACCCCCCACTCCAGGGTGGGGATATACTAACTTTGTCATTCTGTTTATAACCCCTTGAAATATCGACCTGAGACCCTTGATCGTCATAAAATTCTAAGACGATCGAGCCATGTCCGTCTGTTGAAACCGCGCTTGCATCTACACAAAAGGAGGCAGGACGTCAAAATTTTCCATTAATGCGTCTTATTGTCGTGGATCAGTTGGGATTGCAATTGGGCGAAATCAGTCCAAAGGGAAAAAATCCCTCACAAGGGTATTTAAGAATGATTTTACAATATGTCTGGTTGTCCCAAATGTCCAAAAAATTAAAGGGATTTTTCGAAGTTCGAACTTTTTGGTGTTAAAATGAAAAAATGGGATAAAACCCCAATGACCGCAGCTAGAGTCATGAAATTCGGAATATACATTCCTCTGACTGCATAGAAACGAAAAAAAAAAAACGTTTTATCAAATTCTTACTTTCAAGGGATACAATGGGAACAGAGGGATAGAAGTGGTACTAACTAAACGGCTACATCCATAATGGTGAATTTCTGTGTGTACGTCCTACTAATTAACTACACAAGTAAAATAAAAAGATTATTGAAAGTCGTACTTTTAAGAGGGTAAAATGGGATAAATAGTACAAACTAAATGACCGCATCTAGTATCATGGAATTCGGTGTATACATTCCCCTCACTGTATAGACACGCAAAATAAAAAGATTTTTCCAAATTCAACTTCTTTACTTTTACGGCAAAAATTGGTTGAATCATGAAGTTAGGTTATCTAGCTCTACGTACGTGAGAGATAAGGATTTTTCAAAATATTTACTTTTGGAATTAAAATATTATGGAAATACATCAACTTTAGCACCCACTATTTACCAATATTCATGGTATTTAAGCTTTTTTGAAGATTGATATCTTATATTTACCTTTTGAATTGACTTGAAGTATTATTTCGATGTACGTTATAAACGTATTTCTAGCCTTGCCTTATAAGGGGGGTTTGAAATAATAAACATTTTACATTTATTTATTTATAAAATTATATTTATTTATTAAAAAACAAGTAAGGAAAGGCTAAAGTCGGGCGGGGCCGACTCTATGATACACTCCACTTTCTATCCGAATACAATAATTTGGTGAAAAAGTGAAAACGGGTAGGATTTTTACATCATGTAAATGTGTGTGTTTGACAAAAAATGTTAAATCGGAAAGGACATTTGTATGGGATATATTGAAATCTGGAACGATATAGGTGAAATATAATATGTATAGTTTGGCGAAAAATCGGTTAAACATTTGGGAACAACATTTGTATTTGCGCTATATCTAAATCTGAACCGATCTTAGCCACTTTCACCATAGGTTTTTTACTTGGATTATAAGCTGTTGTGCCAAATTTAAAGAAAATCGAGTACAATATGTGGTTTCTAAAGCGGCTAAAGTCAAATCGGGAGCTACATTTGTTTGGGGGCTATATGTAAATATGAACCGATCTTACCCAATTTTTGCATAGGTGTTTCTAGTTGGATTATAAGATGTTGTGCCAAATTTAAAGAAAATCGGATACAATATGTGGTTTCTAGAGCGGAAAATGTCGAATCGGGAGCGACATTTGTATGGGGGCTATATCTAAATCTGAACCGATTTGCCTCAAGTTAAATAGCGTTCGTCTTTGATCCACAAAACTTACTTGTGCCAATTTTTGTTAAGATCGGCCTATAATTGCGACCTGTAGTTTGATTACAACAATAGATGGACAGACAGACAGACGGACAGACAGACAGACAGACGGACAGACGGAAATTGCTAAATCGACTCAGAAAGTGATTCTAAGTCGATCGGTATACTTAACAATGGGTCTATCACGCTTCCTTTTGGGTGTTACAAACAAATGCACAAAGCCATAATACTCTCATGGAGTGTATAAATATTTATAATCGACAGCCTCTGTGCAATGCAAACCATGGTGGAGAGTATATTAACGCCGTTTTTACTTTTTATTTCAAATTTAGATAATCCGAATTGAAATAGAGAATTTTCCTTTCAATTGAAATTTAGAAAATATCCTTATAAACTCACTTAAATTCATCGAGAAGTTGGCCCATTTCCAATAGTTAACAGTTGTTGAATTGCTATTATTTTGAACGCAACTGCTTCTTCAAACGCAATTGTTGTCGAGTGCATTTGTCATTCATGACATATGTATGTATGTATGTACTGACCAATACTGAACAGGCCAGCAAAGGGATAATAATGAAGAAGCCATATGATGATGACTTGAATTGAATATCAATTTGACAAAATTAGCATCATCACTCCGTTGTTTGGATATGAGCACGATGCTGTCTGTCGACACACACACGCTCATACATACATATATGTGCGTTACGTCACAAACACCATCAAACAATTGCCAATTATAATAAGGGAAGGCCTATGAATGCACCAACCCAGTGGAGTAGTTGGCGAGGCCGACGAAAAGGAGGGCTTCTATATACGATACATATCACCTACCCGCTATAAGAAGATCTGCTACAAACACAAGGTCCTGAATTCGAATTCCAGAAAGTGTGACTTCATTTCAACAATAAGCAATACATTATTCGTGAAGGTGTTCTAGAAGATATTACTTTGTTTGCTACTTGTTATGGAACGTTGGAGAATTATTTCCGTTGTTATTTTGTATACATTAGTTATTAGTGGGTTATAAGATGTAGATCTCCGTTCACCTGGGAGATCAATTTTCTTCAGATCTTCTCAAATGTCAAATGACCCATTTCATTGGCCAAAAGTCAGAATTCTCACATGGTGCACTCGCTTCTATGTTGATATAATCTAATAAAAACACATCAAAGTAAATTAAAGTATTTTTTTATAAAATAATATTCCCTAATATTCCTTTTGCTTTACATGATGTCAAAGTTGACAATATAAAATTGTTTGTGTAAATCTGTTTACACGGCATATTTGCTCATCAATTTTGAAGTGTGTTTTTTTATATTTCACAAAGAATAAATATGAAGTATAAATATAGAATATACAGTTCTAAGTATATATTCACTATTTGCAAAAACAACTTGTCGAAATTTGTCTTGATGTGTACAAAAATTACACATGTTCAGTTTAGCCCTAGAGTGATTGTAGTAAATTGTAGATATTGGGGTTATGTAAGTTTTTAAAATCTCGGCAACGTTCGACACAAAAGGTAAAACGGAAAATAAAATGAAATATTGTATTTTTAATAAATGCATTTAATTTGATCAAAATAAAAATGTTTCACATTTAACCAGAAGCGGAAGGACATGGCGACTATATCTAAATCTGAACCGATTTTCTTCATTTTCATTTCAATGGTGTTACAAGCATTTGTCATGAAGCTACATATGTAACTCCTGACTAGTGTTTGGGGTCCAAGAATTCCCGAAAAATTTAGACGGGCATTCTGGGGAAAGTATTTTAAATATCTCGTGAATACGGGAATATTAAAAAATACTTTATTGAATTGAACTTCTATATTTTATAGAATGCAAATTTAATTACAAATGACATGGTAACGTTTATTACTTGGCTGCGCACTACCACTATTATGATTTCCACCCTGTGTAAGGTTTCCTCAGGTAGCTTCGCAGCGACTTTTCAACATCATCTCACAAACGAATGAGTTTAGTTTTACTGTATAAATGGGAAATTGTAGATGTATTAAAAATTCATATATTTACATTGCTGACAATAATAATGACCATTTGTTTATATTATATTACTACAATTAATATTTTTAAATTCGCTAAGTAACCACTTTTTTTGGAAAACCAAATAGGGAAATACACACTTTTTTTGAGGATATTTGCAGGATCTTTATTGTGAATCACAACTATCATATTGATAATGCTATGGATGACATAGTGTCAATACTTAACCTTGCTATCTGGTTAAACTTTAAATATCTTGCTTTCCCAGAAAAAAACTTCGAAATAAAAGGTGAAAATCTTCTCAAAGAAGAATTTACTTTATACATGAAACTAGTAAGAAATGGTTTAAAAATAGGGATAAAATTAAACTTGTTCATCTGGAAACTTTCAAGAGAAATCTAATATGAATAGAAATATTTAAATGACCCTTTGTAATGACTGCACTATTTCAATGTTTTTCTTTTTGTGTGAATTTATTTAATTAATAGTATAATTTGTATACCCTCCACCTCCAGGATGGGGGTATACTAACTTTGTCATTCCGTTTGTAACACCTTGAAATATCGACCTGCGACCCTATAAAGATATATATTCTTGATATTGATAAAATTCTAAGACGTCCGTCTGTTGAAAGCACGCTAGCATCTAAACGAAAGGAGCTAGAACGTCCAAATTTTCCATAAATGCGTCTTATAGTCGTAGATCGGTTGGGATGGGAAACTGGGCGAAATCGACCCAAAGGGAAAATTTTTTCCCTCACAAGGACTAAAAATACCTATAATAACCCCTAATATTTTAGAGTATTTATGCATATTTTTTCAATATGTCTTGAAATTGGGTATGCGCATTCCCTCTACAACAAAAACGTGCACATAAAGTGGATCATAATATGATAAACTTGTAAACAAATTATGGTCCCCGCAATCATATCATGGTCCATAGTCCAGTCATAGTATGATCCACCATCAATCATATTATGATCTTCAGGTAATCATAATATAATCATATTATGTTCAATAAATTGTTATGTTTCTATATTTTTTTGCAATGAATACATACAAAATTATTATGCTATGCTAAGTTAACTCAATAGTAATTACTTATTATTATTAAGAAGAGAGTACTTATTCGATAGATAGTTGTTTAGCGTATTACCGAGTGTTATTACAGTTTTTTTTCCGAAATCAGCTAATGGATTTTGAACCGTTGCACCGTTGTCCAGTTTCATTGTCCACAATATGAATAGTCTGCAATAACAATCAAAGAACAAAATGGAAAATTAATTAAAAAGATAGTAATTGTAAATGTGTACCTTTCAATACCTTCTTCTTTGCCTAGTGTTCCGCAACATTGATTCTGATTCTGAAAGATTTAGAAAAATTAACTATTAAATGCTGAATCACAGTGCATTTAATTTTCTACAGGACACCTCCTCTGTGTCCTTTATGTATTCCATTGAATCAAACTTCAACAATGTATATCTTAGTTTCAAATGTTTATCCTATTATCTTGAAGCCATTAACCTTCTGTTGGCATAGTGGACAAGTGGAACAATTACCAGTATTAGCTTTGCTACGTTTCTTGGAAATTTGTACGTAACACGCAATTGTCGGAACAAATCTGGTTTAATGGTTTAAATCTACAAAAAGCAGAATTAAAAAAAAATTAAATCATTAACCCATCGTGTGCCAGCGTTAAAAAAGTGAATTTTTAACCCGCTTTTTTGGTAAAATCGACATTATCTGGAAATGTGATCGATATTGAGGTAAGAGATGATTAATATCAGTTTATAGCCTACACTTTAAGCTTTCTTTCAATGTGGGTTACGGAATCGTAACCCACCTGGAACCGGAGATATTCAAAATAATGTTTTTGGGGAAAGTCTGCAATAATTGTAAAAAATTTGTTTTCTGTAGGCGTGTTTACACATGAGGATGTATTGTACATCCTAAAAGTAGTTTATATGTAAACACGCAGACAGAAACATTAAGTTTTTTTGAGTAGCCGGCCTTCGGCCGGGGTTAAAGATTTTCTCCTCTGGGGTATGTCCAAAACCGGCTACGCAGACTAAAGTTTTCTCGCGTACGCGGCCTTCGGCTGGGGTATAAGATTTTCTCCTCTGGGGTATGTCCAAAACCGGCTGCGCAGACTAAATTTATATTTTGTAAAAAATAAAAAACCCTTGGAAGTTTGTAAAACAAAGCCAGAATATGGTTGGCTCGTAATTGATTAAGAAATCGATAACTAAATCATAGGACAACTTTGAAGTTGAATATCTTCGGTTCCAGGAGGGTTAAGGAGCTACACACTACATTAAAAGAAAGCTGGAAGTCATGATTATAAACCTATATATACGATGGCGTACCTCAATATAGGACCTATTTCCAGATAATGTCGATTTTACCAAAAAAGCGGGTTCAAAATTCTCTTTTTTTAACACTGGCTCCCGATGGGTTAATGATCTATCTTATAGTAAATTCAATAAGCTTTCCAACGATATATATATATCGACCCGGTCGGATCAGGAATGATGACTATAGCTCAAATTATATATCCGAACTTTCAAGGCCCCAATCTCGGAAAGTGGACCGTAGCGCCAAAAAAAAATTTTTTTTTTGCGTTCAGATCAAAAAGTTCTATCTATTGTGAAAATTTGAAACAATTCTGAGAATCGCACTTAAACTAGATTTATGCCTATTTTTTCTTTGCGTGTAGGTGTCAGTTACTTGTGCTTGTGATTTAAATTTCTAATATTATGACCCCTTCAATTCAGACGGTTTATCTAGTGTAAAACATTTGTAAAATGAAAAGTAATTTCTAAAACATTTTGACAGAAACATTTGATTTCAATTTATAATATGTCAGTATTAAATTTATTTTCAATTATTTTCGTAATATGTAACTATAATAAAAAATGAAACTTTTCATTCCCGTTTTCCCGGGAAATGAAAAAACTCCGGGACACCCCAAACCCTACTCCTGACCTTATACCGCCTAGAGCCATATATATTTTATTTTCGTAAAATTGTTCATATCACATTAACATTTCAATAAGGATTTTCCCGCAAAAGTGGAATACTGTGGTAATTTCCTTGATGTTACACAGATATGATTTCTTCATAACACAAGAAAAATATAGAAAAAACTGTAGTAAAATTTTCATAATAGATACAATTAATGTGATTGATAAACTCATATTAAACTTGATCATGTTTTTTTATATGCTCTATAAAATCGCGGATATAATTTAGCTGCCCACGTTCGAATTCAGCCAATTTTGATTATTTTTAATTATGTAATGTTTAAGAACTAAATTAACAAATTTAGGTCCCAAGAGGGTTAAGGGCCATGGACACCGAAAGTTTTAATTTTTTGTTTAATTATTTACATTTCCCAAGCTATATCTATACTTCTTTATTAACATGGTATCAGATTTTAAGTTTTAAGACCATTGAAATGGGTCATTTAACTTATATGGCCATGGAGGGGCATGTTCTTATTTTTTTGTTATGATTCCTTTTGTTCAATTTAATTTTATCTTAATTTACATTTATTTAATTTTATTATATTTTATAAATAATGTTGTACTAGGACAGATGCAAGTGAAATGGAGACACGAATCACCCCAAGCCCGACTTATATCTAGTAATTACTTGGCTCCAATCGTCTTCATCTTATTTGGCCTTTACTATTGTTCTCCTTCTGCAAGGAAGTTTGAATTTAAAATAAACATAACAGAATGGCAACCCTAACTGGCGGGCCTATTGACTGTAGATAATGGCCTGATAGGAGGCATTCTTACCCCTTCACTGCACCTCTTGTGTGGGACTGTGCGTACATTGGAGTGTGTATGTCTGAGATACTTGTGCGAGAGACAATACTAATTGATTGTAAACAACTGATATGAGAGATATACGTATAACTCAGAAAGAGTTTCAGTTTGTGAACAAAACCAAGATTGAGGTTGTCCAGTTCTGGGAGCAACGCAAAAATCAGATTCAGAAAATTCTCTGACGCTAAGATCAGAAAACCAAAAATGTACCACTAAAAAGTTGCTCCAAAAACGTTCACAATATTATAAAGTGCTCTTAAACAAAAATGCTCCAATAAAGTATTTCATACTCTCAAGCTAAGTCATATGTTTGAAATATTTGGGAACATTTTCCGCATCAAGTAACATAATTTTCTTCAGTTTAAGTAAACAATTTATTTAGTTTGAAGAAATTTTAGAAAAATTTTACTCAGATTTAGTAAAAATGTATGTTCTTGGTTTGAGGAAATATATACCTCGTTTTAGGAAACTTTAACTACTTTTAATAAAGTTCAAGGTAAATATTGTTTTATCGCTAAATTTTAGTTCATTTTGCCTCATTGAAACGTTTACTTTTTCTAAGTGTACAATAAATCAAATAGAATTGTATTTTCTTCTTCGCTGCGCAATACATTGGGTATTTTATATATATTTTTCATATAAAAACAATAATATCACAATTATTGATATTAAAATAATCAATTTTAATATGACGAATTTTATTTGCATTCGAAAACTTAGTGTAGCAAACCAAATGTACGGAGCGTAGTGCAAAGGGAATGTTTGCATTGAAATGGGAGTGTTTTCTAGGTCTACGGTATGACTGTATGTATATAAATATAGTCATCTTGCTGGCCAATTTTATTAAATTCATTCAAAAAATACACATAAACTTTTGAAATTAGATATTTATGGATGAGTGAATAATAATATAAGCTTCGGGCGATTTCCTTTTGCACATTTTTGCTTGGCTGCTGGATTAATCTTTTTAATTTTACAAATACTTTAAAATCAGAAAAATATGAAAATAGTTTTTAGTTCAGGGTTGTCAGATTATTTTGTACCTCTGTCACCAAATCAATTGTCAGAAACCGCCAAATTTAACCAACGCCAGTTTTTGTTAAAAAATCGACTAATTCCATTTTTTATTTAGTCCTTGTACAAAATGTATGGAATTCAGACATTATATTTGAATTGAATATTGTCAACATTTCATGATAAAGAATTAAAACATATTTTATTAGTATTTATTATTCCTAATAAAAGTTAAAAAATTTCTTATACCGTGACCTAGTTTAGGCAATTCATAATGCAGAATACACTTTCAACGCAGGGATTACTGGTTAAAAACAATTAACATTTAAAATGTACTTTGTCTCCTTTATGAAGCAGTATCTAATATTGAGTTTATTCTTTCTCCCTTTCTCATTCTTTGAATTGTACCTACGCATTTTCACACAATATAATTTTCAATGTTGCTACCTCGAACCTTTTATCTTGATTTTACTAATATCTTTTAAAAAATTCTTGTTTTCATCCTCTATAATTCATATATTTTATAGAGTGCAGTTATCCTACTAAGTTGCAAAGAAATGGGAAATGGTAATTTTAAAAGATTGACATGACACGCATATCTATGACTTGCAAACAAATTGTAATATATTTCTCTACGAAAAAACGCCAATAAAATAAAATCGGAGGACAGATTTAAAATTTTCTATAATTAGCCAAGAAAATCGCCAACTATTTTATAAATCGCCAAAAAATAGCCATGTCGCCAAATCGAAAACAAAGCCGCCAAACATATTTAAAATTCGCCACGTTTGGAGAGAAATCGCCATATCTAACAATCCTGGTTGCCACTATGAAAATCACAAAAACGTACTATAAGCGTCCGATAATTCGACTAATAAGTTATTCTAAGACAGGAATTAAAATTTACATTTAAAGTGCTTTCAAGGGTCTTTTTCGTTTAAAAAATTGGACAAAAATGCTACACCAAAAAACATGAGGATAATAATAGAAAGCACTTTAAATATAAATTTTGATTCTTGTTTAAGACTAACTTAGTGGTCGAATTATTGGACCTTTAGAGTATTTTTTCGAATGATGCTTAAATGATGAACATGGGAAGGTAACAGACGCCGCAGCGCTCATTTTTGTAAAAGGAGTTTGAAAATTTTGGTTCTGAAAATCCATCATTCAGAAAGAAAATCCATCGATATTCATCATTCAGAATTCATTCGGAAGATATTGATTCCTTCTTTTACAAATCGTTTCCAAGAAATATAAGTTTTTAGTTGTCACTTTGAAAAACCACAAAAATTCAATATAAACGTAGATATAATAAAAATGACCAGAATAAACATTTTTATTTAAAGTGCTTCCAAGGGTCTATTAATTTAGAAAAAAATGTGCAAAAATGCAACATAAAACAAGTAAGGAAAGGCTAAAGTCGGGCGGTGCCGATTATATGATACACTCCACTTTCCATCCGAATACAATTCAATTCGGTAAAAAAGTGAAAACGGGAAGAATTTTTGTATGTTTCCTAATCACAGACTAATATGACCTGGTCTAATTTGTCAAATCGAAAACGAATATTTGTATCGGGACTATATCCAAACATGGAATAAAGTGACTAACTTTCAAAATAAGTTCTTCCAGATCAATTATAACGTGTTATGCTCACTTTGAAGAAATTCGGTGAAAATTCGTGATTTCTGGGGCGGAAAAAGTCTATCCGGTAGCGAAATTTGTATGGGAGCTATACGTAAATCTTAACCGATGTGACCCATTTTCACAATGGGTGTTTCAAAATTCAAATTGGGAGCGAAATTTGTACGGGAGCTATATATAAATCTGAACCGATCTAACACATTTTCCAGTTGAAATATAAGGTGTTTTGAAGAAAATCTGTTAAAATATGTGGATTCTAGAGCGGAAAAATACAAATTGGGGGCGAAATTTGAATGGGAGCTATATATAAATCTGAACCGATGTGACCCATTTTCACCATAGATGGTCCTAGTTTAAATATAAGATGTTTTGCCAATTTTGAAGAAAATCTGTTGAAATATGTGGTATCTAGAGTGAAAAGGGTCAAATCGGGAGGGTCAATCCGTCTGTCTGTCCATCTATTGATGTAATCACGATACAGGTCGTAATTGTAGCCAGAACCAAACGAAACTGTGCACAACGAAGTTTTTCAGGACAAGGACGAACGCTATTTAATTTGAAGAAAATTTAGATATAGCCCCCATACGAATTTGACCCTTTTCACTCTAGATACCACGTATTTCAACAGATTTTCTTCAAAATTGTCAAAACATCTTATATTTAAACTAGGACCATCTATGGTGAAAATGGGTCACATCGGTTCAGATTTAAATATAGCTCTCATACAAATTTCGTTCCCCCAAAAACCGCATATTTGCAGGAAATTTCTTAAAATTGAGCATAACACGTTATACTTCAACTAGAACAACTTATTGTGAAAGTTATTCACTGCATTCCATGTTTGGATATAGCCCCGATACATATATTATTCTCGATTTGACAAATTGGACCAGGTCATATTAGCCTGTGATTAGGAAACATACAACAAATTTTCCCGTTTTTACTTTTATACTGAATTGAATTGTATTCCGATAGAAAGTGGAGTGTATGATATTGTCGGTCCCGCCCGACTTTAGCCTTTCCTTACTTGTTTTATAAATAAGAATATTTTCCACTATCTCACAATCGCGAACCATACATTTTGACATGTATTGTACTCTTCCATGATACAAGATCCATGTTAATTTTAATTTTTACATCATTTATTTCGGATTTTTGCTACAAATGTTTCATTTATATCTTTGAACAATGCAATTATTCTAATCTAATCAAAGCGTTTCAGTCTAATACACGAAACTGTCTGGCTTGCTCGACGACTATTGAGGTTTAAAAACAGTATCGAATGGATTTAATATGTGGCCCTTTTGCGTAAACATACAACCCCAAAAACAAAACCACTCTTTAATTTGAATTTTTCAAAGTTAAATGTTCAAGTCGTATGTACAATATGTTCACATATTGTACTAAATGAAAATATTATTTTTGTTACTGTTGTTGCATGACACATACATATGTAAGTAAATTGATATCAAGTCCACTATTAAGAAAAGCCGGAATATGTCATTCTCCGAATTGATATAAACAATTATTGTATATGTATAGGACTGTTTTATGAGATATGAGTCATTCCAAGGTTTTTTCATCTCTAGCTTTAATTGCTTCTCTGAAAGGTCTCTTAAAAATATTTTATACGTATTTCAAGAAAAAACAAGTAAGGAAAGGCTAAAGTCGGGCGTGGCCGACTCTATGATACACTCCACTTTCTATCCGAATACAATTTAATTCGGTGAAAATGTGTAAATGTAAATGTGAGTGTTTGACAAAAAATGTTAAATCGTGAAGGACATTTGTATGGGGGTATATTGAAATCTGGAACGAAATAGGTGAAATATAATATGTATAGTTTGGCCAAAATTGGTTAAACATTTGGGAACAACATTTGTATTTGCGCTATATCTAAATCTGAACCGATCTTAGCCACTTTCACCATAGGTTTTTTACTTGGATTATAAGCTGCCGTGCCAAATTTAAAGAAAATCGAGTACAATATGTGGTTTCTAAAGCGGCAAAATTCAAATCGGGAGCTACAATTGTTTGGGGGATATATCTAAATCTGAACCGATCTTACCCAATTTTTGCATAGGTGTTTCTAGTTGGATTATAAGATGTTGTGCCAAATTTAAAGAAAATTGGATACAATATGTTGTTTCTAGAGCGGAAAATGTCAAATCGGGAGCGACATTTGTATGGGGGCTATATCTAAATCTAACCGATCTTACCCAATTTTTGTATAGGTGTTTCTAGTTGGATTATAAGATGTTGTGTCAATTTTAAAGAAAATCGGGTGCAATATGTGGTTTCTAGAGCGGAAAATGTCAAATCGGGAGCGACATTTGTATGGGGGCTATATCTAAATCTAACCGATCTTACCCAATTTTTGCATAGGTGTTTCTAGTTGGATTATAAGATGTTGTGCCAAATTTAAAGAAAATTGGATACAATATGTTGTTTCTAGAGCGGAAAATGTCAAATCGGGAGCGACATTTGTATGGGGGCTATATCTAAATCTGAACCGATCTTACCCAATTTTTGCATAGGTGTTTATAGTTGGATTATAAGATGTTGTGTCAATTTTAAAGAAAATCGGGTGCAATATGTGGTTTCTAGAGCGGAAAATGTCAAATCGGGAGCGACATTTGTATGGGGGCTATATCTAAATCTGAACCGATCTTACCCAATTTTTGCATAGGTGTTTATAGTCGGATTATAAGATGTTGTGTCAATTTTAAAGAAAATCGGGTGCAATATGTCGTTTCTAGAGCGGAAAATGTCAAATCGGGAGCGACGTTTGTATGGGAGCTATATCTAAATCTGAACCGATCTTACCCAATTTTTGCATAGGTGTTTATAGTTGGATTATAAGATGTTGTGTCAATTTTAAAGAAAATCGGGTGCAATATGTCGTTTCTAGAGCGGAAAATGTCAAATCGGGAGCGACATTTGTATGTGGGCTATATCTAAATCTGAACCGATTTGTCTCAAATTAAATAGCGTTCGTCCTTGATCCACAAAACTTACTTGTGCCAATTTTTGTTAAGATCGGACTATAATTGCGACCTGTAGTTTGATTACAACAATAGATGGACAGACAGACGGACAGACGGACAGACGGACAGACGGACAGACGGACATTGCTAAAACGACTCAGAAAGTGATTCTAAGTCGATCGGTATACTTAACAATGGGTCTATCCCGCTTCCTTTTGGGTGTTACAAACAAATGCACAAAGCCATAATACTCTCGTGGAGTGTATAAAAAAAAACAAATAAGGACGGGGCCGACTATGAAAACTGAAATTGGAAAGAATTTTTGTACTTGTAAATGTATGTGTTTGACATTTGTACAGGGTGGCTGATGAATTCTGCTACCATGCTACTTAATGCTGCTGTTAAATGAGTTTTTCTTTGCAGAACTGCAACGAAAGTGAAGCCCTTTCAACACTGTGTATTTTCAATGGGATGATGCGTCTTGTCACATAGCCAGGTACTGCTATGAGAGAATTGCTGCGAAAGTTCCCCAATAAGCTGATTTCTAGAAACTCGACATTTCGTTGGCCCCCAAAATCTCCCGAACTCACTGCACCTACTTTTTTCTTGTGGGGTTATTTCAACAGGAAGTTTATAAAATAAATCCAAAAAATTGGAGATTTAAAGCAATGCATTCGAACAGCAATTGAGACAATTCTTACTGAAACTCTACAGGAAGTAATGAATAATGAATTTTGCACATGTGTCACTGACTATGGATTTCATTTAAATTCTATTATTTTTAAAACGCGTTAAAAAGGTTTAATAAACATGTATCAGTTGTCAATTGAACAAAGAAAAAATAATTTATATGAATTAAACGAAGAATTATTTGAGTTTCTTAATGTAGGGTCATTCATCAGCCACCCTGTATGAGGGTATATTGAAACCTGGATCGAAGTGAGCCGCTTTCAACATGTATGTTTATTGGTGAAATATAATATGTAAACCAAAATCGGTTAAACATTCGGGAGCAACATTTGTATTGGGGCTATATCTAAATGTGAACCGATCTTACTTTAACCAAACGCGCTTTTAGTGAGATTATAAGGTGTTGTACCAAATTTGAAGAAAATCGGGTAAAATATGTGGGTTTTAGAGCGGAAGAGGTCAAATCGGGAGCGACATTTGTATGGTGGCATTTTCAAAATCTGAACCGATCTTACCCATTTTCATCATAGGTGTTTCTAGTTGGGGTACAATATGTGGTTTCTAAAGAGGAAAAAGTCAAATCGCTAGCAACATTTATATGGGGCTATATTAAATCTAAACCGATTTGCTTCAAATTATATTGCCTTCATCTTTGAGCCGCAAAATTCGGACTATAATTGCGACCTGTAATTGGATTACAACAATAGATGGACAGACAGACAGACTGACATTGCTAAATCGACTCAGAAAGTGATTTTAAACCGATCTGTATAATAAACGATGGGTCCAAATCATTTCTTTATGGTGTTACAAACAAATGCACAAAGACAAAATACCCTAGCGGAGGGTATAAATATACAATAATTTTCAAAAGTAATTTAACTCACTCGTTTGTAACTTCTTTCTTTCCATGACAAACCTCAACAACGCCTTCGATTTTTCTGAAAATCTCAAAATATATACTTCTTTAAAAAATATTTTACACGTGTCTTAAAAAAATGTATATTTTTACTTGCATATTGAATATTTATTTGATCCATTTTTGTAGCCTCCACCTCCAGGACGGGGGTATACTAACTTTGTCATTCCGTTTGTAACACATCGAAATATCGACCTGTGACCCTAGTATGTATATTCTTGATCGTCATAAAATTCTAAGACGATCTAGCCATGTCCGTCCTTCCGTCTGTTGAAAGCACGCTAGCATCTGAACGAAAGGAGCTAGTACGTCCAACTTTTCCATAAATTCGTCTTATAGTCGTAGATCGGTTGGGATAGAAACTGGGCGAAATCGGCCCAAAGGGAAACATTTTTCCCTCACAAGGACTAAAAATATCCATAATAAATATTTTAGAGTATTTAAGCATATTATTTCAATACGTCTGCTTGTACTTACTTGATATTGGGTATGCTCATTCCCCCTATAACAAAAAGGAGCACCATAAAGTGCTCTTTATTCGTAGGGGATGAAATGGGAATGAAAAGGGATAAAAATGGTACCTATCAAACAACAACAGCTAGAAACACGAATTTTGATGTGTACGTCCTTTAATTGAGTACATACATAATATAAAATTATTTTTTCCAAATTCGTACTATTAAGGGATAAAATGGGAATAGAGGGATAAAAATGGTACCAACCAAAGGATTGCTCATATAATAATGAAATTAGGTGTATGCATTCCTCTGATTGCGTAGACACGTAAAATAAATGAATTTTTCGAAATTCGTACTTTTTGGGGTTAAAATGGAAAAAGGGTATAAAAATGGTACCAACCAAATGACCGCAGCTAGAGTCATGAAATTCGGAATATAGATTCCTCTGACTGCGTAGACTTAAAAATAAAAAATAAATTCATAACACTGTATAACAATTTCAAACTTTTTCCAAAATTACGGGGTTCTGACAATAAATTCTGGAAGAGGAGACTAAAAAAATATACGTATGTCGGCGGTTTGACAGATCACATCGGAATTTCATTTTATAGACGATTAAACTTTCCCAACTCTGGCCTCTTCTTGCAGCATATCGGTGTATAAAACTATGTTTTCTTTACATCTGAGTCATTGGGTATGTTCAACAACTTTGTAGATAATGATATGGCGAATTTTTTTGTGGAATATATTAACCTTCTAACTACCCCTCATAACGACATTTCTTGGCTCTATTCAAACAAATATGCCATTTAAATACGAAAAATCGGTCAAAGCATGTGTGGAACGTGATGCTGCTCTGATAACGGAGTTTGCTCGCATAAACAAATTGATTTTAAATCCAGTCAAAACAAATTTGATAAGATTCAAACCGCATTGTCGTTACAACTCTACTATCAGTATACTTGTGATGGAAATAAAATTCAGGAAGTCAGTTCAGTGAAGTATTTAGGTCTGCATATACAATCAAACCTCGTCTGCGATCTACACATACAGAAGCTTAAGACTAAAATATCATTGGACGTTGGATTGGTATATAAATTCAAGAATAAATTCGAGCAAAGAACTAAGCATTTGATATATCAAGTCATAATACAGAACCATTTCATTTATCTGGCTGTCATATATGGTTACAGGAAAAGTGTTGAGTCAGAGGTTTGCCGATTTTTGTACCCAACGATTACATTGTATGGAAATACGTGTCAAAATATTCTGCCAATTTATGGAATATATAAATTTCAGTTGCTGGTATTTGTGTTTAAGAGCCTCCATGGGATCGGGCATCATACAATCAATTTCTCACGTAATCAATTCACGTTTCATACTCGAAACAGGAATAATTTAAGGGTAGTTTTGCGTAGATTAGAAACAACAAAGCAGCGTATTGAGCATAATGGTAGTCGAGAGTTTAAGTACTTGCCTCAATACCATAAATCAATTGAATGAATTTCGACTTTTAAATCTATGTTGAGAGATTATATGTTACAACATTTGGAGGAGCTTCTGTAAAAAAATAATCTCAGTTTATTATTTCGATATTATGTTTTAGTTTTTGTGGAGTTTAATTATTGCATAATGTTTAGTGCGATATATAAGTGTTTAAAATGTCAACCCGCCTCTAAAATGCCCTTTTGGGCGCTGAGGCACTGAAACCCAACATGAATTATAAATTGTTTATTATATTACAAAATAAAAGATCTTTCTTAGTTGTTAACTCGGCTATTATATTTGCGTCTAAAAAATGGGTCATAACTTTAACTTTGTCATTCCGTTTGTAACAACTCGAAATATCGACCTGAGACCCTATAAAGTATATATATATTCTTGATCATCATAAAATTCTAAGACGATCTAGCCATGTCCGTCTGTTGAAAGCACGCTAGCATCTAAACGAAAGGAGATAGGACGTCCAAATTTTCTATAAATACGTCTTATAGTCGTAGATCAATTGGGTATGCGCATTCCCCCTATAGCAAAAACGTGCACCATAAAGTGATTTTTATTCGTAGGGGCTGAAATGGAGCAAAATGGGATATAAATGGTACATATCAAACGACAACAGCTAGAAACTTGAAATTCGCTGTATACATTCCTCTAATTGAGTAGATACATAATATAAAAGTATTTTTTCCAAATTCGTACTTTAAAGGGGTAAAATGGGAATAGAGGGATAAAAATGGTACCAACCAAACGGCTGTACCAAAATAATGAAATTCGGTGTATACATTCCTCTGATTGCGTAGACATGTAAAATAAAGGGATTTTTCGAAATTCGTACTTGTTGGGGTTAAAATGGAAAAAGGGGATAAAGATAGTACCAACCAAATGACCGCATTTAGTGTCATGAAATTTGGAGTATACATTCTTCTGTCTGCGTTGACACGAAAAATAAAAGGTACTTTCCAAATTCGTACTTTCGTTCAGAGGGATAAAAATAGTACCAATATAAATAGTACCAAAAAAAATAGTACCAGAATCATGGAATTCGGTGTATACATTCCTCGGACTGCATAGACACGCAAAATAAAAAGATTTTTCCAAATTCGTACCTTTTACTTTTACGGCAAAAATTGTTTGAATCATGAAGTTAGGTTATTTTGCACTATGTACGTGAGATAATAGATATTCAAAATTTTTACTTTTGGAATTAAAATGGAACGGAAATACAACCAACTGTAGCACGCACTATCTTCCAATATTTATGGTATTTAAAATTTTTTGAAAATGTAAATATAAGAATATTTATTTTTTGATTTATATATTTATTAATTATTACTTCTATATATAGTGTAAACGTATCGGTAGCTTTGCCTTATAAGCGTGGTTTGAAATAATAAAAATATTATATTTATTTATAAAATTATTTTTTCAATATTTGTATTTGTTTTGGTTTGGCTATATTTAAAAAAAATAATTTTTCCTGTGCCAGCGAAACAGATTTTTTCGAAATTCGAAATTTTTTGAGACTACTCCAAACCACTGTTTACATGTGAAAGTGAAATAACATAATTACCTGCAAACTAACTTATAAGTGGGTGTGTCCGAACAACAAAAAATATTTTTTTAGGCCTAGGACACCATTTTTTGTTTTGCTGTTCCATTGTATAATTGTTGTAATAAAGGGAGATTTTTTACCATTATATTTTTGGCAACACTGGTTTAAACAGCTGACGCACGTTTCGTGTTTTGTTTCACTGTCAAACATCTTCATTTTGGTCTATAATTTAACCATGAATTGTCTTACAAACGAACAACGCTTGCAAATTATTGAATTTTATTATCAAAATGCGTGCTCTGTTAAGAAAGTTCATCGCGCGCTTCCATTTTATGGTCCGTTTAATCGACCCACTGAAGCGGCTATTCGGGCTATTGTGACTAAATTTCGCACCAAATTTACATTGTTGGACATTAAACCACCAACACGATTACGTTGAGTGCGAACTGAAGAAAATATCGCAGCTGTATCGGCCAGTGTTAATGATGACCATCAATTATCGATTCGTCGCCGTTCGCAGCAATTGGGCCTCTGTTACTCAAAAACGTGGAAATGCCAAAATTGGACTAAGCGGATGGACCATTTGAGGCGCAGTCAAGGTCAACATTTGCATGAAATAATCATCAAACATTAAATTATATGGACCGTACTATCGATTCAAATAAAGATTTCATGCATTTTTCTGAATTTTATGTGTTTTTTTTAAACTTTCCTATAGCTTTTAAAAAATCACCCTTTATAATTCAATAGGTCGAAGTATATCAGAAATAGTCGATTCCCGTAAGATTTGTTACTTAGTGTATTTATTACCGGGGTTAATATATGTTATTGAATCTGTTCCTGCCTTTTCCTATCATTTTGACTTATGTATTATGTATGTATGTATTATGTATCGTAAGTACATTGTCTTTTGGATATTTATTGTTTGTGTGTTTATTATTGTTTTCATATTCATACCTGTAGAACTATATTTTGGTTATTTTCGATATTTATGTTATGTGTAATTTCTTGTTTGCAACGTATATGAAGTGGATTACATAGGGGGGGGGGGCCTTAATGTATACAAATTTTCAACTGTACAAATTCGATCGGGTAACTTCAAGCGACCGACATTAAAATCTTAAATGTAAAATTGAAAATAATATTTCAAATGATTATGAAGTTAACGTTCTTGCAAAGCTAATAATAATAATTTTAATAATAATCATTTTCAAATATTTAGTTTTGGAATAAAACGTCGCCTGACAGATTTCTATACCATTTCATTTTTTTCTTTTTAAAATTGAAAATGTACGGCCATCCTGGGGCTACATACAAAGTTCACAGTTACTACATCTGCACTTGACTTAGAAACATATACATAAATACAGACATATACGGCTCTATGTATTATGTATGTATGTATGAACATACATAGGCATATATTCACACACAGATGAAATGAAATACGAATACTTGGGAAAACAACAAAAGTGGAGAACGGAATAAGACAAAATGAAAGTTAAATTAAATTTTACAAATTAAAATCGATTTTCAATGTTTGTCATTGTCGTCCCGCACAGTGTAGGTGTGTGTGCGTGCGTGTGTTTGTATTGGAGATCCTGGCAAAAGCCAACAAGTATAGAAAAATACATCACATTTGCACATACATTTGTTTGTGTGTGTGCTTGGATTTAAATATGGATTTGTGTCCATTTGTGTACCCATCAATGCATCTAAAATACGTACAAGGACTGAAGGTATAAATCTTAATTTATCACATGCCGAGTTGGAAATAAATAAAAATGCGGACAACACTCTCTGATACTCACACACACTCACATGCAGTGAAGGCACTTCACATATACATACATTAAATCGACTCAATTTGTTTGGAGCCAAAGAAGTAAAAAGTTAACCCACAAATAAAGATTAATAGGTTTTAAGATTATTCATAAGCCATTTGGAGCTATCAACAATCGCTGGCGAGCTAAACCATTTTTAAAATCTTGAAAAAATCATTTTGTGTTACGCTTTAAATCAGTTTTTACCAACTGCTTTGTAACTCCACAATTTCTTCGTCGAATTTGGTTACCAGCTGACCTCTGAACTATAAAATATATGAAATGGGTGGTCCACGCAGCCCTTTTTCTATTGCCGTTTCCATAAGGGTAATGTTCACAAAATGATACTAACCGAAACTCTTTCCATTTTCGCTACATAAATATATAGTAACTTTAGAAATATTAAAAAAATATATGATTTTTCCTTCATATCCAAAAAATATTATTATTAGTTTTGTATGTCCGTGTATAAAATTCAAAGTTTACTACTAAGTAATCGGTGATTTGCGTCTAATTGTCTAACTAAATTAATTTCTATGCAAATTATTATTATTTCCGGTTCTTTTGTGTTTATTTACGCGAATTGTTCTTACCAAAATGCATAAACTTATTATATATACACTCAGGAAAAAGTGAACCCTATAATGAGTAAAAATGAACTAAAATTTAGGAAAATTGAACTTCGTATAGCGCTAAAAGCAATATTTCCTCATATCAAGTTCAAACTTTTTCTTGAAAGTTGTACATGCTTTGAACTTGTTGCTAGTTCAATTTTCCTCAAACAAAGTAAATATTTACTGAAACTGAGGAAAATTGCAGTTAGTTTTTCCTAAAACAAAGTACATTTTTACTAAGTAATATTTTGCTGATATTTTCTTAAATCTAAGTAAATTTTTCCTAAAAGCAAGTAAGTTTTTACTAAATTTAAGTAAAATTTTCCTAAAACAAAGTAAATTTTTACTAAATCTATGTAAAATGTTCCTGAAAATTTCCTAAAAGTAAGACAATTTTACTCAAATCAAGTAAATATTTACTTAAACTGAGGACAAATTTGCTGATTTTTTCCACAAAGCAAGTACATTTTTTACTTAAACTGAGGAAAATTTTACTTGATGCAAAGAAAAAAGTGAACTAAAAATAAGTTCAATTTAACTAAAAAAGTTCAAACAAATGGTTTTGCTTCAGAGTATTCAAAACTAATACAAAAAATGACAACATGAAATATTTCTCAAAAGTCTCATGATACCTCTTCCATAAAGAGTTCAGCTATTAATCCATGATTGCTGCGAAGGCAAGATATGCTCCTTCGAAGTGGTTGTTTGGATTAATACTTGAAGTATTTAAGATAGAATTCTCTGCAAACGAACGAGAATTGCTTCTTAGATTAATATTCAAGAATATTCCAAACAATTACAAGTGATTTTTATACGTTCATTAATACTTGAGTGTATGAAGGACTCGGCATAAATGTCAGTAAACAATATTAACCTAATTTTAGGAAAAAAACACATTTTTTAGGTAAAATTTCCTAAATGGATTTTTTCCATACAAAAAATTTCTGATTCTTTTTCCTACTTAAAACCTTGGAAATATTCTTCCACACACGTATGAATTTACTCAATTGTAAGAATTTTTTATTAGATCCAAAGAAGTAAATTTACTACCCTATTTCTAGTAAATGAACTATTTACTATGGCTTTGAAAGAATTAGTTAATTTTCTAACTTTTAAGGAAATTTTTTCCTGAGGTGGAGTAAAATTGTTGAACTAAATTTTACTCAAATTTAGGAACATTATTTTTCTGTGTATATATATATATCTTAATGAAGGTACTAGTTATTTGTAAACATAAAAATATATTTGAAATATTGAAGTGGTACTTTGTAGCCGGGTTAGATTTTTTAAAGTTTTACAATTTTAATACTTTTATTGTGAGTTTCGAATTTTCATCGAATTTCTTCAAAGTGAGCATAACACGTTATATTTGAACTGGAAGAACTTATTGTGAAAGTTAGTCACATTTTTCCATGTTTGGATATAGCCCCGATACAATTTTTTTTCGATTTTACAAATCGGATCAGGTCATATTAGCCTATAATTAAGAAATATACAAAAATTCTTCCCGTTTTCACTTTTTTACCGAGTTGGATTTTGTATTCGGATAGAAAGTGGAGTGTATCATACAGTCGGCCCCGCCCGACTTTAGCCTTTCCTTACTTGTTTTTTTTGTAATTTTTATGCTAGCCTATAAAAGTGATATAGATAGCAAATGAAAGATTACACTTTGGTCGATCTACGAAATGCAACTAAAAAGTCGAAAAGGTTCTTTTAAATTTTACACCTTCATTATTCCTCAAGGCATTCGCTAGATTTTTTGGAAATAATATATTTTATGGGCCTAGCTCTATATCCAACTTTCTATTTTCTGTAAGTTCTTTATATATCCTTAAAATTGCACATCTGAAAATTAATTGTTGATCCCCAGCAAATCTATATTCTTAATAAACTTGAGATCAAACATAACAATGCTGTGTACTAGGATTTTTCAGATTAAAAATATCTGGTTTAAACCGAAATCCGGGTTACTAAAATAGTTTTCTAATTTTCGAGCAAACCAAAAACCCACGAAAACATAAACCCGTTTTTTATAACTCCATCAGTTTAAATTTCTTTTCAATTTATTTCCGCGTGTCGCCCTAATATACATTAGAGTAGCTTCAAAATAAAAGTTGTGGATGTTCCCGACTAAAATAAAAGATTGGTTTGTTTTATGTGTTCCCCCAAAACATTTCGATTTTATCGTTGTCCGTTCGTGAGCTGGACGCGTTCGGAATGGTATTTAGAAAAAAAACTGCTAGAAAATAAAATCTGGTCCGAGCCCAGAATAGAATAGAATTTTAATATTTTTGTGCAATTTTTGTTGCATTTTTTATAAAACAGCAA
Organism: Polietes domitor; assembly: GCA_947397865.1. Taxonomy (NCBI): domain Eukaryota; kingdom Metazoa; phylum Arthropoda; class Insecta; order Diptera; family Muscidae; genus Polietes; species Polietes domitor. The sequence goes on from OX377622.1 coordinate 70,509,803, forward strand.
TAACTTCCATATTTTTAGTGCGATTTGTGTTTTTGTTGGATCGTTGAAGAGGTATTGACTGCAATTTTAGAACTTCCTAATCCATTAAGGGCCGACAATTTCTTTCTTACTGTTGGTTCTCAGTGGGTTAAATGTGATGAAAAAAACTGAAATATGGGGTTATTTGCATCGTAAACACATTCTTACAAAAGCTAATTTTTGAAAAAAAAACATCTGACATTTTGGTCTGTCAATGGATAAATTGGGAGGAAAACTTCACACAAGATGTTACAATAAAACCGCGCGACATTAGATCCCTCCCAAGAACGAGATTATATAGAAGTGATTGTTTTATTCATTTATCATTTTTTATTTCGTAGTCGTTTGTCTTTTTACAGGGCTTTTAATTTCCAAAGGATGTAAATGTTTCAATAATTTAGTTTCGTACTTGTGCATGTCATACATATGGATATCAAATGAAACAGAAGAGCATCTTCTAAATATACTTCAAATTTCATGCGTCTATCTATGTTAATTTAAAATTAACAACCATTTAAATTTTTCCCCTTCAAAATGTTTTAATTTTTAAAAGGGAAAATTGAAATGGTGGAATTTCTTTCTAAAAATTAGCTTTATATAAGACTACAATGTGTCTACGATGCAAATTTTCACTTTTCACTTCACATTTAACCCACTGAGTATTAACAGTATGAAAAAAATTTGCGGCCCTTGATTCTAAAAATTGCAACTGGTTATCAATACCTCTCCAACAAGCCCCTAAAAACATAAGTCGAACTAAAACAAGTAAGGAAAGGCTAAAGTCGGACGGAGCCGACTATATGATACACTCCACTCTCTATCCAATTACAATTCAATTCTGTAAAAAAGTGAAATCGGGAAGGATTTCTAAAGCGGAAAAGTCAAATCGGGAGCGACATTTGTATGGGGGCTATACCGAAATCTGAACAGATGTGACCGATTTTCACCACAGCTGTTTCCAGTTCAATTATATGGTCCTGTGCCAAATTTGAAGCAAATCGAGTGAAATATGTGGTTTCTAGAGCGGAAAAGTCAAATCGGGAGCAACATTTGTATGGGGGCTATATGTAAAACTGAACCGATCTGATCAATTTTCACCACAGCTGTTTCCAGTTCAATTATATGGTCCTGTGCCAAATTTGAAGCAAATCGAGTAAAATATGTGGTTTCTAGAGCTGAAAAAGTCAAATCGGGAGCAACATTTGTATGGGGCTATATCTAAATCTGAACCGATTTGCTTCAAATTAAATAGCGTTCGTCCTTGATCCACAAAACTTACTTGTGCCAATTTTTGTTAAGATAAAATAGTATAAATCTGCCCTTTACACTGGGTCATATTGCAAGTTTTTTATATGGTTTGATAAGGCTCGGGTGGGATTTCAATTTCTGACGATTTTTTTCTGAATACCATTCTCATTGTGAATTTTTTTCAAGAAAAACCAGATTTATGGAGGAACGAACGGACAATGATAAAAGCGAAATATTTTGGGAAAACACATGAAACAAATGTTTCATTTTAGTCAAGAACATCAACAATATTTTTTCTTCCTCACAAAAGAAGCCACTCTAATATACATACGCCGTGGACACATACAAATCCATATACATTTTCAGATGTACTACTCTTATGTGTAATTGACTAGGCGCTGCAAAGGAAGGCCATATGGTAGCTTCCAAAAGATGCGATACACATTTCAATCTGCGCTCCACTCAAGTCCTACTGATGTGCTTCTTCTTCCATTCTAAAAAGATTCGACAAGGCCTTATAGAAAACTATCTAAATGACGGCTTGCATAAAGGCCTGATAGACGGCCCTTTTGTCTCCACTTTGCACCGCTGAACTAATACTATGTACCTACTGCTTAAAAACATCGATAACAAACAAATATAAATCTATATGTAGAAATGTATATATATAGAACAATGAAAGCAACAGGCATGGACATTTTACATATACATACATATATATATGTATATATGTCTGTATATAAATACAATAACAATTATTTATACAAAAAGCTATGGTCACATCACTATCAATGACAACTAAATAAACGAACGAACGAACGAGACGCCAAGCAAAATGAAGCACTTGGAGGACCTTCCCTCATGCACAGCCATTGCTACGCATTCACATGGACACATAAACAATAACACAGTGGTCTGCAGAAAACGACAACAACAATAACGACAACGACAAATAAGAAAGCCAAATGATTTCCAACTTATTTGGGGATTACTTGAGTTGTTCAAAACAATCATGGCTGCTCCATGGGGGGGGTGGGGTTCGAACCATCATCGTCATCTTCCCCTACCTCCTGCCGTTTGCATTCAATTGAAATGAGCACCCTGGCTCAAGGATCAATGGAATGAATCAAGGACTGAATTTAAATTGACAATTTGGTCTCACAAGCAACGTGACATGTGAAGTTATACTTTATGGCAAATGACCCATTTATTTTGTGAAGGATTATTGTTCCACTCTCTCTTAAGAGATTTCCTCAATTACTCTCGAAAGAGGTGCCTTAATAGAGGGTGAGTTTTTTCTCTCGAATAAATGTTCCACTAATAAATTACTTAGTCCGACAAAAGAAGACATTTTTTAAGTTATCCGGATACAACAAAACTGTTTCCAGTTTTTACGTTGTGAGATATCGCGAAAATACAGAAATTATGCAATGTTGGACATCTCTCGTAGCCGATAGGGTAGTCCATTTTCCGATTGGGTAGTCCAATTTCCAGTTTCTTTTTAAAATTAAGTAAGGTTTAACCCAAGGAAGGACTTACATTTTACTGAGCGCCGGATTATTTCCCAGAAAAAAAAAACTCCAGCTCCGTTTTCAGCAGGTTAGTAAGGGAGTGATGTACTATCCTGCAGGTTTATCTAGATAATTTTTTGCTGGGTTGTGTGGGAGGTTCTAGAGGTTATTTCCATAGGCGTAGGAAAAACTTGCTTTTTTAGCCCACCACCCAGTTATTCCACCTAAATTATTTTAATTTATTAATGACAATATTAGGGGTGTTTACACATTAAACTAATTGTACAACATAAAATCTAGCTATACTTCTGTGAATACTTTTGGCAGATGGAAAAGACAAAGTGAATTATTAAAGACACAACCTAAACTCCTCGTTCAATGTTTTCAAACAGAAGCAAATTATGGAGTTGCAACAGCAATTGACAATTATTATAGGATTTGCAATCAATCAGGAAGTAGAATAACGATTCATAGGTTTGGTATGTCTGTAAGTTGAACCGCTTTTATTCACTGCGGGGTCAAATAATTAAATTTGATAATTGTCGATTAATGTTCAACAACATAGTGATTTAAATAGATAGAAATGCTCTAAAAATAAAATATTTGGGAGTCTCAAAACAACTACAACATTTTCAATTGTAATTCAAAAGACACCATGTGAAATTCAAAAATTCCATTTGAAATTCAAACAAGTAAGGAAAGGCTAAAGTCGGGCGGGGCGGACTATATGATACACTCCACTTTCTATCGGAATACAATTCAATTCAGTAAAAAAGTGAAACGGGAAAATTTGTATGTTTCCTAATCACAGGTTAATATGACCTGGTCCAATTTGTCAAATCGAGAATAATATTTGTATCGGGGCTATATCCAAACAAGTGACTAACTTTCACAATAAGTTCTTCTAGTTGAAGTATAACGTGTTATGCTCAATTTTGAGAAATTCTCTGAAAATACGCGGTTTCTGTGGGAACGAAATTTGTGTGAGAGTTATATGTAAATCTGAACCGATCTAACACATTTTTACCACAGGTGTTTCCAGTTGAAATATAAGATGTTCTATCAATTTTGAAGAAAATCTGTTGAAATATGTGGTATCTAGAGAGAAAAGGGTCAAATCGGGAGTGAAATTCGTATGGGGGCTATATCTAAATCTTCAAATTAAATAGTGTTTGGCCTTGTCCCGAAAAACTTCGTTGTGCAGAGTTTCGTTTGGTTCTGGCTACAATTGCGACCTGTATCGTGATTACAACAATAGATGGACAGACGGACATTGCTAAATCGACTCAGAAAGTGATTCTAAGTCGATCGGTATAATTAGCAATGGGTCTATCTCCCTTCCTTTTGGGTGTTATAAACAAATGCACAAAGGCATAATAATCTCGTGGAGTGTATAAAAATGTGAATTGGAATTCAAAAATTCGATTTGAAATTCAAAAGACACCATTTGAAATTCAAAAGACACCATTTGAAATTCAAAAGACACCATTTGAAATTAAAACAAGTAAGGAAAGGCTAAAGTCGGACGGAGCCGTCTATATGATACACTCCACTTCCTATCTCATTACAATTTAATTCTGTAAAAAAGTGAAATCGGGCAGGATTTTTGTATCCTGTAAATGTATGTGTTTGACAAAAAATGTTAAATCGGAAAGGACATCTGCATGGGGGTATATTGAAACATGGAACGATGTGTTCCGCTTTCGCCATATATAATATGTAAAGTTTGGCCTAAATCGGTTAAACATTTGGGAGCAACATTTGTATTTATATATATATATAAAATTATATCTAAATCTGAACCGATCTTACCTACATTCACGATGGGTGTTTTTAGTTGAATTACAAGATGCTGTTCCAAATTTGAAGCAAATCGATTGAAATATGTGGTTTCTAGAGCGGAAAAGTCAAATCGGGAGCGACATTTGTATGGGGGCTATATCTATATCTGAACGGATTTACTTCAAATTAAATAGCGTTCGTCCTTGATCCACAAAACTTATTTGTGCCAATTTTTGTTAAGATGGGACTATAATTGCGACCTGTAATTTGATTACATCAATAGATGGACAGACGGACAGACAGACAGACGGACATTGCTAAATCGACTCAGAAAGTGATTCTACCGATCTGTATAATAAACGATGGGTCTAACTCGTTTCCTTTTGGGTGTTACAAACAAATGCACAAAGACATAATACTCTCGTGGAGTGTATAAAAATATCAATTGTCATTCAAAACTCGTCATTTGTAATTCAAAAGACACCATTTGAAATTCAAAAGACATCATTTGAAATTCAAATCTCGTCATTAGAAATTCAAAAATTGCCATTTGAAATTCAAAAATGTAAACAAAACTTCTTCAGCAAAATGTACATTAGGTGGGGTACCATTTATTTATTTTTTGAAAATGCCACCATGCCATTTGTAAATAAATTTGCATTCTATTAAATATAGATGCAAAATGATCTTGAGCCAGGACAATATCCCAGTTCAAATCAAATATTGATTACACACCAAAAAATACAAACGAAAAAACTAAATCAAATGAATCAGAAGTATTGCTGAGTAACTATACCTGCATATACGCATACTTACATTTTTTTTAACCAAAGTTTATGCCAATTTATATGTGAGGGTACCAGAAGGGGATAAATAAATGCTACCCCACCTAATATTGTCTAAATTTTTTGAATTTCAAAGGGAATATGTTTTGAATTTCAATTGACGAGCTTTGAATTTCAAATTACGAGTTTTGAATTTCAATTGACATTTTTTTAATTTCAAATGGAAATTTTTGAATTTCAATTGATATTTTTTGAATTTCAAAGGGAATTTTTGAATTTCAATCGATATTTTTTGAATTTCAAGTGATGTCTTTTGAAATACAATTGAAAATGGTGTAGATGGAGTTGCAGATACGAAAATTGTAGATCGATAACAAATTATGTCGCTAAAAATCTGTAGAGGAAGAAGAAAAATTTTGAATATTTGCCAACAATATATAGTGCTTATAAAAGTCAATACGTAGATTTGACTGATGATGTGACAGCAATTGAATACTCGAAAAATAAATTTTGAAAATTCTTCCACTAGCTTAATTTGAATGAAGTTTCTGAATTTGTTTAAAAGTATTATAATTAAATTATTATTAATTCAATAGTAACAAGTTACAATAATAAACACGCCAATAAAGATATTTTATTTTACTCAAAGTAAAAAAATATTTTACTAATTGTCGACAACTACAATATAAATAGCTGTTTATGAACAATTTTGCAAAAAATAATTTAATGTTGTCTTTATTACTTAGCCATTTATCCAGGTTAAGACAATGTGAACAATTATTTTTTCCCATTGAGTGGAAATTAAAATTTTTAAATACGTTATTGTTATCGCAGCTTAATTATCCAGTCTTAAAGAGAAGTGCCCTTAAAAAAGTATCATCATAGCTATAGTACTATTTCCACTGATATCGGACTGTCTTGACTATATGATAATAAGCCAATCATCTTCAATATGTTGAGAGAAAAGGTTGATATAAATATCTATGAAAGTTGCAACAAGTCTCCCAAGCTCAGATTGCTTTGAATGAAGATTTTTGACGATATGAGGATTAAAACTTGGCTAAGATGTACCATGAACCAACATCGATTTTCAATTTTGGCCAGCTTATAAAGAGTGATTTTTTTGAGGTTAGGATTTTCATGCATTAGTATTTGACAGATCACGTGGGATTTCAGACATGGTGTCAAAGAGAAAGATGCTCAGTATGCTTTGACATTTCATCATGAATAGACTTACTAACGAGCAACGCTTGCAAATCATTGAATTTTATTATCAAAATGCGTGCTCTGTTAAGAAAGTTCAGAAAGAAAGAAATTGTGTTCAGTGACGAAGCTCATTTTTGGCTCAATGGGTACGTAAATAGGCAGAATTGTCGATTTTGGAGTGAATATCAGCCAGAAGCATTGCAAGAGCTACCAATGCATCCAGAAAAAGTCACAGTTTGGTGCGGTTTATGAGCTGGTGGCATCATTGGACCGTACTTCTTCAAAGATGATGCGAATCGTAACGTAACTGTGAATGGTGAGCGCTACCGTGAGATGATATCCAACTTTTTTTTGCCCAAAATGGAAGAACTGAACTTGGTTGACATGTGGTTTCAACAAGATGGCGCTACATGCCACACAGCTCGCGATTCTATGGCCATTTTGAGGGAAAACTTCGGAGAACAATTCATCTCAAGAAATGGACCGGTAAGTTGGCCACCAAGATCATGCGATTTGACGCCTTTAGACTATTTTTTGTGGGGCTACGTCAAGTCTAAAGTCTACAGAAATAAGCCAGCAACTATTCCAGCTTTGGAAGACAACATTTCCGAAGAAATTCGGGCTATTCCGGCCGAAATGCTCGAAAAAGTTGCCCAAAATTGGACTTTCCACCTAAGACACAGCCGCGGTCAACATTTAAATGAAATTATCTTCAAAAAGTAAATGTCATGGACCAATCTAACGTTTAAAATAAAGAACCGATGAGATTTTGCAAATTTTATGCGTTTTTTTTTTAAAAAAAGTTATCAAGCTCTTAAAAAATCACCCTTTATATGTAAAATATTTTTTTGTCCCCTTCCCAGCAGAAATCTATTGCTACGCCTATTGGGTTTGTGACAAATGGACTTTCCACTTTTATAAATAATTGCAAAAACGTGATCAAATATTAAATCATAGTCGATTTAAGGTACCATTATAAAAATTATAAAGGATTTAATTTTACCTAGGAAAGAGATAATTATGTGGGTTCTCGTACCACCCATGGGGCATGTCTAAAGCATACATATTTGTATACCCTCCACTAGGGTATTATGTCGTTATACATTTGTTTGTTAACACCCAAAAGGAACTGAGATAGGCCCATCGTTTATTATACAGAACGTCTTAAAATCACTTTCTGAGTCGCTTTAGAAATTCAGTTATGATGCAATTATTGTCCGATCTTAACAAAAATTGTCCCAAGTAAGTTTTGTGGATCAAGGACGAACGCTATTTAACCAAATCAGTTCAGATTTAGTTATAGCCCCCATACAAAAATCGCTTTCAATTTGACTTTTTCCGCTCTAGAAACCACATGTTGTACGATGTTCTTAAAACTTGGTACAACACAATATAATCCGACTAGAAACACCTGTGATGAAAGTAAATCTGAAGCAACTCGGTTCAGATTTAGATATAGCTCCCATACAAATGTTGCTCCCGATTTGACTTTTTCTGCTCTAGAAACCACATAATTTAAGTGATTTAGATCAAATTTTGCACGACACCTTACCACAGATGGTTCTAACTTAGGTATAAGTTCAGATATAGATGTAACCACCTACAAATTTCGTTTCCTATTTGACATTTTCCGGTCTAGAAACCGTCAATTTTAACAGATTTTCTTCAAATGTGGTGTAACACCCCAGCAAAAAAATAATTGGAAGTACTTCCGTAGGAAGCACATTTTGATCGCATCTTAAAACCCGAATGTACATTTTTCCCGCTTTTGAGGAAGTTTTTTTAAACAACTTCCAAAAAAGTCGATAATATGTTAATATTCCGTAAGATTTTACGAATAGCATTTTCATAAGTGAATGTGAACGAATTTTTAGTATGGGGTCACGGAAGTAAGATGTCCGCTTTGCACCCAGAAGGTATCGGGTTCGAATCGTGGCTCGGGAAAAAACTTTTTATATTTTTTATTACTTTTATAAATAAACAATGTTTAATTTTTTATAATTTTAACAATTTAAAAATTTTTGCTTAAATAATACCAATTTATTGCTTTAATGTACTTAAAATATTTCATATTTTTATTAATTATTTACACTACATAATATCAGTAAAATTAAGTATTGCCAATTCAGTTAATACTAAATTTAATTAGTATTTATTATATTTATTTGCGTTATATTAGATCATATTAAACAAATATCTTGTTAAGTTTCCTATTGTCAGTTCTACCGAACTAAATGATTGGTTTTAGTTATTCACCTCTCACAACAGAAGATAGCTGAGATGGTTAGAATGCTGTATTAGCAACCAGAAGGTCCGCTTTTCTATCCCCGGTAGCGGCGGATTTTTTAAAACAGAAATGGAAACAAGTGAAAAAGTGGCTCCTTTGCAACACTCTAAAATAACTTTTAATTCTTTCAAAATAAAGGGCATCCCTCCTATGACAACACCATGTTAAATTCATTGGTGAAGATCGCAATTTTCACTACTTCCGAATTACAAGATGAACATCTTTCTCACTTTTTTGGGTGTTCTCTTTTTTGCTGGGACCTTATATTTCAAGTAGAAACATTTCTGGTGAAAATGGGCCAAATCGGCTCAGATTTATAGCTATATATAAATCAAAGCCGATTTGCCTTTTTTGCTTTAGAAACCACATAATTTAATTTCAACTAGATACATATATAGTAAAAATGTGTCAAATCGGTTCAGATTTAGATATAGCTCTCACACAAATTTCGCTCCCGATTTGAGGTTAACCGCTGTAGAAACCACATACCATATATTTAAATTCGGCAGAGCAACTTATATCTACACTAGAAACATATATGGTAAAAGTGGATGAGATCGGTTCAGATATATATATAGAGCATTTGACATTTTTCTGTAGAACTGTAGAAAAGTACAGGCGTATATGGAAAATAGAAATCGAAAAGAAGAAATTTGTGTGATCGCTTCACATAACATTACTCTTGTAATACATTAATATCGATACGTTACTCATATGCAATGAGTGTGTGTGGTCGGCAGTTTACAGAATAAAACAGAAAACAATTTTCATCTCATCATGTTTTCTTTAGACTTTTCTGACTTTCGTATTGTGGTTTTTAAATAGTAATTTTTTATCTTAAATTAAATATTTTTTATCTTATAAATATTTTTGCTTGTCCCGACACAGATAAAGCTTTATGTTACGTTCGTTGTAGTCATACCAAGTGATATGTTCAATAATGGTGATAGTCAATAGTACTGGGATACACTCCCCGACAATAATTATCCAGTACAACAAATTGTATCAAAGAGTGTGGCAGTGTTTTGCTTTGGCGAATTTGAAAGCAGTTCAACGGTACCCATTCCATTGTCCGGAAGGCGTAACACCACGGATGGCATTACAAAAGTCAATACAACCTTCTTAAGGACATCCTTGGGTAAATATATTATATCATCATTACTCAATGTTTGACTTCATTCCCAATCCACTGTCCCATCCCGTATTCAAATCAATATCGTTGTACCCCAAGCAACCATTAGAATGTATTCATCCTGCGACATACATATACATACACATACAAAAAACAATGTTATTTTAGTATCGCATAGACATTTAATAAAAGAACGGAAGAGAGGTAGGGAGACAGATACAGAGGATGATATCCTTACCTAGATACCTCTACACATACATACAGACAGACAGACATATATTAGACAATTTGTTTGTGTATTAATCTAATAGATACAATTTAACTTAGATCATCCTTGCGAAGGTCCGTAAGGATACAAAACCATACACATCTACACGTGTGAATGTATGTTTGCGTGTGTGTATGTCTTATGGGTTCGGTTTTCAAAGAAACAAACAAACAAACGAATGAACGAGCGAGCGAGCGAGTGAGCGAACAGCAAAAAAGGTGAACAAGAATGTCAATGAAATGGTGGATGGGCTAAAATAAACAATTGCAATTGTCCCTCCCTACATTGAGGCACACTCGAGTATATCCCAAACACTTCACATAACCAAGTAAATAAACATTTTAAACGAGGGTCGTTGTATGAGGCGAGTAAAATTCTCATGTAGCATTTCAGCATTTCAGACAAACAACTTACAATTCCCGTTATTGTCCCTCTTTATCCCATATTCCACTTTTGTATCGCCATTTACATCTTAGACCAATTTTATTCCTTTTACGGAACACATCGGCTAATGTTTCGATATAGATCACGAGCCTTTAAACCCCTCATGTCGACGGGTGCGTAACTATAGAACCACGGATCTAATCTGGCAAGCGCATCAGCTTTACAGCGCCATTGTTCGTCACAACATTGCGACGCAACCCCTCTGCAACTTCTATAATAGCCTGCATGTATCGGGTAACCTTCCAGTGTCCATATCTCAGTCTACCATCAAGTTGGAAGCCGTCTGTGTAAAACTTCTACCAGGTAGTCCAGCCACCCAGTCATCAAGCAGAGTCACCGACATGTCCACTAGGAGTGTGAGAGTGCACGACTAGAATTCCTAATTTTATGAGGTTCGGAAAAAATCCATGAATCAAAATGTGGGGTGGTGAGGTGAGTGTAAGTGGGTGCTTATGGGGTTCAAAGGTGGGAAAGGGGGTAAAAATACACAAAAAGTCCAACCCCCCTCACCAACATTTTTTATAACACACATACCCTATCCCCACTCCTTAAGGGGCTCTAATACAAAATCTAACTAGGGGTGCCAAATGTACGAACAACATCCAATATTCTTCATCCCCAATATTTTCTTAGAACATACATACCCTCTATGTTCAAACCCTAAGTTGGACCCAATACATTATTTTATTTTTGGATTTTTTTATGAATGAATAACCCAAAACTGGCCCCAGGTGACTTGTAAAAATGATCCCCAATGGTTTCCCTCCAAACCTACCTTTCCCATCCTATCTCTACTTCTTAAGGGAGACTCCCATACAAACAAGTTGCCCCCTCCGCTCTAAATGCCAAAAGAAGAGATCAGGTATGTTACCTACCCTCTATCTTCAACGCCTAAGTTGACCACATACAATTATTTTTTATACACTCCACGAGAGTATTATGGCTTTGTGCATTTGTTTGTAACACCCAAAAGGAAGCGAGATAGACCCATTGTTAAGTATACCGATCGACTTAGAATCACTTTTTGAGTCGATTTAGCAATGTCCGTCTGTCTGTCCGTCTGTCCATCTATTGTTGTAATCAAATTACAGGTCGCAATTATAGTCCGATCTTAATAAAAATTGGCACAAGTAAGTATTGTGGATCAAGGACGAACGCTATTTAATTTGAGGCAAATCGGTTCAGATTTAGATATAGCCCCCATACAAATGTCGCTCCCGATTTGACATTTTCCGCTCTAGAAACCACATATTGTACCCAATTTTCTTTAAATTTACCACAACATCTTATAATCCAACTAGAAACACCTATGCAAAAATTGGATAAGATCGGTTCAGATTTAGATATAGCCCCCATACAAATGTCGGTCCCGATTTGAAATTTTCCGCTGTAGAAACGACTTATTGAACCCGATTTTCTTTAAATTTGGCACAACATCTTATAATCCAACTAGAAACACCTATGCTAAAATTGGGTAAGATCGGTTCAGATTTAGATATAGCCCCCATACAAATGTCGCTCCCGATTTGACATTTTCCGCTGTAGAACCCGATTTTCTTTAAATTTGGCACAACATCTTATAATCCAACTAGAAACACCTATGCTAAAATTGGGTAAGATCGGTTCAGATTTAGATATAGCCCCCATACAAATGTCGCTCTCGATTTGACATTTTCCGCTCTAGAAACGACATATTGTACCCGATTTTCTTTAAATTTGGCACAACATCTTATAATCCAACTAGAAACACCTATACAAAAATTGGGTAAGATCGGTTCAGATTTAGATATAGCCCCCATACAAATGTCGCTCCCGATTTGACATTTTCCGCTCTAGAAACGACATATTGTACCCGATTCTTTAAATTTGGCACAACATCTTATAATCCAACTAGAAACACCTGTGCTGAAATTGGGTAAGATCGGTTCAGATTTAGATATAGCCCCCATACAAATGTCGCTCCCGATTTGACATTTTCCGCTCTAGAAACCACATATTGTACCCGATTTTCTTTACATTTGGTACAACATCTTATAATCCAACTAGAAACACCTATGCTGAAAGTGTGTATGATCGGTTCAGATTTAGATATAGCCCCCTTACAAATGTCGCTCCCGATTTGACTTTTTCCGCTCTAAAATCCACATATTGTACCCGTTTTTCTTTAAAATTGGCACAACATCTTATAATCCAACTAAAAAAACCCATGGTGAAAGTGGGTAAGATCGGTTCAGATTTAGATATAGCCCTCATACAAATGTTGCTCCGGAATTTTTAACCGATTTTGACCAAATTTTACATATTATATTTCACCAATAAACAGACATGGTGAAAGCGGAACACATCGTTCCATGTTTCAATATACCCCCATGCAGATGTCCTTTCCGATTTAACATTTTTTGTCAAACACATACATTTACAGGATGCAAAAATCCTTCCCGGTTTCAATTTTTTACCGAATTGAATTGCAATGAGAATTGTTTGGGTGATGCCCATATGTCCATACTTTGGTAGACTACTGTATAATTTGTATTTGTCTTTCGGACAATTGGATCAATTACCATATTATTTACCATATTCGTTAAATTTGACTAAAAATGAATTTATAGCATATAAATTATATGAATATAATTTATATAATTTGTATGAACTAAATAAAATTGATCTCATGAAATACCTGGGGTTTAGTAATGAAAGCGAGGTACATACGCAGGGAGTGGTGTAGGGTATTATAAAGTCGGCCCCGTCCGACTTTAGCCTTTTCTTACTTGTTTTTTATAAATTTGGGGGATTGAAATGTATAAAATGTTACGGCACAGCACATCTTTAATTCAACAACTCTATCGGCAACCACACCCATTTATTGACTCATACAAAGTATCCAAATCGAATTCCTAAAAATCACTTACAACACTATCTCACCCCAGCCAGTGAAAAAATCCTCATATGACCTATGTCCCTATTGCTCCACATGTAGAGAGAATTAAGTCTAATAACTGCTCTTGCAGACGTATGTTTGCCCCTCGAATGCTCCACCTTTATGAAGAATTCAAGTAGAACGTTTTATCAATGGCTGTCCACCAACCCAATATACCGTACAGCAGAATCCGGCGAAACACCGCTGTGTATATCCGTTTCAATCCAAAATATTTTTGAGTCGATTATTGTTGGAGGGTTTATTTGAGGGTATTTTGTTCCTCCTCGTAAAAAGAACCAAATCAATTTTGGTCCGAATCACTCTTCTAGCCCATCTCACCAGCTGCTGCACTCAAATTTTTTATTAGAAATTGTAGTTTCTTAGCTTTATTATGACGCCAAAACTATGTTTGTGCCAAATATAGTTTGGTTGTAATGAATATTGTAAAAATATCCTTTTTGAACAAATGTCCGACTTTGGACCAACACAATTTTTTTTCCTTCAAAAGCCTTTAACGAAATATATACATATTTGGAAAGGTTGACGGGTTTCCCGTTTTTGTAGGGCAACTTTTGCCTGCACGAAATTGGGCCCTTGGATGATAGGATACATTTAGTGCAAAAAATCAGAATTTCTAGTTCCAAAACGCAATTTAGTCATTTTGGTCTCATTAACTTCAGAAAAGTAGGTGCGCAGATAAAAATATGAGTAAATTTCCTTTATCCTCATGCTAAATTTTATAACAATCGGAGTTCATTTGTCAGAAATATGCCAAAACCCAAAATAATACCTGATTTACCAGACAAATCGAATTACTGCATGAAAATTGCACACAGATCTATTTTTTTTTACTTCATCGAACTGTTTCTCACATATTTAAAGAGATTTTGCACTCAAATTTTATACCCTCCACCACCAGGATGGGGGTACACTAACTTTGTCATTCCGTTTGTAACACCTTGAAATGTCGACCTGAGACCCTACAAAGTATATATATTCTTGGTCGTCATAAAATTCTAAGACGATCTAGCCATGTCCGTCCGTCCGTTTGCTGAAAGCACACTAGCATCTAAACGAAGGAGCTAGGACTACCAAATTTTCCATAAATGTGTCTTATAGTTGTAGATCGGTTGGGATTGAAACTGGGCGAAATCGGCCCAAAGGGAGAAATTTTTCACTCACATGGACTAAAAATACCCAAATAACACCTACTATTTTAGCATATTTAAGCATATTTTTTCAATATTTCTGCTTGTACTTACTTGATATTGGGTATGCGCATTCCCCCTATAACAAAAACGTGCACCATAAAGTGATTTTTATTCGTAGGGGGTGAAATGGGCCACAAATGGATAAAAATGGTACCTGGTGCGACTACAGCTAGAATAATTAAATTCGTAACTGCGTAACACATAAAAAATAGATTTTAGAAAGTCCTACTCTTAAGGGGGTAAAAGGGGAAAAAAATGTACCAACCAAATGACTGGCTGCGTAGACACGCAAAATAAAAATAAATTCGTACTTTTTACTTATACGGCAAAAATTGGTTGAATTATGAAGTTACGTTATTTTATATATAAAAATACATTTAGTAAGGAGCAAAACGCCACTTAGTTTTTAAAAGGCCGTTAGTAATTGACTGAATTTTGTTATGTCTCTAAATTTTGGGAATTTGAGGTTCAATTAAAATACCTAAAGATAATGAAGAAATTACTAGTTTTGTATGTTTTGCTTTTTTAAATAACCGTATTCCGAAAGTGGGTAAAATGTTTTCCAAAATTTGAGATTTGTACTACGTACGTGATATAATGGATTTTCATATATAAAGTTCGGCCCGGCCGAACTTAACGCCTTTTTTACTTGTTATGTTATACTTTGGCCAAAGCTTATGTCAATTTGTGTGGGAGGTACCAGAAGGGGTGTGCCAATATCGCCCATATTTTAGGTAAATTCAATGTCTATAAATACATTGCCGAACTTCAAATTTCAGAGTATTCCTATAATCTGTATATAAGTTATATCAGCTTTAATTTTACGTAGGTTAGGGTGATTTGTGTGGGAGGCACGATAAGGGGCGTGACAACTTCGCCCAATTTCGAATTTAAACTGAGTTTGGGAAAAATATTACTACGTGCAAAGTTTGTATTGATTACTTACCTCCTTTGGAGAATTTCGTGTACACCAGCTAGACGGACGGACGGATATCGCTCAAACAGCTTAGAAAGTCATGAAACGGATTTGGGCCAAACATACATAGGTTTAGAGTGAGAGTATAAAAACTGAATTTTATTCACGCATATATCTGCTAAAAATATTTGTTTCTTCTGACCCGCGATTAAAATAAATTGCGGCAATTTTTATAAAAATTCCCATTTTTATACCCTCCACTTCTAGGAAGGGGGTATATTCACTTTGTCATTCCGTTTGTAACACCTTGAAATATTCATCGGAGACCCCATAAAGTATATATATTCTGGGTCGTGGTAAAATTCTAAGACGATATAGCCATGTCCGCCTGTCCGTCTGTCTGTCTGTTGAAAGCACGATAGCGGCCGAACGAAATGAGCTAGGAGGTTCAAATTTTTCCTAAATGTGTCTTATGGTTGTAGATCGGTTGGAATTGAAAGTGGGCGAAATCGGCCCAGAGGGAAAAAATTTTCCCTCACAAGGACTGAAAATACCCCTAATATTTAGAGTATTTCAGCATGTTTTATGAACATATTAGCTTGTATTTACTTGATATTTGCAATGCGCATTCCCTTTATAGCATAAAAGGGCACCATAGAGTGAATTTTATTTGTAGGGGGGCGAAATGGGACAAAAGGGATACAAATGGTACCTATCAAACGACAACAGATAGAAACACGAAACTTAGCGTGTACATTCATCTAATAGAGTAGATACGTGATATAAAAGTATTTTTTCTAAATTCGTACATTTAAGGGGTTAAATGGGGATAGAGGGATAAAAATAGTACCTACCTAACGGCTGCACCTAGAATAATGAAATTCGATATATACATTCCTCTGATTGCGTAGACACGTAAAATAAAAGATATTTCCAAAATTCGTACTTTTTGGGGTTCAAATGGAAAAAGGGGATAAATATAGTACCTACTAAATGACAGCAGCTAG
This sequence comes from Polietes domitor, assembly GCA_947397865.1. Taxonomy (NCBI): domain Eukaryota; kingdom Metazoa; phylum Arthropoda; class Insecta; order Diptera; family Muscidae; genus Polietes; species Polietes domitor. The sequence goes on from OX377622.1 coordinate 70,526,535, forward strand.
AATCATGAAATTCGGAGTATACATTCCTCTGACTGCGTAGACACGAAAAATAAAACGTTTTTTCCAAAATTCGTACTTTTAGATGTCGTACTCTTGAAGGGGCAAAATTGGAAAAAGGGGATAAAAATGGTACCAACAAAATGGCCGCTGATAGAATCATGGAATTCGGTGTATACATTCTGACTATGATGGGATTCTAATGGCGACTGAAATCGCCTAATATTTAGGCATGTTCACTTTCACAATTTCAGCATTTTATTTATATATATTAGTCGATTTTAAACAGTGCGCATAAGTATACATTATAGTTTGAAATAGTAAACAATTATAGTAAATGTGCATAAAAATATCACAATTTTCGTAATATGGTTCTGTGCTTCTATGTAAAGTCGACATCATTTAATCTGCTGGTAATACTGTGGAATGCACTCCGTGGTGGAGGGTATATAAGATTCGGCCCGGCCGAACTTAACGCATTCTTACTTGTTTCGATTTATTTTCCCCCTTTTTAGGAATTGTGGAATTTTTATATGAGATATCCGTAAGATCTATTTGAAGATGTCGCCTCTGCAATTAATAATTAATTGGTAATGACACTTACTTAACAAGTTTTTGGTAGTATGTTCACAATGTATAACCTTAAAAAAGTGAATTTAAACCCTTGAGTATACGATTCAATCCCTTTCACCTGCTTTATCATACCGTCCGCATATGCGAGTGGTGTTTGGTTTCTGTGTGTGTCTTACCCTCATTCCGGTGTGTATTCAATGGATTGTGTGTGTGATGTAAAAAATATGTGTTTGTTTTCCAAACAATTACAAAACTATAATCACTTTGTGAAATTAATAAGGACAAAATGAAAGTGCTCCTTTTGGCCTCAATACGGTACGGAACGAATGTTAGCTGATGCGTAAACAATGCGTTGCTATTGTTAACCTATTCCATTGCTGGCACCTCAGAGTGATTGTGGCACACACAAACACCCACCCAACCACCCACTCACTCGCCCACTCCCCCACTCACTCATTGTGTCGATAGATAAGTGTAACATGTCAAATTTAATTATGCCATGTTTCTCTCCATGTCATCCATATAAACAAACAACTGGAAGAATGTGAACGAAGCATTTGTTTATCTTCCATTTATAATCATGTTTTATTTTTCTTTTCTTCATTTTTTGGATGGAAATGATGCGAGCTGACAGCAGAAAGCTGGAATTATTTTTAGTTGGCAAATAACATTTATGCGGAATACGGGTTGCCAGGAGAACAAAGAAGAAATCCCAGGAAAACGCCATGAGATTATCGTTGGGCGTAGTTCATAAGCTGGGATGTGTCTGATTGGATTAAAAGTAGCGATTCTCGGAGCCATGTTAATAGTCAATACAATAATAGCGTCAATTTTGCAAGCACCTTCATTATATTTTAATCCGCTTGAACATTACAAGTCAAGTAAAAATATATCCAAGGGATCATTTTTGTCTAGCCAAACATGCCATACCGCTCCACAATGGTGATGGTTCATTCAGAGAAACGATGTTCTTTAATTTCAGTAAATTTGTAACTTGCTGCTCAAAAAGAAAACTAAGTATTCAAACTATTTAAAAATTAATTGTCTCGATTTAAATTTAATTGAGTATGAGCCTGATTATTTAATTTATAGTTTTATTCATTAAATTATATTTTAATTGAATACTCCCTCATTAGTTTTTTATTTAAGCACTAAAAAATAAACTTAAACGTACAGTGTGGAGTAAATTTTACCACAAGTGTTTGCAATTGTCGTGCAATCGAATTATTTTCAAGGATAAGAAGCGCTACCTCTACCCAATCGCAGGTACTTCGATAAAATCAATTGGCACAAGTACGATTTGTGGATCAAGGACGAATGCTATTTAATTTGAAGCAAATCGGTTCAGATTTAGATATAGCCACCATACAAATGTCGCTCCTGATTTGACTTTTTCCGCACTAGAAACCTCATATGTCATTCGATTTGCTTCAAATTTGTCACAGTACCCTATAATTGAAGTGGAAACAGGTATGGTGAAAATCGGTTAGATCGGTTCAGATTTAGATATAACCCGCATACAAATGTCGCTCCCGATTTGACTTTTTCCGCTCTATAAAGCACATATAGTACCCGATTTTCTTCAAATTTGGCTTAACACCTTATAATATAACTAGAAACACCTGTTGCGAAAGCTGACTAGATCGGTTCAGAGTTAGATATAGTCCACATACAAATGTCGCTCCCGATTTGACTTTTTGCGATCTAGAAACGACATATTGTATCCGATTTTCTTTAAATTTGGCACAGCATCTTATAATCCAACTAAAAACACCTATGGTGAAAGTGGGAAAGATCGGTTCAAATTTAGATATAACAAGTAAAAACGGCTTTAAGTTCGGCCGGGCCGAACTTTATATACCCTCCACCATGGATCGCATTCCACAGATGTTGTCGGTTTTCGTAGAAGTGCAGTAATATTACAGGAAAATATATTTTTTTTAATATAGCCAAAACAAATACAAATATTGAAAATTTAATTTTATAAATAAATATATTATTTTAATTAAAAAAATATTTTCAAAGCCATAAATATTGGTAGATAGTGGGTGCTACAGTTGGTTGTATTACCATTCTATTTGAATTTCAAAAGTACAAATTTTAAAAAACCATTATCAGACGTACATGGTGCAAAATAACCTAACTTCATGATTCAACCAATTTTTGCCGCAAAAGAAAAATTACGAATTTGGAAAAAAACTTTTTATTTTGCGTGTCTAAGCAGTCAAAAGAATGTATACTCCGAATTCCATGATTCCATTTGGTTGGTACCATTATTACCCCCTTGACGTTTCTACGCAACTAGAATTTTATCATTCTAGTTGTAGTCGTTTAGTTGGTACTATTTTTATCCCTCTGTACCATTGTATCCCTTGAAAGTACTAATTTCGAAAAATTCGTCTATTTTCCGTGTCTTCGCAGTCATAGGAATGTATACTCAGAATTTCATGACTCTAGCTGCGGTCATTTGATTGGTACTATTTTTATCCCTTTTTTTCATTTTAACCCCAAAAAGTACGAATTTCGAAAAATCAGTTTATTTTCCGTGTCTTCACACTCAGAGGAATGTATACTCCGAATTTCATGACTCTAGCTGCTGTCATTAGATTGGTACTATTTTTATCCCCTTTTTTCATTTTAACCCCAAAAAGTACGAATTTTGAAAAATCCGTGTATTTTACTTATCTATGCAATCAGAGGAATGTATACACCGAATTTCATTATTCTAGGTACAGCCGTTTGGTTGGTACCATTGTTATCCCTCTATTCCTATTTTACCCCTTAAAAGTACGAATTTGGAAAAAATACTTTTATATTATGTATCTACTCAATTAGAGGAATGTATACAGCGAATTTCAAGTTTCTAGCTGTTGTCGTTTAATATGTACCATTTTTATCCCTTTTTTGCCCCATTTCACCCCCTACAAATAAGAATCACTTTATGGTGCACGTTTTTGCTATCAGGGGAATGCGCATACCAAATAACAAGCAAATATAAACAGACATATTCAAAAAACATGCTTAAATACGTTAAAATATTAGGGATTATTATGGGTATTTTTAGTCCTTGTGAGGGAAAAATTTTTCCCTTTGGGCCGATTTCGCCCCATTTCAATCCCAACCGATCCACGACTATAAGACGCATTTATGGAAAATTTGAACGTTCTAGCTCCTTTCGTTTAGATGCTGGCGTGCTTTCAACAGACGGACGGACGGACGGACGGACGGACGGACATGGCTAGATCGTCTTAGAATTTTATGACGATCAAGAATATATATACTTTATAGGGTCTCAGGTCGATATTTCAAGGTGTTACAAACGGAATGACAAAGTTAGTATACCCCCATCCTGGAGGTGGAGGGTATAATTATATATATATATATATACAAATGTTGCTTCCAAATGTTTAACAGATTTTGGCCAAACTTTACATAAATAAAATACATGGTGAAAGTGGGTCACATCGTTCCAAGTTTCAATATACCCCCGAACAGATATCCTTTCCTATTTAACATTTTTGGTCAAACACATACATTTACATGGTGCAAAAATCCTTCGCGATTTCACTTTTTTACAGAATTGAATTGTAATAGGATAGATAGTGGAGTGTATCATGTAGTCGGCTCCGTCCGACTTTATCCTTTCCTTACTTGTTTCATGTTATATTTTTGTCGATTTTTTTTCTGAGTTTATAGGCCATTGGAAACACTATAAATAAAAATTCCTATTCATGTCGTATTAGATTGATTTTATGTGGGTTTTCAAAGTGACAAACATATTTCTTGATACCATTTTTAAAAGATGTTATGAAAAACAAATAGAAGGAATTAATACCTGTTGAATGAATCCTAAATGATGAATAGCGGACGATAAATTACGTCACTGACTCCATGTTTGTGAAATAATTTAATACAGGAGATGGCTTTTCCTTCCTTCCGATGTTCAGGCATCATTCGAAAGGTATTGACTGCAGCTATTTATTTTTTATAAAATACTGACACCAAATACGTCTTCAGTTGTCACTATGAAAAGCTAAAAAAAATTGCTATAAACGTCCAATAATTCGACCTATAAATTACTATACGACAGGAATCAAAATTTATATTTAAAGTGCTTCCGAGGGTCTATTAATTCAGAAAAAAATTCTGAACCGATTTCCTCCAAATTCAATACCGAAAAAAGTAACTTCTGCCAAATTTCATGATAATCAGACAGCAATTGCGACCTGTAGAGTGCGAACAAGCTTAGATGGACAGCAGACGGACGGACGAACGGACGGACAGACAGACATCGTTAAATCGATTCAACTGGTGATTCTAAGCCGATCCGTATACTTAAAAACGACCCACAAACATACGTTCAACTAGTGCATGCGGTAATACAGCGTTTACCGTAGCTCCAAGTAATACGTGGTTTGAGTTTTACAGTGATCCAAAGTTGCTGTTTTTGGGCGTTTTGTGAAGAAATGTCTTCTTTAGCGATGTTATATATTTGGATCACATCATTAGATTTTATCGAAATTGGTATTTTCTGAAAGGTTTCCATCTCCTCTTTCCAAATTTTCGTATCGGAAAGTACTTGTCGTTCAAGGATTCCAAGGACTGAAAACCGTATCTTTAATTTTCTTAAATTTTTATATATTTTAACTTATGTTATTCTCTGCAAAATATGATAAATTCAGAGTGGAGTGGTCATAGGTGCAGAAACTAAAAATGTTTTTCAAAATGATTATCTTTTTAAGAAGGCAAAGTTGTATTTATTAGGTTATTCACACATGCGATTTTGGGCAAAATAAGTTTTGAAAGAAAAGTAATACTGGGGTTTGATAGTCCTTAAACTTACATAAACTCTAAAAAAATATTTAAAAAATCGCTAATTGATTTTTTTTGCAGTGGTCTAATATATTCTACAGGGCAAGTAACTTGATAGACAGGAAAGCAATTTCGAAAGACTTCATGGAGCTGAATATTTCCGAATATTTCATCAAATCATATTGTATCTTATTTATTGTAATACATTGTTACATACATGTTAATACTTCTTCTTTAATTAATTTAAAAAATATATAAAATTAACTATTTTTTGCTTTAAATTATTGTTCTTGATTTAAAAGACTGAATTCATGTTTATGTAATATATTTACTTATCATATAAATCTTGTAATAATACTTATTTCAATTGAACTGGGATATTATCGTGGCTCAAGACCATTTTACATCTATAGTTTATATAATGCAAATTTATTTACAAATGACAAGGTGTCATTTATTACTTGGCTGCACACTACCTAGTGGTATGACGATTTCAATATGAATTACTTTTTTATTTTCCATTGTCATTTTCACCTGTGAATCAAAACAAATTTTGAGTTTAATTGCGAAAAATCTCATAAAATTTAACATTTTTTAAATAAAAACTGTGGAAGGCTATAGCCCTCCCCAGCAGAAATCTATTGCTACGCCCATTGTTGTCGAAAATCTAATCCAATCTCTAGATTGGAAAGAGTCAAATCGAGAACGAAATTTGTGTTCAAGCTATAACTAAAACTGAACCGATCTGACCTACTTTCACCATAGTTGTTCATAGTTGAAATATAAGACGTTGCGACAAATGTGAAGAAAATAGGTTAACATCTGTGGTCTCTACAGCGGTAAAAGTCGAATTGAAAGCGAAGTTTGTATGAGAGCTATATCTAAATCTAAATCGATCGTATTTACTTTCAAAACAGATGTTTCTAGTTGAAATATAAGGTGATGTGAGCTGACAAATTCAAATCGCAAGCTAATAACTTCGCTTGCGATTTGACAGCTATATATACATCTGAACCGATCTGACTCAATTTCGCCACATCTTCTTATAGATGAATTGTAAGCTATTGTACCAAATTCGAAGCAAATCGGGAGCGATATTTGTTTGGGGGCTATATCTAAACCTGAACCGATTTGTTTCAAATTAAATAGGGTTCGTTCTTGGGCCGCAAAAATTGTGCCAATTTTTGTAAGGATCGGACAATAATTGCGTCCTGTACTTTGATTTCAAGAATAGATAGATGTCAGTCCACACAGACAGACGGACATCGCTAAATCGTTTCAAAAGTGAGTCTAAGTCGAGCAGTATACTTAACAAAGGGTCTATCTGGCTCCCTTCAGGATGTTACAAACAAATCTGTGGCCTTTTGACAAAACAACCTCTTTCAAAAACTCCAATTTTACAGGAGAACGAAAAAACTGTTAAAATATCTAAAAACTTTGATTTTGAAATATGTGGTGAAAATGTGGAAGTGCAAAATTAAATTTAAATACTAAATTGAAGTGAAGATATCAATAAATCTATTCTAATGCCAACGGATTTTCAGAAAAATTAAGAATAAAAAGATAGGTTGTTTTGTCGAAATTTTTTTCAACAAAAAAATTAATTATTCAAGTTGTTTTATGAAAACGGTTTTAAACAAAAACGTGATTAATATTTTGCGCTTATCTCAAAGCAAGCTGTTTTGTTAAAATTAAATTAATAAAAAAAGTCGAAATAGGTTATTTTAAAAGATTTTATTATATCTGTTACAACAAAAGTACATGAATTCAATTACTCAATATTGGTACAAAATTATGTTTATGTAGGGAAAACAAATTTCAAGTTTCCCAAAAAGTATACAAAAGGAAGGAAATAAAAACTGCAACTCTACACAATTCAATTATATTTTTAAATATCTTCGTCAAGGTCTGGGTAAACTTCAATGGGGATATCACCTTCCGCCCTAATATTCTGATAAAAACTGTGGTAATTTGTACCAATTAATGGCAGCATATCTAATAAATCTTTCTTTTTATTTTGAGACACAGGCAAAGGAGAATTGTAGCTTGTAGCCAATTGGGGAGATGGTTCTTTACGTCGTCGCGAGTTTATATCTAGCATTTGAAATGATTCCTCTGGGTGTAATGAACATTTGTACTGCAAAACTCCTGGCTTGGTTTTTTCATATCTCAGCCATCGAACATTTTTCCACTCAAACTTCTCACCTAAAAATTAGAAGATTGAAAAATAATATTATTGAAAAGAATATACATAGGTATTTAAAATTATACCTGAAGTGCTATGTGACCTCCATGTATATTTGTCCTTTAGTAGTGCACGGAAATCGAAGAAATCCTCTTGTCTTAACTCATGGACCATATAATTTTTATTGGTCGCCGATATTAAGTTTGCCCAATCATGCGAATGTTCAATTGATCCAAAGAATTTTTTTCTTTTCTTTTCTATTTGCGCATGTACAGTATCACATTCAAGATGCGTATGACCCACGACAAGAAATTTATGATCAATAAGTTCAATACTTGCGTGATCTTCCAAAACTTCCCAAACATTGCGCAAATATATGAGTTGCGGTTCTGACCAGGACAGGAATCACTATATAAAACAATATGGCGAACTGAATTTGGTAAATCCAAAAGACATTTAAATATGCAAGACCCAATATCGTTTGCACCCCGCTTTGCAATGGTTTCGTTCCATATATAGCACAAGGCTTTTTTCGTTGCTCCATCATGCATAGTTAAGTTGAAAGTCCACATTTCCTGAGCACTATTTTGTATAGAGGGAGTATAATCCGAGTCATCAAAATCCGTTTCGTGGAAAATGTCTTCGTCACTTATTTGATTTGACTGTTGTATAAATGGTGATGATTTATCATCATTTACATCTTTGCAAACATTGGAATTATCAGGTTTTTGATCCATGGCCGTAACTTTTATATATTTTTCCATTTTCCTGTCTGCAACTCTTTCGAAATAAAAACTTTAGAGAATAAATTTGCGTCAAACTCTTTAGCTTTAAAACGCAACGCCTACTATTCTTCGAATTGTAGCTTTTCTTTTTAAACGTCAGTGGTGCCAGATGATAAGAAATGGCAGTAGTGCTAGATGAATAAACATGGCAATGGTGCCAAATAACAAAAACGCTATCATCTGAAATTGTTTACCTAAAACTGTTGTTCGGAGGTTTTTGACACGCGGGAAAGAGCAAAACTAATAGCGTGCTTTTTGCGAAAAATATGATACACATGAGTGGTGCCCTGCAAATAACTAATGGACTCTTATTTTGTCTTCGCTAGCAATGATTTACATGCCAATTGCTGCTTCTGTGTTTCTTAAACGTGGTTTTGCCTGCCAAATATACCACGTGTAAACTCTAAAAAAAAACTTCTTTTGATCAAAATATTTATTTTCAATTTCACAAAAACACTTCTTTGCAAAAAAAATTTTTTACTTTTTATCAGTTTTTGTTTTGACATAAGAACTTCTTTTCACACAAGTCGTTTAGTCAAAATTATTATTCTCTATAAACCATTTAAAAATTTATCTTGTCTCAAACAAGCTACATATTTTGTCAATTTCAGTTTTGACACAACAACTTCTTTGAAGAGAAGTTGTTTTGTTAAAATATAATGTATATAATCAAAAAATATTAAATACATTTTAGATTTTTTGTCAAAAGGATATAATAATTTAATTTCTTGTATTTTACAAAATTTTTAAACTCTTTCAGATAAGATATTTTATCAAATACTTTTTCCAAATATAATGAAAGAAGTTGATTTGTCAAGTACTGTAGAATTTTAACCAAATGGCGTAGAAATGCAAGGATTACACCAAAAGAACCGCCTTAAAAATTTATATTTTATATAAAAGTCTTACAAAAATGCCTTATTTCGAGAGAAGTTGTTTTGACAAAAGGCCACAGAAATGCATAGCACCCTAGTGGAGGGTATACAAATGTGGATATTACCGATTGAAACTATTATTTGGTTTGCTTTCTGTACAGTGGGCTGGGTCGCCGTCCATACAAATGAAAAAACAAGTTCCAGTCACCCTACGAAAATGAAGTTTGGATTGTTTAATGATGATTTGCAAAATATCAATCGCTCCTGAAAATAACCCTAAAAATCGTGTTTTTACGGAGTAATTTTTTTGTATTACATTTTTTCCCAAATTTTTTTCTGAAATAATAGACCCTTGAAAGCACTATAAATTAAAATTTTGATTCTTGTCTTAGAGTAACTTATTGGGCAAATTGTTGGACGTTTATAGCAATTTTTTGTGGATTTTCACAGTGACTACTGAAACTTTTTCGGTAGCATTTTGTAGAAAATAAAATAGCTGCAGTCAATACCTTTCGAATGATGTCTAAATAATGAACATCGGAATGATATTGACGCCGCAGTGCTCATTTTTGTAAAAAGCATTTGAACATTTTGGCTGTGAAAACCATCTCCTGCATTAAATTATTTCACAAAAATGGAGTCAGTGACGTCATTTTTCGTCCGTTATTCATCATTTGGGCATTATTCGAAAGGTATTGATTCCTCCTATTTATTTTTCATTACATCTTTTACAAAATGTTTCCAAGAAATATAAGTTTTTAGCTGTCACCTTGAAAAACCGCAAAAAATCAATATAAACGCCCAATAATTCTACCAATAAGTTATTCTAAGACAAGAATAAAAATTTTTATTTAAAGTACTTTCAAGGGTCTATTAACTCAGAAAAAAAATGGGGCAAAAATGCAAAAAAAATTACACGGGAAAACATGATTTTTAGAGGTGTTTTCAGGAGCGTTTAGCTCACAGATGGCTTGACCCAGTGACGAAATATTCTGTAGATCATCATTAAACAATCCAAACTTCATTTGTGGGGGGTGACCGCTGCAATTTATTTTCGTGGTCCATCCTAATGTCCCACAATATTTCGGCTTTTTTACTGTCCAATCGTAGGCTGTTTTTGATGTTTTTCTTCTCATGTAAATTTACTGATCCATGGATTTCGCCACTCAGGTGATTATAGATCTTATACTTTATTACAGGTTACAGCATTAGTAAACCTTATGAAATCCCTAAATATTATCCAAAAAGGATGAAAAGTTTTGAGTTGCTGAGCTTTTAAATTTTATTTGAATCGACAGTATTTCTTCTATTTTTGTGTGAAATTTCATGGAGCTACTTCAAATGGAACAGAGATTTAAGAGTCATTTCCAATATAACACAATTTTCAACCATCGTGCGTCAGTAGTTCGGACTTCTTCGAAAACGGGAACCTACGTGCCACAGTGTCGACTTCACAATGGACATAGAACGGTGAAAAATGTAGGTCGCCGTTCACACATGTCGGAAATGTGAAAAACTAGTGCCTTAAATCCGCACCAAATGTGACTAACATTTGACATTCGAAGATTTTCTGAGCCACACGTGTGACAATTTTGTTGATTAATGAAGCCAGCAAGATGAGCTGGCTGAGCCCTCACTGACGATTATCGCACTATGAAAGTATTGCAGCGTGAAATGAATTCGGTATTGAACCCTATGTGATGATGTGGCTGATTCTGCGGTAATTGACAATTTAAGTAATTAATTAAGACAACTGTCGCATAGGACAATCTCTGTTAAAAGACCCTTCATCCCTTTAGGGAAACTCCTGCTATTCATGTCATAATTCCGAGTAGAAGTTTATATCTTATTATGTTATTGCAACTGAACTGAATGCTGTTCATTAAGAGAAAAAAAACAGTTCATAAATATTTATTTTTTAATTGAAATATTTGCTCTTGTGTGTGGGATAAAAAAGTTGTCATTTTAGCTGTTAGCTGAGTCTTAATGAGCACTTCTTCCTCACGTGTTTTTTATATTTTTCATATGTTGGATTTACAGCGCATTTATGAGTTTATTATTAATTATAAAAATAAACACGTATGTATGTATGTATATTAGACTGGGTCGATTTGCATGGGAGAAAAATAAGTTGCAGATTTCCGTACTTAAAATGTTACTTTCGCTAGTATTAATAAATCAAACCAATTTTTCATTGGCCTCCACCTAAGGTTGGGGGCATATTCACTTTGTCATTCCGTTTGTAACACCTTGCAATATTCATCGGACACTCCATAAAGTATATATATTCTGGGTCATGGTAAAATTCTAAGACGATCTAGCCATGTCCGTCCGTCTATTGAACGAAATGAGTTAGGAGGTTCAAATTATCCCTGATTGTGTCTTATGGTTGCAGATCGGTTGTTATTGAAAGTGGGCGAAATCGGCCCAGAGGGAAAAATTTTTCCCTAACAAGGACTGAAAATACCTCCTAATATTTAGACTATTGAAGCAATTTGTGCTTTACATGCACTTGAAATCTGTCGCGTACATTCCTCTTGTAACTTGAAAGCACCGAAAAGCAAATAAAAGATTTAGCGTGCGAAAGGGGACAAAAAGGTATAAAAATGGTACCATTGATACGACAACAGCTAGAATCAGGAAATTCGGTATGTACATCCCTCTAATTGCGTAGACACGTAAAAGAGAAGGATCGAAAATAGGGAAAAAAGTGGTACCCACCAAACCGCTGAAGTTGAAATAATGAAATTCCGTGTATCAGGCTCGTGCGCAGGATTTTCCCCTGGGGGGGGTTTTCATCTACACTCATAAAAAAGGTAACCCTATAATGAGTTAAAATTAACAAAAATTTAGGAAACCAAGTACATTTTTACAAATTTATAAGTAGAATTTTGCTGAAATTTTCCTAAATTGAAGTAAATTTTTCCTAAAACCAAGTATTTTTATACCCTACACCACTTCGTGGTCTAGGGTATTATAAGTTAGTTTTCAGCCAAATGTTTGTAACACCAATAAATAATTGAGCTAGACCCACCTTTAAGTATACGGATCGGCTTAGAATCGCCAGCTGATTCGATTTAACGATGTCTGTCTGTCCGTCTGTCCGTCTGTCCGTCCGTCCGTCCGTCCGTCCGTCTGCTGTCCATCTAAGCTTGTTCGCACTTTACAGGTCGCAATTGTTGTCCGATTGTCATGAAACTTGGCAGAAATTATTTTTTCTGGCCAAGGACCATTGGTATTGAATTTGGAGGAAATCGGTTCAGATTTAGATATAGCCCCCATACAAATGTCGGTCCCGATTTGACATTTTCCGCTCTAGAAACCACATATTGTACCCGATTTTCTTTAAATTTGGTACAACATCTCATAATCTGACTAGAAACACCTATGTCGAAATTGGGTAAGATCGGTTCAGATTTAGATATAGCCCCCATACTAATGTCGCTCCCGATTTGACATTTTCCGCTCTAGAAACGACATATTGTACCCGATTTTCTTTAAATTTTGCAGAACATCTTATAATCGAACTATAAACACGTATGCAAAAATTGGGTAAGATCGGCTCAAATTTAGATATAGCCCCCATACAAATGTCGCTCCCGATTTGACATTTTCCGCTCTAGAAACGACATATTGTACTCGGTTTTCTTTAAATTTTGCAGAACATCTTATAATCCAACTAGAAACACGTATGCAAAAATTGGGTAAGATCGGTTCAGATTTAGATATAGCCCCCATACAAATGTCGCTCCCGATTTGACATTTTCCGCTCTAGAAAAGACATATTGTACCCGATTTTCTTTACATTTTGCAGAACATCTTATAATGCAACTAGAAACACGTATGCAAAAATTGGGTAAGATCGGTTCAGATTTAACTATAGCCCCCATACAAATGTCGCTCCCGAGTTCACTTTTTCCGCTTTAGAAACCACATATTGTACCCGATTTTCTTTAAAATTGGCACAACATTTTATAATCGAACTAGAAACACCTATGCTGAAAGTGGGTATGATCGGTTCAGATTTAGATATAGCCCCCATACAAATGTCGCTCCCGATTTGACTTTTTCTGCTCTAAAATCTAGATATTGTACCCGTTTTTCTTTAAAATTGGTACAACATCTTATAATCCAACTAAAAAACCAATGGTGAAAGTGGGTAAGATCGGTTCAGATTTAGATATAGCCGCCATACAAATGTTGCTCCCGAATGTTTAACCGATTTTGGCAAAATTTTACATATTATATTTCACCAATAAACAGACATGGTGAAAGCGCGTCACATCGTTCCTGGTTTCAATATACCCCCATCCAAATGTCATTTCCGATTTAACATTTTTTGTCAAACACATACATTTACAGGATGCAAAAATCCTTCCCGATTTAAATTTTTACCGAATTGAATTGCAATGAGAATTGTTTGGGTTATGCCCATATGTCCATACTTTGGTATGACTTTGGTATACTACTGTATAATTTGTATTTGTCTGTCGAACAATTGGATCAATTACCATATTATTTACCATATTAGTTAAATTTGACTAAAGATGAATTTATAGCATATACATTATATTCATATAATTTATATAATTTGTATGAACTACATAAAATTGTGCCCATGAAATACCTGGGTTTAGTAATCAAAGTGAGGTACATACGCAGGGAGTGGTGTAGGGTATTATATAGTCGGCCCCGCCCGACTTTAGCCTTTCCTTACTTGTTTTAACTAAATTTAAGCAAAATTTTCCTAAAATTAAGCAAATTTTTACTAAATCTTAGTAAAATTTTGCTGAAACTTTCCTAAAACTAAGTAAATGTTTACTCAAATCAAGTAAATATTTACTTAAACTGAGGAGAATTTTGCTGATTTTTTTCCTTAAAACAAGTATTATTTTACTTAACACTGGAAAATTTTACTTAATTCAAGGAAAAAAGTGAACTTCAGAGTATGCAAAACTGATACAAAAAATGACAACAAAAGTTTCATGATACCTCTGTCATAAAGAGTTGAGCTATTACTCCATGATTGTTGAGAAGGCAAGATAGGCGCCTTCGCAGTGGTTGTTTAGAATAATTCATAAAGTCGTTAAGAAATTAGAACTCGCATAAATTTCAGTAAACATTTTAACTTCAATTTAAGAAAAAACACATTTTTAAGTTAAAATTTCCTAAATGGAATTTTTTCCATACAAAAAATTTCAGATTTTTTTATCACTTAAAACCTTGAAAATATTCTTTCACATAAGTTTGAATTTACTCAATTGTAAGAATTTTTTATTATATCCAAAGAAATGTTTTTAAGTAAATCTACAACCCTATTTCTAGTAAATGAACTATTTACTATGGCTTTGAAAGAAGGAAACTTTATTCATACTTAGTTAATTTTCCAACTTTTTAAGATTTTACTGGAGCGTTTGGAAACCACTCATATTTTATTGCCAGGATCTTCGAGAAATATTTTGATACATTCGTCCGACAGACATTGTCGGCAAAATTACATTTCAGTAATCCATCTATCAGTACACTCAAAGGAATATGTCAGTAAAAGAAAGCAGAAAGTCTACTGCTGTTAAAAAAGAGACAGCAGATTTGTATCTGCTGAGATGGTAAACAGCTGTTTGCTGTTTTTAGCAATATATATGATACGCATATTGTCCCAAGCTAATATAAAAAAATTCGAGCTAAACTCGCTTATGAACGCTTATCTATTTTTATATTTTAATTAACGACAGCCAATTTCAGCAGACTGCAAACTCTTTAGCAGTGTGAATGGTGATGTAAGATTGCAGAAAACTGCTGTTATGCCAAAAACAGCTGTAATAGCAGAAAAATGTCTGCTGATAGGCATCAGACAATCGCTGCTTTTATTTACACACTTGTTCTCTAAGTGTAGAACTTTTTTTCATACATACATACATATCGAGGGCTTATATTCATAAGCGGCTATGAACAAAAACATAACTTTTCAGGAGAGCGAAAAAACTGATTTTCTCCTTAATTTGAAAAGAAATTATTAATCATTCTTCTACAGTTTAATCCAAAAAAGGTTACTAATTGCTACGATTAAAAAGTTTTCGAAATTTTTTCATGAAATCTTGGCAATGTTGTATAGAAAACGCATTTTCTGTGATGTACACAGCGAATTTAAAGATTCCAGCTTCATCCGTCAGATTGGTCGCTTGTAACATATATGTAGCCAGTCGCGAAAATCGTTGCAATTGATGAAAAATCCAAAATTCGCCGTTGCAATTCCTTATAATTTAACTTTCTTCATCCATAATTCTGACACTTTTCATACACAAATATTCCCCATGAAATCAGCAATCGCATGCCAAAGAAATATTTTGGTATTCTCAATATAATAAAAAGTCAAAATGGCTTTAGAAAAAAATCTTTTCCAAATTTATATGACAGATGACTGATCTGAGAATAGTATGACATCAAAAACGCATTTTCGAGGAAATGGTTCATAGCCACTTTTGAATAAAAGCCATCGATATATATTTTGAAGAAATATTACACAAAAAACGATCAAATTCCTGGCAATAAACCCTTCAGTCCCGCATTTTTCTATGATAAATGCAGAAAATTGGATATGCTTTTTGAGTATGGGTCTACATAGGATGTCTAAAGAGTTTTGGGGTTTTTAATTTATATAGGACATGAGTAACAGGATGTTTACTCAAAATCTTTATACGCATATTCCGATTAAATAAAACATGTTTATTCATTTTTATAACAGTACACGATGAAATGCACGAAGAAACACCTAGAAATTTTATTTACAGAAAACCAAATAATTGGTATTTTAGAGTTTCGTCTTCCTACATAGATCCAAGTTACTGAAGTTGTTGTTTCTCTTTTAAATAATACTTGTTACATATGTACAAATAAATACTAACTCTGAAAAATATTTGACACAAGTGAGAAATATAACAAAAATTTTAGTAAGTTAAAACTCATTTCTTATTGTTTCGCAACTTTAAAGAAGATTTTAAAATAGAGACATACACGCAGAGAAAAAATGCATTTCGTAGAAATGAAATTTTAAACACGTGAACATCGTTTCTTCGTTTGTCGAAATGGAATTGTATTATAATTGCAAACTCCCAAAACATTGGAAGTAAAAGATACCGTTGTTGTTGCATCTGTGATGAAAATAGGACACATCGGTTCAGATTTAGATACAGCTCCATAAAAATGTCCAATCGCAAATGTTACATCTTAGCGCTCTACAAGCATCAAGCAAATTATTTGCTTTTATTAAGAATATTTTAGATTTCATTATGATATCATAGTGATTCTTATCTACACTTTTTTAAAATTACTAAACGATTTTGTTATTGAATTTCCAAACTTTTTTTGCAGAACACAATTAAACGTTCAAAAGATATAGCTCTAGTCGAATGTCAAGAAGTGGTATCGGTTAATAAAAATGAAGATTTTCCGAACAATTTGGTGTCCATTAGCGAAATTAGCACTACACAATCTTGAAATTGGCACAATTCGTTTAGTTTGTTTGTATTTGTCTTAACCTGTGTCCGAAATTCAAGAAAGTGTCCACGATTTTTTTTGTAATTTTCGTGTTTTCACGATTTTACTGCAAAAGTACCATTTCAGGAGAGTTATTTTAAAAAGACCTTAAAAATTCTATATTTTATTGCTTCAGAAGGTCTAGAAGGTTTTAAAAAGTATATGTTCGAAACCTCTCTGGGGGGGGGGGGTTTGAACCCCCAAAACCCCCCCCTGCGCACGGCCCTGCCGTGTACACATTAATCTGACTGAGCAGACGCGAAACGTAAAAGAATTTTTCTAAATTTGTATTTTTAAGGGAAATTGACGCGAAAGGGGATAGAAATATTACCAACCAGACGGCAGCAGTTAGAATAGTGATGTGTATTTCTCCGACTGAGAAGACGATTGGGGATACACATGGTGCCAACCAAATGTGAAATTCACTGTGTACATTGCTTCGCACCTTCAGGATCTATATGGCAGTAGCTAGAATCATGAAATTCATCTGACTGACGTCTGACGCGGAAAATATGAAGACTTTTTTCAAATCTGTACTTTTAGAGTAAAAAAAAATAGTAAAACCGGTATTAAGCAAAATGCTGTAGATAAAATCGAGAAACTAGATGTGTATATTACATATTGGATCTTCAATATTAGTACATTTTCTATCAAAATGGTACGGACATTTGAGCTACAACAAAAAGGTGCACCTTAAAGTGATTCTTATTTATAGGGAATAGGACCAAAGGGATAAAAATGGTACCTATCAAACGACAACAGCTAGAAATACGAAATTCGATGTACATTCCTCTAATTGAGTGAATACATAATATAAAAGTATTTTTTCTAAATTAATACTCTTAAGGGGTAAAATGGGAATAGAGGGATACAAATAGTACCAACCAAGCGGCTGCACCTAAAATTATGAAATGCAGTGTATACATTCCTCTGATTGCGTAGACGCTTAAAATAATGGGATTTTTCGAAATTTGTACGTTTAGAGGAGTAAAATGGAAAAGGGGAAAAAATCATACCAACCAAAGAACCACAGTTAGATTCATGAAATTCGGAGTATACATTCCTCTGACTGTATAGACACGCAATCCAAATTCGTACTTTCGAGGGATACAATGGGAACAGGTGGATAAAAATGGTACCAACTAAACGGCTACAGCCAGAATGATGAAATTCGGTGTGTACATCACTCTAATTGCGTGGACGCGTAAAATAAACAGATTTTAGAAAGAGGTACTTTTAAGGGGGAAAAATGGAATGAAGGAGATAAAAATGGTACCAATAGCCGCAGCTAGACTCATGGAAATCGGTGTACACATTCCTCTGGCTGCATAGACATGCAAAATAAAAAAGAATTTTCCAATTTCGTGCTTTTTTACTTTTACGCAAGGATTGGTTGGATCATGAATGGATTTTCAAAATGTTTACGTTTGGAATTAATATAGGATGGAAATACAACCAACTGTAGCACCCACTATCTTGCAATATTTGTTTTTGAAAATTGCTCTCTTATTGACATTGCTTATTATACCCTCCACCTCCAGGATGGGGGTATATTCACTTTGTCATTCCGTTTGTAACACCTTGAAATATTCGTCGGAGACCCCATAAAGTATATATATTCTGGGTCGTGGTAAAATTCTAAGACGATATAGCCATGTCCGTCTGTCCGTCTGTCTGTCTCTGTTGAAAGCACGATAGCGGCCGAACGAAATGAGCTAGGAGGTTCAAATTTTTCCTAAATGTGTCTTATGGTTGTAGATCGGTTGGGATTGAAAGTGGACGAAATCGGCCCAGAGGGAAAAATTTTTCCCTCACAAGGACTGAAAATACCCCTAATATTTAGAGTATTTCAGCATGTTTTTTGAACATATTAGCTTGTATTTAGTTGATATATGCAATGCGCATTCCCTCTATAGCATAAAAGCGCACCATAGAGTGATTTTTATTTGTAGGGGCCGAAATGGGACAAAAAGGGATAAAAATGGTACCTATCAAACGACAACAGATAGAAACACGAAATTTGGCGTGTACATTCCTCTAATAGAGTAGATACATAATATAAAAGTATTTTTTCTAAATTCGTACTTTTAAGGGGTTAAATGGGGACAGAGGTACTAAAAATAGTACCAACCTAACGGCTGCACCTAGAATAATGAAATTTGATATATACATTTCTCTGATTGCGTAGACACGTAAAATAAAAGAAATTTCCAAAATTCGTACTTTTTGGGGTTCAAATGGAAAAAGGGGATAAAAATAGTACCTACCAAATGATAGCAGCTAGAATAATGAAATTCGGAGTATACATTCCTCTGACTGTGTAGACACGAAAAATAAAACGTTTTTTCCAAATTCGTACTTTCAATGGATACAATGGCTACAGGGGATAAAAATAGTACCAACTAAACGAATACAGCTAGAATGATGAAATTCAGTGAGTACGTCCCTCTAATTGTGTAGATACGTAAAATAAAGAGATTTTAGATAGTCGTACTCTTGAGGGGGCAAAATTGTAAATTCATGGAATTCGGTGTATACATTGCTCTGACTGCATAGCCACGTAAAATATTTTTTTCCAAATTCGTACTTCATTTTGTTACTTTTACGACAAAAAATGGTAGAAGCATGAAGTTATACTGCGTACGTATGTAGGTATTTTCAAAATTTATACTTTTGAAATTAAAATAGGATGGAAATACAACCAACCAAACGACTATAGCTGAAAGTACACTCTCTATCGCCCAATATTTAGGGTATTTATGATTGCTCCCTTATATTTACTTTATGAATTGAAGTATTATATCAATTATATATATATATAGATAAATATTGGTAAATATTGGTAGCTTTGGCTTATTAATTAAATTTCTTATTGTCATACAGTTAAAATTTGTTGCGGACATTCCTCTTGTAGCTTGGAAGCACCACAAAGAAAATAAAAGTTTTGGCGGGCGAAATGGGACAAAAAGGGATAAAATATGGTACGACAACAGCTAAAATCATGAAATTCGGTGTGTACATCCCTCTAATTGCATAGACACGTAGAATAGAGGGATTTTTCGAAATTCGTACTTTTAAGGGATATAATTAAAAAGAGGGATAAAAATGGTGAAGTTGAAATAATGAAATTCGGTGTATACATTCTGACTATGAAGATTCGAAAAGGGTTTTTTCGAAATTTGTACATTTGGGCGGAATTTGTCTGTATCTGAAAATGCTTCTTTCTAATGGCGACTGACAATCGCCTAATATTTAGGCATGTTCACTTTCACAATTTCAGCATTTTATTTATATATAGTAGTCGATTCTAAACAGTACGCATAAGTATACATTATAGTTTGAAATAGTATATTTGTTTACTATTACTGTTTTATATTGTGCAAAAAATATCACAAATTTCGTAATATGGTACCGTGCTTCTATGTAAAGTCGACATCCTTTAATCTGCTGGTAATACTGTGGAATGCACTCCGTGGTGGAGGGTATATAAGATTCGGCCCGGTCGAACTTAACGCCTTCTTACTTGTTTTTGAATTGACTTAAAGCATTATTTCGATATATATAGTGTGAACGTATTGGTATATACATTTTATATTTACTTATAAAATAATTATACCCTACACCACTTCGTGGTCTAGGGTATTATAAGTTAGTTTTCAGCCAAATGTTTGTAACACCAAGAAATAATTGAGCTAGACCCACCTTTAAGTATACGGATCGGCTTAGAATCGCCAGCTGATTCGATTTAACGATGTCTGTCTGTCCGTCTGTCCGTCCGTCCGTCCGTCTGCTGTCCATCTAAGCTTGTTCGCACTTTACAGGTCGCAATTGTTGTCCGATTGTCATGAAACTTGGCAGAAATTATTTTTTCTGGCCAAGGACCATTGGTATTGAATTTGGAGGAAATCGGTTCAGATTTAGATATAGCCCCCATACAAATGTCGGTCCCGATTTGACATTTTCCGCTCTAGAAACCACATATTGTACCCGATTTTCTTTAAATTTGGTACAACATCTCATAATCTGACTAGAAACACCTATGTCGAAATTGGGTAAGATCGGTTCAGATTTAGATATAGCCCCCATACTAATGTCGCTCCCGATTTGACATTTTCCGCTCTAGAAACGACATATTGTACCCGATTTTCTTTAAATTTTGCAGAACATCTTATAATCGAACTATAAACACGTATGCAAAAATTGGGTAAGATCGGCTCAAATTTAGATATAGCCCCCATACAAATGTCGCTCCCGATTTGACATTTTCCGCTCTAGAAACGACATATTGTACTCGGTTTTCTTTAAATTTTGCAGAACATCTTATAATCCAACTAGAAACACGTATGCAAAAATTGGGTAAGATCGGTTCAGATTTAGATATAGCCCCCATACAAATGTCGCTCCCGATTTGACATTTTCCGCTCTAGAAAAGACATATTGTACCCGATTTTCTTTACATTTTGCAGAACATCTTATAATGCAACTAGAAACACGTATGCAAAAATTGGGTAAGATCGGTTCAGATTTAACTATAGCCCCCATACAAATGTCGCTCCCGAGTTCACTTTTTCCGCTTTAGAAACCACATATTGTACCCGATTTTCTTTAAAATTGGCACAACATTTTATAATCGAACTAGAAACACCTATGCTGAAAGTGGGTATGATCGGTTCAGATTTAGATATAGCCCCCATACAAATGTCGCTCCCGATTTGACTTTTTCTGCTCTAAAATCCAGATATTGTACCCGTTTTTCTTTAAAATTGGTACAACATCTTATAATCCAACTAAAAAACCAATGGTGAAAGTGGGTAAGATCGGTTCAGATTTAGATATAGCCGCCATACAAATGTTGCTCCCGAATGTTTAACCGATTTTGGCAAAATTTTACATATTATATTTCACCAATAAACAGACATGGTGAAAGCGCGTCACATCGTTCCTGGTTTCAATATACCCCCATCCAAATGTCATTTCCGATTTAACATTTTTTGTCAAACACATACATTTACAGGATGCAAAAATCCTTCCCGATTTAAATTTTTACCGAATTGAATTGCAATGAGAATTGTTTGGGTTATGCCCATATGTCCATACTTTGGTATGACTTTGGTATACTACTGTATAATTTGTATTTGTCTGTCGAACAATTGGATCAATTACCATATTATTTACCATATTAGTTAAATTTGACTAAAGATGAATTTATAGCATATACATTATATTCATATAATTTATATAATTTGTATGAACTACATAAAATTGTGCCCATGAAATACCTGGGTTTAGTAATCAAAGTGAGGTACATACGCAGGGAGTGGTGTAGGGTATTATATAGTCGGCCCCGCCCGACTTTAGCCTTTCCTTACTTGTTTTTTCTATATTTTTATTTCTTTTGGTTTGGCTATATTGAACAAATGGTATTTTCCTGTAATGTTATTGCAATTCTACAAAAATCGAGAGCCTCTGTGGAATGCAATCCATGGTGAAGGGTATATAAAGTTCGGCCGAACTTAACGCCAGTTTTACTTGTTTTTAATATTGTCGTACGCTGCAATAGAGGTATTTTATTCAAAAAGAAAATGTGCACTCGGAAAAAAGTGAAACCTACCGTTATTTAAAATAAACTAAAATGTATGCAAATTGAATTTCGTACTGCGCTTAAGCAAGTTCAAACATTTCATTAATATTAGATATGCATTTAACTTGATTCTAGTGCAGTACTTACTCCACGACAAATATAAACCTGATAGCAATCGAAATTAAAAATATGTAATATAAATAATTAAAATATCTTACTTAAGCTGGCTTCAAAAAGATGTGATTGTTCTCTATTAAAATTAAACTTAGGTTTGTTTAATGCGTTGATCGAAAACGTTTTACGATTTCAGTGTTATATTTAATACATTTCTTATGAACTCCACTACAACTTCCGCATTTTTGGTCCGATTTCTGTTTAAAAGGTACATATCGCTAATTGCGTTTCTGAATTTCTTAAGCAATATTTTTTAAAATGAGAGAAGAGGATAAGATTGATACTGATATATGGGTTGCAGCTAGAATAAAAAATCGGTGTGTTGATTCCTCTGTCTGGAAGGAATTTTTAGAAATTCGTACCATTAGAGTCAAATGAGGAAAATAGATAAAAATAGTACCAACCTTTCTATAACTTAAACAAGTAAGGAAAGGCTAAAGTCGGGCGGGACCGACTATATGATGCACTCCACTTTCTATCCGAATACAATTCATCTCGGTAAAAAGAGAAAACGGCAAGAATTTTTGTATGTTTCCTAATCATAGGCTAATATGACCTGGTCCAATTTGTTAAATCGAAAAGAATATTTGTATCGAGGCTATATCCAAACATGGATTAAAGTGACTATCTTTCAAAATAAGTTCTTCCAGTTCAAATATAACGTGTTATGCTCACTTCAAAGAAATTCGTGGCGGGGTGGAAAAGGTCTATCTTGGAGCGATATTTGTATTGGATCTATATGTAAATCTGAACCGATCTGATCCATTTTCACCATGGGTGTTTCTAGTTGAAATATAAGATATTTCGAAAGATTTGAAAAATATATGTTAAAATATAAGGTTTATAGAGTGGAAAAAGTGAAATCGGGAGTGAAATTTGTGTGGCAGCTATATATAAATCTGAACCGATCTGACGCATTGTTACCACAAG
Organism: Polietes domitor; assembly: GCA_947397865.1. Lineage (NCBI taxonomy): Eukaryota > Metazoa > Arthropoda > Insecta > Diptera > Muscidae > Polietes > Polietes domitor. The sequence goes on from OX377622.1 coordinate 70,549,980, forward strand.
TGTTTCTAATTAAACTGTAAGATGTTTTGCCAATTCTGAAGACAATCTGATACAATATGTGGTTTCTGGAGTGAAAAGAGTCAAAACGGGAGTAAAATTCGTATGGGGGCTATATCTAAATCTGAACCGATCGGACCTATTTTCAACATAGGTGTTCCTAGTTTAATTATAAGATGTTTTGCCAATTCTGAAGACAATCTGACACAATATGTGCTTTCTAGAGCGGAAAAAGTCATATGGGACCTCCATATAAATCTGAACCGATTTTCTTCAAATTAAATAGCGTTTGTCCTTGTCCTGAAAACTTCATTGTGCAAAGTTTAATTTAGCTATGTCTACAATTGCGACTTGTATCGTGATTACAAGAATAGATGGACAGACGGACGGACGGACGGACAGACATTGCTAAATCGACTCAAAAAGTGATTCTAAGTCGATCGGTATACTTAACAATGGGCCTATATCTCTTCCTTTTGGGTGTTACAAACAAATGCACAAGGTCATAATACTCTCGTGGAGTGTATAAAAATATCCCCAATATCCCTTAATATTTGCATTATTATAACTCAGTTTTTAAGATTTCTGTCTTATATGTAGCGTGACACTAATCTGGAGGTAATATTGTGGAATGGTGTTTTTTTTTGTGTTTTTATTGTTCGTCTAATTTAGCATACACCACTTAGGTTAGCTAAGGGTGCCAGTCAGGAAGTAAGCATCTGATTAACTTAGACTAGAAGAGATCCAGTGTGATAACACCACGGCTTTTGCAACCGTCGCACTGTGGGGTCACTGCCCGGAATCAGTGGCAAAAATCAAAAATTTGATATCAGCTTTTGGTAAAACTAATAATAAAAATTACACTACTCAACAAAATGAAAAAAATTTCATGTACTCCGGATGCGATAATTTTTTCTGTGTAGATAACCTTGACATGAGCTCGAAAAACGCAATAAAATTTTTTTTTTCGTTTTGTTTTTGTTTTATTTTTTTTTTAATTTTAAAATTTTTTTTGGTTAATTTGTTTCGTCCGGCATAACTCGGGAACCACTAGCCCGATTTAATTGAATTAAATTTTAAAAAAATTAAAATTACAATTCCCTTAATCTGTTCATATATTGTTTTCCTATACAAGCAACAGTTTCCAAGTTAAAAATGAATATATAAAGGAAAAAACTTATTTTTTGCCTAAAGATTTAATTTTTTTTTTTAAATCCATAAAAAATCCAAAATGAAAAAAAATGTCAAATCCTATTACTTTTACGTAAAGTCACATAACCTATGAGCAAAATGAGACAAAGATCATGAAAATCGATGCACGCGTTTCGCTTTTATTCGCAATTGAGTAAAGGTATGAATTTCAAAAATTTGCTCGACATATGCACAACTTTGTCTATGGTAAGGTTTTTTCTTTTTTTTTTGATTCTCAGAATTAACAAAACGGAATAAACAAAGGGTTATTTAATTTTTATGATTGCGTAAGCAAAGTAATAAACGCTAACAAATGTGCGTGAACAATTAAAAGGAAAGGGGACTTTTTTAATTATTTGGGTTTTCCGTTGGCTACCTGTATGATTTTTTTACAGAAATGCAACCCACATTTAAGGGTGGTCATTATTCGGAAAATTTAAGACTCACACATGGTGAAACAGGTATGTAGCCACCGTAAAAAAATATACACCCATTTATAAGTACCTGTCAGTAAAATACTAAACAATACACAGTATAAATAGGTCTTCATTGATCGATTTTACTCATTCAACAAGTGTCGACGAACGCGATAGTTAAAATGAGCAAACGTTCGCGAGGATTTGAATGCAATACCAATCCAAGTAATTTTTGTTACATGTGCGGAGAATGTGTTTCTGAAAAAAAACAAGCGTTGTTTTTCACCTAAATTGAGAGATTCATTTGAAGAGAGCTTCAATTTAAAGGTCTCAAACATAGATGAGCGGTGGACACCAAGTGCTCTATATCCAAGGTGCTACGTACAGATAGCTGACTCAAGGTAAGTGTAGATTACGAAATTCAAGAACATATATAACTTATTATTGAAATGCTTTGGAGAGCTCCGCTTTGCCATGTAAGATTTCTACTTCTGTCTTAGCAAAAAAACAGGCGTGGGAAAAAACAGCGTGGACTTACGCTGCTGTTTCAACAGTGAATTTTCCAGTGCCATTTTGCGAAGAACCAGTGGACCCGCAACCGTCCGTTTCAAGATGGGCATCTGATAATGAGGCGATACATCCAACATCAGATCCGGAGACAGTAGAAACCACATCAGAATGCGAGTCAACATATACATTGCATGGAGGTCAACGCTTATGTTCCCAAGCAGAACTGAACGATTGGGTTAGAGAATTGAAACTCTCCAAGGAAGATGCAGAGTTGCATGCATCGCGCATGCAACAGTTCGGTTTCTTGGCTCCTGGTGTGGTGACAACAATCTACAGGAAGCGTCATGAACCATACGCAAGGTACTACACAAAAAAAGACAACATCTGTTTTTGTAAGGACATTCCCGGATTATTTGGTGAACTCGGGTACTCTTACGATCCAAGAGAGTGGCGTCTTTTCATCGACAGCAACAAGCAGAGCCTTATAGCAATTTTACTGCACAACGGCAACGAGAAACCTTCGATTCCAATTGCTCATGCCGTTGAATAAAACACAAATTATTTAGGAAATTATGGTCATTTCTTTTTATTATGATAATATTGGTATGGTTCAATTATTGTAATAATATGCGAATAGGCAAGTATCGGCAGCCAACTTTAATGGAGTACCACTGAGTAATGAGTACTAAATCGCCTAAAAGTAATGTCTTCCAAAATAAATCAAAACTTTTTTAGTTCTATTCCATTGATCAAAATATAGTGTTATTTAACTTTTGCGATTTTTGGGTAACTATGCCTTGGAAACCACCAATTTTTGTTTTACTTCATTTCATCGAACGTACCTTTCAAACGAGACCAAAGGCGCAAAAATTGGATAGACAATTTGTCTGTAACTCAATTATGAATCTTAAAATTTTTTTCACTATTTGTTTTTTCTTGAGTTTTGAAGAAATTAATTAACTTTGAGCGGCTCTATAAACCAAAATTTTTGTAAGATTTTGAATCTGTTGTCGGATTTTTGATCGATAAAAAGTTCTCTAATAACACTAGTCAACAGTCAAAATGTACTCGGGATCAATGAAGACCTATTTATACTGTGTATTGTTTAGTATTTTACTGACAGGTACTTATAAATGGGTGTATATTTTTTTACGGTGGCTACATACCTGTTTCACCATGTGTGAGTCTTAAATTTTCCGAATAATGACCACCCTTAAATGTGGGTTGGCTCAAATTATGGCCTTATGTAAGGTTACGCCTACATGTAACATATGTGTATTGGGCCCACCTTTGCCGTAGTAACCCACAAATACCGAGTCTCTCCCTCACCGTTTGGGGGAAGAAAAATCAATTATTTTTTCCCGCCTAGAATTCACGTATATAAACCTCGACAACTGAACGCCTTCTCACGCTGACTCTGGGAATATCTTGGAATTTTTTCAGTCAATAAATATTAGACTTTCAATGAAACTACACAAATAGAACAGCCGGCTTTTTATGTACATACGTAGTGTGTAAATGCATACATACGTGGGACATATTCCATACGAAAGTAGTAATTAGGAAAAATAAACACTGGTGTGTTTATTTTAATACAATATACAATAATAATAATAATAATATACAAGAGTGGGTCAACCGAAAATAGTTGTCCTCCAGAAAATGTAGGGCAGTAACTATCATTAAATGAAATCAAAACCGATTGATCGTTTCTTGCCAACCATTTTTATACACTCCACGAGAGTATTATGGCTTTGCGCATTTGTTTGTAACACCCAAAAGGAAGGGAGATAGACCCATTATACCGATGGGCTTATAATCACTTTTTGAATCGATTTAGCAATGTCCGTCTGTCTGTCCATCTATTCTTGTAATCGCAATTGTAGCCAGAACCAAATGAAACTTTGCACAACGAAGTTTTTTGGGACAAGGACGAACGCTATTTAATTTGAAGAAAATCGGTATAGATTTAGCCCCCATACGAATTTCACTCACGATTTGACTCTTTTCACTCTAGATACCACATATTTTAACAGATCTTCTTCAAATTTGGCAAATCATCTTATATTTCAACTAGAAACACCTGTGGTGAAAATGTGTTAGATCGTTTCAGATTTATATATAGCTCCCATACAAATTTCGCTCCCGATTTGACTATTTCCGCTCTAGAAACCACATATTGTATCAGATTGTCTTCAGATTTGGCAAAACATCTTATATTTAAGCTAGGAACACCTATGTTGAAAATCGGTTCAGATTTGTATATAGCCCCCATTCAAATTTCGTTCTCGATTTGATTTTTTCCGCTTCAGAATCCACATATTTTAACATATCTTCATCAAATTTGGCAAAAAAATATCTTATGTTTCCATTAGAAACACCCATGGCGAAAATGGGTCAGATCGGTTCAGATTTATATATAGATCCCATACAAATTTCGCTCCCAATTTGACATTTCCGCTCTAGAAACAACATATTTTAACAGATATTCTTCAAATTTGGCAAAATATCTTATATTTCAATTAGTAACACCCATGATGAAAATGGGTCTGATCGGTTCAGATTTATATATAGCTCCAACACAAATTTTACTCCCGATTTGACTTCTTTCGCTCTAGAAACCACATTTTTTAACAGATCTTCTTCAAATTTGGCAAAATATCTTATATTTCAACTAGAAACACCTGTGGTGAAAATGTGTTAGATCGGTTCAGATTTATATATAGATCCCATACGAATTTCACTCCCGATTTGAATTTTTCCGCTCCAGAATCCTTATATTTTAACAGATCTTCTTCGAATTCGGCAAAATAACTTATACTTCCACAAGAAACAACCATGGTGAATATAGTTCAGATCGGTTCAGATTTTTATATGGCTCCCTCACCAATTTCACTCCTGATTTCACTTTTTCGACTCAATAAACCACATATTTTAACAGTTTTTTTTCAAATCTTGCAAAATATCTCATATTTCAGATATTATGGGTAGATCTTTTCCCCGGAAAATCGGAAATTATTATTATGATTTTTAATTTTTTTCATAGTTTGATTTGAACCGTGTTATTGTCCTAACTCAAGGCCATTTTGCATCTATATTTAATAGAATGCAAATTCATTTACAAATGGCATGGTGACATTTATTACTTGGCTGCAGACTACCACGATCATGATTTCGACCATGTCAAAAGTCTTTTCAAGTGGTTTCGCAGCGACTTTTCAACATCAAACCCGGTCTCTATAAGGAGATGATTCTCACAAACGAACGAGAAGCACATTTGCGAACGAATTTGCGTTTAAAAAAATCGCACCAAGTAATAAAGTACACATGCCATCTTACAAGCATCTCATTGAGTTGCATATGTAAGTATGTGTATATGCAGGTATAGTTACCCAACGCTCATTTGTTTTAGTTTTTTCGTTTGTATTTTTTGGTCTGTAATCAATATTTGATTTGAACTGGGATATTGTCCTGGCTCAAGACCATTTTGCATCTATATTTAATAGAATGCAAATTTATTTACAAATGGCATGGCGACATTTTCATAGATTTATAGGAAAAAAGTAAGGAAAGGCTAAAGTCGGGCGGGACCGACTATATAATGCCCCACCGCTTTCTTCGTATATACCTTTATTTGATTACACAGTGCAACACGAACAACACTACGTGATAAAAGACAAAAAAAGACCCGTGTCTCCCAGTTTTGCCCAAAGACATGCTTTTTTATGGGCCCTAAGTGTCATTTTTGCAAAAATCTTGCAAACCGTTTGGAATTTTGATTTACTCTCTGAGGCAAAGTTATAGCTCTTGCCATAAAGAACAAAAATTGTCATCAAGGTCAAAATCGCAAAATGTACCTAAGATCTCAATAAAAAACTTTCTAGAACATATGAACTTCCTAGGAATGATTCTTAACACCATTTAGGTAGCGAAAAAATTTTCCTGAATTTTTTTTTTAATTTTATTTGTTTTTTCTTTACTTCAACTTTGAGATACTCTGCTAAATATTACAAAAATGATAAAATAAAAAAGAGACTTTATTTTTGGCCTTTTATCACGTAGTGGTGTCAATATATGGTTATATTTCCATGACTTTAAAAATTACACACAGTGTTACTAAAGCCATGTGTTTCATTGGAACAATTTTATATAGTTCATATAATTTATACAGTATTCAATTCAATTCATCTTAATTCCACAAGAACAAATTTGAAATCCATTATCTCACGCGTACACAGTACAAGATAATCTAACTTCATAATGCAATTTGGAAAAATCTTTTTATTTTGTGTGTCTATACCGTCAGAAAATACACCAATACGGCCATTTAATTGGTACCTTTTTTATCCCATTTTCCCACCTTACCGTTTAATTGGAACCATTTTTATCCCTCTGTCCCCATTGTATCCCTTGAAAGTTAATAATTTAGAAAAACCTTTTTATTTTTCATGTCTACGCAGTCGGAGGAATGTATACTCCGAATTTCATGACTCTAGCTGCGGTCATTTGGTTGGTACAGTTTTTAACCCAAAGTACGAAAATCGTTTTATTTTACGTGTCTACGCAATCGAATTTCATTATTTTAGGTGCAGCCGTTTTTACCCCTTAAAAGTACGAATTTAGAAAAAATACTTTTTATATTATGGATCTACTCAATTAGAGGAATGTACACACCAAATTTCGTGTTTCTTGCTGTTGTCGTTTGGTAGGTACCATTTTTATCCATTTTTTGTCCCATTTTGTCCCCTACGAATAAGAATCACTTTATGGTTCACGTTTTCGTTATACTGAGAATGCGCATACCCAATATCAAGTAAGTAAAAGCTGACAGATTGGAAAAACATGCTTAAATACTCCAAAATATTAGGGTTTATTATGGGTATTTTCGGTCCTTGTGAGGGATTTTTTTCCTTTAGACCGATTTCGCCCAGTTGCAATCCCAACCGATCTGCTAGCGAGCTTTCAACAGACGGACAGGCGGATGGACATTGCTAGATCGACTTAGAACTTTATGACGATCAATAATATAAATACATTATAGGGTCTCAGGTCGATATTTCAAGGTGTTACAAATGCAATGACAACGTTAGTATAATGAATGTTACTCAGGGCAATGTGTAAATTCACCTCATGACTTATAAGTACATCGCTGCGTATGCGTAACTGCGATTATATTTCATATTCATCATACGCACTAAATCACTATAACAATCTACCTGTTCATTTTATTGACTTCTCATTATAATTATTATCATTAACGCTATGTTGTTTAATCGCTGCATTCTTTTAATCGGATTATTGAAAAACTTTCCCTACGACGGAGAGCCATCTTATTACTTAAAACTTCGCGTGCTGAGATGCAATGATTACACCGCATTGCAGAAAATGTTGCGGCTATTTTTATGTATTCATCAATACCATGGGAAATAATTGATTTTCCAGATTATTATTTTAGTAGTACCATTTATTATTGAGCTAGATTGAAAAACAATTCTGTCTCCGTTTAAAATCTTAGAAGTACTTGTAACATAAAATACGTAACGAAATATTCTCTTCAATCTCTAAAGTACAATGGAAGTCTTCACTGAAGTGCTATCGGCATGAAGACTTTGAACTGTTTGTGCAAAACAAAATAACTTTTGTGAGAAATTTGCAACTCGTTCTGCTTTCAAATCAATCAGCTCTGTCAACGCCATTCACTAACAGCAGAACTTTAATAAAAATTGTACAATTTGAGAATATTGAATGAATGCGTAGATTTTCACATAACACCCATATAAGTATTATGCGAAATTAAAAATCGATCCTATGGATCTAGCCAGATCATTTGAAAATGATGTTAATATTATATTAAATGAGCTCTGGTACTAATATTCTATTCTTCTAATAGTTATTCCTGAAATTCCAATAAGGAAAATAGGGCCCTTTGTAAAAGCTCCAACAAAAATGTCTCTACCCTTTATAACTTCTATACCGGTACTTGAAATCTACTATGACTTAATATTTGAACATGATTTTACAATTGCTTTATAAATATGGAACATTCTAGTACTTCCCACACAAGTAATCAGGAAATTTTAGTCATTGGGTAAACACACCTGATGGAGCATTTACTACCAGAGAACTATAATAATCTTACGGGAAAATTCAATGACAAGTAATTGCCAGACTTCCTTTCTGCTTTGAACCATGTCCGTCCGTCCGTCTGTCTGTCTGGCTGGTGTACACGATAACTGTCGAAAGAAGTTAAAAAATCAATTCAAACTTTGCACATGGTAATATTTTTCCCAAACTTAGTTTAAGTACTTCCCACACAAAAAGGCCATATTCCTTGTTAAATTAAAATCGTTGTAAGTTCCAAACGTATGTATCTTCGGAATCACCTATATTTTGATATATGTTTTTATATTCACTTTAAGCTTACATAACATGGAGTGGTTTGCCACGTCCCTTCTAGTACTTCCCACAGAAATTATATTATCTTGGTCAGTAATATATACATTCCAATTTTCAGCCTTCTAGCTAAAAAACTCTATTGCCACGCCCACTCTGCCCACAAAACGAAAATCCAAATTCCGGCATCAAATTGATATTTATCGTGGTCAGTAATATATATGTACCTATACCACCTCTCAAAAACACTTTTGCCACGCTCACTCCGCCCACAAAACGAAAATCCAAATTTCGCCATCAAATTGATCTTTCTCGTGGTCAGTAATAAATACATTCCACATTTCAGCCTTCTAGCTCAAAGGAAACTCTTGCCACGCCCACTCCGACCACAAAACGAAAATATAAATTTCGGCATCATATTTATCATTCTCGTGGTCAGTAATATATATGTACCAATTTTCAGCCTTCTAGGTCAAAAAACACTATTGCCACGCCCACTAAACGAAAATCCAAATTTTGGCATCATATTTACATTCTCTTGGTCAGTAATATACATGTACCAATTTTCAGCCTTCTACCTATAAAAACGCTGTTGCCACGCCCCACTGCCGACTAAACTAAAATTCAAAATCCAGCATCATATTTATCTTTCTCGTGGTCAGTAATATATATGTACCAATTTTCAGCCTACTACCTCTCAAAAACACTTTTGCCACGCTCACTCAGCCCACAAAACGAAAATCCAAATTTCGCCATCAAATTGTTCTTTCTCGTGGTCAGTAATATATACATTACAATTTTCAGCCTTCTAGCTCAAAGAACACTATTGCCACGTTCAATCCGCCCACAAAAAGAAAATCCAAATTTCGGCATCGAATTGATCTTTATCGTGGTCAGTAACATATATGTATCAGTTTTCAGTCTACTACCTCTCAAAAACACTTTTGCCACGCCCACTCAGCCCACAAAACGAAAATCCAAATTTCGGCATCATATTTATCATTCTCGTGGTCAGTAATATATACGTTCCAATTTTCAGCCTTCTAGCTCTCAAAACACTATTGCCACGCCCCCTCCGCCCACTGAGCAAATTTTTAAAAATTCTATAGCCTATAGTTCCTTCCAGACCTGCATCTATCTGTACTGAAAATTTCACGTTTACACGTGATTGCGGAACAAACAAACAGACAGACATACTTACATCCTCTGAAATTTGGCGTTCGGCAATATGTTTATAGACATGATCAAGATCTTATGACAAATACAGATTATGCAACGGTAATAGGATGAATCGGACGGACATTTGAAGGGGGGCCTGTGACAAACATGGGCCAACATATTTTTCATTCACTGTAGGTATTCCTAGTTTAAATATATCATGATACGATGTAAGATGCATTTGGGTTATACCAAAGTATAGATACATATATTTGCCTTTCATAGTATGTATTCTTAGTAGAAATATAATGTAATCTGCAAAACTTCCGATGTAAAATGTGTAGAGGGGTAATAATCACAATGGGGGCCAGTTGTAAGGACGCTACATTAAAAAATGGGCCCCTATATATCACTTTCATAGTAAGTACTATTTATTGAAATATAACATGATTTGCAAAATTGTATCGAAGATCCAATGTGCGATAATAGTGTAAACTGAGGGCCCATTTGTATGGGGGCTATTCCAAAACTTTGGCTTTCAAAGTAGGTGTTTCTAGTCTAAATGTGTAGTAATAGAATATAATGGGGGCCCAATTTGTATGGGGGTTATACCAAAACATGGAGCCATATATTTGAAAATAATTAGTTGAAATATAATATAATCTGCAAAATTTGATAAACTTCTGATGTAAAATGTGGGTCCTAGAGGGGTAATAATCAAAATGGGGGCCATTTGTAAGGACGCTACATTAAAAAATGGGCACTTATATATCACTTTCATAGTAAGTACTATTTATTGAAATATAACATGATTTGCAAAATTGTATCGAAGATCCTATGTATGATGTGGGTTCCAGAGCGATAAGAGTGTAAACTGAGGGCCCATTTGTTTGGGGGCTATTCCAAAACATTGGCTTTCAAAGTAGGTGTTTCTAGTCTAAATGTAGCATTGTGTTGGAAATTTGATCAAGATCCAATGTCAAATGTGAATTTTAGAGCAGAAATAGTGTAAACATTTGTAAGAGGCTATATCAAAACATTGACACATTTTTAATACCATAGTCTACGAAGTGGTGTAGGTATAAAAATATTCGGCTAGATTAGAAAAGTAAAACTATAAATCGTATATAGCAGAAATGTGTACTCAGTTTTTCCATTATGTGATATTTTCTCCCTTTTAAAGGACTTCTAAATTTACAAAAGTATATTTAAATATTTCTACCAATCAGTTTATGTCAAAAGAGAACAACCTCTAGAAATGGAAATAATTTTTTGTTCTAATTTTTCAGGACCAAAACTTGGTTAATAAGATGTGGCGGTGTTCCATTTACCATTTCCATTACCTGTTGGTAAAAATTCCGAAATTCCTCATACTCCGCGTTTACACACTAAAATCACATGTAATTGTGTCAGACTCATCTGATGGAGCCTTAGGATTTGACATTGAATGTATTAATTTTAGATAGATTTTTTCTCTATTTGGATTCTTCAGACTTATGACATTCGGCTGAGTCTGACAAAAATAATTTAGAATATTTGGGGCTTTATACACAGATATTTTTCGCATATTCTACACAATTTATAATAACACAAAACATTCTGAATGCGTAATTGTTTTCTGTTTTTCAACAGTGTATTGATGATCATTAGATAACGTTTATAATACTTTCCAGAAGTTGACTGCAGCAAATTTAATTTGTATGACATTAATCCCTACCCGCCGCAATGTACATATGTATATCCCCAATAATTTATATAATGAGGCGAAACAATACACTTCCATTTAAAATAATTCTGTCATCTTCTCGTTCTTTTCAAAAGGGAAGTGGGCTCATTACTCCCACCGTTGTCTATTATTTCACTGAAACTGTTGTCGTTCTTTACTACGTATAATTGCTGATTATCGTATTATGTTCACATGTCCACGTATTTATGAGTAGGTTCATTCTTGTGTTTATTATAATACTTCCGTTGTGTGTATGGGGTGTATTGTTTTACAAAATCCACCCTTATGGATTTTGTAAAGCCCAGATAAGAACAGCAATTAACATACAATCAAGTAGATAACCAATTTAGAGAAAACTTGAAAGGAAAACCTTCTTATTTATTGAATCTCTGAATTTCTTCGGAATTCTTGTTTGTTTCTTTTTAATTCTCGCATTCACGCAGTTTCCAAATTTAGATTTCAGTGGAATAAAGTTTTCCTTTTTTCTACATATAGCTAGACGTAGGAAGTAATCTACTTTATGATTCGTTTTAAATGTTTCTCTTATATGCAGAGGTGAGATAAAAAGAGATTTTTTTTGGAATTCGGTGAAATTGGGGGTGAAAATGGATATAATGATGCAAACTATCACCCTCACCAAAACCAATGAAGCTAAACATTCCATTTATAGCGTAAATGTGATCCAATGCAAATTTCATAGGCTGAAACTGGAATCATGAAATTCGATATATACATTTCCGAGACTCGAAAAATGGGAAAAAGTTGTTAATAATTGTGACAACAGAGTGACTGAAATTGTCTGACTAAGAAATGTACTTAAGAAGTGTCCCATCAATACTGAATTCAATTTCAGAATCAATTCAAACTTCCAATTACACACACTCTATATTTGGCCAGTCTAGCTTTATATTTCTATGTATGCACAAAAGCCTTCTACCTAAGCAGCAGTTTTCATGGCGCTGGGGATTTACCTATGTAAACAAGTACCGGTGGAGCTTCGTTTCTTGTCTGGTAAACCCACCAGCATTAAAGTTGACTTCCAAAAAAGTTGAATATCGCAAATTTTGAAGAGGATCAACCCTAAGCCAGCAGGGAGGTCTTTTGGATATTATTCTTATGTTTTATTAGTATCTATCATATAATATTGTTTGCACAAATACACAATACATATTATATCCCGATCGAGCTGTCTCAGGGTGTTTATGACAGTCTGAATACTCGAATGGATGCGGACTGTTCGTCACAACATTCTCGAAGATTTTTTTTTCAATTTTTATAATCATCTTTATTTACATGTTATTTAATTAATATTTACAAAGTTACGAGATTTTGTTATTATATATTACAGCGAGTAAGACTTAGAATTTGGAAAATTATTATTAAGAATGTTTTGATTTTTTAAAGGAAAAATTAGGTGGAAACCTTTATATAAGAAAAGAAAAAGAAAAAAAAAATATAAGAAAAATTCAAATATTTTTGAAAAATATATGTGTATATTGAGTAGGTTTACTAATAATTAGTAATCACTCATATACAGATTATTTTCACTTTGCTAATTTACTTGTACATAGTTTTGTTATGATATTTCTGTGCATTCTTTTATCAGTGGATAAGAAGAGATTTCAATTTTAGCAAGATGATTATCAGTAGATTTTCAGACATTTATTTTGGAGAATTTGAAGTTTCTTGAGATGCGTTTTTTGCAGCTTTATACCAAATAGGACATCCATAAGTAAGTTTAGGTTTGCACGTTTGTTTATCAGGGGCCACAATGCTCTAATCATCTTCAGACACTTTGTGCGCCTTTCCCCGATGAGATTGTTAAAAGTGAGTTTCTTGTCAAGAATTATACCCAAATATTTAACATCGCTATTGATTGCAATTGTCTCATTTCCAAAGTTTAATTGTCGAGTTGGACTCCTCTTAGGAGATTTATTATATGGAAATATAATTGCTTGAGTCTTTGTGGGATTTATTTTGATTTTCCACTTGTAAAAGTATTTGTTACGTATTGCAAGACCTTTCTTCATTTTCTTGAGAAGTGCTTTGTGAGTTTGCTGGAAGTGATAAGAGATGTGTCGTCAGCGTAGTATGCCGTTTTCGTGTAGACGGGAGGCGAAAAGTCTAAGGTATATAAATAATATAGTAGCGGGGATAAAATGGATCCTTGGGGTAAGCCTGAAGATATTGGTTTCCGTGTTGACATTACTCCATTAATCGAAACAGAAAATGTCCTATTTTGAAGGAAATCTGCAACCAATTTGCATAAGTATTTCGGGATTTCTGATTTTAGTAGTTTGAATATAAGGCCGTTATGCCATACTGTATCAAATGCCTTCTCAATATCCAATAGAACAATGCCAGTTGAAAGTTTGTTTCGTTTAATTGCCGTGATAATATTTTTAATTCTGCACAGAACTATGTTCCTTTTTGTATCCGAATTGTTGTGGTGCTATAATAGAATTATCTATGACAAAATCGGATATTCTTTTATAAATTATTTTTTCAAATAATTTCCCTATGTTGCTAAGAAGGCTGATAGGCCTATATCTTTTGGGGCCGTTTTGTGGTTTTCCGGGTTTGGGAATTGCTATGACTTTAGGTTGTTTAAATTGATTTAAGTAATTTAAGTAAATACAGCTGTTAAATATCTTTACCAAAATAAATAGTTTATCAGTAAGCTAGGTATGTTATCTAAACCAGGAGATTTTGAAGTTTTTAATGACTTTATTATAAAACGTAGCTCGTCGTGTTTCCGATTGTAAAACTAGGAATGGCCTTATTCGATTTACCTCTCAATTTTTTGCTTATTTTCCAAAAAGATTTGTCTCCAGGTTGCAACTTTGAAAGCATACTATTCCATTTTCTGTTACGATCGTGATTTATTTTATCATTTATAATTATAGATAATTGTTTCACACATTGGTTGTGCAAGTTTGCCTCCGTGTAAGAGGAAGATCTTTGCGCTTTTCTTTTTAGGGCTTAATTATTTCCTCAGATAATATATAATTATTTGAGAAACTTACTTTGGGCGTGGTTATATCTCTAGCTTCGAGAATAAGTTTAGTCAGTTTGTCTATTTCGTGGTAAATTGAAGGTATGCTGGTGTAGTTTGTTTAAAAGTTTGCCAGTTGGTCCGTTTGAAATCGTAGTGACTGGTGTCAATTATGTTTGCAGATGCACGTTTGATTGGACGATGGTCAGACGGTACCTCATAACCCAATACATTTAGACTTATGTCTTGAGTTGAGTTGCTTACAACGATGTCGATAACTGAAGGATTACGATCTAGCTGATGAGGATAATAAACGAATATTGTAGATAGAAATTGCAAGTCTGTTGAAGATTGAATAGTCGATTGCCAGCTGTATTTTTTGAAGAGCAATTCCAAGAAGTAAATTCTTTGTAGACAGATATTAATTTTAGAATATCTTCTGAGAAAAGTTCAGTGTATTTAGGTGAATAAGCAGTAACTACTGCCATAGGCTTCTGGTTTATTATTATTTCAACTGAAATGTTTTCTATTTTCCGAGTAGTAATTATATTCAAGTGTTTGTGTTTTATATTTTTTCTTACAAACAAAGCTACACCTCCACCCCACCTATTTTGTCTATCATTTCGGTATATAAAATAATTTTGAAGATATGATTAATGTTTCTGCTTCCAATTAGTCTCATTTATGGAAGCAATTTGTATTTGTTCTCATTCTAAAACATTCTCAAGTTGTTTTAGGTGAAAGTAGTTGGAAATGCTATTCGCATTCCAGTGAAGAATATTGAATGAAGTCAAGTTATCGTAAGTCATAAACATATCGTACCATTGACATTATCACTTGAATTTGCTCCACCTTGGATGTGCATTTTAGAAGATCATTCAAGGTTGATGCAAATATATTAAAAAGTTAATCTATGTTGAAGAGATCATTGTTTTCTCTTAAGCGTGCGCCGTTTGTGAAAGCGCTGCTGCTGTTGGTGTTGTAGACGATATTATGGTTGTTGTTGTAATTATTTGCGAAACGTGATTGTTGTCCTCTTTGTGCTGTATTGTTTTGGTTCGTATTTGTTCGAGTATTCTTTGACGTTGCGTTTACTCTTATTTCATTCGCAGAGTGATCCGTTTGATCTCTGCCATACTTCTTGCAGTTGAAGCAAGTGAACGCCGCTGGCATTTTCTCATTGTTAGTCAGTGGACACTCATTAGTATGGTAGTGATTGGCGCATATCAGTGATCTCCACCATGTCCGTTCATAAGGCAATTCCAGCATTGGATTGGCCTATCGTTTTTTCTTTGTTTGTACTTTTTCCAAGTGACAATTACATTACAAATTGACTTAACGTTGTGTAAAGACTTTGGATTAAAAGACTTTCGGCAAAATTGAACTTTATAAACAGCATTTTCCTTGGAATTGAAGGGGTGAAATTTAATATTTTTGTCTAATAATGATTTTTTATAAAGTTCCAGTCTCAGTGTTTGGCGGGAAATTTTTTGTACCTATAGATGTGCATTTGTACATACAGTCCTTACCAAACATCGGCAACTAATGGTGGAGGTTTCGGGTGTATCACTTCTAAGATGTTTGATTCTTCTTCCATATCCGAATCATTGTGTTGCTGGAAGTTGCTGGAAGTTGATATAAAGTTGGTAGGTAATGACAACCTTGGTTTCTTCATATTGGAACATCTGCCAAAATTCTTCCCTGAGTTTTTGGCCCCGGGGGCCATCTTTATTAAGTGTTTTATTATGTTTTTATGATAATTGCCACACACGCCGCGTTTAGTTCAAATAATAGATGGGCGACAATGGCACAGGCAAATTTGGTGATTGGTTTTTGTGTTTGTTTATTTTACAATGCCGCTTTTAGTTAGAGAGAACTGTTCTCAGAGAAAGTCGGTATTGAACTGACATTCTCGAAGAGGCAAAACTTATGTTTGTAAAAACTTCAGTTATTGGTTGTTGCACGGGAGTGGCTAACATCCACTTCATATCAGCGTAGTCCATAACTTATCCTAGCGTCATGTTTGAAGTAGAGATGGGCGCGACTCACGTGATTCACGCGTGAATCACGCGTGATCGTGAGCAAAATTTATTTTACTCACGTGAGCGTGCGTGAACGTGAGGAACGAAGAAATGTTCTTGCGTGAATGTGCGTGAGTGTAATTTCTGCGTGAATCACGTGATTTTTTAGTGAGTCGCACATAATTATTAATTATTTTTATTTCATTATATTTTGTTCAAAAATGTGAAAAATATGTATATTTATTTCTAATACAAAGTGCTTCGTATAATTTCGCCAACACTAGGCACTGCATTTATATGGGAAACCTCCTTAGTGTTAGTTCAATTAAAAAATTCACATAAGTGATATTGTGGTATATGCTTTGTTTTCTACTTGGATTTTATGTCAGTGTCCGATTTTAACTTATTTTCCGTTAAACTAGACGATATATAAAAATATGAATTTAAGACAAACATCGCAAACGTAGAGCGATTTGAATAATTTTCGGATTTGCGCGGCGTTTTTCATTTCAATTTAGAATCACGTGATTCACGCGTGATCGTGAGCAAAATTTATTTTACTCACGTGAACGTGCGTGAACGTGAGGAACGAAACAATCTTCGTGCGTGATTCAATATTTTTCTTTCGTGAGCGTGCGTGAACGTGAGCCAATAATCTCTCACGCGCCCATCTCTAGTTTGAAGCAACTCGTGGATAAGATTTCTACCAGAATTTTCCCTCTAAGACCAAGTCACCCCTAGCTGGGAGATATACGCAAAACACCACTTTGAACAAAATTTTGTATTTGTAGGGCAACTTCAATGTATTGAAAACATATTATTTCGCATTTTGTGTAACACATTTTTGCGCAAATATTTTGTGTGGCTAAAAAGGCATTTAATCTCTTTTAAAAACTAAAGGTACTCAAGGCAATGTTTAAAAACCCAGCAGAATTTGAGTGCACATCAACGCGTATGAGTAACTGCAGTCTTTATATTTCATAATCAGTATACGCATTAGATTCTCACGACAAGAAACTAGCTGTTGATTTTATTGAATTCTCATTATAATTATTATCATCATCAACGTTAAGTTGTTCTTTCGATCGGATTATTGAAAAACTTTCTCAACGAGTAATCCTATAACTTAAAAGTTTGTGCGCTACGAGGCAAGAATTACACCGCGTTACAGAAAATACTGCGGCTACTTTTAAGTTTTCATCAGACCGAATACTATGAGAAATTACACTAATGCTCAAGTTTTTTATTTTAGTTGTAGCATAAATGCATTTATTGTCGAACTAAGTGAAAAGCAATTATGCCTCCTTTTAAAGTATTACAAGTTTTGAAATACGTTACAAAATCTTCCAATTCAATTCCTAAAGCACAGTGGAATAATTAAAGTAACCTCTGGAGTACTGCTGACGTTAAGGCTTTGAGGTGTTTGTGGAAATAATATAGAGAATACCAAAATAATGTTGTTGATATATGAATGCTTAGTAGTTTCAGGAACCCAAATAGAAAAAGTTGAAATAAATGGAATCAAAAAAATAAAAAAATCAGCCCGATCTGTTGGATAGATCGCGAAATAATTACAAAACAAATATGTAATGGATATAAAGGCCATAAGGGGAGGAGCTAGAGGGTTAAGTTCTTCCACAGAAATAATCCTCATACAATTCTACAATATAGTTCTGACAATAAGAATTCTTTCAGACATTAACTTATAACACTTTTCTCATAACACTTTTCTTGTATAACGCTCCCTTCGACCAAAAATTGAAAATTTTGATCCGCTGCACAGTGGTCAATTTCGCGAGATAGCGGTCAAAACTCTATAACTTTTGGCCGGATTGGTATTTTTTTACGCAAATTGTTTTGTTCAATAGGAGGGACTTTAAGCTTCAATTTGCGTGTTCAAACGTAAAAATCGACTGATAGGAACGTAAGTAATGTGGAGTTAAAAATGCATTTTAATTTTTTGTTGAGTTTCCATGTAAAAGTTGAATATTTTGACATTTTAAATAGGTATATTTTTTATAATTTCTTATTTTCTTCAATCGTATTTTACAACCAATACTTATTTATTATTCCTAAACTTAATTTTTAATTATTCTTCAAATTTGGCAAAATATCTTATATTTCAATTAGTAACACCCATGATGAAAATGGGTCTGATCGGTTCAGATTTATATATAGCTCCAACACAAATTTTACTCCCGATTTGACTTCTTTCGCTCTAGAAACCACATTTTTTAACAGATCTTCTTCAAATTTGGCAAAATATCTTATATTTCAACTAGAAACACCTGTGGTGAAAATGTGTTAGATCGGTTCAGATTTATATATAGATCCCATACGAATTTCACTCCCGATTTGAATTTTTCCGCTCCAGAATCCTTATATTTTAACAGATCTTCTTCGAATTCGGCAAAATAACTTATACTTCCACAAGAAACAACCATGGTGAATATAGTTCAGATCGGTTCAGATTTTTATATGGCTCCCTCACCAATTTCACTCCTGATTTCACTTTTTCGACTCAATAAACCACATATTTTAACAGTTTTTTTTCAAATCTTGCAAAATATCTCATATTTCAGATATTATGGGTAGATCTTTTCCCCGGAAAATCGGAAATTATTATTATGATTTTTAATTTTTTTCATAGTTTGATTTGAACCGTGTTATTGTCCTAACTCAAGGCCATTTTGCATCTATATTTAATAGAATGCAAATTCATTTACAAATGGCATGGTGACATTTATTACTTGGCTGCAGACTACCACGATCATGATTTCGACCATGTCAAAAGTCTTTTCAAGTGGTTTCGCAGCGACTTTTCAACATCAAACCCGGTCTCTATAAGGAGATGATTCTCACAAACGAACGAGAAGCACATTTGCGAACGAATTTGCGTTTAAAAAAATCGCACCAAGTAATAAAGTACACATGCCATCTTACAAGCATCTCATTGAGTTGCATATGTAAGTATGTGTATATGCAGGTATAGTTACCCAACGCTCATTTGTTTTAGTTTTTTCGTTTGTATTTTTTGGTCTGTAATCAATATTTGATTTGAACTGGGATATTGTCCTGGCTCAAGACCATTTTGCATCTATATTTAATAGAATGCAAATTTATTTACAAATGGCATGGCGACATTTTCATAGATTTATAGGAAAAAAGTAAGGAAAGGCTAAAGTCGGGCGGGACCGACTATATAATGCCCCACCGCTTTCTTCGTATATACCTTTATTTGATTACACAGTGCAACACGAACAACACTACGTGATAAAAGACAAAAAAAGACCCGTGTCTCCCAGTTTTGCCCAAAGACATGCTTTTTTATGGGCCCTAAGTGTCATTTTTGCAAAAATCTTGCAAACCGTTTGGAATTTTGATTTACTCTCTGAGGCAAAGTTATAGCTCTTGCCATAAAGAACAAAAATTGTCATCAAGGTCAAAATCGCAAAATGTACCTAAGATCTCAATAAAAAACTTTCTAGAACATATGAACTTCCTAGGAATGATTCTTAACACCATTTAGGTAGCGAAAAAATTTTCCTGAATTTTTTTTTTAATTTTATTTGTTTTTTCTTTACTTCAACTTTGAGATACTCTGCTAAATATTACAAAAATGATAAAATAAAAAAGAGACTTTATTTTTGGCCTTTTATCACGTAGTGGTGTCAATATATGGTTATATTTCCATGACTTTAAAAATTACACACAGTGTTACTAAAGCCATGTGTTTCATTGGAACAATTTTATATAGTTCATATAATTTATACAGTATTCAATTCAATTCATCTTAATTCCACAAGAACAAATTTGAAATCCATTATCTCACGCGTACACAGTACAAGATAATCTAACTTCATAATGCAATTTGGAAAAATCTTTTTATTTTGTGTGTCTATACCGTCAGAAAATACACCAATACGGCCATTTAATTGGTACCTTTTTTATCCCATTTTCCCACGTTACCGTTTAATTGGAACCATTTTTATCCCTCTGTCCCCATTGTATCCCTTGAAAGTTAATAATTTAGAAAAACCTTTTTATTTTTCATGTCTACGCAGTCGGAGGAATGTATACTCCGAATTTCATGACTCTAGCTGCGGTCATTTGGTTGGTACAGTTTTTAACCCAAAGTACGAAAATCGTTTTATTTTACGTGTCTACGCAATCGAATTTCATTATTTTAGGTGCAGCCGTTTTTACCCCTTAAAAGTACGAATTTAGAAAAAATACTTTTATATTATGGATCTACTCAATTAGAGGAATGTACACACCAAATTTCGTGTTTCTTGCTGTTGTCGTTTGGTAGGTACCATTTTTATCCATTTTTTGTCCCATTTTGTCCCCTACGAATAAGAATCACTTTATGGTTCACGTTTTCGTTATACTGAGAATGCGCATACCCAATATCAAGTAAGTAAAAGCTGACAGATTGGAAAAACATGCTTAAATACTCCAAAATATTAGGGTTTATTATGGGTATTTTCGGTCCTTGTGAGGGATTTTTTTCCTTTAGACCGATTTCGCCCAGTTGCAATCCCAACCGATCTGCTAGCGAGCTTTCAACAGACGGACAGGCGGATGGACATTGCTAGATCGACTTAGAACTTTATGACGATCAATAATATAAATACATTATAGGGTCTCAGGTCGATATTTCAAGGTGTTACAAATGCAATGACAACGTTAGTATAATGAATGTTACTCAGGGCAATGTGTAAATTCACCTCATGACTTATAAGTACATCGCTGCGTATGCGTAACTGCGATTATATTTCATATTCATCATACGCACTAAATCACTATAACAATCTACCTGTTCATTTTATTGACTTCTCATTATAATTATTATCATTAACGCTATGTTGTTTAATCGCTGCATTCTTTTAATCGGATTATTGAAAAACTTTCCCTACGACGGAGAGCCATCTTATTACTTAAAACTTCGCGTGCTGAGATGCAATGATTACACCGCATTGCAGAAAATGTTGCGGCTATTTTTATGTATTCATCAATACCATGGGAAATAATTGATTTTCCAGATTATTATTTTAGTAGTACCATTTATTATTGAGCTAGATTGAAAAACAATTCTGTCTCCGTTTAAAATCTTAGAAGTACTTGTAACATAAAATACGTAACGAAATATTCTCTTCAATCTCTAAAGTACAATGGAAGTCTTCACTGAAGTGCTATCGGCATGAAGACTTTGAACTGTTTGTGCAAAACAAAATAACTTTTGTGAGAAATTTGCAACTCGTTCTGCTTTCAAATCAATCAGCTCTGTCAACGCCATTCACTAACAGCAGAACTTTAATAAAAATTGTACAATTTGAGAATATTGAATGAATGCGTAGATTTTCACATAACACCCATATAAGTATTATGCGAAATTAAAAATCGATCCTATGGATCTAGCCAGATCATTTGAAAATGATGTTAATATTATATTAAATGAGCTCTGGTACTAATATTCTATTCTTCTAATAGTTATTCCTGAAATTCCAATAAGGAAAATAGGGCCCTTTGTAAAAGCTCCAACAAAAATGTCTCTACCCTTTATAACTTCTATACCGGTACTTGAAATCTACTATGACTTAATATTTGAACATGATTTTACAATTGCTTTATAAATATGGAACATTCTAGTACTTCCCACACAAGTAATCAGGAAATTTTAGTCATTGGGTAAACACACCTGATGGAGCATTTACTACCAGAGAACTATAATAATCTTACGGGAAAATTCAATGACAAGTAATTGCCAGACTTCCTTTCTGCTTTGAACCATGTCCGTCCGTCCGTCTGTCTGTCTGGCTGGTGTACACGATAACTGTCGAAAGAAGTTAAAAAATCAATTCAAACTTTGCACATGGTAATATTTTTCCCAAACTTAGTTTAAGTACTTCCCACACAAAAAGGCCATATTCCTTGTTAAATTAAAATCGTTGTAAGTTCCAAACGTATGTATCTTCGGAATCACCTATATTTTGATATATGTTTTTATATTCACTTTAAGCTTACATAACATGGAGTGGTTTGCCACGTCCCTTCTAGTAATTCCCACAGAAATTATATTATCTTGGTCAGTAATATATACATTCCAATTTTCAGCCTTCTAGCTAAAAAACTCTATTGCCACGCCCACTCTGCCCACAAAACGAAAATCCAAATTCCGGCATCAAATTGATATTTATCGTGGTCAGTAATATATATGTACCTATACCACCTCTCAAAAACACTTTTGCCACGCTCACTCCGCCCACAAAACGAAAATCCAAATTTCGCCATCAAATTGATCTTTCTCGTGGTCAGTAATAAATACATTCCACATTTCAGCCTTCTAGCTCAAAGGAAACTCTTGCCACGCCCACTCCGACCACAAAACGAAAATATAAATTTCGGCATCATATTTATCATTCTCGTGGTCAGTAATATATATGTACCAATTTTCAGCCTTCTAGGTCAAAAAACACTATTGCCACGCCCACTAAACGAAAATCCAAATTTTGGCATCATATTTACATTCTCTTGGTCAGTAATATACATGTACCAATTTTCAGCCTTCTACCTATAAAAACGCTGTTGCCACGCCCCACTGCCGACTAAACTAAAATTCAAAATCCAGCATCATATTTATCTTTCTCGTGGTCAGTAATATATATGTACCAATTTTCAGCCTACTACCTCTCAAAAACACTTTTGCCACGCTCACTCAGCCCACAAAACGAAAATCCAAATTTCGCCATCAAATTGTTCTTTCTCGTGGTCAGTAATATATACATTACAATTTTCAGCCTTCTAGCTCAAAGAACACTATTGCCACGTTCAATCCGCCCACAAAAAGAAAATCCAAATTTCGGCATCGAATTGATCTTTATCGTGGTCAGTAACATATATGTATCAGTTTTCAGTCTACTACCTCTCAAAAACACTTTTGCCACGCCCACTCAGCCCACAAAACGAAAATCCAAATTTCGGCATCATATTTATCATTCTCGTGGTCAGTAATATATACGTTCCAATTTTCAGCCTTCTAGCTCTCAAAACACTATTGCCACGCCCCCTCCGCCCACTGAGCAAATTTTTAAAAATTCTATAGCCTATAGTTCCTTCCAGACCTGCATCTATCTGTACTGAAAATTTCACGTTTACACGTGATTGCGGAACAAACAAACAGACAGACATACTTACATCCTCTGAAATTTGGCGTTCGGCAATATGTTTATAGACATGATCAAGATCTTATGACAAATACAGATTATGCAACGGTAATAGGATGAATCGGACGGACATTTGAAGGGGGGCCTGTGACAAACATGGGCCAACATATTTTTCATTCACTGTAGGTATTCCTAGTTTAAATATATCATGATACGATGTAAGATGCATTTGGGTTATACCAAAGTATAGATACATATATTTGCCTTTCATAGTATGTATTCTTAGTAGAAATATAATGTAATCTGCAAAACTTCCGATGTAAAATGTGTAGAGGGGTAATAATCACAATGGGGGCCAGTTGTAAGGACGCTACATTAAAAAATGGGCCCCTATATATCACTTTCATAGTAAGTACTATTTATTGAAATATAACATGATTTGCAAAATTGTATCGAAGATTCAATGTGCGATAATAGTGTAAACTGAGGGCCCATTTGTATGGGGGCTATTCCAAAACTTTGGCTTTCAAAGTAGGTGTTTCTAGTCTAAATGTGTAGTAATAGAATATAATGGGGGCCCAATTTGTATGGGGGTTATACCAAAACATGGAGCCATATATTTGAAAATAATTAGTTGAAATATAATATAATCTGCAAAATTTGATAAACTTCTGATGTAAAATGTGGGTCCTAGAGGGGTAATAATCAAAATGGGGGCCATTTGTAAGGACGCTACATTAAAAAATGGGCACTTATATATCACTTTCATAGTAAGTACTATTTATTGAAATATAACATGATTTGCAAAATTGTATCGAAGATCCTATGTATGATGTGGGTTCCAGAGCGATAAGAGTGTAAACTGAGGGCCCATTTGTTTGGGGGCTATTCCAAAACATTGGCTTTCAAAGTAGGTGTTTCTAGTCTAAATGTAGCATTGTGTTGGAAATTTGATCAAGATCCAATGTCAAATGTGAATTTTAGAGCAGAAATAGTGTAAACATTTGTAAGAGGCTATATCAAAACATTGACACATTTTTAATACCATAGTCTACGAAGTGGTGTAGGTATAAAAATATTCGGCTAGATTAGAAAAGTAAAACTATAAATCGTATATAGCAGAAATGTGTACTCAGTTTTTCCATTATGTGATATTTTCTCCCTTTTAAAGGACTTCTAAATTTACAAAAGTATATTTAAATATTTCTACCAATCAGTTTATGTCAAAAGAGAACAACCTCTAGAAATGGAAATAATTTTTTGTTCTAATTTTTCAGGACCAAAACTTGGTTAATAAGATGTGGCGGTGTTCCATTTACCATTTCCATTACCTGTTGGTAAAAATTCCGAAATTCCTCATACTCCGCGTTTACACACTAAAATCACATGTAATTGTGTCAGACTCATCTGATGGAGCCTTAGGATTTGACATTGAATGTATTAATTTTAGATAGATTTTTTCTCTATTTGGATTCTTCAGACTTATGACATTCGGCTGAGTCTGACAAAAATAATTTAGAATATTTGGGGCTTTATACACAGATATTTTTCGCATATTCTACACAATTTATAATAACACAAAACATTCTGAATGCGTAATTGTTTTCTGTTTTTCAACAGTGTATTGATGATCATTAGATAACGTTTATAATACTTTCCAGAAGTTGACTGCAGCAAATTTAATTTGTATGACATTAATCCCTACCCGCCGCAATGTACATATGTATATCCCCAATAATTTATATAATGAGGCGAAACAATACACTTCCATTTAAAATAATTCTGTCATCTTCTCGTTCTTTTCAAAAGGGAAGTGGGCTCATTACTCCCACCGTTGTCTATTATTTCACTGAAACTGTTGTCGTTCTTTACTACGTATAATTGCTGATTATCGTATTATGTTCACATGTCCACGTATTTATGAGTAGGTTCATTCTTGTGTTTATTATAATACTTCCGTTGTGTGTATGGGGTGTATTGTGTTTTCTGCAATAACACCCACCCTTATGGATTTTGTAAAGCCCAGATAAGAACAGCAATTAACATACAATCAAGTAGATAACCAATTTAGAGAAAACTTGAAAGGAAAACCTTCTTATTTATTGAATCTCTGAATTTCTTCGGAATTCTTGTTTGTTTCTTTTTAATTCTCGCATTCACGCAGTTTCCAAATTTAGATTTCAGTGGAATAAAGTTTTCCTTTTTTCTACATATAGCTAGACGTAGGAAGTAATCTACTTTATGATTCGTTTTAAATGTTTCTCTTATATGCAGAGGTGAGATAAAAAGAGATTTTTTTTGGAATTCGGTGAAATTGGGGGTGAAAATGGATATAATGATGCAAACTATCACCCTCACCAAAACCAATGAAGCTAAACATTCCATTTATAGCGTAAATGTGATCCAATGCAAATTTCATAGGCTGAAACTGGAATCATGAAATTCGATATATACATTTCCGAGACTCGAAAAATGGGAAAAAGTTGTTAATAATTGTGACAACAGAGTGACTGAAATTGTCTGACTAAGAAATGTACTTAAGAAGTGTCCCATCAATACTGAATTCAATTTCAGAATCAATTCAAACTTCCAATTACACACACTCTATATTTGGCCAGTCTAGCTTTATATTTCTATGTATGCACAAAAGCCTTCTACCTAAGCAGCAGTTTTCATGGCGCTGGGGATTTACCTATGTAAACAAGTACCGGTGGAGCTTCGTTTCTTGTCTGGTAAACCCACCAGCATTAAAGTTGACTTCCAAAAAAGTTGAATATCGCAAATTTTGAAGAGGATCAACCCTAAGCCAGCAGGGAGGTCTTTTGGATATTATTCTTATGTTTTATTAGTATCTATCATATAATATTGTTTGCACAAATACACAATACATATTATATCCCGATCGAGCTGTCTCAGGGTGTTTATGACAGTCTGACTACTCGAATGGATGCGGACTGTTCGTCACAACATTCTCGAAGATTTTTTTTTCAATTTTTATAATCATCTTTATTTACATGTTATTTAATTAATATTTACAAAGTTACGAGATTTTGTTATTATATATTACAGCGAGTAAGACTTAGAATTTGGAAAATTATTATTAAGAATGTTTTGATTTTTTAAAGGAAAAATTAGGTGGAAACCTTTATATAAGAAAAGAAAAAGAAAAAAAAAATATAAGAAAAATTCAAATATTTTTGAAAAATATATGTGTATATTGAGTAGGTTTACTAATAATTAGTAATCACTCATATACAGATTATTTTCACTTTGCTAATTTACTTGTACATAGTTTTGTTATGATATTTCTGTGCATTCTTTTATCAGTGGATAAGAAGAGATTTCAATTTTAGCAAGATGATTATCAGTAGATTTTCAGACATTTATTTTGGAGAATTTGAAGTTTCTTGAGATGCGTTTTTTGCAGCTTTATACCAAATAGGACATCCATAAGTAAGTTTAGGTTTGCACGTTTGTTTATCAGGGGCCACAATGCTCTAATCATCTTCAGACACTTTGTGCGCCTTTCCCCGATGAGATTGTTAAAAGTGAGTTTCTTGTCAAGAATTATACCCAAATATTTAACATCGCTATTGATTGCAATTGTCTCATTTCCAAAGTTTAATTGTCGAGTTGGACTCCTCTTAGGAGATTTATTATATGGAAATATAATTGCTTGAGTCTTTGTGGGATTTATTTTGATTTTCCACTTGTAAAAGTATTTGTTACGTATTGCAAGACCTTTCTTCATTTTCTTGAGAAGTGCTTTGTGAGTTTGCTGGAAGTGATAAGAGATGTGTCGTCAGCGTAGTATGCCGTTTTCGTGTAGACGGGAGGCGAAAAGTCTAAGGTATATAAATAATATAGTAGCGGGGATAAAATGGATCCTTGGGGTAAGCCTGAAGATATTGGTTTCCGTGTTGACATTACTCCATTAATCGAAACAGAAAATGTCCTATTTTGAAGGAAATCTGCAACCAATTTGCATAAGTATTTCGGGATTTCTGATTTTAGTAGTTTGAATATAAGGCCGTTATGCCATACTGTATCAAATGCCTTCTCAATATCCAATAGAACAATGCCAGTTGAAAGTTTGTTTCGTTTAATTGCCGTGATAATATTTTTAATTCTGCACAGAACTATGTTCCTTTTTGTATCCGAATTGTTGTGGTGCTATAATAGAATTATCTATGACAAAATCGGATATTCTTTTATAAATTATTTTTTCAAATAATTTCCCTATGTTGCTAAGAAGGCTGATAGGCCTATATCTTTTGGGGCCGTTTTGTGGTTTTCCGGGTTTGGGAATTGCTATGACTTTAGGTTGTTTAAATTGATTTAAGTAATTTAAGTAAATACAGCTGTTAAATATCTTTACCAAAATAAATAGTTTATCAGTAAGCTAGGTATGTTATCTAAACCAGGAGATTTTGAAGTTTTTAATGACTTTATTATAAAACGTAGCTCGTCGTGTTTCCGATTGTAAAACTAGGAATGGCCTTATTCGATTTACCTCTCAATTTTTTGCTTATTTTCCAAAAAGATTTGTCTCCAGGTTGCAACTTTGAAAGCATACTATTCCATTTTCTGTTACGATCGTGATTTATTTTATCATTTATAATTATAGATAATTGTTTCACACATTGGTTGTGCAAGTTTGCCTCCGTGTAAGAGGAAGATCTTTGCGCTTTTCTTTTTAGGGCTTAATTATTTCCTCAGATAATATATAATTATTTGAGAAACTTACTTTGGGCGTGGTTATATCTCTAGCTTCGAGAATAAGTTTAGTCAGTTTGTCTATTTCGTGGTAAATTGAAGGTATGCTGGTGTAGTTTGTTTAAAAGTTTGCCAGTTGGTCCGTTTGAAATCGTAGTGACTGGTGTCAATTATGTTTGCAGATGCACGTTTGATTGGACGATGGTCAGACGGTACCTCATAACCCAATACATTTAGACTTATGTCTTGAGTTGAGTTGCTTACAACGATGTCGATAACTGAAGGATTACGATCTAGCTGATGAGGATAATAAACGAATATTGTAGATAGAAATTGCAAGTCTGTTGAAGATTGAATAGTCGATTGCCAGCTGTATTTTTTGAAGAGCAATTCCAAGAAGTAAATTCTTTGTAGACAGATATTAATTTTAGAATATCTTCTGAGAAAAGTTCAGTGTATTTAGGTGAATAAGCAGTAACTACTGCCATAGGCTTCTGGTTTATTATTATTTCAACTGAAATGTTTTCTATTTTCCGAGTAGTAATTATATTCAAGTGTTTGTGTTTTATATTTTTTCTTACAAACAAAGCTACACCTCCACCCCACCTATTTTGTCTATCATTTCGGTATATAAAATAATTTTGAAGATATGATTAATGTTTCTGCTTCCAATTAGTCTCATTTATGGAAGCAATTTGTATTTGTTCTCATTCTAAAACATTCTCAAGTTGTTTTAGGTGAAAGTAGTTGGAAATGCTATTCGCATTCCAGTGAAGAATATTGAATGAAGTCAAGTTATCGTAAGTCATAAACATATCGTACCATTGACATTATCACTTGAATTTGCTCCACCTTGGATGTGCATTTTAGAAGATCATTCAAGGTTGATGCAAATATATTAAAAAGTTAATCTATGTTGAAGAGATCATTGTTTTCTCTTAAGCGTGCGCCGTTTGTGAAAGCGCTGCTGCTGTTGGTGTTGTAGACGATATTATGGTTGTTGTTGTAATTATTTGCGAAACGTGATTGTTGTCCTCTTTGTGCTGTATTGTTTTGGTTCGTATTTGTTCGAGTATTCTTTGACGTTGCGTTTACTCTTATTTCATTCGCAGAGTGATCCGTTTGATCTCTGCCATACTTCTTGCAGTTGAAGCAAGTGAACGCCGCTGGCATTTTCTCATTGTTAGTCAGTGGACACTCATTAGTATGGTAGTGATTGGCGCATATCAGTGATCTCCACCATGTCCGTTCATAAGGCAATTCCAGCATTGGATTGGCCTATCGTTTTTTCTTTGTTTGTACTTTTTCCAAGTGACAATTACATTACAAATTGACTTAACGTTGTGTAAAGACTTTGGATTAAAAGACTTTCGGCAAAATTGAACTTTATAAACAGCATTTTCCTTGGAATTGAAGGGGTGAAATTTAATATTTTTGTCTAATAATGATTTTTTATAAAGTTCCAGTCTCAGTGTTTGGCGGGAAATTTTTTGTACCTATAGATGTGCATTTGTACATACAGTCCTTACCAAACATCGGCAACTAATGGTGGAGGTTTCGGGTGTATCACTTCTAAGATGTTTGATTCTTCTTCCATATCCGAATCATTGTGTTGCTGGAAGTTGCTGGAAGTTGATATAAAGTTGGTAGGTAATGACAACCTTGGTTTCTTCATATTGGAACATCTGCCAAAATTCTTCCCTGAGTTTTTGGCCCCGGGGGCCATCTTTATTAAGTGTTTTATTATGTTTTTATGATAATTGCCACACACGCCGCGTTTAGTTCAAATAATAGATGGGCGACAATGGCACAGGCAAATTTGGTGATTGGTTTTTGTGTTTGTTTATTTTACAATGCCGCTTTTAGTTAGAGAGAACTGTTCTCAGAGAAAGTCGGTATTGAACTGACATTCTCGAAGAGGCAAAACTTATGTTTGTAAAAACTTCAGTTATTGGTTGTTGCACGGGAGTGGCTAACATCCACTTCATATCAGCGTAGTCCATAACTTATCCTAGCGTCATGTTTGAAGTAGAGATGGGCGCGACTCACGTGATTCACGCGTGAATCACGCGTGATCGTGAGCAAAATTTATTTTACTCACGTGAGCGTGCGTGAACGTGAGGAACGAAGAAATGTTCTTGCGTGAATGTGCGTGAGTGTAATTTCTGCGTGAATCACGTGATTTTTTAGTGAGTCGCACATAATTATTAATTATTTTTATTTCATTATATTTTGTTCAAAAATGTGAAAAATATGTATATTTATTTCTAATACAAAGTGCTTCGTATAATTTCGCCAACACTAGGCACTGCATTTATATGGGAAACCTCCTTAGTGTTAGTTCAATTAAAAAATTCACATAAGTGATATTGTGGTATATGCTTTGTTTTCTACTTGGATTTTATGTCAGTGTCCGATTTTAACTTATTTTCCGTTAAACTAGACGATATATAAAAATATGAATTTAAGACAAACATCGCAAACGTAGAGCGATTTGAATAATTTTCGGATTTGCGCGGCGTTTTTCATTTCAATTTAGAATCACGTGATTCACGCGTGATCGTGAGCAAAATTTATTTTACTCACGTGAACGTGCGTGAACGTGAGGAACGAAACAATCTTCGTGCGTGATTCAATATTTTTCTTTCGTGAGCGTGCGTGAACGTGAGCCAATAATCTCTCACGCGCCCATCTCTAGTTTGAAGCAACTCGTGGATAAGATTTCTACCAGAATTTTCCCTCTAAGACCAAGTCACCCCTAGCTGGGAGATATACGCAAAACACCACTTTGAACAAAATTTTGTATTTGTAGGGCAACTTCAATGTATTGAAAACATATTATTTCGCATTTTGTGTAACACATTTTTGCGCAAATATTTTGTGTGGCTAAAAAGGCATTTAATCTCTTTTAAAAACTAAAGGTACTCAAGGCAATGTTTAAAAACCCAGCAGAATTTGAGTGCACATCAACGCGTATGAGTAACTGCAGTCTTTATATTTCATAATCAGTATACGCATTAGATTCTCACGACAAGAAACTAGCTGTTGATTTTATTGAATTCTCATTATAATTATTATCATCATCAACGTTAAGTTGTTCTTTCGATCGGATTATTGAAAAACTTTCTCAACGAGTAATCCTATAACTTAAAAGTTTGTGCGCTACGAGGCAAGAATTACACCGCGTTACAGAAAATACTGCGGCTACTTTTAAGTTTTCATCAGACCGAATACTATGAGAAATTACACTAATGCTCAAGTTTTTTATTTTAGTTGTAGCATAAATGCATTTATTGTCGAACTAAGTGAAAAGCAATTATGCCTCCTTTTAAAGTATTACAAGTTTTGAAATACGTTACAAAATCTTCCAATTCAATTCCTAAAGCACAGTGGAATAATTAAAGTAACCTCTGGAGTACTGCTGACGTTAAGGCTTTGAGGTGTTTGTGGAAATAATATAGAGAATACCAAAATAATGTTGTTGATATATGAATGCTTAGTAGTTTCAGGAACCCAAATAGAAAAAGTTGAAATAAATGGAATCAAAAAAATAAAAAAATCAGCCCGATCTGTTGGATAGATCGCGAAATAATTACAAAACAAATATGTAATGGATATAAAGGCCATAAGGGGAGGAGCTAGAGGGTTAAGTTCTTCCACAGAAATAATCCTCATACAATTCTACAATATAGTTCTGACAATAAGAATTCTTTCAGACATTAACTTATAACACTTTTCTCATAACACTTTTCTTGTATAACGCTCCCTTCGACCAAAAATTGAAAATTTTGATCCGCTGCACAGTGGTCAATTTCGCGAGATAGCGGTCAAAACTCTATAACTTTTGGCCGGATTGGTATTTTTTTACGCAAATTGTTTTGTTCAATAGGAGGGACTTTAAGCTTCAATTTGCGTGTTCAAACGTAAAAATCGACTGATAGGAACGTAAGTAATGTGGAGTTAAAAATGCATTTTAATTTTTTGTTGAGTTTCCATGTAAAAGTTGAATATTTTGACATTTTAAATAGGTATATTTTTTATAATTTCTTATTTTCTTCAATCGTATTTTACAACCAATACTTATTTATTATTCCTAAACTTAATTTTGGTCAGAAAATGCCAACATTTGGCCCCTGACATTTATTTAGTCTCAATATTCACAGGGGCCAAAGGTTGGTTTTTGTGGAAGAAAGCTAATTCTTGTGAGGATTAAACTGTAAAATAACACTGAAATTCCCAACAATATCAATACCATTTGGATATATTATATACAGAACACAACATCGATAAAGTTTTAAGTAAACTTTTACTATTGATTTAATGTGCACATATATTTTATTTAAATGTATTAATAAAAATTTATACTAAAATTAGAAACAAATTATAATCTTTAAACTAGTGTTAATTAAACAATATTAGTAAAAATTTCTTCCAAATAGCTTTGATTTTCATTTTGCAGTAGTTGTTTAGCTTCTTCATCTAACTCTAATGAGGTTGATTTCCATTTTTGTCGAATACTGGACATATATGGGTCTGATGTGCACAACAAAATATTAATAAGATCTTCATTAGTACAATATCTGGAAATTTTTCTTGTATTGTGCTCGCGAAAGAATCTGTAGTCTTTGTTCCTTCTTTCTTGCGCTTCTTCTGAGAGATCTCCAATTGGAAGCATATTGTGCTGAATTATTTGTTCCCCATGGAACAAAATTTTGTGAACTGTGGTTGGCATATGTCTCCAAGAATATTTTTGGTTATAAAGGGTTGCTGTCTCATTAGCATACTGACCAAATTTTTTTGCATCTATCTTTTTGCTACATGCTATAACTTCTAATATGATTTGGAATCGTCGTATTAAATCATAATCTACTCCAGTTATAGAAGCTGCAGTTTCTGGATCTCCTTGCTGTGTTTCCATCATTAGAATTTCCTTCTCCTTGCTTTGGCTGGTCAATTATAAGGCCTATCTCACGGTATTTTTCTTTTTTTTTGCTTTCTTTTTTCCAAATTTTCTTTATTGTTTCTCACTGTTTCGCCTAACGGGCCAAATTCCAAATCGTATCCCAATTTAAGAATATGCTCCATAAAACGAATTCTAGCATGAAGAGGTGACATTCCAAATTCATATACTTCATTAAAACTATCGTCTTGTGTTGGTGGTTGGCTCAATTGACTTGATGTTTTTTGGCATATGGTGCAGCTTGACGAAGACTTTGTTTCGGTTAAAGCTTGTGCAACTTCTCCATCGATCATTGTAAGTGACATTTTAAAGTTAACTTCGATGCATTGGTCATTAAATTCAAATATCAATGGTTGAAGTTCCTTAATTTCATCTCTTATTTTGCCAACTTCTTCAGTTATGACATCTTTAGTTTCTTTTTTGTAAGCAAACTTTATTGGTCTACAAAATTTTGTTGACGAGGGAATTTCATTCTTCCATACATCTATCTCTGCAGCTCTACTAGTTGACGACTCTGAACCAATATAAGTTTTTGTTAAACGTAATGGAACGAAAGAAATCATGAATAAATTGGCATCTGATGAATTTTCCGCATTACATTGTTTGTATTGTTTCTGGCCAGAGGACCCATCACATCCCCATTTAGAAATTAATGTCATGCTGCAATTTTTAAACTTCTTTAAATAGTCAGCATCAAATGTCTTTAATAATCGTTCTGCAGTGTGTTCAAGAAGATCCTGCAATTTTATTTCTGCTGACCTTGAAGTTACACTAATAGCAGTTGGTGAAGGTAAGCAATCTTTTTTGGCAGAAACTAAATCTCGAATTTACTTTGCTTACTATGGGTTTTTCAGTTGGCTACCTGTTTTTTACAGAAATTCAACGCACATTTAGGGGTCGTCATTATTCGCAAATGTATTTAAAACAGGTATTCTGAACGGACCTGATATTCGGAAATTGATCAAAAGTGATTCTTTCATGAACAACCTACGAAGAAAACAAGATCATCAGAACCACAAGCGTCAACTTCTGCAAGCATGGATATTGCCAATAATTGAAACTAGTAAGGAAAGGATAAAGTCGGGCGGGGCCGACTCTATGATACACTCCACTTTCAATCCGAATAGAATTTAATTCGGTGAAAAAGTGAAAGCAGGAAGGATTTTGGTATCCTGTAAATGTATGTGTTTGGCAAAAAATGTTAAATCGGAAAGGACATTTGTATGGGGGTATATTGACATCTGGAATCAAATAGGTGAAATATAATATGTATAGTTTGGCCAAAATCGGTTAAACAGTTGGGAGCAACTACGCAAATACAAATGCGCTATCTCTAAATCTGAACCGATCTTAGCCAATTTCACCATAGGTTTTTTACTTGGATTATAAGCTGTTGTGTCAAATTTAAAATCGAGTACAATATGTGGTTCTAAAGCGGCAAAAGTCAAATCGGGAGCCACATTTGTTTTGGGCTATATCTAAATCTGAACCGATCTTACCCAATTTTTGCATAGGTGTTTCTAGTTGGAATATAAAATGTTGCGCCAAATTTAAAGAGAATCGAGTATAATATAGGGTTTCTAGAGCGGAAAATGTCAAATCGGGAGCGACATTTGTATGGGGCTATATCTAAATCTCAACCGATCTTATCGAATTTCTGCATAGGTGTTTCTAGTTGGATTATAAGATGTTGTCCCAAATTAAAAGAAAATCGGGTACAATATGTGGTTTCTAGAGCGGAAAATGTCAAATCGGAAGCGACATTTGTATGGGGGCTATATCTCAATCTGAACCGATCTTACCCAATTTTGGCATAAGTGTTTCTAGTTGGATTATAGGATGTTGTGCAAAATTTAAAGAAAATCGAGTACAATATGTGGTTTCTAGAGCGGAAAATGTCAAATCGGGAGCGACATTTGTATGGGGGCTATATATAAATCTGAACTGATCTTACCCAATTTTTGCATAGGTGTTTCTAGTTGGATTATAGGATGTTGTGCAAAATTTAAAGAAAATCGAGTACAATATGTGGTTTCTAGAGCGGAAAATGTCAAATCGGGAGCGACATTTGTATGGGGGCTATATATAAATCTGAATCGATCTTACCCAATTTTTGCATAAGTGTTTCTAGTTGGATTATAGGATGTTGTGCAAAATTTAAAGAAAATCGAGTACAATATGTGGTTTCGAGAGCGGAAAATGTCAAATCGAGAGCGACATTTGTATGGGGGCTATATATAAATCTGAACCGATCTTACCCAATTTTTGCATAGGTGTTTCTAGTTGGATTATAGGATGTTGTGCAAAATTTAAAGAAAATCGAGTACAATATGTGGTTTCTAGAGCGGAAAATGTCAAATCGGGAGCGACATTTGTATGGGGGCTATATATAAATCTGAACCGATCTTACCCAATTTTTGCATAAGTGTTTCTAGTTGGATTATAGGATGTTGTGCAAAATTTAAAGAAAATCGAGTACAATATGTGGTTTCTAGAGCGGAAAATGTCAAATCGGGAGCGACATTTGTATGGGGGCTATATATAAATCTGAACCGATCTTACCCAATTTTTGCATAAGTGTTTCTAGTTGGATTTTAGGATGTTGTGCAAAATTTAAAGAAAATCGAGTACAATATGTGGTTTCGAGAGCGGAAAATGTCAAATCGAGAGCGACATTTGTATGGGGGCTATATATAAATCTGAACCGATCTTACCCAATTTTTGCATAGGTGTTTCTAGTTGGATTATAGGATGTTGTGCAAAATTTAAAGAAAATCGAGTACAATATGTGGTTTCTAGAGCGGAAAATGTCAAATCGGGAGCGACATTTGTATGGGGGCTATATATAAATCTGAACCGATCTTACCCAATTTTTGCATAAGTGTTTCTAGTTGGATTATAGGATGTTGTGCAAAATTTAAAGAAAATCGAGTACAATATGTGGTTTCTAGAGCGGAAAATGTCAAATCGGGAGCGACATTTGTATGGGGGCTATATATAAATCTGAACCGATCTTACCCAATTTTTGCATAAGTGTTTCTAGTTGGATTATAGGATGTTGTGCAAAATTTAAAGAAAATCGAGTACAATATGTGGTTTCGAGAGCGGAAAATGTCAAATCGAGAGCGACATTTGTATGGGGGCTATATATAAATCTGAACCGATCTTACCCAATTTTTGCATAGGTGTTTCTAGTTGGATTATAGGATGTTGTGCAAAATTTAAAGAAAATCGAGTACAATATGTGGTTTCTAGAGCGGAAAATGTCAAATCGGGAGCGACATTTGTATGGGGGTTATATATAAATCTGAACCGATCTTACCCAATTTTTGCATAAGTGTTTCTAGTTGGATTATAGGATGTTGTGCAAAATTTAAAGAAAAGCGAGTACAATATGTGGTTTCTAGAGCGGAAAATGTCAAATCGGGAGCGACATTTGTATGGGGGCTATATATAAATCTGAACCGATCTTACCCAATTTTTGCATAGGTGTTTCTAGTTCGATTATAGGATGTTGTACAAAATTTAAAGAAAATCGAGTACAATATGTGGTTTCTAGAGCGGAAAATGTCAAATCGGGAGCGACATTTGTATGGGGGCTATATCTAAATCTGAACCGATTTGCCTCAAATTAAATAGCGTTCGTCCTTGATCCACAAAACATACTTGTGCCAATTTTTGTTAAGATCGGACTATAATTGCGACCTGTAATTTGATTACAACAATAGATGGACAGACGGACAGACGGACAGACAGACGGACAGACGGACATTGCTAAATCGACTCAGAAAGTGATTCTAAGTCGATCGGTATACTTAACAATGGGTCTATCTCGCTTCCTTTTTGGTGTTACAAACAAATGCACAAAGCCATAATACTCTCGTGGAGTGTATAAAAATGTTCTGAATTTGGTTTTTATGAATATTATTATTGCGTTGTGATTCTCGTTCGTTTGTGAGAATCATCTCCTTATAGAGGCCGGGTTTGATGTTGAAAAGTCGCTGCGAAGCCACTTGAAAAGACTTTTGACATGGTCGAAATCATGATCGTGGTAGTCTGCAGCCAAGTAATAAATGTCACCATGCCATTTGTAAATAAATTTGCATTCTATTAAATATAGAAGCAAAATGGTCTTGAGCCAGGACAATATCCCAGTTCAAATCAAATATTTTTTTTTGCATGATAATTTTTTAATTTTTATTTTTATTTTATTTTTTGAAATTGCGAATAAAAGCGAAACGCGTGCATCGATTTTCATGATCTTTGTCTCATTTTGCTCATAGGTTATGTGACTTTGCGAAAAAGTAACTACACTTGAAACTTATTTCCGTTTTGTATTTTTTATGAATTTAAAAAAAAATTTCTTCATTTTTTATTGGAAACTTATTTTTAACTTGTAAACTGTTGCTTGTATAGGAAATCAATATATGAACAGATTAAGGGAATTGTAATTCTTAATTTTTTAAAATTTATTTCAACTAAATCGGGCTAGTGGCTGTCGAGCTATGTCAAACAACAGGGCCTAAAACGTGATAAATTCCCCTATACGATAGTATTAACTTCAAATCGATATTAAAAATATTTCGGCAGGTAAGAAGACAAAACGAATGATGCAGAAATTTCACATACTGTTCTCAGAATTGAGTTGGCAAATCATGTGTTGTACTGTGTAATGAATAATAATGACTTTGGATGATATGTACGTCAATCGTTTCGTTTGTTTTCGTGCACTGGATAGCACTAAGTTGTGACAGTGCTGTTGTCTCTTTCATTTTTGTGATTCATTCTCGTTTCTAATGTTCTCTTCGTTGTGTTCTGTCGTTAATGTTGGTAAAAATTGAATTTAATGTTCTATTTGGTTTGTAAGCAAAGCGAATGTTGTCAGAATCTATTGTCATTTTTGTCAAAATTTTGATACACCCTTCTATGTGGACTAGGTCCAAATATGGGCCAAATTCTCCTAATTTCAACAGAATTATTTTTTGGGTCAATAAGAACTCTTGTACAAAATTTCATCAAAATATATGCATAATAGCCACTTTCACATACAAATAACTTCTCAAAAAATATGACGTGCATTTGTACCGAATATCTTACCTTGGGTCAGAAAAATTGCTGTAGCTCAAAAAGTGCAGTCCCGATGCATGGACATGTATATATAGGAATGTAGGGGAGGGTTAGGACTACAAAATAGTACATTTGTGTTTTGACTCAGCTTGACTCACAGGAGTTGTGCTCTTTTTTAAAAAAAATATTTAAATTGTTCTGCAAACAGTAGAGCTTCAATTCCTTCAATTACCAGTGATAGGAAATAAGTTAAGTTACAACACAAAATTTATTTCGTCCAAAAATCTTGAAAAACAAAAAAGTTATGATCATTTCAACTTTAAAAATTAACTAAAAATATCATAAATATCATAAATTCTGAAAAAGCCCATTTTGGACCACCCTGTTCTCAGTGAAATAGTTAAAATAGAGTTCTAATTTTTTGGCACCCGAGGTTTACTACTGTCTACTTTCATATAAGTCTAATAACTTTAAAATCGGAGAACAAAAACCAAAAGGAGTTTTGGCCGCTATCTCAAAATAATAACCACAGTGCGCTGTAAAAAGAAACTCTGACCAGTTGGACTATAAGTTTATTCTAAAAAAATAATGTACTCTACATGACCTTTCAGAATTATAGAGTCGCTATTCTGTTCCAATCAAAAAGTCTTAATTTGTTGGACAGTGTTAATAAATACTATTTTGTAATTTTTTTTTCTCAAACTAAACATTTTTCTCCTCAAACCAGGAAAATATTGACTCAAACTGAGGGCCACTGCTGTTTATTTTTCCTCAAAATAAGTAATTTTTAAATGAAAATGTTACTCGATATAAGGAAAACGTGAACTGAAAACAAATTCAATTCATCTAAAACTGAGGGAAATGTGGGGCACATTTTGAGTATTCCCAAATATGTTTTTTATGCATTTTTTATAAAAACAGCAATAACTTCCACATTTTTAGTTCGATTTATGTTTTTAGGGGCTCGTTGGAGAGGTATTGATAACCAATTGCAATTTTTAGAATTTGCTAACCCATTAGAGGCCCCAATTTTTTTTCTTACTGTTAATACTCAGTGGGTTAAATGTGAAGTAAAAAGTGAAATATGGGGTTATTTGCATCGTAAACATACACTGTGCAACATTTTTGAAGTCATTTCAAAATAACCATATACGGACACCGCTACATGATAAAAGACCAAAAAAAAGACCCGTGTTTTTTTTCCCCCAAAGTCATGCACTTTTTTTTATGGGCCCCCAGAGATTTGAGGCCTCGGTGTAATTTTTGGAAAAAAGTGATCATATTCTCAGGCTCATATCTTGCAAACCGTTCGGAATTTTGATTTACTCTCTGAGGCAAAGTTCTAGCTCTTGTCATAAAGAACAAAAATTGTGAACATATAAAATCAAAAAAACTTCATCTTCAAGGTCAAAATCGCAAAAGTCGTCGAACAAATCTTATAGGCTGTAGTGTAGGTAGCGTATACGTGTTGATTGAGGATAATATCGCTCATACGCACTGTAGTCGGAATCACTTTTCACTTTTGCGGCTACCTAAGCGCTACCTAAACGGTGTTAAGAATAATTCCTAGGAAGTTCATATGTTCTAGAAAGTTGTTTATTGAGATCTTAGGTACATTTTTGTAGTTGATTGTTTCCCTGAATTTTCAACGGTTTGCTACCTATGGACCTGAACAGGGGAAAAAAGGTTAAAAAATCGAATTTTTTTAAGTTTTTTGCGATTTTGACCTTGAAGATGAAGTTTTTTTGATTTTATATGTTCACAATTTTTGTTCTTTATGACAAGAGCTAGAACTTTGCCTCAGAGAGTAAATCAAAATTCCGAACGGTTTGCAAGATATGAGCCTGAGAATATGATCACTTTTTTCCAAAAATTACACCGAGGCCTCAAATCTCTGAGGGCCCATAAAAAAAGTGCATGACTTTGGGGGAAAAAAAACACGGGTCTTTTTTTTTGGTCTTTTATCATGTAGCGGTGTCCGTATATGGTTATTTTTTTTCGTGTTGCACTGTGATATTCTAGTCTTATATAAAGCTAATTTTTAGAAAGAAGTTCAACCATTTCAAATTTTCTCCCTTAAAAAATAAAACATGAATAATCTACATAAACTTTATAAAGGGGAAAAATTGAAATGGTTGTTAATGCTAAATTAACATAGATAGACGCATGAAATTAAAAGTATATTTAGTAGATTTTCTTCTCTTTCATTTGATACCCACATCGTCATTGTATGATACGCAAAAGTACGAAACTAAATTATTGAAAGATTTACATCATTTGGAAATTAAAAGTCCTGTAAAAAAGACAAACGACCACGAAATAAAAAACTGAGTATGAGTTTTCCTACCTCGTTCTTGGGAGGGAAATCATCTCACACGGTTTTATTGTAACATCTTATGAGAAGTTTTCCTCCCAATTTATGCATTGAAAGACCAAAATTTCAGATGTTAATTTTCAAAAATTTTTGTAAGACTAGAATGTCTTGACGATGCAAATAACCCCATCTTTCAGTTTTTACATCACATTTAACCCACTGAGAACCAACAGTAAGAAACAAATTTTCGGCCCTCAATGGGTTAGGAAGCTCTAAACATTGGAATTGGTCATCAATACATCTTCAACGATCCAACGAAAACAGTAATCGAAATAAAAATATGGAAGTTATTGCGGTTTTTATAAAAAATGCAACAAAAATTACACTCAAATGTTAAAATTCTACCCTCTATTCTTGATTAAAAAAAAAGTTTTGGATATGGTTTGATTAGGCTCCGACTAGATTTTAATTTCTAGCAGGTTTTTTCTAAATACAATTCTCACCGTGCATTTTATTCAAGAAAAACCTGATTTATAGAGGATATTTTGAACGCGTCCAGCCCACGAATGAACAATGATAAAAGCGAAATATTTTGGGAGAACACATAAAACAAACTAATCTTTCATTTTAGTCGGGAACATCCACTACTTTTATTTTGAAGCCACTCTACTCTTACATGTGCCACGACGGGCCCAAATACCAATTTTTGAGGCAAAATATCAAGTTTTAAACTAACGCATTTTCAACAAGCAATAATGGCAGCGCAGTATTCTAAAATTACCAAAAAGGGAAAATTGGAAGCAGGTGGCAACTCGTTTTTGAAAGGATTAGCAACCATTAAGGCAACTGCAATACATTTCAAAGATCTACCTGTAATTGGATGTGGCAGTAAATTGACCAAGTTCAAATTTTGCTAGACAACTTCGGTAAGCACCATAAGAACATGTACGGATTTTAAAGGTCTATCTGTTTCCTAATGTATTTTCCTTAAAAAAACAAGTACCATCCCACTGTAAGTGCGCGTTGAAGTAGGTTGAAAAACAATTTTTTTCTACAGTACATCAGTGCGTATGACTAACAGCAGCGGTTACATTCCATATTCATCATACGCTCTAAATCACGATAACAATCTACCTTCTCATTTTATTGACTTCTCATTATAATTATTATAATCAACGCTATGTTGTTCAATCGCTCCATTCTTCCAATCGGATTATTGTAAAACTTTTTGTGGGATAGAGAACCATCTTACAACTTTAAAGTTTGTGTATTGAGAGGCTCGTTGAAGAAGTACGTTGGCTACTGGTCAGACCGAATGTTATTCCTATGACAAGGGACTTATTGAAGGAAATTGAGATTTTATTCTGACATACCTTGCGCTTTAATGATTATACAAATTTATTTGTGAAGCAAATCATGGATAAATCTTGAATCTAGAGTAGAGCAGGCCGTAATGCATAATCAAAATATTTGTATACCCTACACCACAGAGTATAATGTTATTGTGCATTTGTTTGTAACACCAAAAGGTGGAGAGATAGACCCATCGTTTATTATATCGATCGACATAGAATCACTTTTTGAATCGATTTAACCATATCCGTCTGTCTGTCTGTCTGTCTGTCTTTCCGTCTGTCCGTCTGTCTGTTCTATTCTTGTATTCAAGATACAGGTCGCAATTATTGTCCGATTCTAACGAATCTTGACACAAACGATTTTTACATGCCGAAGACGGAAGCTATTTAATTTTAACAAAATCTGTTCAGATTTAGATATAGCTCCTATATCCGATTGCTTCCGATTTGAC
The DNA here is from genome assembly GCA_947397865.1 of Polietes domitor. Taxonomy (NCBI): domain Eukaryota; kingdom Metazoa; phylum Arthropoda; class Insecta; order Diptera; family Muscidae; genus Polietes; species Polietes domitor. Next base: position 70,592,417 of record OX377622.1, read on the forward strand.
TCTTTCTGTTCTAGAAGCCACATTTTTGAAGCGATTTTGATAACATTTTGGACAATGCCTTATATCTAAGTTAGAAACATCTGTGGTGAAAATGGGTCAAATCGGTTCAGATTTAGATATAGCCACTATACAAAATATAGCCACTATTTTACATTTTTTGCTCTAGAAACCAGATATTTGAACCAATTTTGATCAAATTTGTTACAACACCTCATATTTTAACTAGAAACATCTGTGACAAAAAATGTGTCAAATCGGTTCAGATTTAGATTTAGCTCCCATACAATTTTCGCTCCCGATTTGAGGTTAACCGCTGTAGAAACCACATACCTTAGCCGATTTTCTTTAAATTCGGCAGGGGATCTTATAGCTACACTGCAAACATCTATGGTAAAAGTGGATGAGATCGGTTCAGATTTATATATATTGTATGGGTCGTTCACTTTTTCACCGAATTGAAATGTAGTGGAGTAGAAAGTGTAGGGTATCATACAGTCGGCCTCGACGTTGTTTTATTTTCGAGACATAAAAGGTATTTGTAAACTGGTGTAGCCAGAAAATGTTCATAAGTAAGGTGAAATTCTCAATTATTTGCTGTATTAATGTAGTGGAGTTTTTGTCTTTGAGCACACAAACTTATCGGTTATAAGATGGTTAGAAGTTCAAGTCAATAATCCTCGATGAAAATAGTTATATAGTAGACTAGCAAATACCCGCTACTTCGTACGCGCTGTAAGGAAATCTCTTTCAGGGTAAATCGCTTGTAAACGCTCACAAAATTTGAAAAATCGTTTTATGTTGCGCAACTACGTATTCGATGCCAGATCCTACATAGCCGAAGGAATTTATACACCGAATTAATTTTTGTCCTCCTTGTACAAATTAAAAAAATCAATTTATATTGTGCTATCAATTTATATATTTATAGGCACAAAAATTGAAACAATTTTCTTACAAAAAATCATATGAAGCAGAAAATTATTTGCATTTTTCTTTCTTAAGCTGACATAATTATACCATCACTCTAAGGAGTAGCTTGTATATTATTTGGGATAGAAAAAAGGGTAAAGTGTTGCAATTTTAGATTTAAAAATGTTTTTATAATCTGTTTAAACATACAAAATATGTATGCTTTCGCCACGCCCTTTGTAATTTTAAATCCTTTAAATCTGAACTTATAAATAGAACAAACATATTTTTATATATTTTTTATTTTGATGGGGCTACTGACTATAATTTTCGCAAAGAACTTCACGTAACTTTTTATTTAAAATTTCTAAAAATTCATTTAGATTAGAAAGTGGGTACCAATTTAACTTGTTTTTGTGCCGCCCTTAAACGTACAGATTTAAAAAATAATAATTTATGTTGCGCCTCTACGTACTCGGGGAAATGCACACACCGAATTTCCAATAGCCTTTTCAGATTCTAGCTGAAAACTTTGGTTATCCCAATTTCCCCAATTTGTTTTGTACGATTTGTATCACTTTTGATCCGCTTCCACCTTTAAAGAACACACTGTGTGCATTTGTAATGCACGTCAGAGTATTTATGCATATACCTTATTCGATACATTAGTGGGTACCATTGTAATCGCTTTTTGTTCCGATCGACTAAAAAGTACATATTTTGAAAAATCCTTTAAAGGTCAGAGGAATATACAAACCGAATTGGTACCAATTGTTACCCTATTTTCCAAATTTTCTTAAAAAAATCCCTTAATTTTGCGTTTCTATACATGGGGGATGTACAAATCGAATTTCATGATTGGTACCATTGTTATCACTTTTTACCCAATTTTAAACCAAAATACAAATTTCGTAAAATTCCTTCTATATAATACACACCAAATTTCATGATTATAGCGTCAGCCGTGTTGTTGGTATCTTTATTATTCCCCCTTTCCCGTTTACCCTTTAAAAGTATGAATTTCGGAAAATTCCTTCATTTTGCGGTATGTACACGCCGAATTTCATGATTCCAGCTCCGTCTCTTTGATTGGTACCATTTGTATCCCTTTTTACCCGGTTTGGCCCCCAAAAAGTACGAATTTTACAAAAATATTTTCTTGGTCGCATTCGTGCTATAAAAGTAACGGCCGTTCCAAATTTCAAGATTCTGGGATCAGCTTTTTGGTCTGGGCGGTGGTACAATTTTTGATCCCTTAAAAGTAAAAATTTCGGAAAATTCTTCCTTATCATTGTTCTACGCTTTAAAACGAATATGCATACCGAATTTCATTATTGTAGCGTCCTCCGTGTTATTGGTGCATTTTTTATCCCCGTTTATCCTTTAAAAGTACGAATTTCGAAAAATTCGTTCATTTTGTGTTTCTAAGCATTTTGAGGGATGTCCACGCCGAATTTTATGATTCAATCTCCATCTGTTTGATAGGTACCATTTTTATCCCTTTTTACTCGATTTCACCACCAAATAGTGCGAATTTTCAAAAATATTTTCTTAGGCGCGTTGAAGATTCTGGGCCTAGACGTTTGGTCATTTCGGTGGTACCATTTTTATCCTTTTCAACCCAATTTTACCCCTTAAAAGTACGAATTACGAAAATTATCTCTCTTATCTCTACGCTGTAAAGAAAATTTATACACCACCAGTGATCAGCCAGTCACTCAATCACGCAACTCTTTTATATATATAGATAAGTCAATAAATTTATTAGGTATTTTGCCATTGGTGTTATTCTTTGGGTAAGCTGAAAATGAAACTTAATCGCTACTGGTGCGCCTACTTTGGACAGGCCAGATTTACATTTTCCAGCATTTTTTGGAATTTTTCAAATTAGAATTTTCGGTGAAAAAAAAAACAAACAACTAATCTGAAACGGAACAGACATTTTCCTTGGTTACACCGATGTAATGACTTTCAAAAAAGAACATGAATGTGGGAGTATCGAAAGTCAGAAAATTTCTCATAAGGGAATTTAAAAAAATCGCACCTTTCTTTGTTGTAGGAGATATAAACACGTTTTTTGCCAAATTTCAAGCAAATTGCTTCTAGTTAATATAAAATTGTCACAAATTAAAAATATATTTTTAAATTTGTTCCTAATACCCTGCAATTTTTTCATAAACAAAAAAGTAGCTCTTCGATTTTTAAGACGTTCTTGACGTTCGTTGAAAAGCTTTCTTAGGCTAATTGTTGGCTTACTAATGGGTCGTCCTCCATTTTCAAACCAATGAATGAGGCTTTCGCTTTTGAAATGTTTAAATAAAAAATTTCGCTCTAAAGCGTGTTGTTTTCAATTACACTGTCCAAAAAATTAATACTTTTTGAATTGAACAGAACAGAATATAATTCTGTAAGGGCATGTTGAGTAGATCATTTTTGCAGAATAGACTTATAGTCCAGCTGGTCTGAGTTTCTTTTTACAGTGGGTCAAAGTTTTCAGCTTTTTGGCCAAAGTGAAAAAAGTGTCGTAAGTTAATGTCAGAAAGAATTATTATGGCTGTTTTTCTTTAAGACTGGATAACTAAGCTGCGATAACAAAAATCTAAATAAAATGTTAAAATTTCACTCAAAATATTTTTTTAAATTGTCGCCAAAAGTAATAAAAATGTATGTGTGAAAACAAATTTTGAAAAAATAATTTTGTGTTAACATTTTTTGACTTAGCCTGAATAATTATCCAGTGTAAGTCAAAATGATGGATATCGAGGCTAAGTCCAATAAAGTCGACACAAAATATTTTTTTGAAAATTTCTTTTGATACATATATTTTTATACCCTCCACCTCCAGGATGGGGGTATACTAACTTTGTCATTCCGTTTGTAACACCTTGAAATATTGACCTGAGACCCTATAAAGTATATATATTCTTGATCGTCATAAAATTCTAAGACGATCTAGCCATGTCCGTCCGTCCGTCCGTCCGTCCGTCCGTCTGTCCGTCTGTCCGTCTGTTGAAAGCACGCTAGCATCTAAACGAAAGGAGCTAGGACGTCCAAATTTTCCATAAATGCGTCTTATAGTCGTACATCGGTTGGGATTGAAATGGGGCGAAATCGGCCCAAAGGGAAAAATTTTTCCCTCACAAGGACTAAAAATACCCATAATAATCCCTACTATTTTAGCGTATTTAAGCATGTTTTTTGAATATGTCTGTTTATATTTGCTTGATATTTGGTATGCGTATTACCCTTATAGCAAAAAACTGCACAATAAAGTGATTCTTATTTGTAGGGGGTGAAATGGGGCAAAAAAGGGATAAAAATGGTACACATTAAACGACAACAGCTAGAAACACAAAATTCGGCGTGTACATTCCTCTAATTGAGTAGATACATGATATAAAAGTATTTTTTTCATATTCGTACTTTTAAGGGGTAAAATGGGAAAAGAGGGATAAAAATGGTACCAACATAACGGCTGTACCTAGAATAATGAAATTCGGTGTATACATTCCTCTGATTGCATAGACAAGTAAAATACACGGATTTTTTAAAATTCGTACTTTTTGGGGTTAATATGAAAAAAGGGGATAAAAATAGTACCAATCAAATAACCGCAGCTAGAGTGATGAAATTCGGAATATACATTCCTCTGACTGTGTACACACGGAAAATAAACCGATTTTTCGAAATTCGTATTTTTTGGGGACAAAATAGAAAAAGGGGATAAAAATAGTACCAACCAAATGACCGCAGCTAGAGTCATGAAATTCGAAGTATACATTCCTTTGACTACGTAGACATCACTGTGTATACACGGAAAATAAACGGATTTTTCGAAATTCGTACTTTTTGGGGACAAAATAGAAAAAGGGGATAAAAATAGTACCAACCAAATGACCGCAGCTAGAGTCATGAAATTCGGAGTATACATTCCTTTGACTACGTAGCCATGAAAAATAAAAGGTTTTTTCCAAATTCGTACTTTCAAGGGATACAATGGGTACGGAGGGATAAAAATGGTACCAACCAAACGGCTACACCTGGAATAATGAAATTCGGTGTATGCATTCCTCTGATTGCGTAGACACTTAAAATAAACAGGTTTTTCGAAATTCGTACTTTTTGGGGTTAAAATGAAAAAAGGGGATAAAAATAGTACCAATTAAATGACCGCAGCTAGAGTCATGAAATTCTGAGTATACATTCCTCTGACTGCGTAGACACTGAAAATAGACGAATTTTTCGAAATTCGTACATTTTGGGGTTAAAATTGAAAAAGGGGATACAAATAGTACCAACCAAGTGACCGCAGCTAGAGTCATGCAATTCGGAGTATACATTCCTCTGATTGAGTAGGAATCGGAAAATAAACGAATTTTTCGGAATTCGTACTTTCAAGGGATAAAAATAGTACCAACTAAATGACTACAGCTAGAATGATGAAATTCTAATTGCGTAGAAACGTCGAGGGTGTAAAAATAGTACCAACCACATGGTCGCAGGTGGAATTATGGAATTCGGTGTATACATTAATCTACCTGCATAGACACGCAAAATAAAAAGTTTTTTTTTCCAAATTTGTACCTTTTCTATTATGGCAAAAATTGGTTGAATCATGAAGTTAGGTTATTTTGCACTATGTTCGTCTGATAATGGATTTTTTGGTACTTTTGGAATTAAAATAGAACCAACTGTAGCACCCACTATCTACCAATATTTATGGTATTTAAGCTTTTTGAAAATATAAATATAAGAATATTTATTTTTTGATTTGAAATAAATAATGGTTTGAAATAATTAAAATATTGTATTTATTTATTTGCCTATATTAAAAAATTATATTTTCTTGTAATATTACTGCACTTCTACGAAAACCGACAAACTCTGTGGAATGCAATCCATGGTGGAGGGTATATAAAGTTTGTCCCGGCCGAACTTAACGCCGTTTTTACTTGTTTATATTATAGTTGCCGAAAATGTGAAGAAATAATTTTTTATTTTGAACGAAAAATTAAATTTTTATTAAAGTTTTTGTAATCGCAGCTTGTTATCCCGGCTTAAAGAAAACAGGCCTATTATTGTGAGAACTATATTGTGGAATTTTATGAGGATCATTTTTGGTGGAAGAGTGAAGTAGGATAACAGTTGGCTCTAAAATCGAAAATTGTGAAAAGTGCATTTAGAAAAGACCGCGTTACTTTTTATCTTATAGAAAATGCTAAAATATTCTCATGCAACACTTTCCCACACCTAATGTGCGAAAGTGGTGTGTGGCTTCTACTATTTGTTTGGTACCTCTTTTTTCACAGTATACTTTTTAAGGTATATATTTCAAGAAACCCCTTAATTTTTAAAGGAAAGTACACACCAGATTTTAGCTGTTGGTACATTTTTATACCCTAGAGGTATAAATTTCGAAAATTTTCTATATATTGCGAATTTATACAGTCTGAGAAATTTAATCATCAGCTATTTTTTTGGTACCATTTTTTTTCTATTTTACTCCTGAAAAGTATGAATTTTGAAAAATTCATCTATTCATAAATCTATATTCATACATAATTTGAAGTATTATTATCTTTTTTCGTCCCATTGTCGCACTAAAACTACAAATTTTGAAAAATCCCTTTAAGTTATGCGTCTACACAGCAAGGGGGAATGTTCTTAGCTGTTAGCCGTTAGATGCTTACAATTAGTATCGCTTTTTGTCCTATTTCACCCCTAAAAGTTTTCCTGATTTCACCCATGATTCATTCCATGTCAAAACACATAACTCCGTCAAACCACTTCTTTAAAAAATTACATGTGTCTTAGGGAAAATCTTCAAAATATAGTTAAAGGTATATAGGCATTGCAATTTTCCCAACAAATTGAATTACCTACTGATAAGTGAATATTCAAATACTTCCATTTCGCAAATAAGTTAACCTTGTTTTAAAGACGAGAAGATTTTCAAATTTATATATTACTAGCTTTTTGTACACGGGGTTTCGTCTTCCTTATGTATATAACTTTGTTTACTCGCAATTTTTGTTTTGTATATTTTTACTTCTGTAAATTAGTTTAAATTAATACTTATTTATTTAAATTCATAAGTTACATTATTAAAATATGAAAACTTCATGAACATTTAAGTAATTTTTTCAGTGTTTCTTTAAAGAAAATGAAACATTTATTAGAGAGTTAGTTAATTATGGTAATTATTTCTAAGAATGTATTATGTGTCTATTAGTTAAGTTAGTCAGCATTTCATTGGAGTGCTTCGGGATACATTATATTTACAATTTTTCCAGCTTGTTCAAGTACATTAAAGTTTTTGGGCTCGAGAGCAAGCAACATATAACTGACCATGTGAAAAACATGGATTTTACAGATTCAATCCACAAACTTCAAGTGATTGTCCCTGTGCTTTGTTTATAGTCATTGAAAATGCTAGGCGAATCAGAAACTGCAGTCGTTTGAAATCGGATGGTATATCGGTGGGAATCATCGGAATGCGTGGTATAAGGACATCTTTTCCTTTTGATTTTCCATTTAAAATCGTTGCTTCAATGACGTTGGGCATTAGTCTCTTGACAAAAATTCTAGTACAAATGCACAATCGAGGACTAACATTCCTTAGGAGAATTATAGGTGAATCAATTTTAAGAGATAACATAAGCGGCGGAATTCCTGGAAGATCCAAAGAATTTAGAAATTCAATTCGATAGTTGACAACTTCATCCGCATTCATGATACTGTCTATCGATTTGTAATGTGTGCAATCACCTAGAAATTTGTTCCAGAATTAAATTATTGATTGCATTAAAATCGTTGTTTTTGTTTGCAGCCAATATAGCACGGACGTAAAACCACTCTCTGTTTCCATAGTTTGTGGTAATTTGTGGGAAGACTTTCTCGATTAATTGCTGAATTGATTCCAGAATGACATTTTTTGAAAATGTAATACTCCTGTTCACTGCATCAACTGATACTTTTCAATTACCAACATTCAGTAGATGTTTCGAAAAATTAGCTGCTGAGTCAGCGTGATGCAGACGTACACGCATATTGGTGGTTAGATTATTTTTTTGTACATATCGCCAAAGGCCTCGAGATGAAGTTTTTTTGATTTTATATGTTCACAATTTTTGTTCTTTATGACAAGAGCTAGAACTTTGCCTCAGAGAGTAAATCAAAATTCCGAACGGTTTGCATGATATGAGCCTGAGAATATGATCACTTTTTTCCAAAAATTACACCGAGGCCTCAAATCTCTGGGGGCCCATAAAAAAGTGCATGACTTTGGGGGAAAAAAAACACGGGCCTTTTTTTTGGTCTTTTATCATGTAGCGGTGTCCGTATATGGTTATTTTGAAATGACTTCAAAAATGTTGCACAGTGTTATTGCAGTTATAATTTTGTCAAAGGCCTTTGCAATTAATAGAGGTTTTTTGTTGCGATAAACAAACGCAAGACTTCAACATTGAATTGCCGTTCTCTTAGCAAATCTCGATCAGCAATTTCAACGGTAGAACGTTCAGGCACCACCAATCCAAGTTGATTAAGAGTTTTGTTGCTGATGGCTAGGCATATGTCTTAAATTTTTATCAGCGTATCGTTGAAAATGTTAATCGCAAATGATATAGAATCGTAACGGACCGATAACGATGCAAAATGTCCTCACTCATACCATCTTTGAAAATTTCCACAGGTCCTTTGGGTTAGATGGCGAGCAGGTTCTTAATATTATCGCAAACAAAGTTCGTATCTGGAGAGGATGACAGCTGACAGAAGCATATATTAAAGTGGTCTCCCAGTTTCTGACACGCCTCTCTCAACTGCTCTTAAATTTGAAACTGAAGTGGGTACTCTCACGTTAACTAATAACATTATCAAATAATAACATTCTGCGTTGTTTGGGTGTACGGTATAAACACGGCCCAATGCATATGAAGCGAAAACATTTTGCTACCGATCTACTGGAACACCTTGCTTGGTTCGAGTATGAGGAGACGCGCCAATTGTTCATACCATGACCTCTTATATTCAAGAACCAAACCCTTACCTGAACGTAGCATCAGAAAAAAATCGGCACGTGGTACTTTATAGTCCCTTTTTGTAGCATGACCTTTTTATAGTCAAGAGTCATCCTCTGTTCGTTACAATAAAATATTAAAGCGAATCAATGTATTTTGTTATAGTTTTTGTGATGCCCATTTGTCGTGTATTCCCCTATTATATCCAGATAACATCCCCTTTCCACAGGTTAGATACAGTAAAATTTTCAAGAGAATCCGCCATTCGTTACGTGTTTTGTGATAATTTTAATATATAGTTGGTGTGGGCAGTCTCCCGTCCATTTGTATGATGACCATTGTATAGTCACCATTCAGAAACTATCCTCTGTTCAGAAGGTAGTCACAATAACATTTTCAAGAGAGAATCCGCACTTCGGAACGTGTTTTATGATAGTTTTAAAATATAGTTTGTGTGGGCGGTGCCACGTCTCTTTTTCGAATAATCACCTAGTATATCGTGGAACTATCCCTTGCCCAGAAGTTAGCTGCAGTAAAATTATCGAGCGAATCCACCCATCGGTATGCCTGTTGTGATAGTTTTAAAATATTTTTTGTGTGGGAGGTACCACCCCCCTTTGTCCTATCGTGACCTAGACTATCCAGAAACCATCCTCTGTCCAAAAGATAGATACAGTAAAATTTTCAGGCGAATCGGTCCACCGGTTTGGCGTCCTATACACAACATACAGACATACGGACATATAGACATACAGACATACAGACACACATTGATTTTTATATATATATAGTCCAATTTGGGAATCCCCCCTTTTTGGTTCCAATTTTGGAATTAACCTCTTAATCCAATTACAAGATTCAAGCATTTGAATAAACAACTTAGAATATACACTAATATAGAATAGAATATTATAACTAATATTCTAGTATTTAAAGTGATTCACAATGTTAAATTTAAATTCAAAAATAAAAATCAGACCTAGGCGAAATGAATGACGAAGTTATTCAAATATTATTCATATATTCAAAGCGAAATGCGCGTTGTTTGCACAAAAGAAAATAATTCAGGTTTGTATGAAATCAGGTGTTCCTTTCGGTGAGATGTTTTGCGATAGCAACGTTAGCAATAGTTGTCAGTGACATGCACTGGCCGGAAAGGGGGGAGGGGTGTATAAATATTTCCTTTTTGTTGTTGTTGTTGCCGCTAAAACATTATTAGAACTCAATTATGACACACAATAAACTGGTATCCTTTTGTTATTTCCGGTACAAAAGGAAATTGCAAATTACATAAATAAATACAAACACTCTCACTCACACACTCGTATTCATATGCATGTACATACATACATATGTACATATTTGATATCAAACGGCGACAACGATAACAACAACATTTCAAGCTGGATGAAGGCAGATGACGACAGCGACAACAACAACAACAACGACAGCATGTAAAGCATAAGTAAAAGCAACAACGACAACGACAACAAGACAAAGGACGATTGTGTTGTTACCACCACAACCGTTTAAGAAAAGAAAGCAACAACAGCAGCAGCGGCAGCATAGGAAAAGAAAAGAAAACGAAATTGTCCTGAAGTATGAAAAGATTTCATACTCGACGACGACGACACAGCGATGACATTGATTGTGACATACACTCACATTAACACGCACACTCACACACAGAAACATCCGTGGACATTATTATTATAATAATACAACTTTGAATTTATGTGACATGTCATACCACACACGTGTACGTATGCATGCAAGTGAATATTAAGGGGGATCGAGTTACCAGCTGCCTGTAATATGAAAGGATAGCAAAAAAACTGTAGGTGGACAGTCATACAAACATGAGAGCCTCAGGATCAACCTTTCATTCCAAAATGACAACACCTTTAAGAATTCAATTTTTATGTGCGAAAAATGATTGTCATTAATCCAGCAAAAAAGCATGTAAGCAAAGGTCGCGCGGGACCTACTTTATAACATCCTCCTCTTTCTCTCCCCTGGAGAAAGTTAAATCGAGAACGACATTTTGTAGTTATATCTGAGCCACTTTCGCCATAGATGTTTTTGTGGAAATATAAGGTCACAATTTTGAAGAAAATCAGTTAAAATATTTTGTTTCTAGAGCAGAAAAAAAGAAGCCTCCAATATGCTTGAGCTAACCCAGCCAAAAAATCGAAAGTTCGCTTTTAGAGTGATCAAAAACACGGTTTTACTGAAATGTCGGAATTTCTTTTCTTCGGTTTTCTTTTTATGAAAAACCCGGTCGGACCGGTTTTTTGCGGGGTTTCCTTGAATCGGTAAAAAAATGGGGGAAATTATTCATTTTTGGGATATTCCACAAAATGTTGATCCATTGTGCATACTCGTTCTTGGGGATAAGACAAATCTGTTGTCATAATTTACTAATTACCCCATTATGCAATTCTGATATCATGTAGAGAATAAAATAAGATAAAATACAAGACGCGTTCCAAAAACGCCCCAGAGTACCGACTTTGGGCCAGTGAAAAACTAGAACCATGTACAACGTTGACCTAAGGTAAAAGTCATACTACCACAAGGACGAGTATATATGTATAAGTCTGGATCGCGAAAAATGCTAAGAATTGAATACTGGAATGTTTAATGATGATCTGCAAATGTTTCAAACACCTCTAAAAACAATCAAATCGTCAATTGCCTTCCAAATACGTTGGTGGATCGCTCACATATATTATTATGTATATCATTGGTCGTCATCTGCCGCGGCAAATGGTCAACAACGATTGATTGAAACCTAGGACGAATTTCTCCATATTAGATTCACAGTTTTGAAGTGTTCGTAAAGTTTTTTTAAGTTAATTTGCGGCCCATAATAAAAAGCTTTCTGTGTGGCTTAATAGTGACATATTATAAACAAAATCGCACCGAAAAAAAGCTTGAAAGGCATAAAAACCCGAGCTTCCCGATTTTCCAAAACCGCGATTTATCCCGACGGTCGGTCTCAGGGGAAAAGTCCGGTTGACCCGGTTTTCGGTCTCGGGTTTGATGACACTAGTCGCATTCCAAAATCCCAAAGTGCATATTATACAATAATAGCATTTTCACAAGTGAATGAGAACGATTTTTCTTATAGAGTCACCGCTTTGAGCCCGTAAAGACTCAGGTTTTAATTGTGGCTCATTATACACTCCACGAGAGTATTATGACTTTGTGCATTTGTTTGTAACACCCAAAAGGAAGCGAGATAATCCCATTGTTAAGTATACCGATCGACTTAGAATCACTTTTTGAATCGATTTACCAATGTCCGTATGTCTGACCGTCTCACAGTAGCGCCCGTAGAGAAAACGAGGTTACAAAAATCAAAATTTTCATGAGCGCCGACGAAGTTTGGAATAAACCCATGTTATAGGAAACTTTTCAACGATTTCAAATCTGCCACTCTTAATAATATCACATTTTTAGTTTAGAAGATATAGCCGTTCAAAGTTGACCGACTTTCGGTTTTCAAAAAAACACACAACTTTTAGTGAATTTGTTGCGATTTCAGGTGTAATATCACGAAAAATAGGTAACGAATCGCCTTATTTTTTATTTGTATTGATTGATGTATTTATTAAATGTATAATGATAAAAAAATTAACTGTTTGCTTTGTGTTTCTCCTGGTAAATCACTATTTAAAAACTATCCGTTTTTTCACTATTTTTCAACTTTGACGGAAAATAAAAAAATCTATATTTTTCTATATTTGCCATATTTGCAAAACCTGTTCATTGATTATTTCTTTACATAATTCAAAAATTTTAGCTGCCCGTACGTGCCCGTTTGGCTTCTAGAGGTAAAAAAGGTTAAAAAGACATGGTTGCAGAAATTGTATGGCGTCCATCCCTTATATGTTTTGACTGACAGTAGTTTGATCTAATAGTTTGAAAAAAACTACTCATTGAAATTAGCAGGTACGTACCTCACTTAAACAATACTTTGGCGTACAAATGGTCAAGAACAATATTGACTTATGGTCCCTACAGGTAGGCACATATCTTATTTGGACACGTGCATAATATCAAAATTGCTTTCTTCAGCCTAAATCCATATTTATGCAGGGAACAGGTAAATTTTTCGGCATGGTAGCATAAGCCTATATATTGCAAAATAAGGATAATGCCTGGATTACTCTACGACTGAAAGTTGGCGCAACAATTACTGAAACCATTAAACAATTTAAGTACTGAAATCATGGCGTTGAACAATTTTAAATTATTTGAACTGTTTAGAAAGTCAACCACACCAAATTTTTTCACGGAAGCTGCTTTAGAAGAACTTGATAGCTTATACGGAAATATTGAGAGAAGCGAAATTATAAAAAATAAATTTTATCTGATATATGCAAATATTAAGGCAAAATGGGTGAAATCTAATCGAACCATTCAGAACTTCAACTCCAAATACGAGGACTGGCTTAATGAAGACACCATCCTGGATATATTGGCAGTAGATAAACCCACCACATCAACCAGAGGAGCAAAAGGAAGGCCAAAAAAAAGTATTGAGGAGTGTTCAATTTTCACAAGGAAGAGGAAACTTGCCGATGCCACCAATTACTTGACCACGAAGCAATTGTCGGACGCGCTGTCTATTAAATTTACAAAGGATAGTGAAAGAGTTAGGTCGCAGATAACCAAATCTGTTGCTGATGCAAGCCCACTGTGACTAAAAAGGATTAAGGAAATCATTCCCACGCCCACAAACGCACACATTAAAAAGTATGGATCCGAAGAAGCCTTGGCCTTGTTTATGGACTTAGAACTTTCCAAAGAGAAATATGAGAAACTACGGACATCTTTAACGCGACACGGCGCTGACGTTTTACCCGGATACAAGCATATTACGCAAGCCAAAATAAATTCACGACCACTGCATACGGAGTTTACGGAAGTCTCTGCGAAAGCTAATCTGCAGGATCTCATGGACCTGAAAATGAGGTGAAAATTCTTCCTGAGAATTTGACATTGATCAGCAAATGGGGCTGCGATGGATCATCCGGACAAAAATAATAAAAAAAAATAAATAAAAAAATAAATAATAATAAATAAATAAATTAAAAAAAAAATATTTTTTTTTAATTTGTTGGGTAATAATTTAAAACATAAAACCCTAAAGAAAAAAATGAAAACAATCTAAAAATGTAAAAATAATTTTTTTTAGTTGCCATAAAATTGATTTTTCTACTAATTTTAACTTTGATAACCCATAATTAGGCCCCTACAGAGCGTAGCACCCTTAGGCGAACAGTTATCTATCATATGCTGTTTAAACTGTTGAATTATCTTATTCGGTTTAAAAGATATGATTTTTGCAACGAAAAAACTCAAATGGCGCCACTGTGCGTCTGTCTGTCCATCTATTCTTGTAATCACGATACAGGTCGCAATTGTAGACAGAACCAAATGAAACTTTGTACAACGAAGTTTTCGGGATAAGGACGAATGCTTTATAATTTGTTCACGCTAGATATTTTAACAGATTTTCCTAAAATTTGGGAAAATATCCTATATTTTAACTAGAAACACCTGTGGTGAAAATGGGTAAGATCGGTTCAATACAAATTTCGCTCCCAATTTGACTTTTTCTGCTCTACAAACCACATATTTTATCCGATTGTCTTCAAAATTAGCATCCTATATTTCACCTAGAAACACCTGTGGTGAAAACGGGTCAGATCGGTTCAGAATTATATATAGCTCCCATACAAATTTTGCTCCCAATTAGACTTTTTCCGCTCTAGAAACCACATATTTTATCCGATTGTCTTCAAATTTGGCAAAACATCTTATATTTCAACTAGAAACATCTGTGGTGAAAATGGGTCAGATCGGTTCAGAATTATATATATCTCCCATTCAAATTTCGCTCCGGCATGACTTTTTCCGCCCCAGAAACCACGTATATTCAGAGAATGAACAGGAAGAATCTATTGCGAAAGTGGGTCAATTCATTCCATGTTTGGATATAGCCCCGATACAAGTATTCTTCTCGATTTGACAAATTGGGTCAGGTCATATTAGTCTATTATTAGGAAACATGAAAAAATACTCCCCGTTTTCAATTTTTTACCAAATTGAATTGTATTCGGATAGAAATTGGAGTGTATAATATAGTCGGCCCGCCCGATTTTAGCCTTTCCTTACTAGTTTTTTATTACTTTTTTAAATAAACAATATTTTGCTTTAATTTTTATAAATTTATTGTTTTTATATTACATTTCAAATATTTTTTTATTAATTCTACATAATGTCAATAACATTAATTAATACTAATTTAATTAAATATTTATTTGCATTATATCTCTGGACATATTAAATAAATATTTTGTTAAGTTTTTTATTGCCAATTCCACCTTACAAAGTGGTATGTTAATCGCTCACAAAAAGATTTTATTATTTAATAGATTATATAAAATGTTATTGTATTGCATAACTAATTTAATATAAATAATTTTAATAAACAAAATACGAATTTGTAAATTTTATTTTTATAAATTTGAAAATAAATGTTAAAAGTAAATTTTAAGAAAAAATTGGCAGTAAAACTCGTAACAAGTTTCATGATGGTGTCCTTTAAGTTTCAAAAAAATGTGAATTAAAAAAAATGGCGTTAAGTTCGGCCGGGCCACAGTATTACCGTCTGATTAGAGGCCGTCGACTTTACATATAAGTACAGTAACATATAAAGAAAATTGTGATATATTTTGCATTTACGATATTTTATTCTACAATGCGAGCTAGATGATCGCAACCAACTATTATCGCAACTGGTCGTTGTTTGCAATCAACGAAATATTAGCATTGGAGTCTTTATAAGCGCAACTTATGGTATCGATTATCGCAACTTCTATACAAAAGTTGTTATGTTCATTTTCTGTTTTCTGGAGAGATGAAGAATTTGAAATTAACCAAGGACGAAGCTGAATTAGAAGGACCGCGCATTAGTAAGAACCCATATAATCCCAGCAGACT
Organism: Polietes domitor; assembly: GCA_947397865.1. Classification (NCBI taxonomy): domain Eukaryota; kingdom Metazoa; phylum Arthropoda; class Insecta; order Diptera; family Muscidae; genus Polietes; species Polietes domitor. The sequence goes on from OX377622.1 coordinate 70,608,361, forward strand.
TGGATGTATGGAAATGTACAGCAATATTTACAAGAATTGATGTCATCGAAATGAATTGGATTTGGACAATTGTTGCCCACAGATTGCAAATCTCGTTAGAGTACACTGAAAGAATTTTCCTTCATAATATTTATGAAGTGATTTCATAAAAGGTTTTTCATAAATTTAGTGATTTCTTAAAATACAACAGCATTTTTAATCTAGAGTCTTACAAAGGTATGAAACATTGCAATACGGTGTTAATTAATCTGGAAAAAAACAAACGAAATGCTGTAAACATTCAATAATAGTTTAACCTGAGACAATTACTCAAAGGTCAATTTGGAGTTTGGTTATCGCAACTATTCGGTATTTAGTTTCAGTAATTAGTTGCGATCATCGAGCTGGTACTGTATTTCAAATTATGAGACACACTTATGAGGATTGTTCAGAATGATTTGTGAAGCAATTAATATTATAATATTTGTTGAACTGTATTTCAATTAAGGGAAAATAATTATTTTGAATTGTATTTAATAAAATCATTTAAACTATTTAGTGCACCATTGAAATCCCTGTACACTTTTCGATTTATATTGTGATGGCAACTCTTTATGCAATCCCTTCTACGAAGGGAAAAGCTTTTACTCAAACGGATAAATAGTTTCCAACTTTACTGAAATTCCGCCATTGTTAATGCTGAATTGTATCTTTGTGGCTAATTGTATCTGCATGTTCGTTCGCTGTTGTCCCTGCAACACTCTTTCACTTGGATATCCACACTAATAGCTTTTAACTTTATTTTTTCCTTATTCCGAAAACTTTTTATTATGAATCTTGAACTTTACTTGTTCTTTTTTATTTTTATTAAAAGTTGAAGTGTTATAACGAAAATTACTATTTTTTTTACTACGAGTGGAAATTTTTGTCTCGTCCGTATTTCTGTTGTACCCAATTAAAAAAAATTAAGAGATAATTCTCATATTTCATAAATCTACGAACAAAATATATCCTCTGACCTTCATTTACATGTATATAAGGAAAAACAAAGTTCTCAAAAAATCTCTAATTGATTATAATTTTGTACTAAATCCTGACGATATATTTATACGAAAGTGGGTATTAATAATGATTCCCCCGATTTAATTCTTTCCGCTCTAGAAACCCCTTATTTAACAGATTTCCATCATATTTGGGAAAGCATCTTATATTTCAGAAAACCTGTGTTAAAAACGTGTCAGATCGGTTCAGATTTATATAGCTCCCATTCAAAGTTTGTGCTCAAATTTTCTTACAAATACAGAAGTATGACATTTGTATATATATACCCGGTTCAAATGTAACGACCTTTTTTTACCCTACACCACAGGGTATTTTGACTAGGTGTAGGGTATCATATAGTCGGCCACGCCCGGCTTTAACCTTCCTTACTTGTTTTAAAATTTAGTACTCTTTAAGCGCTTTAGAAATAAAAAGGCTAATCGACTTTTTCAGTTTCCTTCTTGTTATAAACTCCACGAGAGTATTATGGCTTTGTGCATTTGTTTGTAACACCCAAAAGGAATCAAGATAGACCCATGGTTAATTATACCAATCGACTTAGAATCACTTTTTGAATCGATTTAGCAATGTCCGTCTGTCCGTGTGTCTGTCCATCTATTCTTGTAATCAAAGTTCAGGTCGCACTTGTAGCCAGAACCAAACGAAACTTTGCACAACGAAGTTTTTCGGGATAAGGACGAACGCTATTAAATTTGAAGAAAATCGGTTCAGATTTAGATATAGCCCTCATACGAATTTCACTCCCGATTTGACTATTTTCACTCTAGATACCACATATTTTAACACATCTTCTTAAAAATTGGCAAAACATCTTATATTTCAAACAGAAACACCCATTGTGAAAATAGGTAAGATCTATTCTGATTTATATATAGTCCCCATACGAATTTCACTCCCGATTTGACTTTTTCCAATCTATAAACCAAATATTTTAACAGATTTTCTTCAAATCTTACAAAATATGTTATATTTCATCTAGAAACACTCATGGTGAAAATAGGTCAGATCGGTTCAGATTTATATATAGTCCCCATATGAATTTCACTCCCGATTTGACTTTTTCCACTCTATAAACCACATATTTTAACAGATTTTCTTCATATCTTGCAAAATATCTAATATTTTACATTTCTACTAGAAACACCCAGGATGAAAATGAGTCAGATAAGTTCAGATTTATATATAGCTCCCATACAAATTTCGCTTCCAATTTGACATTTTCCGCTCTAGAAACCACATATTTTAACAGATATTCTTCAAATTTGGCAAAATATCTTATATTTCCACTAGAAATACCCACGGTTAATATGGGTCTGATCGGTTCAGATTTATATATGTAGCTCCCACACAAATTTCACTCCGATTTGACTTTTTTGCTCTAGAAACCACATTTTTCAACAGATCTTCTTCAAATCTTGCAAAATATCTTATATTTCAACTAGAAATACCCGTGTTTAAAGTGTGTTAGATCGGTTCAGATTTATATAGCTCCCATACAAATTTCGCTCCCAATTTGACTTTTTCCGCTCTAGAAACCACATATTTTAACAGATCTTCTTCAAATCTTGCAAAATATCTTATATCTCAACTAGAAACACCCATAGTGAAAATGGGTCAGATCAGTTCAGATTTATATATAGCTCCCATACAAATTTCGTTTGACTCTTTCCGCCCCAGAAACCACGGATTTGCACCGAATTTCATCAAATTGAGCATAACGCGTTATAGTTGAACTGGAAGATTCTATTGTGACTGTGGTTCACTTCATTCCATGATAGGATATAGCCCCGATACAAATATTCTTCTCGATTTAACAAATGGGTCAGGTCATATTAGGAAACATACAAAATTCCTTCCCGTTTTCACTTTTTTACCGAATTGAATTGTATTCGAATAGAAAGTGGAGTGTATCATATAGTCGGCCCCGCCCGACTTTAGCCTTTCCTTACTTGTTTTTGGCGTAGTTTAAGGCGTGCGAATGTCGCGTCCGGGCCACTGGGAGATGCCTATATGTCGCGAAGAAAGCTGCAATTGTTGCAAAAATCTTCAATTCGCGGTTGAAATTGCATTTATTTCAACTGTCTCTATTTGGATTTCTGAGACTATTTAGTCAGCAATAATAAGTATTTCCTATTTAGTCAACAATCATATGTCAAAAAATGATATTAATCTCTGTATGATAAAAAGTTATGCGAGTTTTTCTAAAGACATTTTTCACATTTTTTTAAGAAGAAAGGACGTAAAAACTGCGTTTTTATGAGTGTATAAAAAATCATAAAATTTTTGACTCGTACGAAAGTTAAGTTAAATTTTTTATTTTTAATATGATAAAAAATATAAAAATTACTTTTCCTGGAAAAATAGTAATTTTTTATTAATTTTTATTTTTGTCCAAAAATTTTAATCAGAAGTTAATCGCGAGTCAAGTTGTCAAGGCGATGTAACAGAAATCAGATTTCCACTTCAATATAAAAGTAATAACAAATAGTGATAATTTTATTAACATTAAAAATAATGTCTGTTTTTTTTATTATTTGATCTTTTCATAGTTTTTGTTGTAACTCTTACTCAGGTTATAATATAAAAAAAAAACAGATGAAATGAAGTGGGGTACAACTGAAACATGTTGTTGCTTGAAGATAGCAACAACAAAACACTGTGTGCATTTTTGCGAATTGCGATTACACAGAATGGATATTACACAGTGTGGATATTTGCTTGTTTTCGGTAACTACTGAACTGGGATTTTTGGGTGTATATTTAAGTCCGAAGCAGTTCTCACTTGCGAGGCAGATATACAACCAATAATTAACCAGAGTAGTTGTTGCATTGAACTGGGTATTGATAGGGGGGAGTAGCATTCCTTGAAACGATCGTCTGCCCTGCTAGCAACCGAACCCAATAAATGTGTTTTCTCTATTATAAAAAAGTTTCCAGCGTCTCTTCTTTTCGCGGTCCAATTTCCATCAGATTTCGTTTCTGCTATTTTAAGATGGAGAGGAAAAAAAACATTTCCAAATATTTATAATGCATTTTGAAAAATCTCCTTTAGTAGTTGGACCACTTTAATAATGTACACATGTCCCCTCTTCGCTCCACCCTAATGTTCAATCATATAGATTCGGTGGTGTCTTCATGCTAAAGGTGTACTTACTTTTGATGGCTTGTCAAAGTTGCTGTTTCTCATATTTTGATATGTTTCTATAGACTCATGGCACTCAAGGCACACATGATAGCATATAGGGACGTATCGTTTTCATATTTACCTTTATTTGCTTTTTAATTGAAAAAAGTAGGTGACAATAGCTAAAATGAAAAAAGGAAACCTTGAACAATTTGAATGTCTTGCGCCAGAACAAAAAAAAAAACAGTGCCATAAATATTAATGGTGGAACCAGGGATAATCCACCATACTGTTTGATTGATATGAAAAATATATATAACACCGTGGACAGTTTTTTAAAAAGTCGTTATACTTAAACCGCATGAAATACTTATGAAACTAGCATTGGCGTTTTTAGTTTTTCATTTCCTCATCCAGTTGCCCCTTCACAGGACTTCAAAGTTCCAATACAATATAATTATTTCAAAAATTATTTGAAATACCTAATCTCACCCTATGATAATGTATTAGTGTCAAATTAAAGATTAAAAATCTGTTAAAAATACTTCAGATATTATATTTACTTCTATCTGTATTACTTCAGCGTTATCAAACATTTCAAATTTACACCTTAATTTATTTAGTTTATTCATATTTTACTTTTAAAGTGAGAAAACTTGAAATGGTTATTAAATTTAAAATTTGAAGTATTTTTAGTACAGATTCTAAAATTGTTTTTGAAAAATTGTATACTTTCTTTGTGGTCTTTTTTAGAGGAGAATATGATGATGAAATGAAAAATAAAAAACTCCTTTTTACCTATAGTTTCAGACGTATATAATCTGGTACAAGTGTAATATTGACTGTCGGACAGTGTAATATAAGTGGGCCACATCCATGATCATGGACTGATATCGCACCCAAACAAACGTCTCTACAGATTTTACGTTATACCAGACTAGAGGCCATAAATTTCAAACGATTTTAATAATAGATTTTGATCTGCTTCATAAAAATGTTGACCAATGATATTGTGAAAATTTAAATCTTTTTATGGTCTTGCTGGGAAAATGCATTTCAAGCTTTTTTCATCCTGCATCATTTCGCGCAATCGCGTCTTTTGGCTATGAGGGTGTTATTCCTTCATCCTGTTGACAATAATAATCACGACAATATACTCATCTTTTCAACCTCATTAATACAAAAGCCCGAAAACTTTCGTCAGACTCATACATATATGTGGACATACAGTCCCGGAGGCGGAATGGACGAGGCCTTCGCGTTGAAGGCCCATGCAGAATTCCTATGGAATATCTATTGTGTTTACCTTTTCCAATCGGTGGTTTGCGAACTTTTGAAAATATATGTTTTTTGTATTAAAAAATTGGCAATTTTGAAGAAGGTTGGTCCGTTAGCCACAATAATTCAAAAAGGATATTCAACGCATCTGATTTATACCTTCGTTACGAAAAATAACAGAAATTCTTTTGGAGGCTTTGTTTTTAGAATTGTACAACTTGTGATGAAGTAACACATTTGCATTAGTTTATTCCCAGCCAGCATTTTGGGAAAATTTTGAACAAAAATGAGTTACATTTGACTCTTCGAGATGATTAAAACAATCATTTCGTAATCATTAATGACTCTGTCAAACAACAAAGTCTATGTTTTAATGCAGATTTCATACTTATTTGATATCATTTGTAATCATTTTATTTTTTCGCTTTTTTACTTAAAATTTCAACAATTTTATGATCATATTTGGTATCATATTCGATCCAGTTTTAATCGCTTTTTACTGCAATCTGAAATCATTAAATGATCATATTTTGTATCATTTTCGATTCATTTTTTACTCACATCTTACTGGAATTTGAAATAAATAATAAATAATAATAAATAATTTAACGAACATATTTTTCTAATTATTTTTCTAATTTTATTAAACTCATTTACAATTGGTATGACAAATTATAATTTTATATAAAATTTACAAAAGTGTTTTCTGTAAAATGCTATTTAGTTCTTTGTCTTCGGTCTTATACTTCAGATGCAAATATCTATTAAAAAATATAAAATCATCACATTTATTCAGTTTCGATTTTAAATAATTCACTGTTTATTTATATTTATTAATTATTACATTTTTTATTTGTTTCATTATCTTCTTTTATTATTCACTGCTTATTAATTATGAATACATTTTTGTTTATTTGAAATAAGGAAAACACTTTTAATAAAATAACACAACTTGTCACTTTACCACTTCAAACGTTATGAATGACTAACAATTTCTTTCCAACTCTTGAAATCTATAACAGTTGACACAGAAAGCAAGAATAGGAATAAATAATTCAGGCAATGTTTCAGTTATTGGTCACCAAGAGTAGTTAAAAACAAGTAAAAAGGCGTTAATTTCGGCCGGGCCGAACTTTATATACCCTCCACCATGGATTGTATTCCACTGAGGCTGTCGATTTCCATAGAAGTGCAGTAACATTACAGGAAAATGTCAATATAGCCAAAACAAATAAAAAAATAATTTTATAAATAAACATGCAATTTTTATTATTTCAAACGCTTATAAGGCAAGTAAATATCTTCAGCAATCTTCAAAAAAGCTTAAATACCATAAATATTGGTAGATAGTGGGTGCTACAGTTGGTTGTTGGTTCCATCCTATTTTAATTCCAAAACTACAAATTTTGAAAATCCATTATCTCTCAAGTACAGAGTGCAGGATAACCTAACTTCATGATTCAACCAGATTTCACCGTAAAAATAAAAAAGTACGTCAGAGGAATGTATACACCGAATTCCATGATTCTAGCTGCGGCCATTTGGTTGGTACCATTTTTATCCCCTTTTTCCCATTTTACCCCCTTAAAAATACGACTTTCTAAAATCTCTTTATTTCGCGTGTCTACGTAATTAGAGGGACGTTCACACCGAATTTCATCATTCTAGTTGTAGCCATTTAGTTGGTATTCATTTTTATCCCTATGTTCCCATTGTATCCCTAGAAAGTACGAATTAGGAAAAACCTTTTCTATATTTCATGCCTACACAGTCAGATGAATGTATACTCCGAAGTTGATGACTCTAGTTGCAGCCGTTTGGTTGGTACCATTTTTATCCCTCTAGTCCCATTTTACCCCTTAAAAGTACGAATTTGAAAAAAATACTTTTATATTACGTATCTAATCAATTAGAGGAATGTACGTGTTTTCTAGCAGCTGTCGTTTGATAAGTATTATTTTTATCCTGTTTTGCCCCATTCTACCCCTTACAAATAAGAACCACTTTATGGTTCACGTTTTTGTTATAGGAGGAATGCACATACCCAATATCAAGTAAGTACAAGCAGACATATTGCAAAAATATGCTTAAATAATCTAAAATATTAGGGATTATTATGGGTATTTTTAGTCCTTGCGAGGGAAAAATTTTTTCCTTTGGGCCGATTTCGTTCCGTTTCAATTCCAACCGATATACGTCTATAAGACACATTTATGTAAAATTTGGACGTCCTAGCTCCTTTCATTTAGATGCTACCGTACTTTAAACAAATGGACACACTGACGGACATGGCTAGATCGTCTTAGAATTTTATGACGATCAATAATATATATATTTTAAAGGGTGTCAGATCGATATTTCAAGGTGTTACAAACGGAATCACATAGTTAGTATACCCCCCATCATGGAAGTGGAGGGTATAAAAAAATAAGTCGTTAATAATAAAATAAAGAATAGAGAATTGCATAAAAACTCAATTTCTAATCACCCAAAGTAGACAGAAATGAGCTACTAAGAGATTTTCATTCTGAAAGACATTGGTACGGAGTAAGAACATCGCTCGGATCTTTTTGGTAAAACATTTCAGAATAATATGTGGCAGCTCTTTTTTGAAGTCTTTATGGAGGAACTTAAAAAACCCTTTAGTGAGGCTGTCTTTAAAAGCTCTGGAAAATCCTTGACATCTTGGCGCCTAGATCCCCATATTTTACATTTTGTCAATCATAGTTATGTGTTGTATTTTCACTGGGGTTTTTAGTCATCCAGAATTATTAATAAAACCTTGTAATGATATTAAGGCGGGTTTCTTGCAAAATCATTTACAATCCAGTCTTCTAGTCCTAGTCTTCGTTAGAAGTCTTTCTAAACGATACATTCAGATAAGGCCTTTCTCAAAGGCGAATATATTACCGAGGTAACCCATTCCGGCTACATAAGAAGGAACTCTAGAAGGTCTTCCATGAAAGCCTTGCCATAGTTGCAGTTTGGCAGTCTTTCACATACAAGTACATACATATCTGTGTGTGCGATATTTTGTTTGTTTGTTTTTTTGTGGTATTTACACCACCATATACGCATATAATATTGCTCAGACTTTTTCTTTCGTAAACACTACATATATGTATGCGTAAACATGAATGGCTTTCCGAGTGTGTGTGTGTAAGTTTGTTTATGGATATTAGTGTACCTTAAGAATGACATCTACTATATAAGATTTTCTTTTTCGCTCTTCGACAGACAAAAGTGAATTCAAATACAAGAACAGAACGTTAGTTCGTCAATAGGAAACAACTTTGATTTGAATTATTAAATATTACGTTTTTTCTTAATTTCTTGTCACAAAACACAAACACTTCCAAATATATCCAATAGTTAAATACATATTTAAATCAGAAGACCATAATTTGCTTTTTGGTCATAACATTTTGTCCAATTTCTAGAATCGTTTGACCTTAAATAATAAACGTTATTCCATGTTTGTTTAATCATAATCGTAATACTAAATATTTAAGGTATTTTTATCGAAGAATATAGAATTATAATCTAAAAAAATAAATTGTTGATTAAAACCCCTTAAAAAGCATTTTTGTGATACCTTTGTGATTGAGACACTCTAATATACATACGAGTACATTCATATATATGAACGTATATATGCATCCATGGATGTACTTTTGTTTGTATTGCCAAGTCTCTCGTTTGGAAACTTCTTGTCGTCAATATTTATAATAATGTTCTTTTGGTTTTTCACTTTTAATTCGAATTGTTGTCCTTTGTGTCGTTCGGAATATATTTGTGCTCAGGAGCTGTATCCTTGCGATTGTCTTTGCGTTCGTAATGATATTTATATACATATAACAATATTTAATGCATTTATATTTGTGTTTATTTATGCCAAGTTTTTTGAGGAAATTTTTCACTTTGTCCAAGTTTCAGTTGTGGGATAAGCCTGTTAAAAATTTCAACGTTTAGCGCGAATAACACAATGACAGTAAAACGACAATCTACAATTTTTAGACGTATGCCTGGAAGATTTGGACAATTTCATCAATCTATTATTTTGTTACAAGCTAGCAATTTTTTAAGCAAGCTAGCATTTGTTTTAATTTTTTTAACTTTGTCATTCCACCATGAAATATCAACCTGAGACCCTATAATGTATATATATTCTTGATCGTCATAAAATTCTAAGACGATGTAGCCATGTCCGTCCATCCCTCCGTCTGTTAGAAGTATCTAAACGAAGGGATCTACGACTTCCAAATTTACCATAAATGCGTTTCATAGTTGTAGAGTGGTTGGGCGAAATCGGCACAAAGGGACTCACAAGGACTGAAAATACCCATAATAACCCCTAATATTTTAGAGTATTTAAGTATATATTAAGTACTTACTTGATATGAGGTATTCGTAGGGGTGAAATGGAGCAAAAAATGATTAAAACAAGAAAGAAAACGCCAGTCGGCTAAACCGACTTATATATACATTCACTCTCAGAGAACATATCAATGAAAATTATAATAACTTAAATTTTACGTAGGGCCGGATGATTTGTGTGACATTTGGTCCTAGCTTCCACAGTTATAGAACATTTGCAAAAACATGATCAAATACCAAGTCATTGTGGATTCCATGCACCAGTATAGAATTTATGAAGGATTTACTTTTACCTAGGATATAGACAATTGTGTGTGAGGTAAAAGAAGAGGCGTGGCTAAACCTTAAATATTGTTTTGGTTTAAAGTGATTATAAAAACATTTTCAAATATCAAATTAGTTTCACTACCCGTATAGTAGTTATATCGGTTTTATTTCAACCAAGGCAACTTTGTGTGGGATGTACCAGAAGGGTTGTGGAAATATCGCCCTTATTCCACACGAATGCAAGATATTTAAAAACATTGTCAAATATCAAATTTCATAGTATTCCGATCATACTTATAGAAGTCATAAGAGCATTAATTTTATGTAAGTTAGGGTGTCTTGTGTTGGAGGTGCAAGAAGGGGTGTGTAAATACCCGCCATATTTTGTAGGTTTAAAGTGACTATAAAAAACTTTATCAAATACCAAAATATAGCCGATTCCGAATATCTGTGTGGAATTTGCATTAGTTTTATTTTACCATAGAAATATAGATAATTTGTGTGGGAGGTACCAAAAATAGCCTGGCAATTTCGGCCATCTTCGAACTAAAACTAAGTTTGGGAAAAATATTACCATGTTTGAATTGATTCTTTAACTCCTTTCGAGACGGACGGACGGACGGACGGACGGACGAACGAACGGACATTGCTTAAACAGCTTAAAAAGTCGTGAAACGGATTAGGTCCAAACTAAATTGGGGTCTTAAGTTACTCCTTCCATGCGTTAGACTTTTTTCTGTCCCAAATGTTATATATGTTTTTAAGTTTCGTAACATAATAGCCCACAACAGCCCAAGGGAGAACTATTGGCTGGAATGTTTGCAACCTTACTGACGAAAATATGCTAAAAAGAGCATGTATGTGCGAAGCAGAAAATGGACATCCATTTTTCAAAGCTAATTGGGAAAAAATAATATCCTGGATTTAAATAATTTAATAATCGCATAAATAACAAAGTTATAAAGCATTTAAAGCATATAGCTCATTCTGCGCCACACTGTATTACAGATTTTCACCTTTCACTTTTAAATTTGAAAACAAGTAAGAAAGGCTAAAGTCGGGCGGGACCGACTATACACACTCCCTGCGTATATACCTCGAGTTGATTACTATTTCATGACAGTAATTTTATGTAGTTCATATAAATTATACAGTTACTATAAATTCATCTTTAGTCAAATTTAATGAATATGGTAAATAATAAATTAATTGATCCAATTTTCCAGCAGATATTCCGAGTAAAGTGATCTAGAAAAATTAATCAAGATCCAATAATAAATAAAGATTATACAGCGGTAATAACAACACTTGAGGCCTGTACCAAGACATGCGCCTATATATTTCTCATTACGGTAGGTATTCCTAGTTGAAACATATAATAATCTGCAAAATTTGATGAAGATCCGATGTAAGATGTAGTTTCTAGAGCTGTAATAGAGCAGAACGGGGCCCCATTTGGGTTATACCAAAGTATGGATATATGGGCATCTCCCAAACAAGTAAGGAAAGGATAAAGACGGACGGACTTTCTATCTCATTACAATTCAATTCGGTAAAAAGTGGAATCAGGAAGGATGTTTGAATCCTGTAAACGTATGTGTTTGACAAAAAATGTTAAATCGGAAAGGACATTTGTATGGGGTATATTGAAAACTGGAACGATGTCACGCTTTCACCATGTATGTTTATTGGAGAAATATAATATGTAAAGTTTTGCCAAAATCGGTTAAACATGCGGGAGCGACATTAGTATTGGGGCTATATCTAAATCTGAACCGATCTTATCCACTTTCTGCACAGGTGTTTCTAGTTCAATTATAAAATGTTGTACCAATTTTAAAGAAAATCGGGTACAATATGTGGTTTCTAGAGCGGAAAAAGTGAAATCGGAAGCGACATTTGTATGGGGGATATATCTAAATCTGAACCAAATTCAATACCGATCGTCCTTGGCCAAAAGAAGTAGTAAGTAGTTTCTTTTTCCGAGTTTATCGAACTGCTTCATTCACATTTTAAGAGATTTTGCACTCGAATGTCCAAAGTTTTTTTAAAAATGGTATTTTTAAATATTTATTACAAACAAACTTTATTTGGCAGCATAATAAAGCTAAGAAACCACAATTTCTAATAAAATAAATTCGAGTGAAAAATCTCTTAAATGACAATAAAATCATTGTATTGGGATAGGAAGAGGATCGATCCATTTGAATTCGATAACAAAAATCAAAACTGCTGGGAACCTTAATTTTTAGTGCAAATATCATGGAAGCAGGAGGCAACCTGGAGTGGTGGCGACTGCCACTGTACTCAGAGTAATATAATTACTTTTACCCGTAGCATGTTCAGTTTGTAGCCCACAGAGTAATTGAACACTTTCCCTTGCGTTTTATAAATCTCTACGCGGCACCACAAAGAAATCGTGATTTGAATTATGCCCCAACAATAATTTGCAACAAATTTTGGAATCCTACAAGTTATTAAGGTAATCATGGGACACACACACACACACACACATCTCAAACTCAACCACAACAACGGGAAAATGTAGAACAAAATCGAACTTTTTCCTCTTCTTCTCCTCTTTAAAAAACTGATTAAATAAAGTTCACTATGCCTTACGAATGGTGATGGGATATTGTGTGCGTATGTCTGAGGCGAGGGAGGGAGCGAGCGAGTAGAATAGAAGAGTAGAAGTTCAGGATTTCCTTGAGGATTTCTTTGACCTCATTTAAAAAATCGAAAAATCAGCAACCGGAAATGCCTCAAGGGGCCATCACAAGTAAAGTAATAATAATTTAATATAATACTTACATCCATCCACATCCACGCACACACACTCACGCATACATACATACATACATGTCTATGCTTATATTTACATATGTATTTACGTACAACAAACAAGATACACATGTATATGTATGCATGTGTAAAATGAAACGCTATTTGAGAAATTGTTTCGGTTCGGAGCCCGCCCCTCCCGCTTTTCCCACTGCCTTACCTACTCGTTTTACACCCAGCCAGGCAACTCTACTCGTTCCACTTTTTCCTACAACGTGCGAGACACCAAATGCCTCCGGGGGCATATGGATGACTGGCTGGCATGGCATGCCATGCCAAGGCCTTGCACCAGTTTGATGGCTGCGAAAACGCAAAACGTCAGAAAAACAAAGTCGAAGTAAAAGAGTCAGGGTGGGAAAAGAAACCTAAACGAAAACGAAATTAAAGTGAGATTCTATACTTGTGTAAACAAATTTCGCAAACACCCACACACAATGCCCCACTACTGTAACCGCGCGCGCACACACAAACAAAGGTAAGAAAACAAGTCACAGCGGCAGAGCACCTTCGTCTGAGTCGAATTTGGTATACGCTACCAGCCGGTACATAGTGGGGAGTTTTGAAAAAAGGAAATAACTATGGCACTCCTAAATGGAGACAATTTATTTTTTGAGATTTTTGTTGGACCCACACGGAATTTTATTTAGTCTCATGAGAAACAATTATAGCTTTTTTTTTTAATTTTTATTGTCTTTGACGAGATATTCCATGTTAAACCAATGAAAATTCTGCGAATGTCTTCTGATTTTGATGAAATTTGGTGAACGAGTTTGGCATTTATGAAATTTTTGAAAACTGTGGCAATACTGCAAGCAGTCATAACTTCTGTCTGTAAAATATATTGAGGTATTTATTACAGGAGAATTATTCATTTTTAGCGCAAAAAATTAACTGAAAATGTAAAAAAAGTTTTTTATTATTGATTTTTTCAATTCTTTTTTTAAAATTTTAACTTTGCAAGTACCGACATCTGTGTTCTAATTACTTTAAAAATTTGAGAGTGGATTCTAAGCATTGATTTTTTGAAAATCATTTTTTATTTTATGTTAACAAGTAGCGACATCTGTGTATGTCTTAATACTCCTAAAATTTCAGAGTCTGATTTTCAGTATATTCTGAGATATCAGCAAAAGAGTGGAAATACTCGTGTGTTTCAATTTTCAAAGCTCGGTAGTCTCATCTAAACATTAATGAAAATATTAAAAAAATCTGTGAGGGCCCGCTAAAAATAAAAAAATTACAGACCAAAAAAAATACAATCGAAAAAACTAAAACAAATGAGCGTTTGCACGACAGAAGTATTGCTGGGTAACTATACCTGCATATACACATACTTACATATGCAACTTGAGATGCTTGTAAGATGGCAAGTGTACTTTATTACTTGGTGCGATTTTTATAAACGCAAATTCGGCAAGTGAGTTGTGCTTCTCGTTCATTTGTGAGCATCATCTCCTTATAGAGGACTTTTGACATGGTCGAAATCATGATCGTGGTAGTCTGCAGCCTTTGCATTCTATTAAATATAGATGCAAACTGGTCTTGAGCCAGTACAATATCCCAGTTCAAATCAAATAAAAACAAGTAAGGAAAGGCTAAAGTCGGGCGGGCCGACTCTATGATACACTCCACTTTCAATCCGAATACAATTTAATTCAGCGAAAAAGTGAAAACGGGAAGGATTTTTGTATCCTGTAAATGTAAGTGTTTGACAAAAAATGTTAAATCTGAAAGGACATTTGTATGGGGGTATACTGAAATCTGGAACGAAATAGGTGAAATATAATATGTATAGTTTGGCCAAAATCGGTTAAACACTTGGGAGCAACATTTGTATTTGCGCTATATCTACATCTGAACCGATCTTAGCCACTTTCACCATAGGTTTTTACTTGGATTATAAGCAGTTGTGCCAAATTTGAAGATAATCGGGTACAATATGTGGTTTCTAGAGAGGAAAATGTCAAAACGGGAGCGACATTTGTATGGGGGCTATATCTAAATCTGAACCGATCTTACCCACTTTCTGCATAGGTGTTTCTAGTTGGATTATAAGATGGTGTGCCAAATTTAAAGAAAATCGGGTACAATAAGTCGTTTCTACAGCGGAAAATGTCAAATCGGGAGCGACATTTGTATGGGGGCTATATCTAAATCTGAACCGATCTTACCCAATTTTTGCATAGGTGTTTCTAGTTCGATTATAAGATGTTGTGCCAAATTAAGAGAAAATCGGGTACAATAAGTCGTTTCTAGAGCGGAAAATGTCAAATCGGGAGCGACATTTGTATGGGGGCTATATCTAAATCTGAACCGATCTTACCCAATTTTAGCATAGGTGTTTCTAGTTGGATTATAAGATGTTGTGCCAAATTTAAAGAAAATCGGGTACAATAAGTCATTTCTACAGCGGAAAATGTCAAATCGGGAGCGATATTTGTATGGGGGCTATATCTAAATCTGAACCGATTTGCCTCAAATTAAATAGCGTTCGTCCGTGATCCACAAAACTTACTTGTGCCAATTTTTGTTAAGATCGGACTATAATTGCGACCTGTAATTTGATTACAACAATAGATGGACAGACGGACAGACAGACGGACAGACAGACGGACAGACGGACGGACAGACGGACATTGCTAAATCGACTCAAAAAGTGATTCTAAGTCGATCGGTATACTTAACAATGGGTCTATCTCGCTTCCTTTTGGGTGTTACAAACAAATGCACAAAGCCATAATACTCTCGTGGAGTGTATAAATATTTAAGGCCCATCCTAATGTTGGTGAAATTTCCTGTATGACTCTCTAGCTTTAACAGAGACTATAAAGTGGGGCTGTAAATTGGGGCACCTCGGAAAAATGGATTTACTGTGTTGACAAAATTGAGTTTTGATTGGGAAAAAGAATACACTACTCAACAAAATGAAAAAATTTCATGTACTCCGGATGCGATAATTTTTTCTGTGTAGATAACCTTGACATGAGCTCGAAAAACGAAATAAAAAATTTTTTTTCGTTTGGTTTTTGTTTTATTTTTTTTTTAAATTTAAAAATTTTTTTTTTTGGTTAATTTGTTTCGTCCGGCATAACTCGGGAACCACTAGCCCGATTTAATTGAATTAAATTTTAAAAAATTTAAAATTACAATTCCCTTAATCTGTTCATATATTGTTTTCCTATACAAGCAACAGTTTCCAAGTTAAAAATGAATATATAAAGGAAAAAAACTTATTTTTTGCCTAAAGATTTAAATTTTTTTTTAAATCCATAAAAAATCCAAAATGAAAAAAATGTCAAATCTTATTTCTTTTACGTAAAGTCACATAACCTATGAGCAAAATGAGACAAAGATCATGAAAATCGATGCACGCGTTTCGCTTTTATTCGCAATTGAGTAAAGGTATGAATTTCAAAAATTTGCTCGACATATGCACAACTTTGTCTATGGTAAGGTTTTTTCTTTTTTTTTTGATTCTCAGAATTAACAAAACGGAATAAACAAAGGGTTATTTAATTTTTATGATTGCGTAAGCAAAGTAATAAACGCTAATAAATGTGCGTGAACAATTAAAAGGAAAAAAGGAAAGGGGACTTTTTTAATTATTTGGGTTTTCCGTTGGCTACCTGTATGATTTTTTTACAGAAATGCAACCCACATTTAAGGGTGGTCATTATTCGGAAAATTTAAGACTCACACATGGTGAACAGGTATGTAGCCACCGTAAAAAAATATACACCCATTTATAAGTACCTGTCAGTAAAATACTAAACAATACACAGTATAAATAGGTCTTCATTGATCGATTTTACTCATTCAACAAGTGTCGACGAACGCGATAGTTAAAATGAGCAAACGTTCGCGAGGATTTGAATGCAATACCAATCCAAGTAATTTTTGTTACATGTGCGGAGAATACGTTTCTGAAAAAAACAAGCGTTGTTTTTCACCTAAATTGAGAGATTCATTTGAAGAGAGCTTCAATTTAAAGGTCTCAAACATGGACACCAAGTGCTCTATGTCCAAGGTGCTACGTACAGCTAGCTGACTCAAGGTAAGTGTAGATTACGAAATTCAAGAACATATATAACTTATTATTGAAATTCTTTCAGACGACAGCCGAGAATCATCATGCCAATGCTTTGGAGAGCTCCGCTTTGCCATGTAACAGATTGCTACTTCTGTCTTAGCAAAAAAACAGGCGTGGGAAAAAATATACGATGGACTTACGCTGCTGTTTCAACAGTGAATTTTCCAGTGCCATTTTCCGAAGAACCAGTGGACCCGCAACCGTCCGTTTCAAGATGGGCATCTAATAATGAGGCGATACATCCAACATCAGATCCGGAGACAGTAGAAACCACATCAGAATGCGAGTCAACATGTACATTGCATGGAGGTCAACGCTTATGTTCCCAAGCAGAACTGAACGATTGGGTTAGAGAATTGAAACTCTCCAAGGAAGATGCAGAGTTGCATGCATCGCGCATGCAACAGTTCGGTTTCTTGGCTCCTGGTGTGGTGACAACAATCTACAGGAAGCGTCATGAACCATACGCAAGGTACTACACAAAAAAAGACAACATCTGTTTTTGTAAGGACATTCCCGGATTATTTGGTGAACTCGGGTACTCTTACGATCCAGGAGAGTGGCGTCTTTTCATCGATAGCAACAAGCAGAGCCTTAAAGCAATTTTACTGCACAACGGCAACGAGAAACCTTCGATTCCAATTGCTCATGCCGTTGACACCAAGGAAACATACGAAGTCATGGACAATCTACTATGAGAGGCACGATTGGAAAGTTTGTGCCGACCTTAAGGTTATCGGTATCCTTTGTGGATTACAAGGTCAATTCACAAAGTACTGTTGTTTTCTCTGCCTTTGGGACAGCCGCGATCGTCAACATCATTACACCAGGAGGAGTTGGACAGAAAGAGTTAACTTCATCCCCGGCAGCGACAACGTGAAATATACACCACTCATAAAAAAGGAAAATGTTTTTCTCCCACCTCTTCACATAAAGCTCGGACTCATAAAAAACTTCGTGAAAGCTATCAACAAAGATGGCGAAGCGTTCGCCTATTTAAAAACCATTTTTCCTCACCTTTCATCGGCAAAGATTAAGGAAGGCGTTTTCGACGGTCCGCAAATTAAAAAGTTGTTGCAAGACCAACAGTTTGAGCACATTTTATCACCAAATGAAGCTGCAACTTGGAACTCATTTCGGCAAATTGTTTCCGGATTTCTTGGAAACAACAAAAGCTCAAATTACAGAGAGATCGTCGAACAACTACTCCAAAATTATAAAAAAATTAGAGCAAATATGTCGCTTAAGATACATTTTCTACACTCGCACTTGGACTTCTTTCCGGACAACCTGGGCGATGTGAGTGACGAGCATGGTGAGCGTTTTCATCAGCAAATGAAAGAAATTGAGCACCGATACCAAGGATTTTGGAACGAAGCTATGATGGGGGACTATATCTGGTTCCTGATAAGAGAAACAGACCCACAACAATATAAAAGAAAGACAAAAGCACATAATTATTTTTAATTTGAAGGTTTTTATTTTTGTGTTTAGATATTTTTTTTAACTTTTTTATAATTAATTAATGTTGATATCCTTAGGATAATTTCTTGTAAAGGGTGTTTTTTATTGGGGTATAGAACTTTAAGATGGCATCACTTTTTTAACTGGCGGCCATTTTGTCAGCTGTCAAGTGATTAATATTTAGTTTGGTTTGCCATTTCATCATGAACAGGTTGACAAAAGAACAACGCTTGCAAATCGTGCAAATTTATTTCGAAAGTAATGGTTCAGTTCGCGAAGTTCACCGGCGCTACATGCCACACAGCGCACGTCACAATCGAATTATTAAAGGAAACATTCGATGAGCGCATAATTTCGCGTTTGAAGCTGTCAATTGGCAAACCAAGATCATGTGATTTGACACCATTGGATTATTTCCTTTGGGGATATGTGAAGTCGCTCATCTACGCCAACAAACCAGAAACGTTAGGGGACTTGGAAGCCAACATTCGTGGCGTTATTGAAAATTGGACCTGTAGAATTGGCTATATTCGAGCCAGCCGCGGCGGCCACGTGCCCGAAATCATATTTAAACATTAATGGCATAAAATTATCCTTCCAATAAAGCCAAATTGATGGACATTAAAACGATTTTCTTGTGTTTTATTTCAATTCGAAGTTCTATACCTCAATAAAAAACACCCTTTACATATATCGAATTGTTTTTTAATTTAAAGTCATATATTTTTGTCACCCAACAAATTTTAATTTTTTTTGTAATAAAAAAGAAAAAACCTTACCATAGACAAAGTTGTGCATATGTCGAGCAAATTTTTGAAATTCATACCTTTACTCAATTGCGAATAAAAGCGAAACGCGTGCAACGATTTTCATGATCTTTGTCTCATTTTGCTCATAGGTTATGTGACTTTACGTAAAAGTAATAAGATTTGACATTTTTTTTCATTTTGGATTTAAAAAAAAAAAAATTTAAATCTTTAGGCAAAAAATAAGTTTTTTCCTTTATATATTCATTTTTAACTTGGAAACTGTTGCTTGTATAGGAAAACAATATATGAACAGATTAAGGGAATTGTAATTTTAAATTTTGTAAAATTTAATTCAATTAAATCGGGCTAGTGGTTCCCGAGTTATGCCGGACGAAACAAATTAACCAAAAAAAAAAAATTTTAAAATTAAAAAAAAAAAAATAAAACAAAAACCAAACGAAAAAAAAAAATTATTGCGTTTTTCGAGCTCATGTCAAGGTTATCTACACAGAAAAAATTATCGCATCCCGAGTACATTTTGACTGTTGACTAGTGATATGAATGAATACTATATTACATGTGCATGCAATCCTCCTGTAGCTTGGGAGGAATAACACGTCATATTTAAACCAGAAATATCTAGAATGCAAATAGGTCCCATCATTTCATGTATTGATATATATGCCGGTTTTACCTTCTCTGCTATAGAACCACATATTTTAAACAATTTTGATAAAATTTTGAAATGGATTTCATTTGACATTTCTCAATTTCAGACTAACTCACGCGTTAAAGTTATTATAAAAATGGACGTTCAAATCAAAATGATCAATTAATCAATTTTCGAAGAAAATCATCTTCACTGATGGCACATTTTCACCTCAGTGGATTCGTCAATAAGCAGAATTGCTGCATTTGGGCGAATAGTAATACAAGAGTGATTGTCGAAAAACCAAGCCACCCACAAAGAGTGACTGTTTGGTGCGGTTTATGGGCTGGTGGCATCATCGGGCCGTATTTTTTTTCAAAAATGAGGTCGGTCAGGCAGTTACTGTGAATGGTCTTCGCTATCGTGAGACGATAACGAACTTTGTAGGGCCCGAATTCGAAGATATGGATGTGGACGATATGTGGTTTCAACAGAACGGTGCCACACAGCTAACGAAACAATGGCTCTTTTGCGCTACAAATTCAATGGCCGGGTTATCTCACGTGGTGGTGATGTCAATTGGCCGCCAAGATCATGTGTTTTTACACCGTTGGACTTCTTTCTTTGTGGTTATTTGAAAGAAAAGGTGTACGTCGATAAGCCAGCAACAATTCAAGAGCTAAAGAATGAGATAATTCGGCACATTAACGGCATAGAACCTCAATTATGCCTCAGCGTCATCGAAAATTTGGACCATCGGATGGAGGTGTTCCGCCGAGATCGCGGCGGCCATTTGGCCGATATTTAGTTCCAACATAATTGAACCATACCAATATTATCATAATAAAATGAAATGACAATAATTTCCTAAATAATTTGTGTTTTATTCAAAATCAATATCGGCTCTTAAGATTTGGCCACCCTTTATTTTATAGTCGGTTCCGCACGATTTATGATACATATTTTTTATGGATAACAATTTTTTTAAGTTTACTCTCGAATACCTGCAAAAAATTAGATCAAATACAACTGTCCCACCAAATTTCATTATTACCACTAAAATTCTAAAAAAAAACTAAATTTTCAAGACCATGGATTATTTCACATAGGAATACCTACTGTGAAAGTGGACCGTATAGGACCATGTTTTCATATTGTCCCATAAACATGGGTCCTTGTTTTGATGTAGACCCCAGTCCTCAGATACGATTTTAGAAGTATTTTCCACATCGCTTTATATTTCAGTGCGAAACACTTAAAGTAAAAGTGGACCATTACGCAAATATATTTGTTTAAAACTATAGATACAACTTATTACAGCAATCTTGTTGAAAACGATTTCCCCTAGCGCAACTACAATAAGATAGGATTACACCGATTTTCATCAATTTTGGTATATTCGTTAAATTTGACTAAAGACTGACTATATAATATATTAGAAAATTGTATACTTAGCATAATAAATAAGTCAACATTTTAAGCAAAATGGTTTAAATTAATAAAATTATAAGAAATGAAACATTGTTTATGTTTAAAAGTTATAAAAAACTACAAAGTCTTTTTCCCGACATGATTCGAACCTTAAATCTTTTGGGTGCAAAGCGAAAGTTTACCTCAGTAGATCATTAAACTATACTACACCATTAGTAAGTAGAGTTGACTATTAGTAACTAGAGTACATTCATTGAATTAATTGCAATTAAATTGAATTATTTTTCTACATTGATTTATACGATATAAATAATAAGAATAATAACACAGTACTATTTGGAGCTGAACAAGATCATATACACGTGAAACTAGACGTCGTATATACATTGGAGAAATGTACACACAGTTTTCACATTTGGTGATCTCTTCTCTTTTGTACAGGGCTTTGTATTTCCAAAGTATATTGGTATCAAATGAAATAATAAATAATAAGAATGTCTGTTAAAACTACTTCAAATTTAAAGTTCATATCTTAATATGTTCAGCATTAAAAATAGGGTTATTTTAGAAAGACGGTTTTCGGTTTAACTGAAAATTTATTTAAAAAACGGGATTCGGTTATAATTTTTTAATAAAACCGGTTATAACCGGGTTTTTTAAATCAAAGTACGAAAATATTTGAATTAAAATTTTTTATTACGAAAGTTAATAAGTTGGTTGAGATCATTTAAAAATAAAGTAATTCTATAAAATAATTAACATTTTTACGTACAAAAACTTGATTAAAAAGTCATAATTTTGTAAGCGGTTCACCGAAAATGGCCATTTTACAAAAACCGGCCGATGGTTGCAGTTGACGAAACCGGTTAACCATAAAAATAAATAAAATTTTAACCTTTTAAGAGGGAAACTTTGAAATAATTGTTAATATTAATCTTACACAAATATATACATGAACATTTATGTATAACTAGCAGATATTCTTCTCTTTCATTTGATATCGATATCGAATACAAATTTTGAAAACTTTTTTAAATTAAAAGTCCTATAAAAAAGCGAAAATATAAACAAATGGAAAACTGAGTAAAGAGCTCTGGTTTCATGTGTTTATGATCTCTTTCAGCACCAATGAAAAAATTTTAAATTGTCGCATGATGTAATATTTAATCTTTAAATGTGTTATAAACTTTTTGGAACAAAGACTTAACAAACTTCGCCAGGCCCTTTATAATTAAATTATAAAATGATTTTGTATAAATAAGCAATTATTGATATATTAATTGATTATTCAAAGCAATAGTCAGAGAATTAATTAAAATATTTCCATATGAGAGGAAAAGATTAACTTTAAAAATTCGCTTCTTAAATTGGGATATCTTCCAAGGGGTGTCATGAATTTAAAAAATGCAGCTCTTCTTTCTTCTTGCGTGATATCTACATAATTTGTTATAATTTATCCTATTATATTAAAATTATAAAAAGATCTAACAATATCTGTCCGTCTGTTGAAAGCACGCTAGCATCTAGGAAGTCAAAATTTTCCATAAATGCGTAGATCGGTTGGGATTGCAACTGTGCCAAATCGATCCAAAGGAAAAAATCTTTTACAAGGACTGAAAATACCCATAATATCCCCTAATATTTTAGAGTATTTTAACATGTTTTTTTCTTTCAATATATCTGCTTGTACTTACTAGATATTGGGTATGTGCATTATCCTTATAACAAAAAGGAGCATCATAAAGTGATTCTTATTCGTAGGGGTGAAATGGGGCAAAAGGGGATAAAAATGGTACCTATCAATCGAGAAAAACTAGAAACACGAAATTCGGTGTATACATTCCTCTAATTGAGTAGATACATAAATAATTTTTTTTTCCAAATTCGTACTTTTAAGGGGCAAAATGGGAATAGATGGATAAAAATGGTACCAACCAATGGCTGCACCTAAAAAATTAAATTCGGTGCATACATTCCTCTGATTGTGTTGATACGTAAAATAAAGGGATTTTTCGAAATTCGTTTTTTTGGGGTGAAAATGGAAAAAGGGGATAAAAATTGTACCAACCAAATGACCGCAGCTAGAATCATGAAATAAGGTGTATATATTCCACTGACTGTGCGGACTCGAAAAAAAGGTTTTTCCAAATTCTTATACAATGGGAACAGGGGGATAAAATTGGTACCAACTAAAGCTAGAATGATGAAATTCGGCATGTACATCTCTATAATTACATATCCACGTAAAATTAAGCGATTTTAAAAAGTCGTACTTTTAAGGGGGTAAAATGGGACAAGGGTATAAAAATGGTACCAACTAAATGACCATAGCTAAAATCATGGAATTCATCTAAGAAAATAAAAAGATTTTTTCTATTTGCGTACAACTTTAGTTTTACGCAAAAATTGGTAGGATTGGATAGGCATCTTGCAATGGAGACAATGGATTTTCAAATTTGGAATTAAAATAGAATGGAAATACAACAAACTGTAGCACCCATTATCTACCAATAATTATGGTATTTCAGCTTTTTTTGAAGATTTCTGTCTTATATTTTCTTTTTGACTTAACTTGAAGTATTATTTCGATATATATAGTATAAACATATTGCTAGCCTTGCATTATAAGTGTGGGTGAAAACATATTAATTAAAATGGTCTTGAGCCAGGACAATATCCCAGTTCATATTAAATATTGGTTAAAATGAAAACGAAAAAACTAAAATAATTAAAATTTTATATTTATTTATAAAATCATTTTCACACTATTTTTATTTGTTTTGGTTTGGCTACATTAAAAAAGCCTCTGTGTAATGCAATCCAAAGAATATAGTTTTTACATTTAACAATATATATTTTTCAAACAGCCATTGTTATAATTTTTAGCTAGTAAAAAATTTAACAATTTTTCTGATTTTGTTTATTTTTAATTTTTTTGCCAACAAACAACGATATTTAAAAAAAAATATTTTTTCTCAACCACCATTTATAAGCGAAAGAGATATATCCCATACCTCCCTTTTAACGTATAACTGCACGATCGGTATGATCGGGCTTATTCTGTCAAACACAGTACAAATACTAAAGGTATCTGCGATGAAAATGGGAATTTTAGTAAAAAAAATTAGGAGTCTCTGTACTCACAAAAAATAAATTATTAGGTCCCGGACACAACATTTTACTTTTTTAGTGTAATATATATTTTTTGCGATCAAGTTCCCTGAAAATTGCTTTAAAGGTTATATCGTTGAATATCAACATATCGCTAATTATGTCTGAGATTTCACAAATTTTGTAGAAATATCGAAAAACGATTTTGATAACGCACGATTGAAGCTACAGTATAATTCACCCTTTTGCCAAACTCAGTTGATTTCAGATTCAATCATACTTCCATATCGTCTGAAGGCCATTTAAATTCAAACATGTTGTGGATATGCATTCCCACAGCATATTTGTCCTATTCAGTTATTTTATATGCCACACAAGGCACCTATCTAAATATATTTAGATAGCCGATGAAATGTTCATAGCGATACATACGGATGACCAAACTTAATATATGTATTTTCCATCCATTGATGGAGCTTATAAAAAAGAACAAACTTGAGTGTATAAAACAGTTAAAGAAAAATTAACAACACGCAGGTTGAAAAGGAAGACGAAGTGTTGTTGGGTTAGAGGGCGAAAAAACAGCATCAAAGTAATGAAATAAACGCGTTTGGAATAAGTAGATGTGAACAGTAGTTTGAAGGAGAGAATACTCTCGCATACTTGAATAATTGAATGCTTAGTAGGACTGTTGCAGGGCACACTCTGCTGTAATACTTTTTTCAATTCGCACCTCAACATTTCGATCTGTAAGAGTGTGTCCTCCTCTCAACATTCACATCCTGTGTGAACCACTGTGCTCACGTTTGTTTATTATTAATCGCAACATCCTTACAATATCCTTCGTATTTGCTGGAGGTTGAAAAACGATTCTTGGTGTTTGTACTGTTGCCGTTGTTGTGAAATATTAAAACCAAAGTGTTTTCAACATCTACTTAAACAACTGTAACTGTGTTTGTGTATGTGTGTCTGCGGGTGGGTGTGTGAATGTCTTAAATAACACCCTGCATATAAACGCCTTTACGCACAGCTTAATACACAGCCACACACACACACACACCTACATACATTATGATGTGGATGAGGGCGAAGAAGCAGACGGAAACGGATACGGTTACGAAGAGAAAGCGAGCAGACAAGCAAGCATACGATGCCTTTTGAGGCCGGTGTATGTGTGTGTATTTGTGTTAAGAAAGTCAGAAAGCTTTAGTTTATTAACAACATCAGCAACAGGAGCAGCAGCTGTTGCTGTTGATGGGGCATCCTTGTTGTTGCTTCTGCTCCTGCTACTCCTCCTCCTGCCGCTGTTGTTGTTCAAATAATATACTCACAGCTGGTTAGAAATAGACTGGCGCCAAATTTGTGGCTGACTTAACAGATTTTCATCATCAGAGATGGAAAAGGCACAAGCGCCCAGACATACTACATACATAAGTATATACGAGTAACAATATACAAACAACGATAACAATCAAAGGGTTATAAAATAATAGATTTATATACATTTAAATATATATCCACCACATTCTATAGATCAGCCTCCTGATCTGTATGGAAATCTAATGCGTAGTTTTGGAGAACAAAATACCTAAACTACATTTTAAAGCCTCCCACACTAACAATGCTGCCATCTAGTTTCCCCCACTACATTATCTCGATTACTTGGAGTATTGGAGATTAATTAAAAAATCGAAATTTATTATTTGAAAATTTTTAAGGAATATGTTTTCCAGTTGAACTGCCTTAAAGTCAAGAAAGATTAAAGTTTTACGATATCAGTTGTGAAAAGTTCAAATTGGCATATTTTAAAGGTTAATATCTTCTTACCCATTGATAAAAAGTAACACTCTGATTATGGAATCTTCAAGTTGAGGTATTTTGGAGTATTTTTAGAAAAAATGTTTTATCGAAAGTATTGTAGAAATATTTTTTAAAAATTGTTGAACATATGTCTAAATTTGAGGTATTTTCAAAATATAAGTTTTAAATGAGAATTCTGTAACATACCGCCATATGGTGAATTTCTAATTATATATAATGAATTAAATTTTTCCATGGCCCCAGCTTCCACATTTATAAAACAAAACTCTCCATACTTAGTACACTTAAAGTGGTCATAAAAACATTGTCAAATACCAAAATATAGCTGATTCCGAATATCCTTGTGGAAGTTATATGAGTTTTATTTAGGGTGTCCAATTATTCGAACTTCTACATTATTCGATTAATCGTTTATTTGAAAACAGAGAATTTTCGATTAATCGAATAATACCACCAATAATTATTCGATTAGTCGAACAATTATCCAACTCAATAAATCATAATTAATTAAAGCTAAATGACAATAAAAATTTAATTCAATGTGAGTCAGTACTTTTCTGTAAGGAATTACAATGCTGCTCCAATAACGGAGTTCGAAATGAAGTCTGCAAAAATGTTTATAAAGCGTTTGCGGATAATCCATCTATATTTTTAACTCTAAACGATTCTGACGTATTTATTTTTTTAATTTAAAATTAAAAATAAGATGAAACAGTTGTATAGTGGAAACAGAAACATTATAAATAAATTTGTATTGTTATTAATAAAATTGTATTGTTTTTAGCCGATGGATTGGTTGGTTTATGTGGCCGTCAAGTAATGCCATAAGGCACTATTTTTAGCCAATGAAACTAACAGAATATAATTTTAATAACAATGCATGTTATATTTTATATGTGTACGTTGGATTTCGTTCAAATTTATATTTTAATAAAGCTAACTGCTTAGATCATTGGTGGACCTTTCCAAACCTACCCAAATTTCCTTCGTTAACTATATAACAATGTCAAATGGAGACAACATATTATTCTAAATCAATTTATTTATTTGCAATGTATATTTATTTTTAATTCAAAATTTATATCGATATTATTATATTTAATATCGATATTCGTTATTCCAAAATGATGATGAATAATGAAAAATTCGAACAAATATTTGAAAAGAATTAGTCGATTAATCGAATAAAATTTAATCGGTTGGATACCCTAGTTTTAATTTAACATAGGAACATGGGTCATTTGTGTGGGAGGTACCAGAAGGGGCGTGGCAATTTCGCCCATCTTCGGACTTAAGTTTGGGAAAAATATTACCATGTGCAAAACATATACACATTATTTTTCGGATTTTTTCAAAACCATTTTGCAGAAAAGTTGTTGAATTTCTGTGACCTTTGATTTCATATAAGTTTATCCTAATTTTATTTTATAAAACAAAAGACAAAAACATGTGAAACTGGAAGGGTCGTTTTGTTTTTTAAAATTGTAACGCCCCTGAGGATGATCGACGAAGTCGTTCGAAATATCGGGAACAAAATTGAGAAATAAAATAATAAACAAACAACTTCTTGTTTTCATTTACTTGAGACCTTAAGCCGGACAATAATACAAACCATTAAAATCAAACAGGTCAACTATACACACCATAAAATTTTATAAAACAAACAAAAGATTTAAGATTTAAAGCCTTTATTTATTAAATTTTTTTAGCCAGGAAATATATTTTAATTTCTAATAACGAAAAAAA
Organism: Polietes domitor; assembly: GCA_947397865.1. Taxonomy (NCBI): domain Eukaryota; kingdom Metazoa; phylum Arthropoda; class Insecta; order Diptera; family Muscidae; genus Polietes; species Polietes domitor. The sequence goes on from OX377622.1 coordinate 70,636,350, forward strand.
CATTTACCCGGAGTCGGAGTCGAGCTTTTTTTCGACTCCAGCAAATTTCTTCGACTCTTAGACTCCGACTCCACAGCCCTGCTTACAATCAAGGTACAGGACACAATTAATGTCCAATCCAAATGGCCCAAGGACGAGCCCTATTAATTAGAAGCAAATCGGTTCAGATTTAGATATAATCATACATTTTACTCGATTTGCCTCAAAATTGGGACATTAGCTTATAATTAAACTAGAAACATCTGTGGTCAAATTGAGGCAGATCCGTTCAGATTTAGACATAGCTCCCTTACAAATTTCGTTCCAGATTAATTCAATTCGGTAAAAAAGTAAAAACGGGAAGGATTTTTGTATGTTTCCTAATTTGGCCCAATTTGTCAAATCTATATCCAAACATGGAATAAAGTGACCCACTTACACAATAGTTTCTTCCAGTTCAAGTGTTATGCTCAATTTGAAGAAATTCGGCGAAAATTCGTGGTTTCTGGGGCGGAAAAAGTCAAGCCGGGAACGACATTTGTATGGGAGCTATATACAAATCTGAACCGATCTGACCCATTTTCACCATAGGTGTTCCTAGTTTAAATATAAGATGTTTTGCCAAAACTGAAGACAATGTGATACAATATGTGGTATCTAGAGTCAAAAGAGTCAAATCGGGAGTTAAATTCGTATGGGGGCTATATCTAAATCTGAACCGATTTTCTTCGAATTAAGTAGCGTTCGTCCTTGTCCCGAAAAACTTCGTTGTGCAAAGTTTCATTTCAATTGCGACCTGTACTTTGATTACAAGAATAGATGGACGGACGGACATTGCAAAATCGATTCAAAAAGTGATTCTAAGTCAGTCACCGTTTAGGTGTTCCTAGTTTAAATACAAGATGTTTTACAAAATTTGAAGACAATCTGATAAAATATATGGTTTCTAGGGCGGCAAAAGTCAAATTGGGAGTGAAATTTGTATGGAGACTATATCTAAAACTGAACCGATCTTATCAACTTTCAGCATAGGTGTTTCTAGTTGGATTATAAGTTATTGTGCCAAATTTAAAGAAAATCGGGTACAATATGTGGTTCCTAAAGTGGAAAAGGTCAAATAGGGAGCGACATTTGTATGGGGGCTATATCTAAATCTGAACCGATCTAATATCAACTTTCAGCATAGGTGTTTCTATTTGGATTATAAGTTATTGTGCCAAATTTAAAGAAAATCGGGTACAATATGTGGTTCCTAAAGTGGAAAAGGTCAAATAGGGAGTGACATTTGTATGGGGGCTATATCTGAACCGATCTAACCCGCTTTCGCCACAGGTGTTTCTAGTCAGATTATAAGGTGTTAAGCCAAATTTTAAGAAAATCGGGTACTGTATGTGGTTTCTAGAGCGGCAAAAGTCAAATCGGGCCGAAATTTGAATGGGTGCTATATCTAAATCTGAACCGATCTTACCCACTTTCTGCATAGGTATTTCTAGTTGGATTATAAGATATTGTAGCAAATTTTAACAAAATCGGGCACTATATGTGGTTTCTAGAGAGGCAAAAGTCAAATCTGGACCGAAATTTGTATGGGGGCTATTACCCACTTTCAGCATAGCTGTTTCCAGTTATATTATAAGCTGTTAAGCCAAATTGGAACGAAATCGGATAGTATATGTGGTTTCTAAAGCGGCAAAGTAAAATCTGGACCAAATTTGTATGGGGCTATATCTGAACCGATTTGCCTCAAATTAAATAGAGTTCGTCCTTGATCCGCAAAACTTACTTTGTAAGAAATATTTCACACCCTCTGATCTTCTCAATATCTACACTACCTACATCAGACCAAAGATGGAATACAACTCCCATATATGGTCGGGTGCTTCAGCTTCATCACTGGAGCTACTTGACCGTGTCCAGAGGAGGGCGATGGTGTTGATAGGTGATGGTAGGATATCCAATTCTATTGTCTCCCTTGAACACCGTCGTAATGTTGGTTGTGTGTCATTGTTCTATCGATACTTTCATGGTGTTTGTTCTTTGGAAATTCGTGATCTTATACCGCCCGTGAGAACGTTCGGTAGAGATACGCGACTCTCCAGGAATGCTCACCCATTTGTTGTCGATTGGACAACCGACCGCACTACACATTACAGAATAAATTCGTTCTTCGCCCGTACTATCCGTATGTGGAATCGACTTCCGGCAAATATCTTTCCCTCCAATTACGACATTCAGAGATTCAAAACAGATGTCCACAGACACTACTCCCTCTTTCCTCCTTCCAATACCTTATGGTTCAGTGAAAAAAAAAAAAAAAAAAAAAAGTGATTCTAAGCCGATCTGTATAATAAACGATGGGCCTAACTCGTTTCCTTTTGGGTGTTACAAACAAATGCACAAAGACATAATACTCTGGTGGAGTGTATAAAGAATGACTTTCACCTATGAGATATGTCATGTAAGCATCAAGCATACAGGGCTTCTCTAACAACTCAGTCACACGAATGACGGGGATCTGTAAATGAACCCACTCCTCCCAATGACAACTCTATGTTAAAATCATGCGTGACTTGCCCAAAAAAGAATTACTTCCATATCATCTTTTCACCAGTTAAACCCATGTTTGACCACGCTCCGTCATAATATTTTTTGCTGGGTATTTAAAACATTTTTTTGAAAACTTTATAGGACTTTTCAGGGGCAACTGTATGAGGAAATTAAAACCTGAAAACGTCAATTAACTCCATTTTGGCCATAGTTTCAGACGTATATCATCCGATTTAAATGTAAAGATTTTTTCAAAGTTTGTCGTACGTTGTTATCCATGGTACGTGATACACTGCAGTGTTAGTTGCATAACCCTTTACGCATGTATCCATACAAGTGAAATAGAGCGGGAAGTGCCAGACATGACATGATGGCGATGAGGACGAGGATAATGATGACGAAGTTGCCGCTGAGGATGGAAATGGAGATGGAGATGTCAATGACTATGGCATGGTGGTAGTTTATGGTAATGAATAGAGAACTAAACTAAAGATTAACATAAAAAATGAATAAAATTATTTGCTTTTGATCGTAAGCGTTTGGAACAACAACTGTCGCAACACAGCTCAAGGGTTAGTTAGGCAACAACGATAAGGACAACAACGACAACGGCAAAAACAACAACATCCTTGTCGCCATAGTCCTCGCCGTAGTCATTGTCGTTGTCTAAACAATCATCATTAAACCAGAAAACGATAACAAGTGACAACTCATGAAAGCCAAATCCAACACCAACAGCAACAGCAACAACATCAATATCAACATCAACAACAAAATGTCAATTTCTATAACCATAAAATAAACAAACAAGGACAATGACAATGACAACAAGACCAACAACAACAACAATAGCAACAACACACAATGAAATTATGATGCGGTGAATTGTTGTTAAATCGAAATTAAACAACAAAGCCAAAAACCCCTCCCGAAAAAGTAACAGAACACAAAAACCAACAACAACACAGGATGAAAGAGATACCATATGGTTAAAGGCTGGGATGTATGGTGGCTGGTGTGAGTGTCCACACAAAAGACACATACACACACACACGCTCAGGCACACGAGGCAGGCGGTACGTTTGCCGAGGTGACATGCGGCATAATGACGTGCCGATGACGCCATCCAGTTGGGCGCCAACTCATCTCCACTCGTGCTGCCATAACAGTGGGTTATCGCTGTTGCTGTTATTTCTTGTTACAACAACCAACACTAAGGATGGCTTAAGCCATCACCATCATCACCGCATATAGCCCAGTAATGTGTGGACAAAGTAGAATCCAAACTAATGAGGATTTTCGGAAAAAAAGGATCAGCATTTGTTGGAGTTGTTATGGCCATTGATTTGACCCAAAAAGGAATGGCGATAACGTCTAAAACTCCTACTCACTTGAACTAAGAATATAAAGTCGAATGCTTTCAAAATACTTCCCCTTAAAATTCTAAATATCAAAATACTTGTCGATGTTATTCAATTATTTGATAAAGAGAGAGTTCCCAAAGAAGCCAAAAAATCCCGTCGTGTGATTCAGATATTGTAAAAAATCGGACCATCACCAATGAATTTAACATTGGCTTGCCTAGGAGGGATGTTTCTTTATTTGTTGACTCTGAAGTCAATTTTCATTACTTTTCAATTAAATTTTATTAGAACTGCGTACCTCTTGGTGCAACTACGACACGACTTCATTAGCTATAATTGATAATAAGAAACTTAGCAATATATTTTTTAATATGAAGTAATATATACCCCTACGCGTGCTTGCGCGTTGCGTCTTACATTAACTGTAATTATGAGATAACAACTGCTGCGTGGAATACAATATTTTCGACATTTATCCATACATTTTCTTCAAATATCCCTTGTTTTCTTTGTTAGGACGCCAGACAAGAAAACAAATAATTTGTATGGGTTTTCAGTAACAGCAAAAATAAACATTACAGACTCTTTAAGTAGAAATGCAGTACCATATTAGAAATGAAAACAAGTAAAAAGGCGTTAAGTTCGGCCGGACCGAATCTTATATACCCTCCATCACGGAGTTCATTCCACAGTATTACCGACAGATTAGAGACTGTTGACTTTACATAGAATTATACTACCATATAAAGATAATTGTGATATTTTATTTTATTTGTTTACTATTTCAAAATATAAGGCATACTTATGCGCAATATTTCAAATTCACTACCATATATACATACAATGTTGTAATTGTAATCAAAAAGTGAACATGCCCTAATTATTGGGCGATCGTGATTGATCCTAAAGGTACGAATATTGAAAGCTATCCTTATTTTTCGTGCCCACGCAGTCAAAGCAATATGCTTTAAAATATTGACGAGTTTAATGAAGAAGAGAACATCTCTCTTCGTAGTATAGAAGACGAAAATGACTAACGTGTAGAACAGAAAAATGTGTTTGAACCAAAAGTTAAGCACTCCTATGTTATTAAGGAACTCGAAACATTATTTTTTGTGTAATATAAATAATATAAATAGTAATATAAATAGAGCTGGATGAATATAATCCAAGAAGTTTGGAGAATCATCCATTGCAAAATCTTGCAGATGGATTTAAAAAAAATTTGGAATTTATTTTTCCTATTTATATACTCAACGAGAGTATTATGTCTTTGTGCATTTGCTTGTAACACCAAAAAGGAAGCGAGGTAGACAAAAGTAAGGAAAGGCTAAAGTCGGGCGGGGCCGACTCTATGATACACTCCACTTTCTATCCGAATACAATTTAATTCGTTGAAAAAGTGAAAAGGGGCAGGATTTTTGCATCCTGTAAATATGTGCGTTTGACAAAAAATTTTAAATTGGGGTATATTGTATGGGGGTATATTGAAATCTGGAACGAAATAGGTGAAATATAATATGTATAGTTTGGCCAAATTGGTTAAACATTTGGGAGCAACATTTGTATTTGCGCTATATCTAAATCTGAACCGATCTTAGCCACTTTCACCATAGGTTTTTTACTTGGATTATAAGCTGTTGTGCCAAATTTAAAGAAAATCGAGTACAATATGTGGTTTCTAGAGCGGAAAATGTCAAATCGGAGCGACATTTGTGTGGGGCTATATCTAAATCTGAACCGATCTTACCCATTTTCTGCATAGGTGTTTCTAGTTGGATTATAAGATGATGTGCCAAATTTACAGAAAATCGGGTACAATATGTCGTTTCTTGAGGGGAAAATGTCAAATCGGTAGCGACATTTGTAAGGGGCTATATCTAAATCTGAACCGATCTTACCCAGTTTTTGCATAGGTGTTTCTAGTTGGATTATAAGATGTTGTGCCAAATTTAAAGAAAATCGGGTACAATATGTCGTTTGTACAGCGGAAAATGTCAAATCGGGAGCGACATTTGTATGGGGGCTATATCTAAATCTGAACCGATTTGCCTCAAATTAAATAGCGTTCGTCCTTGATCCACAAAACTTACGTGTACCAATTTTTGTTAAGATCGGGCTATTATTACGACCTGTAATTTGATTACAACAATAGATGGACAGACAGACGGACATTGCTAAATCGAAAATTTCAGAAATTCAATTTGAAATTTAAAAAATTTCATTTGAAATTCAGAAGTAATCGAATGAAATCCATAAGCTCCATTTAAAATACTACAGAGATTTTGAAACATATCAAAAATAATTTCTAGGTTCGGATCTCATATGTCCTCACACGCGTGTCCTAGAAGGTATGCTGAAAGTTGATTACATCAGCAGTGAAATACTATCTGATTCTCATTTGTTAACTTTCGAATTCCAAATGAAATACAAATTTCTGAACTTCATACGAAGTGTTCTGAATTTGAAATGTAATTTCGGAAAATCAACGAGTTTCTTAATTTAGTAAATTTAGGTACTTTTTGTAGGTATATTTGACTCGTTTAAGGCTTAACCAAATAAAATGATGATTTAATTGATTTAATTTATTTTTTATTCTTTAATATTTGCTGGCAGAAAATATATATTTTTTGTTAGATGAAAGCACATTTGGCTTATCAGCAGCGTAAAATTGAAATTTAACTGCATTTAAGGTCGATGGTAAAATAAATAAAGCTATTGATGAAGCCGATTAAATTCTATAGAGGAGAAGAAAAATCAACAAAATTTGAAACTCATTTATCTAAGTTCGACAGTAATGTTGGTTAGGCCACGTTGAAAAATCAATAAATCAAATTCATTCCGTTTCAATAAAGGCACTTATTATTTTCTCGTTGTTGACAAATTTTCATTATGAAAAGGAGCGAAAGAAACTGAAGTATTCGTATATACATTTATATAAACGAATTTATTTATTATATACGAATATATTATTTACACAGTAAAGCTAAAGAGCCACTAAAAATTTTTGGTTTTAAAAATTAATGTGTGCTTTATTATATCAATTTAATTAATTAATAAAAGTAAAATCAATTAATTTAATTTATTTTTTAATTCAATTGATATCCATTCAACGGTGTAACAAGTCCACATTACCCACTCCACATAGTAAAAATAATGTGAGAAAACCCGGAGTGGAAATTGATGATATTGATAATTCTTTATCAAAATGGACACCATCATTTTTATAAAGAATGACTCCCATTCAAGTGCTTTCAATTAAGGCCGTTTACGGAAATGAAGGCAGTTGCATGTTCCGAGGTTGAAACGTTGCCAGCATTCCAGAGATCCTTTTATATTCACCATACTGTCGATAGTCAATCGAATCCAAACGATTTACTTGTCAACGTCACTCCCCAGCCTGAGATAATTTATCTGGCTTCGTCGAAATGTCGTGTAATTACATTGTGTACACACGCACACACGCACACACGCAAACACACACACACACTGATGTCTCCAAATGACTTTGGAAATTTTTATATTCCGAAAATGTCCGTGTGGCGGTTGTCAATTAACTCGATTGGGGGTTTCGACAGACACAATGAAATCAATTTCTCTTAATTCTATTTTTCTTTTCCGAACAAATGAAACGGACTAAGGGTTCGCATTGTAGGTAGGTGCCCCAATGGTGCTACAATGCCTCGGTATCAGGACGTACTCGCAGCATTACGGAACACCTATTGAGCTTTAAATTGGTCGTCTGTAAAGTGAGGCTAACAAAAGAAGGCACTTTGTGCAAACTCTTTGCCTTTGCCAGGCACAAACAAATATGTCAACATGCCAGCGCTGCCGGTGGGGGGTGTAAACATGAGAGCATTTGAGTAGAAAGCTCGGCACACATTAGAACATGGACCTCTGAAGCCTTTGTGCCAATACTTAATCAGCAAACATTTTCTTTCTTGTGTGTACGTGTGTAGGTGTTTGAGAAAAACAACACCTCACAGTGGTACATTTTTAAGAAAAAGTCATGAAAGCGATTTTTTTCTTAAGTTAGGGTTATATGGAAAATCGACTTATTTTGTGTAGAGACAAAAATAAAAACAAGTAAGGAAAGGCTAAAGTCGGGCTGGGCCGAACTATATGATACCTTTCTACAGCGGACTACAGTCAAATCGAGATCGGACTTTGTATGGGAGCTACATCTAAATTTGAACAGATCTAACTAACTTTCACCATAGATCATAATCTACTCTGCCAAATTTGAAGCAAATTGAGTAAAATTTGCAGTTTCCAGAGCAGAAAAAGTCAACTCGGGAGCGACATTTGTATGGGGGCTATATCTAATTCTGAACCGATTTCCTTCAAATTAAACAGCGCCATCCTTGGTCCGTGAAACTTACTTCAACCAATTTTTGTTAGGATCGGGCAATAATTGCGACATGTACTTTGATTACAAGAATAGATTGACGAACAGACAGGCAGACATTGCTAAATCGACTCAGAAAGTGGTTATAAGCCGATCTCATTTTTGCCGTAAAAGTAAAAAAGTACGAATTTGGAAAAATATTTTTATTTTACGGGTCTATGCAGTCAGAGAAATGTATACACCGAATTCTATGATTCTAGCTGCGGTACCATCCTTATCCCCTTTCTCCCACTTTATCGCCTTAAAAGTACGACTTTCTAAAACCTCTTTATTTTTCGTATCTACCAACTTGGAGGGATGTACACATAGAATTATATCATTCTAGTAGTAGCCGTTTAGTTTACACCATTTTTATCCATCTGTTCCCATTATATCCCTTGAAAGTACGAATTTGGAAAAACCTTTTTATATTTCGTGTCTATGCAGACACCAAATTACATGACTCATGAATTTAAACCTAAAAGTACAAATTCAAAAAAATCTATTTTTTCTTTAGAGGAATTTATACACCTGTTTATCCCTTTTTGCCCAATTTCACCCTATATAAATAAAAAATTACTTTATTGAGCACGCTTTTGCAGTAAAGGGAATGCACCTACCAAATATCATGTCATATTCAAAAACATGATTAAATACTAGGAGAATTTTCATTCTATGCGTGGGAATTTTTTTTCCATGTGGACCGATTTAGTCTTTTGCAAAATTTGAACGTCCTAACTCCTTTCGTTTAGATGCTATTGTGCTTTCAAAAGACAGGCAGGGTCTCAGGTCGATATTTCAAAGTGTTAGAAATGAAAGGACAAACTTAGTATACCCCCATCCAGGAGGTGGAGGGTATAAAAAGGCGTTAAATTCGACACGGCCGAATCGTATCCTTCACCACGGAGTGCATTTGATAGAATTTCCGGTTATAGTTCCTTTTATATATTGACATAATACTTCAAGTGCAGGCCCGTGCGCAGGATTTTCCCCTGGGGGGGGTTTTCATCTACACTCAAAAAAAAATTTCCCTATAATGAGTTAAAATTAACTAAAATTTAGGAAACCAAGTACATTTTTACTAAACAAGTAGAATTTTGCTGAAATTTTCCTAAATCTAAGTAAATTTTTCCTAAAAACAAGTAATTTTTTACTAAATTTAAGCAAAATTTTCTTAAAACTAAGTAAATTTTAGTAAAATTTTGCTGAAAAAAAAATTTCCTAAAACCTAGTAAATGTTTTCAAATCAAGTAAATTTTTACTCAAACTGAGGGCAATCTTGCTGATTTTTTCCTCAAAACGAGTAAATTTTTAACTTAAACTGAGGAAAATTTTATTTTATACAAGAAAAAATGTGAAATTAAAATAAGTTATTTTTAACTAAAAAATCAAACAAATAGTTTTGATTCAGAGTATGCAAAACTGATACAAATATGACAACATGAAATATTTCTCAAAAGTTTCGTGATACCTCTGCCATAAAGAGTTGAGCTATTACTCCATGATTGTTACGAAGGCAAGATAGGGGCCTTCGCAGTGGTTGTTTAGAATAATTCATAAAGTATTTAAGAAATAAGTCTCTGCAAACGAACGGCAATTGCTTCTTAGATTAATATTCAAGATTTTTTAACAATTTCAAATGTTTTTTATAAGTTCATAAATACTTTAATGTATGAGTAAGTCGGCATAAATTTCAGTATACCTTTTAACTTCATTTTTGGAAAAAAACACATTTTTATGTTAAAGTAAATTTTAATTTTTTCCACACAAAAAATTTCAGTTTTTTTTTTCACTTTTCTCATTGTCGGCAAAATTTCATTACAGTAATCCATCTATCACTACATTCAAAGGAATATGTCAGTAAAAGAAAGAAAAAAGTCTACCGAAAGAGCAGATTTTCTGCAGTTAAAGAAGAGACAGCAGAGTTGTATCTGCTGAGATGGTAAACAGCCATTTGCGCATTTTGTCCCAAGGTAATATAAAAGAAAATTCGAGCTAAACTCGCTTATGAACGCTTATCTATTTTTATATTTTAATTAACAACAGCAAATTTTAGCAGACTGCAAACTCTTTAGCAGTGTGAATGGTGATGTAAGATTGCAGAAAACTGCTGTAATAGCAGAAAGTGCCTGCTGATAGACAGCAGACAATCGCTGCTATTTTATCGAGGGCTTATATTCATAAGTGGCTATGAAAAAAACATAAATTTTCAGGAGAGCGATAAAACTGATTTTCTCCTTAATTTGAAGAGAAATTATTAATCGCTCTTCTACAGTTTAATCTAAAGAGGATTACTAATTGCTACGATTAAAAAGTTTTCGAAATTTCCTATTATTCGTGGTTTCATGGTTCATAGCCACTTTTGCACGTTTAAAATTGAGCACTATGAATGTTGAAATAAGAATAAGATTTATTGTAAACTCCATAACTTGTTGCATGAAATCTTGACAATGTTGTATAGAAAACGCTTTTTCTGTGATGTACACATCGAATTTAAAGATTCCAGCTTCATCCGTCAGATTGGTCGATTGTAACATATATGTAGCCAGTCGCGAAAATCGCTGCAATTGATGAAAAATCCAAAATTCGCCGTTGCAATTCCTTATATTTTAACTTTCTTCATTCATAATTCTGAAACTATTCATACACAAGTATTCCCCATGAAGTCAGCAATAACATGCCAAAGAAATATTTTGGTATTCTCAATATAATAAAAAGTTACGGCGGTTTTTCTAAATATACTTTTCACAATTTTTGACTTTACAGCCACCATTTTTCCTATTTTAGCCTGATAACTTGGGAATCAAAATGCTATTAACGCGAAATGATGGAATAGTACGATATGCCTTAAATCTAGAATAATGTTTTAAACAAAATCGTTGTAGCGAATTATATCCTTCGGTTTTATGCTCTCCATTGTTGACATATTTTGTTTCTATTATTTTTATGTTCATTGCCACTTATGATAGCCAAATCAGAAATAAAAAAATGGCTTTAGAAAAAATCTTATCCAAATTTTCCAGATGACATCCAAATCTGAGAATAGTTGGGCATCAAAAACTCATTTTCGAGCAAATGGTTCATATCCACTTTTGAATATAAACCCTCGATATATATTTTGAAGAAATATTACACAAAAAAACGATAAAATTCCTCTGCGATAAACCCTTCAGTCCCGCATTTTTTCTATGATAAATGCAGAAAATTGGATATGCTTTTTGACAAAGTATGGGTCTAAATAGGATGTCTACAGAGTTTTGGGGGTTTTAATTGATATAGGACATGAGTAACAGGATGTTTACTCAAAATCTTTATACGCATATTCCGATTAAATAAAAAATATTTGGAAATGTTTCTTCATTTTTATAATCTTAAACATGTATAAATTCAATTAACAAATACAGTTTTTTGTATTCGATGAAATGCAAGAAGAAACAACTAGACATTTTAATTCCAAAAAACCAAATAACTGGTATTTTAGAGCATCGTTTTCCTACGTAGATCCAAGTTACTGAATTTGTTGTTTCTCTTTTGACTAATACTTGCTACATATGTACAAAAAATACTAACTCTGAAAAATATTAGACATAAGTGATAAATATAACAAAAATTTTAGTAAGTTAAGACTCATTTCTTCATTTGTCGAAATGGATTTGTATTATAATTGCAAACTCCCAAAACATTGGAAGTAACAGAAAACGTTGTTGTTGCATCTGTGATGAAAATAGGACACATCGGTTCATATTTAGATACAGCTCCATAAAAATGTCCAATCGCAAATGTTACATCGCTCTAGCGCTCTACAAGCATCAAAAAAATTATTTGCTTTTATTAAGAATATTATAGATTTCATTATGATTCTTATCTACACTTTTTTAAAATTACTAAACGATTTTGTTATTAAATTTCCAAACTTTTATTGCAGTACATAATTAAAAGTTCATAAGATATAGCTCAAGTCGAATGTCAAGAAGTGGTATCGGTTAATAAACATGAAAATTTTCCGAACAATTGGGTGTCCATTAGCGAAATTAGTACTACACAATCTTGAAATTGGCACAATTCGTTTAGTTTGTTTGTATTTTTCATAACCTTTGTCCGAAATTCAAGAAAGAGACCACGATTTTTCTATGTATTTTTCGTGTTTTCATGATTTTACTGCAAAATTACCATTTCAGACGAGTTATTTTAAAAAAATCTTAAAAATTCTATATTTTATTGCTTCAGAAAGTCTAGAAGGTTTTAAAAAGTATATGTTCGAAATCTCTCTGGGGGGGGTTTGAATTATTTGCTTTTATTAAGAATATTTTAGATTTCATTATGATTCTTATCTACACTTTTTTAAAATTACTAAACGATTTTGTTATTAAATTTCCAAACTTTTATTGCAGTACATAATTAAAAGTTCATAAGATATAGCTCTAGTCGAATGTCAAGAAGTGGTATCGGTTAATAAAAATGAAAATTTTCCGAACAATTGGGTGTCCATTAGCGAAATTAGTACTACACAATCTTGAAATTGGCACAATTCGTTTAGTTTGTTTGTATTTTTCATAACCTTTGTCCGAAATTCAAGAAAGATACCACGATTTTTCTATGTATTTTTCGTGTTTTCATGATTTTACTGCAAAATTACCATTTCAGACGAGTTATTTTAAAAAAAATCTTAAAAATTCTATATTTTACTGCTTCAGAAAGTCTAGAAGGTTTTAAAAAGTATATGTTCGAAACCTCTCTGGGGGGGGTTTGAACCCCCAAAACCCCCCCCCTGCGCACGGCCCTGTTCAAGTGAAATCAAAAAGTAAATATAAGGCTGCAATCTTTAAAATAGTAGTAGTTAGGGAAAAGCATTTTCCATTCGCAATTTCATGCAACCAGTCACGTCAAGTTTTTTCTGCATTTCATTTGACATTTCTCAATTTCAGAGTAGCTCAATTTGAACCACGGAAAGATACACAATCGAGCAACGCGTTAAAGTTTTTCAGGCTTATTATGAAAATGGGCGTTCAAATAAAATGCATATCGTGCACTTCGAAGAAAATCATCTACAGTGATGAGGCACATTTCACATCAGTGGATTCGTGAATGAGCAGAATTGCCGCATTTGGGCGAATGATAATCCAAGAGTGATTGTCGAAAAACCAATGCACCCACAAAGAGTGACTGTTTGGTGCGGTTTATGGGCTGGAGGCATCATCGGGCCGTATTTTTTCGAAAATGAGGCTGGTCAGGCAGTTACTGTGAATGGTCTTCGCTATCGTGAGATGATAACGAGCTTTGTATGGCCCGAATTGGAAGATATGGATGTGGACGATATGTGGTTTCAACAGGACGGTGCCACTTGCCACACAGCTAACGAAACAATGGCTCTTTTGTGAGACAAATTCAATGGCCGTGTTATCTCACGTGGTGGCGATGTCAATTGGCCGCCAAGATGTTGTTGTCGTAACAGCTTTAGAGGGAGCTGAGGTGATAATCCTTAAGTCTGAATTGTACTAGACTTCGTTCCGGCATGTATCCGATTATCGCGGGAACCTTTGTTCAGCATCGTTCTCATGTTGCCCGGCTGTTATTTGCATCTTCTTCAAGGTTGATGTTAATGTTAAGAGAATGGGATGTAAATCGAGTTATACCACTATCCTCCACTAGGGGCGCAGCCTTTTATGTTAACAGCCATGCTATGTATCGCTAATGGCTATTTGTTTCTTCCCTGGACCTCGAAGCAATCTAAACGACAATTTTAATGTGAAAGTGTGTTCGGATGAGAAAATTGGCTGCAGAAACTCTTATTTGATGATGAAAAGTGAAAATTTGTTGATGTTGAATTTTACCAGTGCGCCGGCCGGGAATCGAACCCAGCACCTTCACATTGCTAGACGCGCAAACTTCCACTGAGCTATGAATGACGCCAAGATCATGTGGTTTGACACCGTTGGACTTCTTTTTTTTGAGGTTATTTGAAAGAAAATGTGTACGTCGATAAGCCAGCAACAATTCAAAATCATGGTTTTCGAAAAACCCGACAACATAGAACCAGTAAGGAAAGGCTAAAGTCGGACGGGGCCGACTCTATGATACACTCCACTTTCAATCCGAATACAATTCAATTCGGTGAAAAAGTGAAAACGGGAAGGTTTTTTGTATCCTGTAAATGTATGTATTTGACAAAAAATTTTATTTCGGAAAGGACATTTGTAAGAGGATATATTGAAACATGGAACGAAAAAGGTGAAATATAAAATGTTTATGGTTTGGACAAAATCGGTTAAACTTATGGGAGCAACATTTGAATTTGGGCAATATTTAAATCTGAACCGATCTTACCCACTTTCACCATAGTTTTGTTTAGTCAGATTATAAGATGTTGTGCGAAATTTAAAGAAATTGGGCACAATATGTGGCTTTTAAAGCGGCAAAAGTCAAATCGGGAGCGACATTTGTATGGGGGCTATATCTAAATCTCAACCGATCTTACCCAATTTCTGCATAGTGTTTCTAGTTGGATTATAAGACGTTGTCCCAAATTAAAAGAAAATCGGGTACAATATATGGTTTTTAGAGCACAAAATTCAAATCGGGAGCGACATTTATATGGGGCCTATATCTACATCTGAACCGATCTAGCCCGCTTTAGCCACAGGTGTTTCTAGTTAGATTATAAGATGTTGTGCCAAATTTAAAGAAAATCGATTAGAATATGTGGCATTTAAAGCGGAAAAAGTCAAATCGAGAGTGGCATTTATATGGGGGCTATATCTAAATCTGAACCGATCTTACCCAATTTCTGCATAGGTGTTTCTAGTAATATTATAAGATGTTGTGCCAAATTTAAAGAAAATCGAGTACGATATGTGGTTTCTACAGAGAAAAATGTCAAATCGGGAACGACATTTGTATGGGGGCTATATCTAAATCTGAACCGATTTGACCTATTTTCACCATAGATGTTCTTAGTTTAAATATAGGATGTTTTGCCAAATCTGAAGACAATCTGAACCAATATGTGGTCTCTAGAGCGGAAAAAGTCAAATCGGGAGCGAAATTTGTATGGGAGCTATATATAAATCTGAACCGATATGTCCGATATTCACCATGGGTGTTTCTAGTGGAAATATAAGATGTTTAACCAAATCTGAAGACAATCTGATACATTATGTGGTCTCTAGAGCGGAAAAAGTCAAATCGGGAGAGAAATTTGTATGGGAGCTATATATAAATCTGAACCGATCTAACACATTTTTACCACAGGTGTTTCTAGTTACAATATAAGATGTTTTGCCAACTTTAAAGAAAATCTGTTGTAATATGTGGTATCTAGAGTGAAAAGAGTGAAATCGGGAGTGAAATTCGTATGGGGGCTATATCTAAATCTGAACCGATTTTCTTCAAATTAAATAGCGTTCGTCCTTATCCCGAAAAACAACGTTGTGCAAAGTTTCATTTGGTTCTGTCTATAATTGCGACCTGTAACGTGATTACAAGAATAGATGGACGGACAGACAGACAGACAGACGGACGGACATTCCTAAATCGACTCAGAAAGTGATTCTAAGACGATCGGTATAATTAACAATGGGTCTATCTCGTTTCCTTTTGGGTGTTACAAACAAATGCACAAAGACATAATACTCTAGTGGAGTGTATAAAAACCGGGTTTTCGATTACTCTATACATAATTGAACCATACCAATATTATCACAATAAAAAGAAATGACAATAAATTCCTAAATAATTTGTCTTTTATTCAAAATCAACATCGGCCCTTAAAATTTAACCACCCTTTCCACAGACAGACGGACATGACTAGATCGTCTTAGAGTTTGAAGTCGATTTCCGAGGGCTAGTAATTCATCTTATACCCATGAAGAAATGAACTTTAAATAGAAATCAAATAAATATAGCGTAAGGCATAGGGTTTGGGGTCCGGGAATTCCCGAATCGTTTTTCCCGGGAATTCACGAGAAAAAATTTTAATTTCCCGGGAATACGGGAAATATTAAAAACTATTTTATTGATTATTTTGAACACTAATTTAGTTTTACTATATAATTGGGAAACATTACTGACAATAACAATGAGCATTTGTTTATATTGTATTACTACAAACAATACTTTTTAAATTCGCTAAGTCGCATTTTTGGCGAAACCTATATAGGGGAAAACTCACTTTATGATTAGATATTTACAGGATCTTTATTGTGAAACTGGCAATACTATGACTGACATAGTGTCAATACTTAACCCCTCGTGCTATCTGGTTATCTTTAAATTTCTTGTTTTCCCATCGACGAAATTAAAGATGAAAATCTTCTCAAAGAAGAATTTACTTCCCATATGAAATCAGTAAGCAATGGTCTAAAAGTAGGGATACAATTAAAATTGTTCACCAGGAAATTTCAAGAGAAATCTAATTTGAATACAAATATACCCTACGGTATATTTAAATGACGCTTTGAGAGATGTAATGAGTGGACTATTTCAATGTTTTTATTTTTTAATTTAATTAATCAATATTAGTTGTTTAATGTTTCTGTAAAATATTTTCCTCTCTAGACGAATGAGTAAAGACCTCATAACATTCTAAGCCATACGAGTTCTTTGTTTCCTTCAACATTTTTCAATTTTGAATCAAGTGTTGAGTTATATGTCCAATATTATGACTCCTTCAATTTTGAGGATTTGTCTAAAGTAAAAAATTTGTAAAATGACAAATAATTTCAAAAATATTTTGACGAAAAAACTTGTGTTTAATTTATAATATGTCAGTATTTTTTTAATAACTACTAAAATAATATAAAATATTTATTTTTAGATTAGTATTATTTTGTTTTGTTGTTCTCTATCACTTGCGCCATATAATTTAATAATTAGAAATTGCATTCATATTGAAAATTATAAAAAAGTACGAAAACCTGCGTTGAAATAGTGTACGGTGAACGTTAATGGATTAAAAAAGCACACTAGTTACTAAAAGTTGATATTTTAAACCGTATTCGACAAATTCAAAAAATATCTTTTTCCCGGGAATGAGAATTTTCATTCCCGTTTTCCCGGGAAATGAAAAAAGTCCGGGAAACCCCAAACCCTAGTAAGGCATATTTAAATGACACCAAAGTAGTAATAACTGGACTTTTTCAATATTTTTATTTTTGTATGATTCTACTCACTTTTGTTGTCATATTTGCATTGATACATATGGAATCAATTTGCTCAATTATATTTCACAAGTTCGATTATTTCCCCGCGGTCTAAAATAAAGACGTCGCATAATTCACACTTAAGTCATACTAGTTGTTTTAGATAAACAAGTTCTTTGTTTCCTTATTATACCCTCCACCTCCAGGATGGGGGTGAAATATATTCTTGATCGTCATAAAAATCTAAGACGATCTAGCCATGACCGTCCGTCCGTCTGTCTGTTGAAAGCACGCTAGTATATAAATGGAAGCAGCTAGGAAGTCCAAATTTTCCATAAATGCGTCTTGTAGTCGTAGATCGGTTGGGATTGAGACAGGGCGAAATCGGCCCAAAGGGAAAATTTTTTCCCTCACAAGGACTAAAAATACTCATAATAACCCCTAATATGTTAGAGTATTTAAGCATATTTTTTCAATATATCTGCTTGTACTTACTAGATATTCGGTATGTGCATTCCCCATATAACAAAATCGTGCACCATAAAGTGATTTTTATTCGTAGGGGTGAAATGGGGCAAAAAGGGATAAAAATGGTACCTATTGAACGACAACAGCTAGAAACACGAAATTCGGTGTGTACATTCTCCTGACTGGAGAATCTACTGAGTAGATACATAATATAAAAGTATTTTTTCCAAATTCGTACTTTTAAGGGGTAAAATGGGAATAGAGGGATTAAAATGGTACCAAACAAACGCTGTACCTAGAATAATGAAATTCTGTGACTGCACAGACACGCAAAATAATATGATTTTTCGAAATTCGTACTTTTTGGGGTTTAAATGGAAAAGGGGGATAAAAACTAAGTTTAATGTATGTATTAGACCGGTCCTTATTTATATGGACAAATTTATTTTCTCGAATATATGTTACGGCAAGCGCGTTTTAGTCCCAAAAAGCATAAAAAAATTTGACAACGATTGGATAATTTTTAGCCGTGCCCCAAGCACCTTTTTGTTTTTATTATGAGAAATAAGGCAAAAATATATATATTTTTTATTTTATTTACATTTATTTGAAAATTAAGAATAAACTTAAATATTTTTATTAATTACATACTCATAGTAACATTAATATTATTTTAATTTAAGAGTGAAGTCTTTTTAAAAGTGGGATAATTCATGTTATATTCTTTAACCACCTGAAAAAGGAATTGCTTCTCCTCTTCGTTGTGGGTTAATTTATTATTATAATCTGTAATGAATTTGGCGCCTCTTTCAGCTGCATCATTCACTACAGATAGGTTTTTACAAATTTGTGATCCGTGAGCGTAGTCAAATCTTTCATTCCAATCCGATGGATCGACTTGCAAAAATTCTTTTGAAATTTCTAAACGATCAAAGAATGCGTGTGTATTGGAATTTACAAAATCGCTTAAATCTTTTTGCGCAAATGTGCCGATATTTGTTGGATTAGTTATTATTCGCTTGCATTTTTCTGTATTTGCTTCAACATTAATTGCCTGAACCATTTTTTTTTAATTGCAACACTTACATTAGGATCGAAGAATGAAAGACCGACTGCTTCTTCCGACAAATACCACAAATGATTGCTGATTTTTTGTACCAAAGCAAGAGCTATATCCCTTTCAGGATAAGCCATAATATTTTTAATTAAATTTAAGTCTTGATTTGGTGCTTCAATTGCTTTAGTGCATCCAAACCAGGCTTTTACATAAATACGAACTACGAACAGACAGACACTACGTATACCGTTTAACTCTTGGTTGGTCATATTGAATTCATTACGAAACAAATACATTTTAAGTGCATAAATACATTTTGACATCCATCGAGCATGAGAAGTTGCACCAGGTATACGAAAGGTTTTAAAATTCGGCACCGTACCACCAAGAAAAGTGACAACTAATTGCAATAATTCTTTGTAGTCGCGTCTGCTATGAGCTTGTTTTAAGTTATCTAGACAGTAATTTAAAATTGTTCCACGTTCTTCAGCAGTCAATACTGTAATAATGTGTTCATCTTCTAAACAACTCTTGTAATTTAATTTGTCAATATTAATCCAGTATTTGCTAAAGCGATTAAAAATTAGCACTTCTGGACCGGCTGTAGTAGCCACTCTAATTTCAAACACTTTACGGATCAACAACTCGTAAATATGGTGTCTGCAGGGAAAATATAATAAATCGCGACCTAGTTTTCCTTCAAGCAGAGCAGCAGCACCGCTTTGAACTCCTGTATTATGAGCAGTTGTGTCGAAGCAGATTATTTGAACTAGATCAAGCATTTCATATTCATTTATTGAATTAAACACGGCATCTGATCTTTCTGTTCCACTCGAAGATTTTAACTTTGGAATGCCAAGTAGTTTATCGATACCTTGAGATGAGACTATGATTGGCAAGCGGTCAACTTTTTCCCTGCCACTAATTTCTGGTAACATTGTACCATCCCAGTGCAAAACAAAACTACGTGGAATCTGGAAATAAAAACTCAAGTTTCTTAATTTATACTCAAAACATAAAAAAAGAAGCATAGGGAAAACCCACATTACAGTACTTACATCAAAGTTTGCTGCAATGTTTTGTGCTGTTGTTGCACGATGCTTCTGACGCATTCGACGAATTGATGATCTATTTAGTATAAGATCTTCGATATCATAGCCCAACGCGTCAGCAGTTGCGCTTAGGATATGAACTGCAGCACCATCAGTGATTTTCCACTTATCCAAAGTTGAAAGCAGTCTTGGTGTAAAAAAATTGTTTTACCTCTGGAGATACCTGATATACCTGGATTTGGATTTGATACAGATGTTGATGTTGATGCTACAACTTCAATATCGTTTTCGTCGTCAATGTCAATCATACCTGTTTTACAACAATAATTCTGATTTGCTTAAAAGATAGAATATTTAATTGTATACCTCTTTGAATCTGTTGTTCATATAACTCTTTTCGTTCATCTTCTTTTATTCGACGCTGGTTTTCTTATTCTTTCTGGACTGCCTTTCGCTTTTCTTTCTGCATTACAATTTTATCCGTTCCTAGCATACAACCTGGTCTTCCTTTTTCTCGTTGCTTTTTTAAGAACTCTTTGTCTTCTTGTATTTTAATTAATTCAAACGCGTTTGCATGTGCGATATCGAATAAATCATCTAATTTATCTTGAAATTCAGTTTCTTTCCTGTTTTGACATTCTGTTTTTCGACCATGATGCTTTGTAATATCTCTCCACTTGTTGTATAATTTTTCCAGCTTCTCAATGCAGTGTTTTTCATGGTGTGTTGGAATTCGTGCTTTTTGTCAAAACGTGCTGACCTCAGCAACAACTAATCTAGAACTTTCTCTTAAATTTAAGCCAACTATTCTTAAATTATAAAATAAAACTTGTAGCACTTGTTTTCTTCCTGGTAATTTAGCTCCAGTAATTTGGTGGTCCATTACGCCAATTAACATAATGTCATCATCCGATCGAAGTCTTTTGGTTGTCATCGCTTTAGATTTTTAATTTTAAAATGTATTTGTTCGTTTTGGATTTTCTCTGAATTTAAAAAATAAAAAATATTAATATTTTAGGCAAAAAATTTTTATTTTCTTCATACATTTATTTTTACCGGCTAAACTGTTGATTATATAGAAAAACGCTATATATACACATTTTAAAGGAATTCTAATTCTTAATTATTTTTCAATATATTTAAACAAAATCGGACTAGTGGTTATCGAGTTATGTCAAAAAAGAGCACCAAAGGTGATAATTTCCCCTATATGATAGTAACTGACTTTAATGACAAACAATTGTTGGCGGGGGCACGCCTAAAAATTGTCCAATCAAGCTCAAATTTTTTTTGTGTATTTTTAGGTTCAAATAGAGTAGTTTTAGCGCTTGCCGTCATACGAATTCAAAAAAAAAGAAATAAGGACCGGTCTAGTATGTATATACATAAATTAAGCTAGCTTCGTTTGTGTGGGAGGAAAAATATGTGGATGTTCCCGACTAGAATGAAAGATTGGTTTGGTGTTGGCCTAATATTTCAGTTTTGTACATTCGTGAGCATAAAACAATGAAAATAACCAAGATTTTCTAGCACCAAATCTCAATGTGAATCAAAATGAGAAAAATCCAAAATGTCCACATGGTCCAGTTTTTACGGGCTTAGTGCTGTTTTTGATGCATTTTTATTAAAATCTGAAGTGATTTGTATTTTAAGGGGCTCGCTGGGAAGACACTGATCGTTGATTGTGATTTTTGGAATTTCTTAACATATTAAGATTCGTAAATTTTTGCTAAATTGCGTCGTAGTCCTATACAATTTTTTTTTTTTTTTTTTGAAATTATACATTAAAATACAAATGATACAGTCTTATCGGGAGATTCATCATGAGGATTGATTTATAATGTAAAAGAAAACACATAAATTTGAACGTGAACTTGATATTTTTATTATCGGTTAAAAGAACAATTTATGACATTTACGGTTTTAAAATGATATCATGTAAATGTTGGCCATAATTACATCTGAGGTGGTCTATTTTGGGCGACGCCAAGTTGTCAAATAACCCAAGCTGCAGGGAACGAAGACGAATCGAACGCAGTTTTTCGTAATACAGCTGAACAATTTGGAGACGCTGTGAGTTATGCGTGATCTGTCAAAAAAGCCTATTGGAAATCAAACCTCACGATGAATCACCCGATACATACATAAACAATTATCTTTGTGTATCCGCCGTTGAAAGACGTGTCGTAAAGTTCTGGTTTGGGAAAATAATATTTTAATTTGATTAATAATAATGAGTCCCCAGATCATACAGAAAAGTATTCAAGCGAATTGGTATAGGCATGGACTGATGAACATCAACAGTACATTCTGTAATATTATCTGGCGAATTTAATCAATAGTTCCTGTGATCCTATGGTATCATGTAATTTGTCGTATCATATATTTTTTTCCGAAAATTTCTACCGAATAAATTGAAGGATAATGAAAATACCATTTCTTGACATTTTTGCCATTTTTACAAATTTTTGAATAAGTATATTCTTCCAAGAAAATGTTAATCCCTTTTAAACGCGCAGTTTTGCTATGTATGATCTCAACTTTCAAAATTTTATAGACATTTTCATAACTCAAAATTAGTGTAGCACGGTGTTGTAGACACTTCATCTAATGGTGTAGAATATAAAAACGAACTCTCGTCATCCTCTCAGAATGTGTACCACAGTGCGCCGGCCTTTTTCAAAACAACAGCAGCTGCAGGAAGAGAAA
This sequence comes from Polietes domitor, assembly GCA_947397865.1. Classification (NCBI taxonomy): domain Eukaryota; kingdom Metazoa; phylum Arthropoda; class Insecta; order Diptera; family Muscidae; genus Polietes; species Polietes domitor. The sequence continues at coordinate 70,659,050 of OX377622.1, forward strand.
GGCATAGAAATCCTGTAAAGGTTGTCAACTGTAACAGCAGAGGCGAGTCCCTGTCACTGACTATCCATCCATTCATCCGTGCATACGTCGTAAATGCTCATCCCTTTCTCAGCGACCGCGTATGAGTTGCCTTGGTTGCCGGTGATGGCGCCCATGTTGGCGATGAGCACGACTAAGACCACGATGCTGCCGCTCACTCTGATGGTTTATTCATTTCTATGCGCTGTTGATTTAGTAATTGTACACCAATTTGGTTTATGAATATAAATTAACTGGAAACACTAAAGTTCAAAAGATGATAATCATTATTACGTTATTATAACCGCATGTCCCCGTTACTAACGCTTCCGTATAAACTTCTGGCGCTTCCACAAGCCCACTCACTCAGACACACACCCTCATCTCCTTCTCCTTCTCATGCTCAGCTCTAGCTCATTCATTGTTGTTCTCGGCTTCTGTGGAAATTATTCTTTATTTTGTTATGCTTTGCATACCATCAAAGCCAACCGTCCTGCCTGCCTGCCTGCTCACCCACGCAACTGGAATCTGTTGGGGGAGCTCCCTGCTACACCCCTCGGTGCCATGTCATATTGTTGTGTGTATTAAATTTGATGCCATCAGAAAGAAAGCGGAAAAAATAACATCACAACACTTAAAAAAGGAGAAGTACAAAGGATCATAATAACAGCAACAACAACCACAACAACAAACAACACAAAGCAACAGCAACAAGGACAACAACCGAAGATGGAACATTTCCAAGTGCCATTGTGTCGCGCGGGCAAATATGTGTGCACGAGTACTCGTATGTGTTCGAGTGTATGAGTGTGTGTGGACTACAGTGGAGTCTCTCAATAGCCATGTCTGGGTTCCATCAATTCGCCACAGGAGGCTCCTTTCAAATGAATTTCTGTATCGAAAAGCATGTATCCATGACAAAACTAACTGCAGGACCATGCAACAAGGCACAGGGCATATTTTCAAATGTTATTACGAGCGACAAACAATGGTTCGAAATAAAGCAAAAAGTGTTATTACACTTTACAAAAATAAATAATTCTAAAAAGAAAAGTGGATTTTTTTGGCCTGTGCAGGGTGGCTGATGAATGCTGCTATTATCATGCTGTTGAATGAGTTTTTCAACACTTTCTTGATATCGCAGAATTGCAGCGAAAAATTTCCAATATGTTGATTTCATTTCGTTGGCCTTGCAAATAGGAAGTTTACAAATCAAAATTGGGAGATTTAAAGCAATACATTCGAACAACAATTAATGCAATTGAATTGAATCGGCCAAATGTAGTTAATTGGCGTTTTTAGTTTTTCATTTCCTCGCCCTTTTTCCCTCTTCAGAGGACCACAAAGTTCCAAAGGATATACTTTTTCAAAACAAAAAAATATTCTAAATGCTTTTTCACACCCTATGATAACGGTGTCAAAATACAGAAGAGACTATCACTTAAAAATGCTTCAAATAGCATGCTCCTATCTGTATTGATTTAGCATTAACAACCATTGATTTTCGATTTTTATATCCTACACCACTTCGTGGACTAGGGTATTATAAGTTAGTTTTCCGCCAAATGTTTGTAACACCAACAAATATTTGAGCTAGACCCACCTTTAAGTATACGGATCGACTTAGAATCGATTAACGATGTCTGTCTGTCCGTCCGTCTGCTGTCCATCAAAGCTTGTTCGCACTCTACAGGTTGCATTTGTGGTCCGATTGTCATGAAATTTGGCAGAAGTTACTTTTTTGCCAATGACGATTGGTATTTAATTTGGAGGAAATCGGTTCAGATTTAGATATAGCCTCCATACAAATATCTCTATAATTTACACTATTACTGCTCTAGAATATGCATTTTACATGGGACCATGACCAAATTTTCAGTATCGTGTTATATTTGAACTAGAAATAGCTCACGGAAAAGTGGACCGCATGGGTCTATGTTTTGACATAGCCCCCATACAAATGTATCTCCGATTTACAATATTACTGCTCTAAAATGCACATTTTACATCGGATCTTGATCAAATTTTCCACACAATGTTACATTTATACTAGAAACACGTATTTTGGTATAGCCTCCATACAAATGGGCCCCCAGTTTACACTATTATCGCTCTAGAACCAACATCGTGCATTGGATCTTTATAATATTTTGCAGATCATGTTTTATTTTAATAAAGAATACCTACTTTGAAAGTGATTTATAAAGGCCCCACTTTTTAATGTAGCGCCCTTACAAATGGGCCCCCATTGTAATTATTACCTCTCTATGACCCACATTTTACATTGGAAGTTTTTCAAATTTTGCAGATTATATTATATTTCAACTAAGAATGCTTACTGTCAAATATATGGGTCCATATTTTGGTATATCTCCCCTGCAAATTGGACCCCCATTCTACTCTGATACAGCTCTAGAACCCATATCGTGCATTGGATCTCAATACAATTTTGCATATCATGTCATATTTCAACTAAGAATACTTACTTTGAAAGTGATCTATATGGAACCACTTTTAAATGTAGCGCCCTAACAAGTGGCCCCATTATAATTGTTACCCCTCAAGGACGCAAATTTTACATCGATTTTTTTCAATTTGTGCAGATTATATTATATTTCAACTATGAAAGTCAAATATATGTGTCCTTACTTTGGAATAACCCAAATGGGCCCCCATTCTACTCTATTACAGCTCTAGAAACTACGTTTTACATCGGATCATGATATATTTAAACTAGGAATACACACCGTGAATGAGAAATATATAGGCCCTTGTTTTGAACCAGGCGCCAAATGTTGTTATATGCCCACTTTTGAAATGTCGGTCCGATTCATCCTATTACTACTGTATAATTTGTTTATTTTTTATTTTATATTTACCATATTCGTTAAATGTGACTAAAGATGAATTACTATAAACTGTATAATTATATGAATACTGTATAATTTATATGAACTACATCAAATTGCTCCCATGAAACACCTGGGTTTAGTAATAAAAGCGAGCTATATTCGCAGGGAGTGGTGTAGGGTATTATATAAAACATTGCACGGAAAAACATGATTTTTGGAGGTGTTTTCAGGAGCGTTTAGCTCACAGATGGCTTAACCCAGTGACGAAATATTTTGCAGATCATCATTAAACAATCCAAACTTAATTTTCTGGAATTTGTTTTTGCATTAGTATGGCCGGCGACCCAGCCAAATATATATAAATTTCCTTCGTAAGAAGAAATAACTTTATCGAATAGCTGGAATTCGAATGAAATTTATTCAAACCACATCTAAAAACAAAACACATGGCATATATCTGTGGTCACAACCCTTAACAGCCTAACTCGAGTTAGGACACAATTGAGTTATTAGCACCATCGTATTCAGCGTATCTAAATTTATTTGCTCTAAATTTCATGTTTGTATTTATTATTTATTTTCCTATATATATATATATATATATATATATATATATATATATATATATATATATATATATATATATATATATATTCCTATATATATATTATATTTTATTTTCCTAACTTGAGTTAAGCTCTTATTCCGAATTACAATTTCGTTTTTTGAAAAACATAAATTGAGTTAAGGTCTTTCCTCAATTTAATCTTTCTTTTATTTAATCTGGAATAATAGCCTAACTCAACTTGAACTTTTTGACTTTCTTTCGTTCAACAATTCATAAGAGCCTAAGTGTCTTTTTCGATAATATCTTTTGACTGCGAGAATAAACAACTATTTTTTGTTAACAATTAAGTAAAGAAATTCGTTTCCTTGGAATCTGTAGCAAAGTTTTCCAAAAAACACCTTCTCCTGATTTTCAGTGAAGATTCAAAACTTTAAACTCCTGTACTGAAAATATTGAAAAACAGACTTAGGCTGTTATGGGTTGTGACCACAGATATTAGTATCCTTGAAATGACAATTATTTTCACTCTTTACGGCCATGCGCTTGTTTTCTTCAGTCTGTCAGTTGTTTCTATGAGATGTCACAACGAATAAAATATAAACAAACAATTCTTAATATTAACACTCAAAACAATTCATTATTCATATTATTCCGAACATAATTTCCAAAAGCTTTCAGAGGTTTCTTTTTAGGTAATTCCACAAGATTTGGACCCTGTGCGGATTTTGACCTTTGATTTTGATGAAAGTTGGCTTGTTAATTTTACTAGTGCTAGTGAGTAACATAGCTTTAATTAGTATATATGTGGTATGAGTTTTATAGTGGACCAAAGGTATGACATACTTATAGATATCATAACATTGGATCGGGTCGTCGGATTTTAACGATATTGGTTTTCATTTCCTCTGTACGAATATAAAGGAAAAGTTGTATGTCCTTGTTGATTCAGGATTCCAAAAATTAAAAATAGATTTAATCCTTGAATATCCAGAAAAATATAGCATTAATTTTCTTAATTTTTATTTTATTACCTGCAACATATCAAAAATTCTGAGTATGGTGACCATAAGTTCAAAAATTAAAATAGTTTTTCAAACTGATTTTCTATTTCGGCAAGGCAAAGTTGTTGTTCATATGGTATTCACTCCGGGGATTTTGGGAAAAATAAATGTATATACATATATTCTTAAACTCTAAAAAAATAAAAAATTCTATTCAATTTTGTAGTGGATTGAAAACTGTTGCCACCCTGTAACGTTGAATTTTTGCATATTTTACTTAAACCGGCATAACTTTTGTTCTTTAAAAGATATTGAGACAATGGTGGTTTTGAGCGGAAAAATTCAAATGGAAATTTCAAAAATAAAGAGTGATTTTTTTGAGGTTAGGATTTTCATGCATTAGTATTTGACAGATCACGTGGGATTTCAGACATGGTGTCAAAGAGAAAGATGCTCAGTATGCTTTGACATTTCATCATGAATAGACTTACTAACGAGCAACGCTTGCAAATCATTGAATTTTATTACCAAAATCAGTGTTCGGTTCGAAATTTTTTATCGACAAATTTTGTTCAGCGATGAGGCTCATTTCTGGTTGAATGGCTACGTAAATAAACAAAATTGCCGCATTTGGAGTGAAGAGCAACCAGAAGCCGTTCAAGAACTGCCCATGCATCCCGAAAAATGCACTGTTTGGTGTGGTTTGTACGCTGGTGGAATCATTGGACAGTATTTTTTCAAAGATGCTGTTGGACGCAACGTTACGGTGAATGGCGATCGCTATCGTTCGATGCTAACAAACTTTTTGTTGCCAAAAATGGAAGAACTGAACTTGGTTGACATGTGGTTTCAACAAGATGGCGCTACATGCCACACAGCTCGCGATTCTATGGCCATTTTGAGGGAAAACTTCGGAGAACAATTCATCTCAAGAAATGGACCGGTAAGTTGGCCACCAAGATCATGCGATTTGACGCCTTTAGACTATTTTTTGTGGGGCTACGTCAAGTCTAAAGTCTACAGAAATAAGCCAGCAACTATTCCAGCTTTGGAAGACAACATTTCCGAAGAAATTCGGGCTATTCCGGCCGAAATGCTCGAAAAAGTTGCCCAAAATTGGACTTTCCGAATGGACCACCTAAGACGCAGCCGCGGTCAACATTTAAATGAAATTATCTTCAAAAAGTAAATGTCATGGACCAATCTAACGTTTCAAATAAAGAACCGATGAGATTTTGCAAATTTTATGCGTTTTTTTTTAAAAAAAGTTATCAAGCTCTTAAAAAATCACCCTTTATTAAAAAAACTAGTCATAGATTTTGTTTTTTGAGATACGTATTTTTCAGAATAATTGTGTTTATTTAAATTTAAATATATATATATTTTGAAATTAAAAATAATGAGAATTTTTTGATTTGATATTCTCCTGGATCAAGACCATTTTGCATCTATATTTTATAGAATGCAAATCTACTTACAAATGGCATGGTGACATTTATTACTTGGCTGCACTTTATCACTATTATGATTTCCATCCTGTGAAGGGTTTCGTCAGCGCGCTTCACAGTGACTTTTCAACAGCATACCCGCCCTCTTTATTCTCACAAACTCACTTCGATTTGGATACGCCCGAACCCAATATTTTTTGAGGTTCGGAAAAAAATCATGAGCCAAAAAATTAAAAGTATTTTTTATTAGTTTTTGTGTTGTTGATTACTGATCGATTTTCCATGAGTTTTGAATGTAATACATTCAAATTTCAGCTAATCGATCAAGTATTGTCTTCTTAAGAAGGAAATCTTTGTTTTGGTAATGGAAAGGAGGAGAACCACACTCAATCATACATACATATGGCCATTTTTTAAATATTTAAAAAAATGGTTTTACCAGAGAAGAATTTGCATTTTAGAGATTTTTTTTTGCAAATTTAAATTTTAAAGCTTCAGAAATTTCAGAAGATATATTTGAAACCTCTCTGGGCGTTGAACCGCGGTCCTGGTCCACTACAAAATTTTAAGTATGTAGGGCTATCAAACCAGAGTATTTATTATTTTTATACCCTCCACCTCCAGGACTCTAACTTTGTCATTCCGTTTGTAACACCTTGATATGTCGACCTGAGACCCTATAAAGTATATATATTCTTGATCGTCATAAAATTCTAAGACGATCTAGCCATGTCCGTCTGTTGAAAACACGCTAAACGAAAGGAGCTAGAACGTTCAAATGTTCCATAAATGCGTCTTATAGTCGTAGATCGGTTGGGATTGAAACGGGGCGTAATCGGCCCTCACAAGGACTAAAAATACCCATAATAATCCCTAATATTTTAGCGTATTTAAGCATGGTTTTTCAATATGTCTGTTTATATTTGCTTGATATTTGGTATGTGCATTCCCCTTATAGCAAAAACGTGCACCATAAAGTGATTCTTATTTGTAGGGGGTGAAATGGGGCAAAAAGGGATAAAAATGGTACATATTAAACGACAACAGATAGAAACACGGAATTCGGTGTGTACATTCCTCTAATTGAGTAGATGCATATATAAAAGTATTTTTTCCAAATTCGCACTTTTAAAGGGTAAAATGGGAATAGAGGGATAAAAATTGTACCACCAAACGGCTGTACCTAGAATAATGAAATTCGGTGTATACATTCCTCTGATTGCATAGACAAGTAAAACACACGGATTTTTCAAAATTCGTACTTTTTGGGGTTAAAATGAAAAAAGGGGATAAAAATAGTACCAACCAAATGACTACACCTGGAATAATGAAATTCGGAGTATACATTCCTTTGAATACGTAGAAATGAAAAATAAAAGTTTTTTTTTTCCAAATTAGTACTTTTAAGGGGTAAAATGGGAATAGAGGGATAAAAATGGTACCAACCAAACGGCTGTACCTAGAATAATGAAATTCGGTGTATACATTCCTCTGATTGCATAGACAAGTAAAATACACGAATTTTTCAAAATTCGTACTTTTTGGGGTTAAAATTAAAAAAGGGGATAAAAATAATACCAGTCAAATGACCGCAGCTAGAGTCATGAAATTCGGAGTATACATTCCTCTGACTGCGTAGACACGGAAAATAAACGAATTTTCGAAATTCGTACTTTTTGGGGTTAAAATGGAAAAAGGGGATACAAATAGTACCAACCAGCTAGAGTCATGCAATTCGGAGTATACATTCCTCTGACTGCATAGACAAGCAAAATAAAAAGTTTTTTTCCAAATTCGTAATTTTTCTTTTACGGCAAAAATTGGTTGAATCAAGAAGTTAGGTTATTTTGCACTATGTACGTCTGATAATAGATTTTCAAAATTTGTACTTTTGAAATTAAAATAGAATGGAAATACAACCAACTGTAGCACCCACTATCTACCAATATTTATGCTATTTAAGCTTTTTGGAAATATAAATATAAGAATATTTATTTTTTGATTTGAAATAAATAATGGTTTGAATTAAATAAAATATTATATTTATTTATGAAATTATTTTTTCAATATTTGTATTTGTTGTGGTTTGGCTATATTAAAAAAAATATATTTTCCTGTAATATTACTGCACTTCTAGGAAAACCGACAACCTCTGTGGAATGCAATCCATGGTGGAGGGTATATAAAGTTCGGCCCGGCCGAACTTAACGCCGTTTTTACTTGTTCTTTCTACATTTATTTTTCCCGAAATCGCAGGTGTGAATATCATAAAAACTACAACATTGCAATCATTTTGAAAAACGATTTTAATTTCTGAACTTATGGTCACCCCCTGCTTTTAGACATTTTGTAGACCTAAAATACATTCAAGAATTAAGAAAATTAAAGATATGATTTTCAGGATATTCAAGGATTAAATTCATATTTTTTTCATTTTTGTAATCCTAGATCCACAAAGAAACACAACTTTTCTTTTTTATTCGTAAACAGGAGATGAACATCTATTTGACGTTATGATATGGATAAGAATGTCATCTCTTCACAAAATCCCCCAAAATCACCAACTTTGGACGATTTTGGAACGGACAAAAAAGTTTAAAGAAAAGACATATATAAATCCAAAAGCTGATAAAATAAAACTTTCGAATTTGGGACAACACGTCCAAGTTATTGGACTGAAGCCGTATTGGCAACGCGGATATTGAAGATGGATTTTAGCAAGGTTCCACTGTCTGTTTGCTAACAACAGCATGTTGTAAAATGTACATGGGCTGTTGACAGTTTTATTTTTAAAGTTTTTAATTGCCATATATCTTTTGCATAATTTTGTTTATTTTTCATAGTTCACAATATTCCACAATATTCACTCAGAGTTAGTCAAGGAGGGGTTTTTCAGAATATTGCCTGTCGTTTATTTTCGACAACAGCAGCAGACTGAAAACATCTACAACTGTGTTTACTTACGAAGGGGAGGGGCAGGGCGCGGATACATATTTGAAAACTAAAAGTCATTCATGTCATTGCAGGAGAATGCTCTTTTTCGTGCAATGTTTGCTTTGTACAATATGCCAATATCCTATTGCAGTTTTCCTTTTCTATGGGTGGGGGAGGGTCGTTACAAAAATGATAGTAAACTATGTTCTCGTAAATATGTCCACACTATCCTGTTGCATCACATCGCAGTATTTTGCAGACTGGACTGGAGTTCATGGGAACTGTTTGACATGAAAACGCCTGCAAACTTCATAACCAGATGGATGATAGTGGTCAATTAAATGCGAATATTTCCCAAAGAAATGTACTACGAATTGTGTTGGGGTAATAAAAGGAAATGTTTACGTTTTCGAAATGTATTAGAATCTTAGATATTGCGATCGCAATTTCTTTCTACACCATTTTCAATTGAAATTGAGAAAATACAACATCAAACTAATTTTAATTCAGAAATACAATTTGACATTGAGAAATGCAAATTGAAAATTGATTGATGAATTGCAGACGTGGATCATTTAAAGCACACGAGGCCAGAGATTCGGTAAGGGAATTACTAAATAGGTGGGAGGAATTCGGAAATCACTTAGAGGACCTAGTTGTAGCTTGCGACAACGCTGCCTGGCACAGCCAAATTGAAACCCTTTTACTATTTTCTAATTTCTTCTCAATTTCAATGTTGCTTTCATCATATTAATATTTTATTTTCTCAATATTAATTTATCTTTTCCCAATATCAATTCAACTTTTCCCAATATTAATTTGTTTTTTCTCCCAATAATATTTTGTCTTTTCTCAATATCAATTTGTTTATTCTCAATTCCAATTTTCATTTCTGAATTTCTATTTGTATTTTCTCAATTTCAACTGAAAATGGTGTAGTAAATAACTAGCTAGGGTGCATTGTATTATTCTTTAAAAAATATTTTATACATGTTTCGAGAAAAATTAAATAATTGTTTATGACCAATTCAAATTTGGCGAAATTATGATCTTTTTAAATATAAAGACGTGTTAATGTAATCGCCTGCAAATCCTCAAATACTTGACTGATTTTAATGTAATATACCTTGTTTTGTATTATAATGTTAGACCGCCATCAGAGATTCAAACAAACATGAAACAAGTGAATTCCTAGGACGGACGCTAATTAATTAATAAAATTGTTTCCCTATGTAAACAGATTTTCTTGAATTTGGCTAATCACGTTAAATGTATCTCAACTAGAAATATCTATATCGGAAACGGAATAGAAATTTTGCTTGTATTCTTCTTCGATTTAAACGAAAGTTTGCAAATTTATAATTTTCTATATGGCGAATAAAACTGTATTTACTAGGGTGGTTCGATAATTCGTAACTTTTGTCGTGGTATTAAATACAAATACAATTTATTCGACTTTTTTATTTCCTTTTAATTTTTAAATAAACAAAAACGTACCTCTTCAATTTGATGGATTTCAACACAATTATAAATGCGAATGCAGTCAAAATTAAAAATATTTAATAAAAATAAATATATAAATATATAATATAATAATATGGGGATTTGAGATATCAAGTAACGGACTGAGTGGTTATTAACCTGGCGAAACCCAGATATTATCTTGGTCACTTATCTCAAGCGGACACTGAACTCCGAGCTTAGCTCAGGTACCACCTGGATATATATATCTCTAACACCCGCTAGAGGTAGTGAACTAATATGTGCCGCGGTTCACCAAGAACGGAAAATGGGTTTGGGACGTTGGACTTGTAATCCACCTCCAAATACTATCTTACAATGAAAGACAAAAAGAATAGAAAACGGCCCCCTTAAATGTTGACGACCATCGCAGACGAATAAAGGACCACGATTTACGGATCTGCACTTGGAATGTGCGAACACTGTATAGACCAGGTGCAATGATCCAACTGGCGGACGTACTGAAAAAGTACGGATGTGATATAACTGCCATCCAAGAAATGAGATGGAATGGGCATGGCATCACTACGACTCCTGGAGGTGATGCTGTCTACTATAGCTGCCACAGCGAAAGGCACGAGTTTGGGTGTGGATTTGTGGTGAGCAAAAGAATGAAACGCCTCGTCACTTGATTTACGCCGATAGACGAACGACTTGCCACGATCCGCATCAAAGCGAGATTCTTCCATATCAGCTTAATTTGTGCCCATGCCCTAACGGAGGATAAAGACGAACAAGTTAAAGATCTATTTTACGAGCGCCTAGAGGAGACATACGACCGCTGCCCCAACCATGATATTAAGATTGTTCTAGGGGATTTTAATGGCAAGATAGGAAGGGAAGGGAAGGGATCTTTAATCCAACTATCGGGAAATTCAGCCTACACGAGGAGACAAGTGACAACGGCTTGAGGCTGATATCCTTCGCTGCGGCCCGCAATTTGGTAGTTAGCAGCACCAGGTTCAAACACCTCAACATTCACAAGGCTACGTGGATATCTCCTGATCATGTCACGAGAAACCAGATTGATCACGTGATTGTCGACGGAAGGCATAGTTCCAGCGTATTGGACGTGCGATCAATTCGAGGTGCAAATATTGATTCAGAGCATTATCTTGTCGCAGCTAAGATACGAACCCGATTGAACGTGGCGAGAAGCGCACGAGTAACCACGCAGAGAAAGCTAGACGTTGCAAAGCTGCGCACCAGGGAATCTGCTGCCGCCTTTACTACACGTTTGACCCAATCGCTACGTAATAGCACTCCTTGTCCCGATGATGTCACCGTAGAGTGGCACCTCATCGCACACTCCTTGGAGAACGCTGCTAAATCCACGATAGGTTTCCAAAAACCTAGTCCTAGGAATCCATGGTATGATCAGGAGTGTCGCGAAGCTACTGCAGAGAAGAATGCTGCCTACATGGCAACGCTGCAGTCCACGGTGACGCGAGGAACGCGGGAGAGGTATCAGGAGAAAAGGAGAGAGGAGAAACGTCTGTTCCGGCGGAAGAAAAAAGAAATGGAAAGACGTATGTGTGAGGAAATAGAGATGTTCAGGAGTCAAAATGAAGTAAGAAAAACACCAGACGGAAGGTTTTAGTACGGGCGTTTCCTCCTATAGGGACAAAGATGGGAACCTGATAACAGATATTGATAGTGTAATAAAGATATGGAAAGACCACTTCAATAGACTGTTAGTAGCTGATTTGAACGAGGAAGGCAGCATGGAACCAATAATACACGATGGTGTCGAATGCTCACTACCCAGCCAAAATGAAATACATTTAGCCATATCCCGACTAAAGAACAACAAAGCAGCCGGCGCCGACGGCCTACCAGCTGAGTTGTTTAAAGTAGGAGACGATGAGTTAGAGAGGAGCATGCATCAACTCATTTGCAACATTTAGTTGGAAGAACGCATGCCCGATGATTGGTATGTGCGCCAACTATAGAGGCATCAGTCTCCTGCCTATTGCATATAAAATTCTGTCGAGTGTATTATGGGAACGATTGAAACCCAAAGTCAGTGAGATAATTGGCCCATACCAATGCGGTTTTAGACTTGGGAAATCGACCACTGACCAAATCTTCACATTGCGCCAAATCTTGGAAAAAACACAGGAGAAGCAAATCGACACATACCACCTCTTTGTTGATTACAAAGCCGCTTTCGATAGCCCGATACGAGGAAAGGTGTATGTCTGAGTTTGGAATACCAGCAAAATTGAGACCGAAATTGTTGTTTTTGGCCTGCTAAGTAAGTAAGTAAGTAATATAAATAACTAATCCAACTTATTTTAAGGTGGTTTAAAAAAGTTGTGGATGCTCACGATTAAAATTAATGTTTGGTTTGTTTAACAAAAGCAACAAACAACAAGCAAGGAAGGTTAAAGTCGGTCGTGGTCGACTATATGATACCCTACACCTAGTCACCCTGTGTTGTGGGGTATAAAAAGGACGTTACATTTAAACCGGGTGATGTCCGATACAGCTACAAGAATAGAATATACTATGAATTTCATATTTCTCTCCTTATTTGTAAGAAAATTTGAATGGGAGCTATATACATATAAACATTAACCGATCTGACCCATTTTTAGCATAGGTTTTCTAGTTGAAATATAAGACATTTTCCCAAATTTATATATAAATGTGAACCGATGTGACTCACTTTCGCCATAGATGTTCTATTTGAAATATTTTCTGATGTGCCGAATTAGAAGAAAATCTGTTCAAATATGCTATTTCTAGAGCCGAAATAATCAATTTGGTGGCGACCAATCTGGCCTCTTTTTAACAAAGCTTTTTCTAGTTGAAATATAAGTTGTTTTGTCAGAATTGAAGAAAATCTGTAAAATATGTGATTTATGAAGAATCAAATCGGGGGAGACATTTATATGGAAGCTATATATAAATCTGAACTATATATAAATATATTTTTACAAGAGCTTTTTCTAGTTGAAATACATATATTTGGCGTTTTGCCAAATTGGAAGAAAATCTGTTGAAATATGTGGTCTGCGGAAAGAGTAAAATCGTGAGCAAATTTTGGCTCACTTTCGCCATAGACATTTTTAGTTGAAATATGAGCTGGTTTGCCAAATATGTTAAAATATGTTTTTTCTAGAGTGGAAACAGAGTAGCGACCCTATAATTCTGAAAGGGCTTGTTGAGTAGATCATTTTTGTAGAATAAACTTATAGTCCAGGTGGTCTGAGTTTCTTATGTTGAATTTGATAACACGATATACCCTAAATCTGGAAAACTTTTTAAATACGGCTAAAATAAGACAAAAATTGTAAAAATTGTCATCAGAAAAACCCGCGTAACTTTTTATCATATAGAGAATGCTAGGATTTTCCGAAGAACAAACACCATGAAAGTATCGATAGAACAATGACACACAACCAGTGATGAAGCTGGAGCACCCGACCATATATGGGAGTTGTATTCCATCTTTGGTCTGATGTAGGTAGTATAGATATTGTGAAGATCAGAGGGTGTGAAATATTTCTTACATCGTTTTAAAAAGCCTAAACATTTGAATGCTTCTTTCGAAACATCAAATACATGTTTTGTCCAAAGAACATCACGTTGTATTTTCATGCCAAGAACATCGAGAGTATCTGATTGCTCAATATCTATACCGTTCATTAAAATCGACCGTTGGATCAGTGTCTCGCTTGTGAGACAACAAGGAGCACTGAGTCTTACGTGCATTAAAATCTACTCTATTCACTAAACCATTCAGAAATGGCCAGCAAATCCTGGCTAAGTGACTCATCCACCGATCGCCTTTTGTTCTCAATTTCTTGCCGACTAGGTCTATGATCGAATGAGTATGAATGACAGAGGTTGCTGTCATCCGCAAATGAGTATATTGGATTCGAAGTCCGATCCAAGATCTCTGAGGAAACGTATAGTGCGATCTCTGAGGAAACTCGATATAAATCGAGAGAAGTCACTACCAACACCAAAAGCGATAAACTTTGATATGAGTGCGCCGTGCCAAACTCTATCAAAGGCCTTGGAGATATCTAGAGCAACGACCTTACTTTCTCCAAGCTAGTGGATGGATCGATTCCACTTTTCGGATAGCAGTGTCATCAGGTCTCCCGTAGATCGATTCCTACGGAAGCCATACTGTCGATCATTAAGTAAGTCATTGTTTTCTAAATACCTCAAAAGATGGTGGTTAACCATACTCTCCATAACCTTCGAGAGCGCTGAGCAAATCGCGATCGGTCGATAGTTAGCAGGGTTATTAGCCTCACCTTTTTTAGGGATGGGCTGGATGTTCGCAATCTTCCAACACGCTGGGAAAACTCCTGCACGATATGCAAGGTTGAAAAGATTACGAAGGGGACGGGCAAGCGTCGAAGAGCACTTACATAGGACAAGTGCTGAAATGCCATCCGGGCCTGGAGATTTATTTACGTCGAGATTTGCGAGAACCCTTTTAACTCAACGTGTTCGAAAAAATATCTGAGGCATGGAACTAGATACATTTTCGATCACGGGGAGTGGTTGATTGCTTTCCGGCAAGGATGAATTCCTTGCAAACATTTCAGCCAATAGGTTAGCTTTGTCAACCGGGTTAGTGAATATCTGGTCATCTTTAACAAGAGTTGGGATAGATGAGGAGTTATCCTTTACTCTTCTCACAAATGACCAAAACTTCTTACTTCCCCTGGGAGAAGCAAGAACTTTGGCACGAAGATGTTGTTCGTACAGAAACTTTTCACGTCTAAGTACCCTGGCACACATGGTTCTTATCTGCTTGCGTAGCAGATCAGTTGTGGCATTTTTATTTAAACGCCATTGCCTGAATGCTTTCTCTTTGGATCTGACAGCAGCCTTGCATGCCTGGTTAAACCAACTTTTATTAGATGGTTTATCCGAAATAACTTTAATTGGAATAAATGACTTCATTCCAATCAAGATAATATTTTCAATCATTTCAGCCTCAGCATCTATATCGCCATTTAGAGAACAAAGTTTCCAATTGAAATGCTGGAAAAAGTTCTTGAGCTCGGCCCAACGTGCCTTTTCGTATATATATATTGTCCGCTTTGGGGCTGTGGTCGGAACGACACGAAGAGAACATTAACTTCATACTTTTCAGGGTGTGATGTTAAGAAAAGATCAAGAATAGTAGAGTGTTGCCCTTGGACACACGGAATGTGAGTCGGTTCATTCACTAGTTGCGTCAAATCATTATGCGCGGCAAAAAGCTCGGCGTATTGACCCTCCGGTGTTGGGTGACTCGAATGGGCAAGCCAAGAGGAAATTGAAATCGCCAGCAACCACAATTTCAGGACAATCCTCTAAAATTTTTATAATTGAATCGGAAAGGGCGTCAAAGCCATTTAGGGATACCTCCCTTTCCGCGTTTAGACTTCTTGAATTTAACCGAAAGGGAGTTAAATTCTAGCAATGGGAGTTTGTATAAAGCAATGCACTGTGATAAAATATGTTGTGTTTTTTGTGTATGTTTACGAGTCATTCCTGTATTTCTTGGAATAGAACTATGTTCATCTGGACGTATCCGCTGAACCATATATATGAGAAGAAAGGTCAAAAGGTGTAAAATGACATAAATTATGGAAATTTCTGACTTTAAATTGTATTAAATTTAAAAATATATGTATTGTAAAATTTTTGTTAGAAAATGGTCGACAAAATTATCTCCGAGAAATTTCACAGAAGTGTTTATAATCAATGTATAGCGTTAAGTAATAAGTAAGAAAAGGCTAAAGGTTGGGCGTGGCCGACTATGTAATACCCTACACAACACCTGGTGCCTATACCTGTACGGAATTCAAAGGCCTATCTGTTTCCTTATATATTTTCCTTCAAAAAATCAACTACCATCCTACGGTAAGTGGGCGTGCCAGTAGGTTGAAAAAATATTTTTTTCTTCAACTTTCAACTTTTGTAAGCAGCATAAGTATAAGTACGAAATTTAAAAGGTATACCTGTTTGCTAAGGTAATTTGCCTCAAAAAAATACTACCTTCCCACTGTAAGTGGGCGTTGCTGCAGGTTGATAAGCTTAAATTTTTTCTCAACATCTTTTCTAAGTAGCATAAGTTTATGTACACAATTTAAAAGGCCTACATGTTTCCTAAGGTATTTTGCCTCAAAAAATCTACTACCATCCCACTGTAAGTGGGCGTGACAACTCAAAAATGTTATAGACTACTTTGGTAAGCACCATGACTACATGTACAAAATTTCATAGGAGTAGCTGCCACCAATTCTTTTTTGCCTCTAAAACTGGTCTTCTGCCCCACAGTGCACTGTGCCAAACTGAGTTACAAATCAATTGGGAAGAGGTAAAACCATGTTTATGATCTGACAACAATAATGTCACATGAAATTAGAAACATATAAAATAAAACTTTACCACATTTTCAAGTGTTAAATGATCGGACCAGAGAAACAAGCCTACCCAGAATTATCGGTGGCGGCGGCTTTCGGCTGATATGTCGGCTCGTTCTGTCATTCGATCACCCCTATTTATTTTATAATTTTGGGAAAAGGGAAGGAACTTGTTTGTATTGGTTTTTAATACATTTTCCTTTGTTTTTTGGCAAGTAGTTCAGTATTTGGTAATATTAGCCAATGTTCCCATAATTTCATATTATTATCCCATACAATTATTTTTTGGAAGTGGGAATCCATTCCCAAAATTTATAATATGGATGAATTTAATAAATATTGTGTAGATGTTTTTGTCCGGCTTGAGGTCATGTAATTTAAAAAACAACGATGTTGTGTTTTTATTAATTTTTTTTTATTTAAAAAAATTCCCAATATTTCGATTGACTTCGTCAATCATCTTCAGGGGTGTCACTATAAAAACAATTATTTTTAACATTAAATATATAAAAACACTTAACAATTATGACAATAATTACATTTATGAATATAAAGTATAAACGACATTAACTTGTCCGCACAGCCAGTCTTTGTCAACTAAATTATTCTTGCTTACATTTATGCTTTTTAATAATGTGTCTGTATATGTGAGCACAGCCGTCCGTGTCAGTTTTGTAATTTATTTTCTTGTCAGAGGGAACATCAATTATATGTAAAGTTTAAAGAGTGTATCTGCGTTTGTAGTTGTTCTCTTGTGCTAATATTTTTACATCGTCGAAATTCGGCGTGTGACCCGTCAAAGTACAGTGGGCAGCCAGAGCGTTTTTTTGTTCTCGTGGTCTATTTGTTGCTTTTTCGTCAGATTTATGCGAAGAAAGTCTTGTCTTTAATTTAGTCTTAGTGGTGCCAACATATACCTTTTGGCATCAGTTGGACTTGTCCCCGTTGCATGTAATTTGGTAAACTACGTCCGATTTTTCTTCATTTTTATACCCTCCACCTCCAGGATGGGGGTATATTCACTTTGTCATTCCGTTTGTAACACCTTGAAATATTCATCGGAGACCCCATAAAGTATATATATTCTGGGTCGTGGTAAAATTCTAAGACGATATAGCCATGTCCGTCTGTCCGTCTGTCTGTCTGTTGAAAGCACGATAGCGGCCGAACGAAATGAGCTAGGAGGTTCAAATTTTGCCTAAATGTGTCTTATGGTTGTAGATCGGTTGGGATTGAAAGTGGGCAAAATCGGCCCAGAGGGAAAAATTTATCCCTCACTATGACTGAAAATACCCCTAATATTTAGAGTATTTCAGCATGGTTTTTGAACTTATAAGCTTGTATTTACTTGATATTTGCAATGCGCATTCCCTTTATAGCATAAAAGGGCACCATAGAGTGTTTTTTATTTGTAGGGGACGAAATGGGACAAAAAGGGATACAAATGGTACCTATCAAACGACAACAGATAGAAACACGAAATTTGGCGTGTACATTCCTCTAATAGAGTACATACATAATATAAGAGTATTTTTTATAAATTCGTACTTTTAAGGGGTTAAATGGGGATAGAGGGATAAAAATAGTACCAACTTAACGGCTGCACCTAGAATAATGAAATTCGGAGCATACATTCCTCTGACTGCGTAGACACGAAAAATAAAACGTTTTTTTTTTCCAAATTCGTACTATCAAGGGATACAATGGCTACAGGGGATAAAAATAGTACCAACTAAACGAATACAGCTAGAATGATGAAATTCGATGTGTACATTAGAGCGTACCAGGTTACAAGTAAAAAAAAAAAAGTTCGCCGTACACCTTCGAATATGAAGTATTATTGAAAGGTAGTTTCAAAAAATTTTTTTTTATTTTTTTATGCCGAACGTAGGGGTCGCGCTTTTACATTTTTCTATATAACTTCTGCATTTATAAACGGATTTTAAAGTGTGATACATCGATGTTTTTGTCCGATTTTTTTGTCTTTGAAGTCATTGAGCTCAAACATGATTCATGATTTTATGCGAGCTTTAATTTTCGATTATTAGAGTGGTACATTAGGGTAGTAGCAACTGAGAAATGATGGGTAAGTACCAGAAGGGGGTGCTTGAGCTCAATGACTTCAAAGACAAAAAAATCGGCCTCGTCGAGACAAAAACATCGATGTATCACACTTTAAAATCCGTTTATAAATACAAGTTATATAGAAAAATGTAAAAGCGCGACCCCTACGTTCGGCATAAAAAAATAAAAATTTTTTTTTTGAAACTACCTTTCAATAATACTTCATATTCGAAGGTGTACGGCGAACTTTTTTTTTGAGGTACGCCCTAGTGTACATGCCTCTAATTGTGTAGATACGTAAAATAAAGAGATTTTAGATAGTCGTACTCTTGAGGGGGCAAAATTGGAAAAAGGGGATTAAAAAGGTACCAACAAAATGGCCGCTGATAGAATCATGGAATTCGGTGTATACATTCCTCTGACTGCATAGCCACGTAAAATATTTTTTTTTTCAAATTCGTTCTTTATTTTTTTGCTCTTACGACATAAAATGGTAGAATCATGAAGTTGCCTTATACCGCGTACGTGAGAGATAAGGTATTTTCAAAATTAATACTTTTGAAATTAAAATAGGATGGAAATACAACAACCAAACGACTGTAGCTGAAAATACACTCTCTATCCCCCAATATTTAGGGTATTTATGATTGCTCCCTTATATTTACTTTATGAAATGAAGTATTATTTCCATTATATATATATAGTATACAAATATTGGTAGCCTTTGCTTATTAATTAAATTTCTTATTTTCATACATTTGAAATTTGTATGAAAAATTTGCATAAGTATACATTATAGTTTGAAATAGTAAACAAATATAGTAATGTGCATAAAAATATCACAATTTTCGTAATATGGTTCTGTACTTCTATGTAAAGTCGACATCCTTTAATCTGCTGGTAATACTGTGGAATGCACTCCGTGGTGGAGGGTATATAAGATTCGGCCCGGCCGAACTTAACGCCTTCTTACTTGTTTAATCTAGATTTTATCCTGCCATTTGTAAATAAATTTGCATTCTATTAAATATAGATGCAAAATGGTCTTGATCCGGGACAATATCCCAGTTCAAATCAGATATTGATTACAGACAAAAAAAATACAAACGAAAAAACTAAAACAAATGAGCGTTGGCACGGCAGAAGTATTGCTGGGGAACTATACCCGCATATACACATATACATATACTTACATATGCAACTCAATGAGATGCTTGTAAGATGGCATGTGCACTTTATTACTTGGTGCGATTTTTTAACGTAAATTCGGCAAGTGAGTTGTGCTTCTCGTTCGTTTGTGAGAATCATTTCCTTATAGAGGCCGGGATTGATGTTGAAAAGTCGCTGCGAAGCCACTTGGAAAGACTTTTGACATGGTCGAAATCATGATCGTGGTAGTCTGCAGCCAAGTAATAAATGTCACCATGCCAAAAAAATACAAACGAAAAAACTAAAAGTTATATTTTCTTTTGTACTTTTAAGTGGGTTGTCTATTTTGTTAGTAATATTTGGCGGAGTTAGAAATCCGTCAAATTTCGGCGGCGTGGTTGAAGTCGATATGAGCCGATGAAAGACGATGTAAGCCCATGAAATTGGCGGCGGTGCGTCTCGTGTAGAAACATGTGGCGGCGGCTTGTCGGCTTAAAATCGATCGGCTCGTATCTCTGGATCGGATCATTCCCATAATTTGGACTTGTTTTCATCATTTGCACAATTCCTGCTCTCCGGGAAATGAAAAAAACCAGGAAAGAAAAACTCTAATAGTGTGGATACAAACAAATAACAAGGCCGTTAACTTCGGCTTGTCCGAATCTTCACCATGGCATGCATTCCACAATTGTTATTCAAATATTTACGTACTATTATGAACTGCCATGTTCACTTATGTCTGCCGTTTTAAATAAATTGTTATTATTATAATATTCAAGTGTATTCAAAAAGTGGATATAAGGCAGCAACCTTCAACAAAACGATTTTACCTCATGATTACAGTTTGTAAGTAAGTTTTTAATGTTTCTCAATTTCGTTCGAGCGTATAGAGTTTTGCAATAATCAAATATAAACCTAAAAATAAAAATGAATGTTATTCTACCTTGCAAAGTAATCGGTAGTTTTAAATTTATAATGTCAAATGTAATTAAAAATAAATAAATAATTTCCTACAAACTAGTACTTCAGGTGTACTCAAAAATGAAAACGATAGATAATCCATAATAACAGCAATACATATCAAATAAAACAAATTTATAACACGAATTAGAATCGGCCGGACAAATATCACAAATAACTTTCCATTTAAGACCAATCAAAGGACGATCGTGGGAACTTGTTACTAATATACGTACTTACGCCAGAGATTGCCATCATGGATGTCAGCATGGACGTTAAGACCCCCATAGTTAAATGCCACAGAAAAAAAGTTGCAAATATACATCAACGTTCATGTCGCCATTCGTCCCGTACATAACCATAGATACATGTGGCATCATAATTGTGTTGTTGCACAACATTGACATTTATTGCTAGTTCAGCTACTCCACTGATGCCACTCTTTGTTGTTGCAGTGCAACTTTATAAACTTTACTTGTTTATGCTGCAACATTTATTTAGTAGACAACGAGTACCATATCGTCATATCATTTCATTTCATATCATATCTCGCTTTTTTAACTGTCTCCTGCTGGAACAGAAAGCAAAAGGATGACGACAACGACGACGATGATGATGATGATGAGGGAAATCAACAAACTAAGCCATAACAACCAACAATAACAACAACAACAACAACAACGATAAGTTGTGGTGGTGGTGGCGGGTGCTTCCATGACATCCATGGACCACGGCATCGGAGTATCTATCACAGCTCCATTAGAAAGCATTTTTCCACACTTCATTTAAACATCACAACAAAAAGAGCTGTGGATGTCTGTTGCGGAGGACTACGAAAAAAAGAAAACAAAAGAAAAGAAAACGAGATAGAAAGCTTAACAAAACTGCATGTGAACATCATTTGACTTGATGCATACCTCATACGTACCGATGTACTTGACTGTCGAGTTTATATTATTGGAACAGCCGGGTGGCATAGGTGCAGATATTAGGGTGCCCCGAACTAAAGTTGGTTTGCCCGCAACCTAATGCAATTCTTTGCATCAATTTGTTGTTATTGTTTCTATTTGTTGGAAACAAAAATGATATCAAATTTCAATGCAAATTCATGTTCAGTGATATATAATTTTAAGGGCGAATAAATAAAAATTAAACATTACATGAGTTCTTTATGTAGCTGATCTGAATAAGGCAAGGCGGAGCTGACTGACCTCCACTCTTTACTCCATAAAAAGGGTTTTATGGCCAAATCTCAGTACATACTTGAGCTTCTGGCGTGTATCTCAAAAGTTGACATGGTCGAGGTTGAGAGTAAACCAGTAGATCCATTAAAAGTCTGCAAACAAAATATTCCTGTGAAAAAAAAAAAAAAAAAAACAAAAAAATTGTCGAAAGGCTATGAATAACATTTTCTGATATTTCAGGTCTCTCCGTGTTATATATATGGGAATAAATTGTAACAAAAATTGGCCGAAAGGCTTTGTATAAAATTTTCTGACGTGTTTTGATTATCTAAACTCAAAAACGATATTAATTTTTTATGAATAAATTAAAAATATGTCCGTTTTATAAGTCTCGCTTATATGTTCACTTAATGTTGTGAAATTGAAAAAAATCATGTTTTTATTTTTATACCCTCCACCTCCAGGATGGGGGTATATTCACTTTGTCATTCCGTTTGTAACACATTGAAATATTCATCGGAGACCCCATAAAGTATATATATTCTGGGTCGTGGTAAAATTCTAAGACGATATAGCCATGTCCGTCTGTCTGTCTGTCTGTCTGTCTGTCTGTCTGTCTGTCTGTCTGTCTGTCTGTCTGTCTGTTGAAAGCACGATAGCGGCCGAACGAAATGAGCTAGGAGGTTCAAACTTTTCCTAAATGTGTCTTATGGTTGTAGATCGGTTGGGATTGAAAGTGGACGAAATCGGCCCAGAGGGAAAATTTTTTCCCTCACAAGGACTGAAAATACCCCTAATATTTAGAGTATTTCAGCATATTTTTTGAACATATTAGATTGTATTTAGTTGATATTTGCAATTCCCATTCCCTTTATAGCATAAAAGGGCACCATAGAGTGATTTTTATTTGTAGGGTGCGAAATGGGACAAAAAGGGATAAAAATGGTACCTATCAAACGACAACAGATAGAAACACGAAATTTGGCGTGTACATTCCTCTAATAGAGTAGATACATAATATAAAAGTATTTTTTCTAAATTCGTACTTTTAAGGGGTTAAATGGGGATAGAGGGATAAAAATAGTACCAACCTAACGGCTGCACCTAGAATAATGAAATTTGATATATACATTCCTCTGATTGCGTAGACACGTAAAATAAAAGAACTTTCCAAAATTCGTACTTTTTGGGGTCCAAATAGAAAAAGGGGATAAAAATAGTACCTACTAAATGACAGCAGCTAGAATCATGAAATTCGGAGTAGACATTCCTCTGACTGCGTAGACACGAAAAATAAAACGTGTTTTTCCAAATTCGTACTTTCAAGGGATACAATGGCTACAGGGGATAAAAAAAGTACCAACTAAACGAATACAGCTAGAATGATGAAATTCAGTGAGTACGTCCCTCTAATTGTGTAGATACGTAAAATAAAGAGATTTTAGATAGTCGTACTCTTCAGGGGGTAAAAGGGGATAAAAATGGTACCAACAAAATGGCCGCTGATAGAATCATGGAATTCGGTATATACATTCCTTTAACTGCATAGCCACGTAAAATATTTTTTTCCAAATTCGTACTTTATTTTGTTGCTTTTACGACAAAAAATGGTAGAATTATGAAGTTGTCTTGTACTGCGCACGTGAGAGATAAGGTATTTTCAAAATTTATACTTTTGAAATTAAAATAGGATGGAAATACAACCAACCGAACGACTGTAGCTGAAAATACACTCTCTATCCCCCAATATTTAGAGTATTTATGATTGCTCCCTTATATTTACTTTATGAATTAAAGTATTATATCCATTATATATAGTATACAAATATTGGTAGCCTTGGCTTTTAAATTTTGGCTTTTAAATTAAATTTCTTATTTTCATACAGTTAAAATTTGTTGCGGACATTCCTCTTGTAGCTTGGAAGCACCACAAAAAAAAATAAAAGTTTTAGCGGGCGAAATGGGACAAAAAGGGATAAAATATGGTACCAATGATAGGACAACAGCTAGAATCATGAAATTCGGTGTGTACATCCCTCTAATTGCATAGACACGTAAAATAGAGGGATTTTTGGAAATTCGTACTTTTAAGGGATATAATTAAAAAGACGGATAAAAATGGGACCTACCAAAACGCTGAAGTTGAAATCATGAAATTCCGTGTATACATTCTAACTATGAATACTCGAAAAAGGGTTTTTTCGAAATTTGTACATTTGGGCGGAGAATGGGGCGAATGGGGATATCTTTAAAATTTATACTTTTTTATCATTTTGTCTGTATCTGAACTTCTTTCTAATAGCGACTGATTGTCGATTTTAAACAGTGCGCATAAGTATACATTATAGTTTGAAATAGTAAACAAATATAGTAATGTTCATAAAAAATATCACAATTTTCGTAATATGGTACTGTACTTCTATTTAAGTCGACATCCTTTAATTTGCTGGTAATACTGTGGAATGCACTCCGTGGTGGAGGGTATATAAGATTCGGCCCGGCCGAACTTAACGCCTTCTTACTTGTTAATATTTAATTTGGTTTAGTAATGCGTGAAAAAGGTACCTTTAAGTAATTTTTATTAGTCCCACTTATATGTTCACTTATTGTTGTGAAATTGAAAAAAATCTTGTTTTTTATTTTTAATATTTAATTTGGTTTAGTAATGAAAAAAAAAATATATATATATTTGTATACCCTCCACCTCCAGGATGGGGTGTCATTCCATATAACACCTTGAAAATCGATCTAAGACGATTTTGCCATGTCCGTCCATTTGTTGAAAGCAAGCCAATGACGCTGCCGGCATGCAAACCGCACCAAATAGTTATTTTTTATGGATGAAATGGTGATTCATAAAGTACATGTGGATTTTCACCAAACCAACAACGCATATTGTACTTATTGACGAACCCATTGAGCCAAAATTGAGCTTCGTCACTAAAGATGATTTAACGATGAAATTCATCATCTCGGCGCATCTTCTCCAGAGCCGAATCGGAGAACGTATGTCGCGTCAAATGGTCTATCGGCTTCAATTCTTGAGTCAGCTTAAACTTGTATGGGTGTAAACCAAGATCTTTACGCAAAATTCGCCATAAAGTGGTTTTGGCGATGCCCAGTTCTTGAGAACACCGCGGAGTCTAAATACTTCGAATATTCCCACAAAATCCCCGACATATTTTAAGAAATCCACTGTCCCCATTTCATATTTTTTGTCCTTTTGGACATTATAAACCCCACGGTTGGCCATCCCAATTCCTCACATCTGGTAATGATGCGGCGCATAGTGGTCCAGAATCAAAATCCATCGGCCAAAATTCAATAACTTTTATTCTAGTAAACATTTTTGAATTCTGTTAAAAATTGAAATTAGACAAGGATCCAAGGATTATTTTAAGATATTATTGACAAAATTGACTACTTTTCGTATTTTTGAATTTTGGAACGAAAAAATTCCGACTTTTTGTACAAAAGGTATCCTATCTTCCAAGGGTGTGCAGGGGAAATTAACCTGAAAAAACGGGAAGGCGTTACTTTGCCACAAACACAGTTTTGGCGTCATAATAAAGCTAAGAAACCATAATTTCTAATAAAATAAATTCGAGTGCAAAATCTGTTAAAATGTGAGAGAAACAGTTGAACAAAGTCGAAAAAATATTTTTCTATTTTCAAAATCTGAAAAGGTGAAAATCTGTAATACGAAAAAATTAAATTTATTTTCTGTATAATAATTAGAGTTTGCATTTTCCCGTACTTTTTATTTCCCGGGAAACGGGAATTATTTACAATTTCCAGGGACAGCACGGGAAATCGTCAACATACTGTTTACCATGAGTTAAGCTTATTTTTTTTTCAATGAAACACTCACATTTTATTAAAGTAAAATAAATATATATTTCACAACGAAACTGTTACAGAATTCATATATAAAGCGCAATGTGAGATCAATTCAAACATCTTTTCAAGTTTCAAAATTAATTAAAGATCAGATATTTCTTAGTTTATTGGAAAATGTTCTCGACGGAGAACGATCGTTCACATTAATAGTGAGTATAGCATTAAATGAAATGTTTGTTCTTTGTCCTGTCGCTTCAAAAACTTTAAATTCTTTATTTTTGGCGTTCGGATACACGCCTAAAATCTATTTTTCCTGGATTTTAATTTTTCATATGGAGCTTGACAGGAAAAATCCGAAAAAGACGATTTTAATCATACATCCGAACGCAGCTTAAAATAATTTGTCATCCAACTTCAATATTTGACATACCTGATTAAAAGCGATGTGATCTAAGTTTTTATACAACATTTTTAATTTTATTGTGGAAATGATGAAAAAAAATATGCGAAGATTTCTTCGAACTTTTGTAAAATTTTCTACTGAATTCCCGCGGGATTCCCGTACGAATTTCCCGGGATACGGGAAATGAAAAATGTGCGAATTCCCGGGAATTTTCCCGCGGGAAATCCTGGGATGCAAACCCTAATAATAATGTTAAAAACTTAAAAGCAAAAAAAAAACACCTAAGGAAAGGCTAAATTCGTGTGTGGCCGACTGCCACTATCCAATATCTCCATTTTTTGCTGTAAATGTTCTTAACTGAAATAAAACGGGATGAAGAAAATGTCTAAAATCGTATCGGAGGCCTATACATCAAAACAGAGACACATGGCCCACTTCATCAGTAAGTGTTCCTATGTGAAATAATCCATTATCTGAAAAATTTGATCCAGGTCCATGCAATTCGAAGAATTTAAGGCGAAAATATTGAAAATTGGTGGGAAGATATTCCGAGAGTAAATATAACATGATCTGGTAAATTTGACAAATGCAGATTTTACAGCGGTAATAGGATAAATCGGACGGACATTTGTATTGTTTTATGGTGGTTTTAGGCCCCCTACAAATGGTATACTATACCATGGCATGGGCCTATATAGTACTCATTCTCCGTAGGTATTCCTAGTTGAAATATATCATGATAAGCTAAATTTGATCAAGATCTGATCTAAGTAGTATGTTCTGCAGTGGTAATAGTGCAAACTTGGGCCTCATTTGCATGGAATATAAGATGATCTACAAAGTTTGACTATCTCCTGAAGTAAAATGTGGGCTCTAGAGCGGTAATAGTATAAAATGGGGTTCATTTGTAAGGGCGCTAGATTAATAAGTAGACTCATATAGATCGCTTTTCAAGTAGGTATACTTAGTTGAAATATAATATTGTCTGCAAAATATTATCAAGATCCAATTTAAGATGTGGGTTTTAGAGTGATAATAGTGTAAACTGGGGGCCTATATACAGTGGTGGACAAAACATATGCAACTAAGGGTCACTTACTGTTATAGGTTCTCTAAGTTTGTAAATTTGAATCACAAAGAAAACAAAATCCACATATTCTCTTAAAGTTTCTTTCATTTTTATCGATAAATATAAAAATGGCGATAAATTCGAATCTTAGCTCAGAGAACGAATTGTGTCAGCTTATTTTTGTGGAATATCACACAGAGACAGAGGTGGTCGAAAAAAAATATATCAGTTCCCAGGTACTTCCACTTCAGTTTTTTGTAGTACTGTGTAATACTTTCAGTGTATAAATGAAATCGCGTTCCATAAATAATTGCAGACATTTTGTGCTTTCAGATAAAGCCATAATATGCCAAAAGTAATTGAGTTTTATTCAGTTTATTTCATTTTTTATTTCATTTACATTAGGATGGGTCACGAAAATAAATTGCAGCGGTCATCCCCGAGAAATGAAGATCGGATTGTTTAATGATGATAAGATAAGATTTCGGCGCTGGGCCAAGCCGTCTGTGTTCCATCGTAATTTTTTGTGTTTTTGTCCAATTTTTTCTGAACTTATAGGCACTTAAAAGCGCTCTAAATATCAATTTTTATTCTTGTCTTAGAATAAATCATTGGTGGAATTCTTAGACGTTTAAATTAATTTTTTGTGGGTTTTAAAAGTGACAGCTCATATTTCTTGGGAATATTTTATAAAATATGTTATGAAAAATAAATAGAAGGAAGGTATTGGATACCTTTCGAATGATGCCTAAATTATGATTAAAATGACGTCATTGACTCCATATTTGTAAAATAATTTAATGCAGGAGATGGATTTTCGGAGCCAAATTTTTTAAAATCTTTCTTTTATGCTTTTTTTTACAGAAATGAGTACTGCGGCATCAATTTTCTTCCGACTTTCATCATTTAGGCATCATTCGAAAGGTATTGAGTCGCCATTTATAAAATACTAACACAAAATGCGAAAGATTTCAGTTGTCACTACACTAAAATAATTTGCCTTCATAATATATATGAAGCGATTTCATAAAATGTTTTTCATGAATTTAGTGATTTTTTTCTTAATATGTATGAAAAATTCATAAATAAAATTAAATATTTCATATTTTTTCACAAACAATTCAATTTTTTCATAAACTTAGTTTCATAAGATCAAAGAAAGATTTCATTGTATTAAAGAAAGAATTCTTAAATGTTATGAAATATGGCATAACCAATAAAATATTTGTGTTATGAAAAGTCTTCATAAATATAATGAAGGATTTCATATTTTTCATGAAATGTTTCATAACTTACAACTACATTTTTAGTGTGTCGACTTTATTCGGTTGAATGCTAGAAATTCTCATTTTCGCTCTGTTAACTCTGACATAAGTATAAACACTGATTTAGATCAAAGAAATATTCATTGCAAAGACTTTCGCAATGATGGGGTGTATTGACTGGTAAGTCTGTTTCTTTGTAATAATTTATGCTGAAGTTTCCAATATAGACAGGAAACTTCAGCATAAATTATAGCTATTTATGAAATTCTTTCATAAAATCAATGAAGTTTTTTTCGTAAAATCTATGAAAATTTTCATAAATCATATTATGAAAAATAATGAACTTGTATAACAAAAGTTCATCGAATGAAGAACTGCATTTCATAGTTTCTAAGAAATGTTTCATAAATTCTTTGAAACTTTTCATTGATTTGTGCTTTATGAAACACGTTTCATATATTCTTGAAGTGCTTCTTTGGCGTCTTTTTAATGAAAATTTTCACTGAGGTTATGACCAAATCATAAATATTCTGAAGATAATTCTTTCAGTGTAGACATATTTGTATTTCTTAGACTTTATTTGGCCCTTCACGCCATTTTACAATTAAAAAAAGATATATTAAATTAATAAAATTTTAGTTCAGACTTACTTTTCACAACAAACTGAAAAATAAAAGTGAATAATTTTATTCTGCCAATTTCTTAATGATATTTTGACAATTTTTGCATCACCATTTCTGACCCAATGTATCGGGCAAAACTTGCAACCATGCCTTCGCATATTCATGCCACCCCACCCTATTCAAACGTGCTTCTGAATCTCAGAATATAAATATATACCCGTACTTAGTACACGTTCTCGCACACTACCCATTCATAGATAAAAATTTCTATTTTATACATTTAACATATCACCCGTGTCTTAGGATGCTGCCATAAAATGCTTGTATAACAACTTATGGATGATTGAGTTTTTCGTTAGTTCTTTTCTTTTCTTTTTTGTTCAACATCAACGCTGAGCGAAACATATTGAATGGATGTTGGGGAAGAACATAATTTTTTATGCTTCTTGAATTTTTAAATGAGTTTCGAAGTACAGGCGAGTGGCAGTGTGTGGTAAGGGGAGGGGTGGTGGTGATTGTGCGTTCTTGTTGTTTTGTGCGGCAAAATCTGGAATTGAGGTGAATTGCTTTGGGGACATTGGGCTTTTGGCATGACATTCCTCCTAGGAATAACCCTTTTTCATGTTCTCCGAAAGCATTAGGAAATACACACACATATATAATATTTTAAATCGATGCTCTACGAAACATGCATAATAAATAAAATAATATAACAAGACTAGCGAGGTGAAAATTTGCTTGACTTGAATCTCAAAGTAATTTCTATAGCGGAATAGTTAAAAATCTCTCGCAGGGCCTTCCAATTGACGTTAATATTTTTAAAATCAAGGCACCACCGGATGGAGCGTGTGCGAGGTGTGTCTTTCCATTGTGTGTAAATATTCCAGAATGTAATAAAGTTCTAAATCTGCTTATAGAAAGTGTATAAAAGTTTACTTCATGGTACAATAATTCCAGGTAAAGTCAATTGCCCAACAACAACTAAAATTGAAATACAAATTTGCGTATTTTATTATTGTCAACATTATCTTCTATATATATAAAAGAGTTGCGTGATTGAGTGACTGACTGATCACTCCCCAGACCAAACGGCTAGAGCTAGAATCATGAAATTTGGTGTGCATTTCTCTTACAGTGTAGAGGTGTGATAAGACGGGATTTTTCGAAATTCATACTTTTAAGGGGTAAAACGGGGTAAAAAGGGACAAAAATTGTACTAACAACATGGCTGAAGCTAAAATCATGAAATTTGGTATGTACATTTCTCTTACAGAGAAGAAATCAGATTTGAAGGGAGTTTTTCGTAATTCGTACTTTTGAGTGGTAAAATGGGGTAAAGAGGGATAAAAACTGTACCACCGCAATGACCAAACGGCTGGGACTAGAATCTTGAAATTTGGTACAAAAATTTCTCTTATATCTACAACGCGCCCAAGGAAATTATTTTTCAAAATTCGTACTTTTTGGGGGTGAAATCGGGAAAAAGGGATAAAAATAGTACCACCGCAATGACCAAACGGCTGTGCCTAGATTCTTGAAATTTGGTATGGACATTTCTCTTATAGCATGAAGACATCCCAAAAAATTTCATTTGTAAAATTCGTACCTTTGGGGGGTCAAATGGGACAAAAAGGGACAAAAATTGTACTAACAACATGGCTGAAGCTAAAATCATGAAATTTGGTATGTACATTTCTCTTACAGCGATGAAATCAGATTTGAAGGGAGTTTTTCGTAATTCGTACTTTTAAGTGGTAAAATGGGGTAAAGAGGGATAAAAACTGTATCACCGCAATGACCAAACGGGTGGGACTAGAATCTTGCAATTGTGTACAAAAATTCCTCTTATAGCTTCAACGCGCCCAAGAAAATATTTTTTAAAATTCGTACTATTTGGGGGTGAAATCGGGTAAAAAGGGATAAAAATAGTACCACTGCAAGGACCAAAGGGCTGGGCCTAGCATCTTGAAATTTGGTATGGACATTCCTCTTGCAGCATGAAGACATCCCAAAAAATGTAATTTGCAAAATTCGTACCTTTGGGGGGTCAAATGGGACAAAAAGGGACAAAAAATGTACCAACAACATGGCTGAAGCTAGAATAATGAAATTTGGTATGTTTTGTATATTTCTCTTACAGCGAAGAGATCAGATTTAAAGATAGTTTTTCGTAATTCGTACTATTAAGGGGTAAAATGGGTTAAAGAGGGATAAAAATTGTACCACTGCAATGACCAAACGGTTGGGACTAGAATCTTGAAATTTGGTATGGAAATTCCTCTTGCGGCATGAAAGCATCCCAAAAAGTGTCATTTGCAAAATTCGTACTTTTGGGGGGTAAAATGGGGCAAAAAGGGACAAAACTTGTACCAACAATACGGCTGAAGCTAGAATCATGATATTTGGTATGTACATTTCTCTTACAGCGTATATATCAGACTTGAAGGGATTTTTTCGTAATTCGTGCTTTTTGGGGGTGAAATTGGGTAGAAAGGGATAAAAATAGTACCACCGCAATTACCAAACGGCTTGGCCTAGAATCTTGAAATTTTGTATGGACATTCCTCTTGCAGCATGAAGACATCACAAAAAATGTTATTTGCAAAATTCGTATCTTTGGGGAGTCAAATGGGACAAAAAGGGAAAAAAATACCAACATCATGGCTGAAGCTAGAATCATGAAATTTTGTTTTTTACATTTCTCTTACAGCGAATAAATCAGATTTGAAAGGAGTTTTTCGTAATTCATACTTTTAAGGGGTAAAATGGGTTAAATAGGGATAAAAAGAAGAATCTTAAAATTTGGTAAAAAAAATCCTTTATAGTTGAAGCTCAAGAATTTTTTTTCAAAATTCGTACTTTTTGGCAGTGAATTCGGGTAAAAAGGGATAAAAATAGTACCAATTAAATGGATGGAGCTGAAACAATAAAATTCGGTATGTACATTCCTCAAAATGTTTAGAATCGCAAAATGAAGGAATTTTTCGAAATTTGTACTTTTAAAGGGAAAAGGGGATAAAAAAGGTACCAACAACACGGATGACGCTACAATAATGAAATTCGGTGTGTATATTCGTTTTACAGCGCAGATCACTAATAAGAAAGCCTTTTTCGAAATTTGTATTTTTAAGGGATTAAATGGGATAAAAATTGTATCAACGCCCTGACTAAACGGCTGGGCCTAGAATCTTGAAATTTGGAACGGGCATTACTTTTATAGCACGAATGCGACCAAGAAAATATTTTTCAAAATTCGTACTTTTTGTGGGTGATATCGGGTAAAAAGGGATAAAAATGGTACCAATCAAACGGATGGAGCTGGAATAATAAAATTCGGTGTGTACATACCTCAAAACCCTTAGAAACGCAAAATGACCGAATTTTTTGAAATTCGTTCTTTTAATAGGTAAACGGGGAAAAAGGGATAAAAATGGTACTAATTAAATTTATGGAGTAGTATAATCCTCTGACCGTGTAGACGCGAAGCATCACTTAATTTGTAAATGTATACTTTAAAATACAGAAGTATTGCATCAAAATGTGTACATTAAAGGTGGAAGCGGATCAAAAGTGATAAATCGAACAAACCAAATTGGGAAAATTAGGATAAAGATGGTACTAATCAAAGTTTTCAACTGGAATCTGACAAGAATGTTAGAAATTTGGTGTGTACATTTCTCCGAGTACGTAGATGCGCAACATAAAATAATATTTCTAAATGTGTACATTTAAGGGCGGCACAAAAAGTGGTAAAAATGGCACCCACATAAAAAAGGATACAAATAGTACCTACCAAAATATGGCAATAGAATAGAAGTATAGAAGTTATATGTAAAGTATTTAATTTGACAAAGGGCGTGGCAAAGCATACAAGTGATTATAAAAACATTTTTAAACCTAAAATGGCAACTGATTTCGACTATCCGTATGGTAGTTTTATCAGTTTTACGTTGACCAAAGGTGTGTGCAGCGATGGTGGCAAAGATTCCGATCATCCGTATAGAATTTATAAAATGTTTAATTTTACGTATGAAGTCGTAATTTGTGTGGCAGGTACAAAAAGGAACACTGCAAATTCATGGATATTTCGTACACTCAAAGTGATTATAAAAACTTTATCAAATATCAAAATACAACTGGTTCCGAATATTTTACTAGGAATATGGACTATATGTGTGGGGGTACCATAACAGGTATATCAATTTCATCCATCTCCGAATTTAAACTAAGTCTGAGAAAAATAATACTTTGTTCACAGTTTGAATAAATTACTTAACTCCCTTCGAGAGTTATGCAGCAAGCCAGACAGGCAGACGGACGTGAAATGGATTTATTACATACTTAGGGTATTAAATCACTCTGAGTTACATTTTTTCTATCCCAAATGCATATATCTACTCCGTAGAGTGAGGGTATAATTATCTCGATTTTTTTTAAGAAAATTGTTTCAATTTAAATTAATCACTTGACTGTGTATAAATGATGGCACAATAGAAATTATTTTTTGTTTAATTTGTACAAGGGGGACAAAAATTCGGTGTATAAATTCCTCCAGCTACGTAGGATCTGGAATCGAGAATTTGGTGGGAATACGTAGTTGGGAAACATCAAATTTTGTGATCATATACAAGCGATTTACCCTGAAATAAATATCCTTACACCGCATACGAAGTAGCGGGTATTTGCTAGTCATACATATAATCTGAGCCGTGCGCATAACTTTGGTCTGATCTAATCTTACAAAAAGTAAAGGAGTTATAAGCAAGTAAGGAAAGACTAAAGATGGGAGGGGCCGACCACTCCCTGCGTATATACCTGGTTTTGATTACTAAATCCATGAGTTTTATGGTGCTATTTTATGTAGTTCATATAAATTATATATAATTATACAGTAAATTATAGCGAAAAAATGTTACTCACACATATGGTGGGTATATACACAAACAAAAGCGCTGTGATCCAATCTCATTATATCCCAGGGAAAATATAACGATTGTTTTCATCACGATTGGATGTAATAAGTTGTGACGTCTAGAGTGATGATGATAAGATCCACTTTTGCTGTAAGTGTTCCTAACTAAAACAAATTCCGGTTGCTATTCCGAGAGTAAATATAACATGATCTGGAAAAAGGAAATAGGTGACGGACGGAGGGACAGGCAGACATTGATAAATCGTCTTAGCTGGCGATTCTAAGCAGATCGGTATAATTAAAGGTGGTCCAGTTCGATTATTTCTTGGTGTTACAAACATTTGGCGGAGAACTTTTAACTTCTATTTGTGTACAATATTCATTGACTGGCAAGTTTTTTTTATAGCCTCCAACTCCAGGATTGGGGTATACTAACTTTGTCATACTTTTGTACTTTTTGGATTTCATATGGAAAAACGGGATACAAATTGTACCAACCAAAACACCGCAGCTAGAGTCATGTAATTTAGAGTATATATTCCTCTAACTGTGTAGACACGCGTAATAAAAGGTTTTTCCAAATTCGTACTTTCAATGGATACAATGGGAACAGAGGGATAAGAATGGTACCAGTTAAACGGCTACAGCTAGAATGATGAAATTCGGTATGTACATCCCTCTAATTACGTAGACACGTAAAATAAGGACATTTTAGAAAGAGGTCAAATGGAAATATGGGATAAAAATGGTACCAGCCAAATAGCGACAGCTAGAATCATGGTATTCTCTGGATACATTGCTCTGACTGCATAGACACAAAAATAAAAAGATATTTACAAATTTTACTTTTACGGCAAAATTTAGTTAAACCATGAAGTTAGGTTATCTTGCACTGTGTACGTGAGATAATGGATTTTCAAAATTTGTACTTTTGGAATTGAAATAGGATGGAATATGTTGACTTGGAGTATTATTTCGTATATAGCGTGGTTTGAAATAATAACAATTTGATATTTATTTATAAAATTATTTTTCCAATATCTTTATTTCTTTTTGGTTTGGCTATATTAAAAAATTAAAATTTTCCTGTAATAAATGAATTAAATTTTCCAAAATAAATGACAACACTTATTTTGGTTTATGAACAAAGGTTGTACTGAAGTCTTCGTTAGAACTCAAAATTAGCAAAAATGCAAAGTGAGACGTTTATTGTTGCAGATAAAAGTTGTAAAGTTACTGCACCTCTACGAAGGGTATATAAAATTCGACCCGGCCGAACTTAACGCCGTTTTTACTTGTTTAGTTCTGTGATTGGCTCAATCTCAAATGACAAATTGGGAACATTTTTAAATAGTTTAGCCGAATCCTTAATGTTTGAGATGGTTTGAAATCTAAATAATATTCAAGTTCATACTCTATACTTTATACTTACTCGTTTCAAGTAAAAGCTAGTTTTCGTGCAGTTACACAACATTTTTTAAATCTGGAGGATTAATTGGAATTATCATAAATAGTTTTCTGCGGCTAAAATTGTTTATAAATGCGTTTTGTCTTTTGTTTGGCTTGAGGTCAGTTTTTTTTTCAAATAATAAAACAAAAATTACTATTTTATTATTTTCTTGTTTTCATCTTCAGGCGTATTTTTTAAATATTTAATGGGAAATAAACAACAAGAAAATAATAAAATAGTAATTTTTGTTTTATTATTTAAAAGACTGACCTCAAGCCGAACAAAAGACAAAAGCAACACATCAAAAGGTCAATCATACATACCACTAACATTTTTTATAACTTTTAACTCTTATTTGTGAACAATATTCATTGACTGGAAAGTTTTTTTTTTTTCAATTTGTTCAATAGAATAATAAAATATTAAGCCAATTTCTGCACGCTAAAGTTAATTTAGAAATAACATATCTATATATATAAAAGAGTTGCGTTACTGACTGACTGGCTGACTGACGAAATTCGTACTTTTAGG
Source organism: Polietes domitor (assembly GCA_947397865.1). Taxonomy (NCBI): domain Eukaryota; kingdom Metazoa; phylum Arthropoda; class Insecta; order Diptera; family Muscidae; genus Polietes; species Polietes domitor. The sequence continues at coordinate 70,695,225 of OX377622.1, forward strand.
GGATAAAATGGCCCAAAAAGGGATAAACATCGAACCTTCGTCCTGACTAAACGGCAGTAGCTATAAACATGAAATTCGCTGAGTTCCTTGCAATGACCATGCAGACGAGCTACAAATAGGGATTTTTCGAAATTTGTACTTTTAAAGGACGAGCGGGACAAAAAGGGATAAAAATGGTACCAACTAAAGTATTACAGCTAGAAACGTGAATTTTGGTATGTAAATTCCTCTGACCATATAGTAACGAAGTAAAATTGGATTTTTCGAAATTTGTACTTTTAAGGACGAGCGGGACAAAAAGGGATAAAAATGGTACCAACTAAGGTATTACAGCTAGAAACGTGAAATTTGGTATGTAAATTCCTCTGACCATATAGAAACGAAGTAAAATTGGATTTTTCGAAATTTGTACTTTTAAGGGACGAGCGGGACAAAAAGGGATAAAAATGGTACCAACTAAAGTATTACAGCTAGAAACGTGAAATTTGGTATGTAAATTCCTCTGACCATATAGAAACGAAGTAAAATTGATTTTTTCGAAATTTGTACTTATAAGGGACGAGCGGGATAAAAATGGTACCAACTAAAGTATTACAGCTAGAAACGTGAAATTTGGTATGTAAATTCCTCTGACCATATAGAAACGAAGTAAAATTGGAATTTTCGAAATTTGTACTTTTAAGGGACGAGCGGGACAAAAAGGGATAAAAATGGTACCAACTAAAGTATTACAGCTAGAAACGTGAAATTTGGTATGTAAATTCCTCTGACCATATAGTAACGAAGTAAAATTGGATTTTTCGAAATTTGTACTTTTAAGGACGAGCGGGACAAAAAGGGATAAAAATGGTACAAACTAAGGTATTACAGCTAGAAACGTGAAATTTGGTATGTAAATTCCTCTGACCATATAGAAACGAAGTAAAATTGGATTTTTCGAAATTTATACTTTTAAGAGACGAGCGGGACAAAAAGGGATAAAAATGGTGCCAACTAACGTATTACAGCTAGAAACGTGAAATGGTATGTAAATTCCTCTGACCATATAGAAACGAAGTAAAATTGGATTTTTCGAAATTTGTACTTTTAAGGGACGAGCGGGACCAAAAGGGATAAAAATGGTAGCAACTAAACTATTACAGCTAGAAACGTGAAATTTGGTATGTAAATTCCTCTGACCATATAGAAACGAAGTAAAATTGAATTTTTCGAAATTTGTACTTTTAAAGGGACAAAAAGGGATAAAAATGGTACCAACTAAAGTATTACAGCTAGAAACGTGAAATTTGGTATGTAAATTCCTCTGATCATATAGAAACGAAGTAAAATTGGATTTTTCGAAATTTGTACTTTTAAGGGACGAGCGGGACAAAAGGGATAAAAATGGTACCAACTAAAGTATTACAGCTAGAAACGTGAAATTTGGTATGTAAATTCCTCTGACCATATAGAAACGAAGTAAAATTGATTTTTTCGAAATTTGTACTTATAAGGGACGAGCGGGATAAAAATGGTACCAACTAAAGTATTACAGCTAGAAACGTGAAATTTGGTATGTAAATTCCTCTGACCATATAGAAACGAAGTAAAATTGGAATTTTCGAAATTTGTACTTTTAAGGGACGAGCGGGACAAAAAGGGATAAAAATGGTACCAACTAAAGTATTACAGCTAGAAACGTGAAATTTGGTATGTAAATTCCTCTGACCATATAGTAACGAAGTAAAATTGGATTTTTCGAAATTTGTACTTTTAAGGACGAGCGGGACAAAAAGGGATAAAAAGGGATAAAACGTGAAATTTGGTATGTAAATTCCTCTGACCATATAGAAACGAAGTAAAATTGGATTTTTCGAAATTTATACTTTTAAGAGACGAGCGGGACAAAAAGGGATAAAAATGGTGCCAACTAACGTATTACAGCTAGAAACGTGAAATGGTATGTAAATTCCTCTGACCATATAGAAACGAAGTAAAATTGGATTTTTCGAAATTTGTACTTTTAAGGGACGAGCGGGACCAAAAGGGATAAAAATGGTAGCAACTAAACTATTACAGCTAGAAACGTGAAATTTGGTATGTAAATTCCTCTGACCATATAGAAACGAAGTAAAATTGAATTTTTCGAAATTTGTACTTTTAAAGGGACAAAAAGGGATAAAAATGGTACCAACTTAAGTATTACAGCTAGAAACGTGAAATTTGGTATGTAAATTCCTCTGACCATATAGAAACGAAGTAAAATTGGATTTTTCGAAATTTGTACTTTTAAGGGACGAGCGGGACAAAAAGGGATAAAAATGGTACCAACTAAAGTATTACAGCTAGAAACGTGAAATTTGGTATGTAAATTCCTCTGGCCATATAGAAACGAAGTAAAATTGGATTTTTCGAAATTTGTACTTTTAAGGGGCGAGCGGGACAAAAAGGGTTCCAACTAAAGTATTACAGCTAGAATCGTGAAATTCGGTATGTAAATTCCTCTGACCATATAGAAACGAAGTAAAATTGGATTTCTCCAAATTTGTAGTTTTAAGTGGCGAGCGGGACAAAAAAGGGATAAAACTGGTACAAATTTTACTATTACAGCTAGAATCGTGAAATTTAGTGTGTAAATTCCACTGATCATATAGCAGCGCAGTAGTTTGATTTTTCGAAATTTGTACTTCTAAGGGGTGCGCGGGACGAAAAGGGATTAAAATGCTGTACAATCCTGTGTTAAAGTACATATTTTTAGGGGAGCAAAAACACATGTTACCTATAGTGATTTTTCAAAATGTGCACTTTTTGGGAACGAGGTGCAAAAAGTTATAAACTGGCTGGCTGAATCTAGAAACATGAGATCGAGGATATAAATGGTTGTAATTTTTTGTTCAAAACTTAGTAGAAAACTATACATACGAAGTAGTTCAGCTAAAATAGTGCATATCGACAAGCACATTCCTTTGACTATGTGTGAGTGCTAGCTAATAGGAGCTTACCAAATTACTATTTTAGATTTATCTATATCCACCAAAAGAAAATTAAATAAATACTATCCAAAAATAGAGACGGATAAAATTAACGAATAACTTGCTTTTTCGCGTGCGAAGCAGCGGGTACTGCTAGTATTACATATATTGTGTGAGCTCGATGATCGCAACTAATTAGTGCCCAAGCCTGTTGCAATAACCGAATAGATGCGATATCCAAACCCCAAATTGACCTTTGAATAATGGTCTCAGTTTAGTCTGAGATTTATTGAACTGTTTACAGCCTTTCGTTTGGAGATATACCCATCATTTATTATACCGAACGACTTAGAATCACTTTTTGAGTCGATTTAGCCATGTTCGTCCAGTTTCCAGGTCGCAGTTGTCGTTAGAATTAAATGAAACTTTGCACAACGAAGTTTTATGGGATAAGGGCATACCCTATTTAATTTGAAGAAAATCTGTTCAAATTTAGATAAAGCTCCCTTAAAAATTTTGCTCCAGATTTTACTCTTTTCGCTCTGGAAACCACAGATTTCAACAATTTTTCTTCCAATTTGCCTAAACACCACATATTTCAACTGAAAACACCTCTGGTAAAAATAGTCCAGATCGGTTCAGATTTATATATAGCTCCGACACAAATGTCTCCTCCGGTTTGATTCTTTCCGCTCTAGAAACCAAGTATTTTAACAGATTTTCTTCCAATTTGGCAAACAACTTATATTTCAACTAAAAACAACTGTGCCGAAAATGGGCCAGATCGGTTCAGATATAAATATATATAGCTCCAATATAAATTTCGACACTGAATCGATTATTTCCGCTCTAGAAAAAACATATTTGATTTGCTTCAAATTTGGCTAAACCTGCTCATATTTCAGATGGACCAAATCGGTTCAGACTTATATATAGGTCCCATAAAAATGTCTCTTCCTCTCTAAAAAGCACATATTTTATGAGATTTTCCTCAAAGTTGGCAAAACAACTTATATTTCAACTAGAAACAGCCCTGGTAAAAATGGGCCAGATCGGTTCAGCTATATATATAGCTCCAATACAAATTGCGCCACCGCAATGATTATTTCCGCTCTAGAAATATCACATTTGAACAGATTTTCTTCCAATTCGGCACATCAGCTAATATTTCAAATAGAAACATCTATGGAGAAAGTGGGTCACATCGGTTCAGATTTATATATAACTCCCATATAAATGACTCCACCGATTTGACTCTTTCCGCTCTAGAAAACGCATATTTAACAGATTTCCATAAAATTTGCGAAAGTGTCTTCAACACATTTATAGAAATATAAAATTTGTATATTCTCGTATAACTGTATTGTCTATCACACTGTCTTATCTGTAAGCAATGGACATTACAACAACAAAAGTCAATACTACAAATTAATACAATTTTAATTTTCATTTTGATATGATGGACTATTCCCATATGGATTTGCCATTTGAGAGTTCTTGTTAAAGCAAATGTATTTTTTTGCAATTTAAATATAAATATGTTACATCCTCCCACAAAATCACTTTCGTTCGATGGTCGTTACTCGATGAACGTGGGAATGACTACGAGGTCTACTTATTTTCCATCCTAATAGAAAATAAATATGTACATTGTACATATCACACCTTTGTAACACAGATTCCTTGGTGCTCCTTTACGAACGTTCCCCTTAGACCGTTGTGTTGGCCTGCCTCATTCACGATGCATTAACTGATATTTAATTCAAGAACCGTATCCCGGTATTGAAATTCTACAACTTTATAACAAACCCATTATAGTACAACATTACGACAATGCAGAGTCGTATTTATTTGTTGCCTCTTCCTATTCCTATTCGCACTCCTACTTCACGACGGAAGACGGTTGCCGAGTGCTGTGTTGCCAGGATATGAGCATCAGGATCAGCGTCAGCGTCGTCACCATTGCCATCGTCACTTGGAACATACACACAAGGCTCAGACAGTGTAAAGTTGCATGTCGTCTTCTACTCCACAGATTTTTATTACAAGTGTTTCACTTTTCTTTCCAAAGCAATTTTCCGTGATTTTTTCCCTGCCACCATTCATTCACATCATTCTCTTCCAGTTTTATGCGAAGTGAAGCGCACTGAAATCGATTCCTCTGTACACGTTCAACGTTCACTGTTCACCGTTCCTGATGGGTCTGATGTATGTAGTTGGTTTGGTCGGTCGGTCGGTGGTGTGTCTTCAGTGTTGCGGTGAATATGCGCCAGAAAGAGTATGGCCACTTAAATGTGTGGTAATGTTCGGGCTTTAAGCATTGGTTGCATAAGTATCACCAGCAAACACTACAACTGCACTCCACATAAGACGAACGCATGGAACATGCATTCACACGAGGAGGGTCTGTAAATTTTTCAGAAAATTTCAAATGTCACTAACTATGGACCTGACAGATGCCCGGCTAAAACTTCTTTGGGTGATATCAAAAATTGTGAATTTTTGAAACAAATACGAAACAGATTTTTCGAAATCACATGAAAGCTGTTAACCATAATTACCAAAGCGAACTAGGGCCTGTTTCTGTAACTTATTTTCGTTCGTCTGAGACGATTCAATTATTACAAGAAATCTGTAAGTTACAGGAGTCTATATCCGTTGTATCTATAAAAAGCATGAAAAAAAATCGTAGCTAAAATATTATTTATATATGTTTTATAGAATTCGAGTAATAATTGAGTGATTCGCTTCGAACGAACGAAAATAATTAAAAACAAGCAAGGAAAGGCTAACGTCGGTCGGGGCCGACTATATGATACACTCCACTTTCTATCCGAAGACAATTCTATTCGGTAAAACAGTGATAACGGGAAGAATTTTTGTATGTTTCCTAATCATAGGCTAATATGACCTGACCCAATCTGTCAAATCGAGAGGAATATTTGTATCGTGACTAACTTTCACAATAAATTCATCCAGTTCAAATATATAGTGTTATGCTCAATTTGGAGAAATTTGGTGAAAATATGTGGTTTCTGGGGCGGAAAAAGTCAATACGGGAGCGAAATTTGTATGGGAGCTACATGTAAATCTGAACCGATCTGACCCATTTTCACCATGGCTGTTTCTAGTTGCAATATAAGATATTTTGCAAGATTTGAAGAAAATCTGTTAAAATATGTGGTTTATAGAGTGGAAAAAGTGAAATCGGGAGTGAAATTTGTGTGGGAGCTAAAGGGTGTTTTTTATTGGGGTATAGAACTTTAAGTTGGCATCACTTTTTTAACTGGCGGCCATTTTGTCAGCTGTCAAGTGATTAATATTTAGTTTGGTTTGCCATTTCATCATGAACAGGTTGACAAAAGAACAACGCTTGCAAATCGTGCAAATTTATTTCGAAAGTAATGGTTCAGTTCGCGAAGTTCACCGCAAGCTCCGTCCATTTTATGGTCGACATAATCGTCCATCAGAGCAATTAATTCGGTTAACCATGGATCGTTTTCGCACTACGTTTACTCTATGTGATAATACGCATCCGCAGAGACGTCGAACAGTGCGCACCGAAGAAACAATTGCCGCTGTAGAGCAAAGTGTTGAAGAGGACCCGAATGAATCGATTCGCCACCGTGCACAGCAATTGGAGCTTTGTCCATCAACTTTATGGAAGATTTTGCGCAAAGATCTTGGCTTGCGACCTTACAAGATCCAGCTTGTGCAAGAATTAAAGCCGCGAGACCATGCAATGCGTCGTGATTTTGGTGTATGGGCCGAAAATGAGATTCATCTCGATGCTGATTTTCATCACAAAATTTTGTTCAGTGATGAGGCTCATTTTTGGTTGAATGGCTACGTCAACAAGCAAAATTGCCGCATTTAGAGTGAAGAGAATCCACCCTTGAGACGCCATTACATCCACAAAAACTGACTGTTTGGTGTGCTCTATGGGCTGGTGGAGTCATTGGGCCATACTTCTTCCGAAATAATGCTGGAGAGTCAGTTACCGTTAATGGAGACCGGTATAGAGCCATGATAACCGACTATTTTGTTCCCGAATTGGATGGCATGAATGTGGATGAGTTGTGGTTCCAACAAGACGGCGCTACATGCCACACAGCGCACGTCACAATCGAATTATTGAACGAAACATTCGATGAGCGCATAATTTCGCGGAATGGACCTGTCAATTGGCCACCAAGATCGTGTGATTTGACACCATTGGATTATTTTCTTTGGGGATATGTGAAGTCGCTCGTCTACGCCAACAAACCAGAAACGTTAGGGGACTTGGAAGCCAACATTCGTGGCGTTATTGCCAACATACGGCCCCATATGCTCGAAAAAGTGGTTGAAAATTGGACCTGTAGAATTGGCTATATTCTAGCCAGCCGCGGCGGCCACATGCCCGAAATCATATTTAAACATTAATGGCATAAAATTATCCTTCCAATAAAGCCAAATTGATGGACATTAAAACGATTTTCTTATGTTTTATTTCAATTCGAAGTTCTATACCTCAATAAAAAAACACCCTTTATATATAAATCTGAACCGATCTGACCTATTTTCACCATAGGTGTTCCTAGTTTAAATATAAGATGTTTTGCAAGATTTGAAGAACATCTGATACAATATGTGGTTTCTAGAGCGGAAAAAGTAAAATCGGGAGCGAAATTTGAATGGGGGCTATATATAAATCAGAACCGATCTGACCTTTTTTCACCATAGGTGTTCCTAGTTTAAATATAAGATGTTTTGCCAATTTTGAAGAAAATCGGTTGTAATATGTGGTATCTAGAGTGAAAAGAGTCAAATCGGAAGTGAATTTCATATGGGGGCTATATCATTTAGATATAGCCCCCATAGCCGATCGGTATAATTAACAATGGGTCTATCTCGCCTCCTGTTGGGTGTTACAAACAAATGCACAAAGACATAATACTCTCGTGGAGTGTATAAACAGACCCATACTAATTCTCTAGTCTTTCAACGGAAAATTATATATTAACGAATGCTTAAAGCATGCAAACGAAGTACTCACTAGGGGGCAACGGGGCGGCCCTCCAAAGTTTGTCACTTCGGCCAGAAATCCAGATAGAGAAAGTTGAAATAAATACAATTGCTAACGCGAATTTTGGATTTTTGCATCAATTGAAGTTTTTCACGACTACATATATGTTACAAGCAACATTGGTTCTTAATACACATGAAAAAATTGCCCGGATCCGTTGATTGACCGCGAGAAAATTATAAAAGAAACATGCAAGCATACAAATCATATCTCCGGCGGAAATGAAAATTTTGGAAAAACATCCAATTTGTATTTTTTGTTTACCTTGCATTAAATATTATTATTTTAAATATTTTAAATTGCCAGAATTGGAAGATATGGATGTGGACGATATGTGGTTTCAAGAGGAGGGTGTCACTTGCCACACAGCTAACGAAACAATGGCTCTTTTGCGTGACAAATTCACTGGCCGTGTTATCTCACTTGGTGGCGATGTCAATTGGCCGCCAAGATCATGTGAGTTGACACCGTTGGACTTCTTTCTTTGTGGTTATGTGAAAGAATAGGTGTACGTCGATAAGCCAGCAACAATTCAAGAGCTAAAGGATGAGATAATTCGGCACATTAACAGCATAGAAGCTCAATTATGCCTCAGTGGCATCGATAATTTGGATTTGTCCGATACTTTGTTCCATACATAATTGAACCATACCAATATTATCATAATAAAAATAAATGACAATAATTTCCTAAATAATTTGTGTTTTATTCAAAATCAACATCGGCCCTTACATTTTAACCACTCTTCATAACAATGTAGCTTAATTGGTTATCAACCGATTTTAACTTTCTCTACAGATCTGAAAAGAAACAAGTAAAATCGGTGTAAAGTTCGGCCGGGCCGAATTTTATATACCCTCCACCATGGATTGCATTCCACAGAGGCTGTCGATTTTCGTAGAGGTGCAGTAATAAAGGGTGATTTTTTAAGAGCTTGATAACTTTTAAAAAAAAAAAACGCATAAAATTTGCAAAATCTCATCGGTTCTTTATTTGAAACGTTAGATTGGTCCATGACATTTACTTTTTGAAGATAATTTCATTTAAATGTTGACCGCGGCTGCGTCTTAGGTGGTCCATCCGCTTAGTCCAATTTTGGCATTTCCACGTTTTTGAGTAACAGAGACCCAATTGGTGCGAACGGCGACGAATCGAAAATTGGTGGTCATCATTAACACTGGCCGATACAGCTGCGATATTTTCTTCAGTTCGCACTCTACGTAAGCGTGTTGGTGGTTTAATGTCCAACAATGTAAATTTGGTGCGAAATTTAGTCACAATAGCCCGAATAGCCGCTTCAGTGGGTCGATTAAACTGACCATAAAATGGAAGCGCGCAATGGACTTTCATAACAGAGCACGCATTTTGATAATAAAATTCAATAATTTGCAAGCGTTGTTCGTTTGTAAGACGATTCATGATGAAATGTCAAAGCATACTGAGCATCTTTCTCTTTGACACCATGTCTGAAATCCCACGTGATCTGTCAAATACTAATGCATGAAAATCCTAACCTCAAAAAAATCACTCTTTACAAGAAAATATATATTTTTTAATATAGCCAAACCAAAGCAAAGAAAAATATTGAAAAAATAAATTTATAAATTAATATAATATTTTTATTATTTCACGCCACGCTTATAATACAAGGCTACCAATACCTTTACATATCGAAATAATACTTCAAGTTAATTCAAAAAAGAAATATTCTTATATTTATATTTCACAAAAATTTAAATACCATAAATATTGGTAGATAGCGGGTGCTACAGTTTGTTGTATTTCCATTCTATTTTGATTCCAAAAGTACAAATTTAAAAAATCCACTATCTCACGTACATAGTCCTAACTTCGTTATTCAATCAAAAAAATCTTGTCATTTTGCCTGTCTATACAGTCAGAGGAATGTATACACCGATGTCCATGATTCTAGCTGCGGCCATTTGGTTGGTACCATTTGTATCCCCTTTTTCCAATTTTACCCCCTTAAGAGTACGACTTTCTAAAATCTATTTATTTTACGTGTCTACGCGATCAGAGGGATGTACGCACCGAATTTCATCCTTATAGCTGTAGTCGTTTAGTTGGTACTATTTTTATCCCTCTGTCCCGTTGCATCCCTTGAAAGTATGCATTTGGAAAAAATCTTTTATTTTTCGTGTCTACGCAGTCAGAGGAATCTATACTCCGAATTTCATGACTCTTGTTGCGGTCATTTGGTTGGTACTATTTCTATCTATATAAAATCCGTTTATTTTACGTGTCATCGAAAACACCGAGTTTCATTATTCTAGGTGCAGCCGTTTGGTTGGTACCATTTTTATCCCTCTATTCTCATATTACCCCTTAAAAGTACGAATTTGGAAAAAAAACTTTTATATTATGTCTCTACTCAATTACAGGAATGTACACAGCGAATTTCGTGTTTCTAGCTGTTTTCGTTTAATATGTACCATTTCTATCTCTTTTTGCCCCCATTTCACCCCCTACGAATAAAATCACTTTATGGTGCACGTTTTTGTTATAGGCGGAATGCGCATACCCAATGTCAAGTAAGTACAAGCAGACATATTGAAAAACAAGTAAGGAAAGGCTAAAGTCGGGCGTGGCCGACTATATGATACACTCCACTTTCCATCCGAATACAATTCAATTAGGTAATAAAGTGAAAAAGGAAAAGATTTTTGTATCCTGTAAATGTGTGTGTTTGAACAAAAATGTTAAATCGGAAAGGACATTTGTATGGTGCTATATTGAAACCTGGAACGAAATATGTGAAATATAATACATATAGTTTACCCAAAATCGGTTAACCATTTGGGAGCGACATTTGTATTGGGGATATATCTAAATATGAACCGATCTTTATCCACCTTCACCATAGGTGTTTTTGTTGGATTATAAGGTCTTAAGCCAAATTTGAAGAAAATCGGGTACAATATGTGGTTTCTAGAGCGGCAAAAGTCAAATCAGGAATGACATTTGTATGGGGGCTATATCTAAATCTGAACCGACCTTACCCACTTTCTGTATAGGTGTATAGTTGGAATATAAGATGCTGTGCCAAATTTAAAGAAAATCGGGTACAATATGTGTTTCTAGAGCGGAAAATGTCAAAATAGATGCTAGCGTGCTTTCAACGGACGGACAGACATGGCTAGATCGTCTTAGAATTTTATGACGATCAAGAATATATACTTTATAGGGTCTCAGGTCGATATTTCAAGGTGTTACAAACGGAATGACAAAGTTAGATACCCCCATCCTGGATGTGGAGGGTATAAAAACCTGGAGCTAGATCGATAGATATTAATTAAGAAAACTTAAGAAATCTGTGTACTTTTGTCCAGTAAACACACTTTTTAACAATTTTTTAACCATTTTTAAACTTAGGCATTGTTTTTGCTCAATATTTTGTTTATTAACCGTACCACATGTTAACTTAGTTAAGTAAAACTCCGCTTTGCCTTAAAAAATCCGTCAGTAAGTTTTGGCCATTCCAGTTCACATCTCTCATTATTTTACGAATTGAAGTCCAATTAAAATTCGCCAAAATAATAAAAACTATGAAAATATTTCTAGATTTCCTATTTTTTTTTTTCAAAAAGTACCCGAATTCCCAAAATGGGGAAAATAAGTTCCAAAATTGCGGATTTTTATGCTCTTTAACTATTTTTATCGATTTTGATGAATTTTAAGTATTTTTTTATTGGACAAAAGCCTAAGTTGAAAAGTGCTGAAAAAGAATATTTGCTGGATAAATGTACACAGATTTCTTAAAAGTGCGTAAAGGCAAGAAAACCGGTTTTTTACAAGTAAATCGAGATTTTGGGCGTGTCTGGCAAATTTCATATACAGATTCCTGTTCTACTCGACAATACCTACCAGAAAAATACTATCACTTCCCAGAGTTTTTGGACTGTCGCACAGTGTTATTAAACGTTTGACTTTTGCCGGATTCCGGGCAATGGCCCCACACTTGAATTGCGTAAATTGTTTGAACTCAATTTTAGTAGATTCCACCTTAAAAACAATTTTATTTCAAATGAATTTATTTACTCTTCTAAGCTGCTAAAGTACTCAAATTGAGAACATTTTTGGGCTCAATTTTAGTATGCTCCATTTCCAAAATATTTTTTCGAATGTAGCATAATTATTATTATAAAATTTAGAAAACTGTTTGATTTCGCAACAAAATAATAATGCAATACCAAACTGATCAAACCCATCCTGTACTGGAAAAAATACCTACACATGCTCAAACACCAATAAACCTGCAATGGAATGGAGTTCCACTTGATTCTATGCGAACTGTTCCATAGTTGTTCAAGTTGTTTGAATCATTCAACTTATGCTGCAAAGCATCAAGAATTCTTTACATTTTTTCAACTTGCCTTCGCCGCATTTGTCCTCTGTCCTTGCGTCCTCTGTGTCATTTAGCTGATGTTGTTATTGCTGCCCCAGCTCCTGCTCCTGCTGGTGGTGGTGCGCATTCTGTTGTCATTTTCCCAGGCAATATTTGCTGCTGGAGCTTTTCTCTTTATAACTTATGAATCTCTAGTTTCACTCTGTCTCCCGGCTGTACTAACAGCATTCTCATATTTTATACATACACACACACGTATGTACAAATACACATATTTATAAAAGAAAAACAGGATCCTTTTCTTGTGCGTCCACACTTTAGCATCAATTCATGGTTACAAAATTATTGACACTTAATCATATGTGTAATGTTATATATGACCTTATAATCCGTTTGGTTTTTATGTGTTTTCATGCCAGCGGATAGGCCACACCATGAAGGAGGCTGAATTTAAATTTAAAACTCACAGGATATTATTAAAGTCAAGAGAGAATTTTAATGGGGAATTGGCACGAGTGATTCCAAGAATAACACATTTATTTTGGTGTTTCATGATTTTCTTAGGGCTCTTACTCGGAAACGGTTTGGTACACAATTTGTTATAGGAAATACAAAAATTATTTCATTTCATTACTTCAAAAAGCTCAAAACACTCTAAAAGAATATATGTTTATATCTTGGTATATTATTTAAACGATGTTCTTTAGACACTTAGGCACAATGTTGTCTTCCAATGAGTTCGAAGACCCTAAGCCAACGACTTCACGTAACCGCAGAGAGCATAATCTACAGGCATTAAATCGCAAAGTCTCTTTAGAGAAATAACACTTTTAAAAAAGGTTTCCTTCAGTAGGTAGATTTTTTGACGTATATGGCATATGACACCGTCCTTTTAGGGAAAAGTGTGATTCAGTCAAAATTCCATTCAACTGGGACACTGGGAAATAATCAGCAATCATGGCTCCACAGCACTTACTTTAATGAATTAAAGACCAAGAACAGACGGGGCGACTATATGATACCCTTCACATTCAACGTCATTGTAATTCAATTAAGTGAAGATTTTGGAAAGTGTCCTATAACATGGACCGATGAAATATAAATTGATCTGATATAAATCTTTTAAAATATAAGTTTTCTGAAGCAGAAAAACTAAAATCGGCGATATTTTTATGAAACCTATATGTAAATCTGAACCGAATTGACTCATTTTCAATAGAGATGTTTCTAGTTCAAATAAAAGGTGTTGTGCCAAATTTGATGGAAATCTGTCCCAGTTCAAATCAAAAAAATCTGTCAAAATATATGGTTTCGAGAGCGGTAAACCATAGTTGTTTCTAATTGCAATGTAACGCATCGTACCAAATATGATCAAAAAAATTGAAAAAAGTTTAAAATGTGTGGTTTCTGGAGCAGAAACAGCAAATCAAAAGCTATATTTGTAATCCAGATATATATAAATCTGACCCGACTTTCACCACAAAAGTTTCTAGTTGAAATATTAGTTGTTGTGCCAAATTTTAAGAAAATTGGTTAAAAGATGTGGCTTCTAGAGCGGAAAAAGTCAAATCGGGAGAGACATTTGTATGGGAGCCTTATATAATCTGAACCGATTTAACTCATTTTCAGCACAGATGTTTTTAGTTGAAATATAAGATGTTGTGCCTAATTTAATCAAAATCGCTTAATTTATGTAGTTTTTAGAGCAGAAAAAGTTAAATCGGAAGCAAAATTTGTATGACGACTATATCTAACTCTGAATCGATTTGCTTCAAATTAAATAGCGTCCGTCCTTGGTCGCAAAAGTTAATTTTGCAAATTTTTTAAGATTCGGACATTGCTAAATCGAATAAAGTGTTTCTAAGTCGATCGGTATAATTAACAATGGGTCTATCTCGCTTCCTTTTGGGTGTTATAAACAAATGCACAAAGACATTATAGCTTGTGGTGTAGGGTATAAAAATTTTAAATTTGTCCGATCGTAACAAACATTGGCACAAGTAATTTTTGTTGGCCAATGACGAACGCTATTTAATTTGAAGCAAGTGGGTCCATGATATATGACCCATAAATAGCCCTTCCAATTTAAATTTGTTCAACGAATTAAATTTTAATGGAATAGAAAGTGTAGGGTATCATAAAGTCGGCCCCGCCCGACTTTATCCTATCCTTACTTGTTATACCCTCCACATCCATGAGGGGGGCATACTAACTTTGTCATTCCGTTTGTAACACCTTGGAATATCGACCTGAGACCCTATAAGGTATATATATTTTCTTGATCGTCATAAAATTCTAAGACGATCTAGCCATGTCCGTCCGTCCATTGAAAGCACACTAGCGTCCAAATGAAAGGAGCTAGGACGTCCAAATTTCCCGTAAATTAGCCTTATAGTCGTAGATCGGTTGGGATTGAAACTGGTTGAAATCGGCCCAAAGTGAAAAATTTTTAGCTCACAAGGACTAAAAATACTCATAATTACCCCTAATATTTTAGAGTATTTTAGCATATTTTTATACCCTCCACCTCCAGGATGGGGGTATATTCACTTTATCATTCCGTTTGTAACACCTTAAAATATTCATTGGAGACCCCATAAAGTATATATATTCTGGGTCGTGGTAAAATTCTAAGACGATATAGCCATGTCCGTCTGTCTGTCTGTTGAAAGCACGATAGCGGCCGAACGAAATGAGCTAGGAGGTTCAAATTATTCCTAAATGTGTCTTATGGTTGTAGATCGGTTGGGATTGAAAGTGGACGAAATCGGCCCAGAGGGAAAAAATTTTCCCTCACAAGGACTGAAAATACCCCTAATATTTAGAGTATTTCAGCATGTTTTTTGAACATATTAGCTTGTATTTACTTGACATTTGCAATGCGCATTCCCTTTATAGCATAAAAGGGCACCATAGAGTTTTTTTTATTTGTAGGGGGCGAAATGGGACAAAAAGGGATAAAAATGGTACCTATCAAACGAGAACAGATAAAAACACGAAATTCGGCGTGTACATTCATCTAATAGAGTTGATACATAATGTAAAAGTATTTTTTCTAAATTCGTACTTTTAAGGGGTTAAATGGGGATATAGGGATAAAAATAGTGCCAACCTAACGGCTGCACCTAGAATAATGAAATTCGATATATACATTCCTCTGATTGCATAGACACGTAAAATAAAAGAACTTTCCAAAATTCGTACTTTTGGGAGTTCAAATGGAAAAAGGGGATGAAAATAGTACCTACCAAATGACAGCAGCTAGAATCAGGAAATTCGGAGTATACTTCCTCTGACTGCGTAGACACGAAAAATAAAACGTTTTTTTCCAAATTCGTACTTTCAAAGGATACAATGGCTACAGGGGATAAAAATAGTACCAACTAAACGAATACAGCTAGAATGATGAAATTCAGTGAGTACGTCCCTTTCATTGTGTAGATACGTAAAATAAAGAGATTTTAGATAGTCGTACTCTTGAGGGGCAAAATTGGAAAAAGGGGATAAAAATGGTACCAACAAAATGGCCGCTGATAGAATCATGGAATTCGGTGTATACATTCCTCTGACTGCATAGCCACGTAAAATATTTTTTTCCAAATTCGTACTTTATTTTGTTGCTTTTACGACAAAAAATGGTAGAATCATGAAGATGTCTAATACTGCGTATGTGAGAGATAAGGTATTTTCAAAATGTATACTTTTGAAATTACAATAGGATGGAAATACAACCAACCAAACGACTGTAGCTGAATATACACTCTCTATCGCCCAATATTTAGGGTATTTATGATTGCTCCCTTACAAACAAACAAACAATTAATAGTTTTATTTAATGTAAACTTAAACCAAAAACAACTTAAGAAAAACTTTAAAATCTACAAAAGTGCTATAAAATAAACCAAAATATCCAAAATAAAACAAGTAAGGAAAGGCTAAAGTCGGGCGTGGTTTCTGGGGTGGAAAAATTCTATCTGGGAGCGATGTTTGTATTGGAGCTATATGTAAATCTGAACTAAAATATGTGGTTTATAGATTGGAAAAAGTGAAATCGGGAGTGAAATTTGTGTGGGAGCTATATATATATCTGAACCGATCTGACCCATTTGCACCATGACAGCTTATGGAACAAATATAAGATATTTCTCCTAATTTGAAGAGGATCTGGTAAAATATGTGGTTCTTAGAGCGGAAAAAGTCAAATTAGGAGCGAAATTTGTATGGGAGCTATATATAAATCTGAACCGATCTAACACATTTTTACCACAGGTGTTTCTAGTTCAAATATAAGATGTTTTGCCAATTTTGAAGAAAATCTGTTAAAATATGTGGCATCTAGAGTGAAAAGAGTCAAATCGGGAGTGAAATTCGTATGGGGGCTATATCTAAATCTGAACCGATCTAACACATTTTCACCACAGGTGTTTCTAGTTCAAATATAAGATGTTTTGCCGATTTTTCTGTTAAAATATGTGGTATCTAGAGTGAAAAGAGTAAAATCGGGAGCGAAATTTGTATGGGAGCTATATATAAATCTGAACCGATCTAACACATTTTTACCACAGGTGTTTCTAGTTCAAATATAAGATGTTTTGCCAATTTTGAAGAAAATCTGTTAAAATATGTGGTATCTAGAGTGAAAAGAGTCAAATCGGAGAGAAATTTGTATGGGAGCTATATATAAATCTGAACCGATCTAACACATTTTCACCACAGGTGTTTCTAGTTCAAATATAAGATGTTTTGCCAATTTTGAAGAAAATCTATTAAAATATGTGGTATCTAGAGTGAAAAGAGTCAAATCGGGAGAGAAATTTGTATGGGAGCTATATATAAATCTGAACCGATCTAACACATTTTCACCACAGGTGTTTCTAGTTCAAATATAAGATGTTTTGCCGATTTTTCTGTTAAAATATGTGGTATCTAGAGTGAAAAGAGTCAAATCGGGAGTGAAATTCGTATGGGGGCTATATCTAAATCTGAACCGATTTTCTTCAAATTAAATAGCGTTCGTCCTTATCCCGAAAAACTTCATTGTGCAAAGTATCATTTGGTTCTGTCTACAATTGCGACCTGTATCGTGATTACAAGAATAGATGGACGGACAGACAGACAGACAGACAGACAGACAGACAGACAGACAGACAGACAGACAGACAGACAGACAGACAGACAGACAGACAGACAGACAGACAGACAGACAGACAGACAGACAGACAGACAGACAGACAGACAGACAGACAGACAGACAGACAGACGGACGGACATTGCTAAATCGATTCAAAAAGTGATTCTAAGTTGATCGATAATTAACAATGGGTCTATCTCCCTTCCTTTTGGGTGTTACAAACAAATGCACAAAGACATAATACTCTCGTGGAGTGTATAAACACAAACCCAAGATATCGTAACGTAACGTAAATCAAGCAAATAATCCCTTAAATTATTATGTAATAACTTGTTTCGATCGTGATATAATTATATGTAGAAGACTCTTGATTACGGAAAAATAACAATATCCATTATATATATATAGTATACACATATTGATAGCCTTGGCTTATTAATTAAATTTGTTATTTTCATACAGTTAAAATTTGTTGCGGACATTCCTCTTGTAGCTGGGAAGCACCACAAAGAAAAAGTTTTAGCGGACGAAATGGAACAAAAAGGGATAAAATATGGTACCAATGATACGACAACAGCTAGAATCATGAAATTCGGTGTGTACATCCCTCTAATTGCATAAACACGTAAAATAGAGGGATTTTTCGAAATATAATTAAAAAGAGGTATAAAAATGGAACCTACCAAACTTCTGAAGTTGAAATCATGAAATTTGGTGTATACATTCTGACTATGAAGACTCGAAAAATTTTTTTTTTTCGAAATTTGTACATTTGGGCTGAGAATGGGGCGAATGGGGATATCTTTAAAATTTATACTTTTCTTATCACTTTGTCTGTATGTGAAAATGCTTCTTTCTAATGGCGACTGACAATCGCCTAATATTTAGGCATGTTCACTTTCACAATTTCAACATTTTATTTATATATAGTAGTCGATTTTAAACAGTGCGCATAAGTATACATTATAGTTTGAAATAGTAAACAAATATAGTAATGTGCATAAAAATATCACAATTTTCGTAATATGGTACTGTACTTCTATGTAAAGTCGACATCCTTTAATCTGCTGTTAATACTGTGGACTGAACTCCGTGATGGAGGGTATATAAGATTCGGCCCGGCCGAACTTAACGCCTTCTTACTTTTTTTTTAATTTTGCCTTTGTCGCAACTTAAAATTAACTTTTGGAGTTTTTCAAAATAAAGGACATCCCTCCTATGACAAATCATTTGTGAAGTTGCCAATTTTCACAACTTCCAAATCACAACATTAGCATAATCGAACGCTGCTGCTTGTTTTTTTGGAATTGTACTATCCTTTCGGGAGTGAAGTCCGATCACGCCCGATTATACCTTACAGAAAAGGTAATTGTGATAGCTACAAAAAAATCGAAAAAATATGTTGCTTTAGTTTTCAATCACTGCAGCCGTTTCAAAATAAGTAGAAATCACAAAAATCATTTTAGCCATTAATATCTACCGAAATATCACATCCTTTCAGAAAAGTTCAATCCAATGAACACAAACACGTTTTACACACTAATTTGTACCCTATTTAAATTGCAATAAATAAAATGAATAATAATAACATGTGTGTAAGCATGTGCGTGTGGACATTATATGAAATTAGTTCTGCTTGTGAATCATAAACGTATTCATTGTAAACGTAATTTATTGACAATAAACCTGAAAACTCACCACTGTTTTTTATAACAAACATACAACGCATGCCTATGTATGTACATGTGTACATTAGGCCGTAACAATTTTGCTATTTATATCGTTTCAGATATAGATAAAGCCACTAAACTCGATGTGAAATTCATCATGGCAGGTAAAAAAGGGATATTTGCACATCTTCCGATGATCCCTTTCCGCGGGATTTGTACTTCGGTATAAGTGTGACGTATTCGAAGTGTTTGTAAAACCAAAAAATAATGATTTTAATGCCGATCATATTATAGCTACCAAATCGATTAGTTTTTGGCATTACGAACATGTGACATGAAACTGACTTATCGATACGGTCCAATGTATTGTCATATGTTGATAATAAAACAAATTTATTATCTACATATGAATTTACATCTAATATAATATAGTCGAGTATGTAAACAAAAGTATAATGTAGTAAATATGTCGATAAAATATGAGTATCTAACTCATATTCCATTTCATAGCAACTACAAACATTAAATATTTGAATTTTGATTAAAAGAACACATAGTCATATTAGAATGGGTCGGGGAAAAGGTATTTGTGCTTTCAAATACATTTATAATAAATTTAACTTAATTCCAAAAACTCGACTAGCTTTTTCCAAAACTATCAATTTTATTTGTCCATAAATGTAAAAAAAGTAAAAATCTAAAAACTCTGGAAGTGATAGTATTTTTCTGGTAGGTATTGTCGAGTAGAACAGGAATCTGTATTTGTAATTTGCCAGATACCCCCATAATATTTTATATACAGGGCGAGCCAGCTTAATGTACGTACATACATACATTATATACAAATATACGTATTTATTTGATCTCACTATAAATAGTAACAAAACCAGCCCAACACATAAATCATAGCAACATTTTTCATTTATTTTTACAAACCACAAAATTTACAAATAACTATCCAAGGATTCATCCTTTATTTGTCTGTTGTCATAACAGAGGTACACTGCGAAAATCTTGAATAAGGAAAGACCACTTCTTCAAGAAACGTGGACTGCATTGTGGTTCAACAATGTTGACTTCCAAATATCGCACATTCATGAAACCTACTCTGTGGAACAGCCCAAAAGTATTTTGGTAGGCCAGTGAAGAAAATTGTTTCAGATGTTCACATATGTTCCCACATATTTGGTCATACTAATACCACTCTGGATTCAACTACTATCCATTATATTAACAAATTAAACGATATATTTATTTAATGTGCCCAAAAATATAACACCAAATAATATTAAACAATTAAAAGGACGTTAAATTCGGCTGGGGCGAATTTTATGTATCCTCCACCACGGTGTAGTCCAACAGCATTTTTGGTACACTATAATTCTGAAAGGGCATGTTGAGCAGACCAGTTTTGCTGAATAAACTTATAGTTCGGTTGGTTTAGGTTTCTTTTTTACAGTGGATCAAAGTTTTCATCTTTGGTCCAAGGGAGCATTATGCTAAGTGAGAAAAGTGTTGTAAGTAAAAGTCTGAGAGAATTCTTATTGTCAGAACTTTATTGTGGAATTTTATGAGTATTATTTTTGAGGAAGATCTTAACCCTCAAGCTCTTTATGTGTAAATTTGACTCTTTTTCGAGAAAATCAAAACAGTCCTTTCAAAAAGGACATTTAAAGATAAAATGATCTGCGAAAATAATTGCCGGAAAATTTCAGTGGGGGTCACCAAAGTTGTAAACAAAGCTCTTCAGAAGAAATAATACAAATTAATATTTTTGCAAAATTTTCATTTTCGCGGTAGATATGGCTTAAAAGATTTTCTTTTACAAATATTCCCTACTTAGTCAACAGTCACATACCAAAAAATATTTTAGTATTCTCTATATGATAGAAAGATACATAATTCCCTCTGACATTAACCTACATCACTTTTCATACCCTCCACCACAGAATGGGGGTATACTATCTTTGTCATTCCATTTGTAACACCTTGAAATATCGATCTGGGATCCTAGAAAGTAAAGGGTGGTTAAATTTTAAGGGACGATGTGGTTGTTGTGGAATAAAACACAAATTATTTTCATTTCTTTTTATTATGTAAATATTGTTTATGATTGATTCAATGGAACAAAATATCGGCCAAATGGCCGCCACGACCTGGCGGCACACCTCCATCCGATGGTCCAAATTTTCGATGACGCTGAGACATAATTGAGGTTCAACGCCGTTAATGTGCCGAATTATCTCATCCTTAGCTTTTGAATTGTTGCTAGCTTATCGACGTACACCTTTTCTTTCAAATGACCCCAAAGAAAGAACTCCAGCGGTGTCAAATCACATGATCGTGGCGGCCAATTGACATCGCCACCACGTGAGATAACACGGCCATTGAATTTGTCGCGCAAAAGAGCCATTGTTTCGTTAGCTGTGTGGCAAGTGGCATTGTCCTGTTGAAACCACATATCGTCCACATCCATATCTTCCAATTCGGGCCATAAAAAGTTCGTTATCATCTCACGATAGTGAAGACCATTCACAGTAACTGCCTGACAGACCTCATTTCGGAAAAATACGTCCCGATGATGCCGCCAGCCCATAAACCGCACCAAACAGTCACTCTTTGTGGGTGCATTGGTTTTTCGACAATCACTCTTGTATTATCATTCGCCCAAATGCGGCAATTCTGCTTATTGACGAATCCACTGAGGTGAAAATGTGCCTTATCACTGAAGATGATTTCCTTCGAAGAGCATGATATGCATTTTGATTTGATCGTCATACAACTCTATCACGAGCTAGCCATGTCCGTTTATCCGTCTTAATGAAAAGAGCTAAGAGGTCCATTTTTTTCGTAAATGTATCTTATAGCCGTAGATCGGTTGAGATTGCACTTGGGCGAAATCGTGCACCATAAAGTGATTCTGTTTCATAGGGTCAAAAAGGGATAAAATTGGAACATATCAAACGACAACAGCTAGAGACCAGAAATTCAGTGTGTACATTCCCTAATTGAGTAGATACGTAAAGTCTTCGTCATTCATCTGACTGTGAATATGCTTTTAGACGGAAAATCGGGTGAATGGGGTTAAAAATGGTACCACCCAAACGGCTGCAGCTATAATAAGGAAATTCGGTGTGTACAATTCTCTGACTACGTAGACGCGGAAAATAAAGAGATCTTTCGATATGCGTACCATCAGGATATAAATGGGATTAAATTTGGTACAGACATTTAGGCTGGAGCTGAGATCAACAAATTGTAAATTGGGAAAATCGGGCTTGAGGGAAATTGTTTCTACCTAATAATATTAATGAAGCACCACAATTTTCCTAATATGGTAGTGCACTTCTATGTAATGTCGATAGCGTCTAATCTGCTGATAATAGCGTTGAATGTACACCGTGGTGGAGGGTTTATAAGATTCGATCCGACTGAACTTAACGTCTTTTTACTTGTTTTTTAAACAAATTAAGATATATTTAATAAAATTGAATGTGCTTTAACATGAATAAATGAATTCCATAAACTGTTAAACAGGTTATTTGAGTTTCTTAATGTAGAAATATTCATCAGCTACCCTGTATTTGATGGGTGTATGTAGTCATTTTGGTATACAGCCCTTTTTTATGTGTTTCGAATTTGTTAGCGTTTTGTAATATTTAATGCCCTATTCAAGTCATTTGCAGTGTTACTTTCCAACAAGCATACGCATTTATGAGACCACACTATAGATTTATATACATAAAAATAAGTACATGTGTATGCATGTGTGTGTATTTATTTGCTAGTCCCTAAGACATGGCCCTTTAAAGTTTCGTATGACAATTAGATCACATAAAGAAATATGAGGAATACAACAGGCACACGCACACACTTACAAGCATTCACATACACATACTGTAGTGTCTTATTGTATTTCAAATCTACGGAGACTTAAGGATACTCATACATTAAATACGAATCCTTGCATCATGTTGATGTTTTCTGTCGGCATCTGGTTAAGGATGGTGGTGGGTGGATGGATGGATGATGCTGAAATCTAAGATATAGACCATCTGTTAGACCGCAAGTGATTGAAAATGTTTGTGAAAATATGATTTCGAAAATTGAGAGCTGTACATTAATAGATTGAGCTTTAATACCGACAAATATGAGAAGAAATGTCACTAGTTCAAGAGTGACTTACCAAAATTTGCGCCCTATTTTACCAGACTAGGAAATTTAAAACTGTGTTCTGCATTGTTAAGGTGGATTTCAAATTTAATAAAAATTTAGATTTTTAAATATTTAAAAAATATAAAATTTCTTTTAAAATTAAACTGATTGACAGAGAAAGATGAAAATTGGATATCTATAGTAGGCTGGGCCACGAAAATAAATTACAGCGCTCAACCCCCAGATGATGATCTGTAAAATATTTCATCACTGGGTCAAGCCGTCTGTGAGCTAAACGCTCTTGAAATCACCTCTTAAAATCATGTTTTCCCGTCTAATTATGATAACCTCCACTAGGGTATTAAACGAGTTAGACAGATCAACTTAGAATCACTTTCAGAGTCGATTTAGCAATGTCTGTCTGTCCGTCTGTCTATCCGTCTGTCCATCTATTGTTGTAATCAAAGTACAGGTCGTAATTATTGTCCGATCTTTACAACAATTGACACAAATAAGTTTTTTGGATCAAGGACGTTTGTTACTATTTAATTTGAATCAAATCTGTTCAGATTTAGATACAGCCTCCATAAAAATGTCTCTCCAGATTTGACTTTTCCGCTCTAGAAACCACATATTGTACCCGACATTCTTTATATTTGCCACAGCATCTTACTATCCTCCTATCGGTTCAGATTTAAATATAGCACCCATACAAATGTCGCTCCTTATTTGACTTTTTCCGCTTTAGAAACCACATATTTTACCGGATTTTCTTCAAATTCGCCACAACACCTTATAATCTAACTAGAAACACCTGAGGTGAAAGTGGGTAAGATCGGTTCAGATTTAGATATAGCCCCATACAAATGTTGCTCACAACTGTTGGTTATATTTTATCTTGAAACATATATTATTAGAGTGGGTCATAATGGTCCAGGATTAGGACCCATACAAAAGTCCTTCCCGATTTCACTTTTTTACCGAATTGAATAGAAATGGGATAGAGAGTATTATATAGTCGGCCCCGTCCGACTTTAGCCTTTCTTTACTTGTTTTTATGTTGCATTTTTGTCCACGTCACTGATTCGATGATTATAAAATAATTTAATAGGTGAGATGGATTTTCAGAGCCAACATTTGCAAACTATTTTAACAAAAATGAGCTCTGCGGCGTCAAATTTCTTTCGATGTTCATCATTTAGGCATCCATCGAAAGGTATTGACTGCCGCTA
Organism: Polietes domitor; assembly: GCA_947397865.1. Lineage (NCBI taxonomy): Eukaryota > Metazoa > Arthropoda > Insecta > Diptera > Muscidae > Polietes > Polietes domitor. The sequence goes on from OX377622.1 coordinate 70,719,798, forward strand.
ATTACTTTTATAAAATACTGACAGCAAATGCGTAAACTTGTTCAGTTGTCACTATGAAAAAACGCAAAAAATACTATAAAGGTTCAATAATTAGAACACTACGACAAAAATCTAAATTTACATTTGAAGTGCTTTCAAGGGTCTATTATTTCAGAAAAAGAATTGACAAAAATGCAGCACAAAAAAAATCCACGAGAAAAATATGATTTTTTGGGCGTATTTTCAGCAGCGTTTGGCTCACAGAAGTCTTGATCTAGGAACGAAATATAGACTGGAATTGTTCGCATATTACAAGTTTGAAATATATCACTAAGAGTATTTATTATGTGAAAGAAAGTCAAACTAAATCCAACCCTTGCCCGCATGACATTGTGAATGACCATGGAAAATATTCCTAAGAAAGCAAGGTGGATTTAGCAACTAACTTCCGCTCTCTCTCTCTCTCGCTCGCATACGCCTTCTGTAAAGTTAAAAATGTCAATCTCGAAATATTATTTCAAAACTTGATTTCAATCAATGGCAAATTTGTCAGAAACAGCGACTGGGAGCACCTTTTCATTACTATTGAAGACATTAAATGGCAACGCATTCCCATCGCATTCCAATTCACATTCACGCCCAACACTGTCAGATTGTCTTCGAGAGCAAATAACGATTGTAATTCCATTTAATGCGAACGCAATAAAATAAATTTTAAACAGTCGTTATTCAATTCAGAAACAATTAAATTTATATCAAACGTTTAATCAAATGGCAGAAGATGCCAACTCTAACTCCCAACTCATTCAAAACAAACCAAACCAAATAACAACCCCACTTGCCAAAGATTCAACAGGTTACATCACCAGTAAGCACACCAAGGAGTAAGTGTCCTTATGTTGCCCTTTTTCTATTCATATTCAAACATCTGGATGAATTTTATATTTTATTTTATGAAGTGCTCTTTTGTAGCTAACAACAAGTGTTTATACACTGATGTTCAATAAAATAGCAGTGCCGGCAATCTGAAAAAACTTACCAAGTCCAATTGAAAATAACTTCATTTGTAAAAGCGAACATCCTGTATTTTTTTAAGTAACGAAAAAAACTGATTAAACTTTTTGGTTAAAAAAAGGGAAATGTGATCCAATAACACTAGTCAACAGTCAAAATGTACTCGGGATGCGATAATTTTTTCTGTGTAGATAACCTTGACATGAGCTCGAAAAACGCAATAAAAAATTTTTTTTTCGTTTGGTTTTTTTTTATTTTTTTTTTTTAAATTTTAAAAATTTTTTTTTGGTTAATTTGTTTCGTCCGGCATAACTCGGGAACCACTAGCCCGATTTAATTGAATTAAATTTTAAAAAATTTAAAATTACAATTCCCTTAATCTGTTCATATATTGTTTTCCTATACAAGCAACAGTTTCCAAGTTAAAAATGAATATATAAAGGAAAAAACTTATTTTTTGCCTAAAGATTTAATTTTTTTTTTTAAATCCATAAAAAATCCAAAATGTAAAAAAATATCAAATCTTATTACTTTTACGTAAAGTCACATAACCTATGAGCAAAATGAGACAAAGATCATGAAAATCGATGCACGCGTTTCGCTTTTATTCGCAATTGAGTAAAGGTATGAATTTCAAAAATTTGCTCGACATATGCACAACTTTGTCTATGGTAAGGTTTTTTCTTTTTTATTACAAAAAAAATTAAAATTTTTGGGTGACAAAAATATATGACTTTAAATTAAAAAACAATTCGATATATGTACAAGAAATTATCCTAAGAATATCAACATTAATTAATTATAAAAAAGTTAAAAAAAAAATATCTAAACACAAAAATAAAAACCTTCAAATTAAAAATAATTATGTGCTTTTGTCTTTCTTTTATATTGTTGTGGGTCTGTTTCTCTTATCAGGAACCAGATATAGTCCCCCATCATAGCTTCGTTCCAAAATCCTTGGTATCGGTGCTCAATTTCTTTCATTTGCTGATGAAAACGCTCACCATGCTCGTCACTCACATCGCCCAGGTTGTCCGGAAAGAAGTCCAAGTGCGAGTGTAGAAAATGTATCTTAAGCGACATATTTGCTCTAATTTTTTTATAATTTTGGAGTAGTTGTTCGACGATCTCTCTGTAATTTGAGCTTTTGTTGTTTCCAAGAAATCCGGAAACAATTTGCCGAAATGAGTTCCAAGCTGCAGCTTCATTTGTTGATAAAATGTGCTCAAACTGTTGGTCTTGCAACAACTTTTTAATTTGCGGACCGTCGAAAACGCCTTCCTTAATCTTTGCCGATGAAAGGTGAGGAAAAATGGTTTTTAAATAGGCGAACGCTTCGCCATCTTTGTTGATAGCTTTCACGAAGTTTTTTATGAGTCCGAGCTTTATGTGAAGAGGTGGGAGAAAAACATTTTCCTTTTTTATGAGTGGTGTATATTTCACGTTGTCGCTGCCGGGGATGAAGTTAACTCTTTCTGTCCAACTCCTCCTGGTGTAATGATGTTGACGATCTCGGCTGTCCCAAAGGCAGAGAAAACAACAGTACTTTGTGAATCCACCTTGTAATCCACAAAGGATACCGATAACCTTAAGGTCGGCACAAACTTTCCAATCGTGCCTCTCATAGTTAAGGCACTTTAGTAGATTGTCCATGACTTCGTATGTTTCCTTGGTGTCAACGGCATGAGCAATTGGAATCGAAGGTTTCTCGTTGCCGTTGTGCAGTAAAATTGCTTTAAGGCTCTGCTTGTTGCTGTCGATGAAAAGACGCCACTCTCCTGGATCGTAAGAGTACCCGAGTTCACCAAATAATCCGGGAATGTCCTTACAAAAACAGATGTTGTCTTTTTTTGTGTAGTACCTTGCGTATGGTTCATGACGCTTCCTGTATATTGTTGTCACCACACCACGTTTGCTCATTTTAACTATCGCGTTCGTCGACACTTGTTGAATGAGTAAAATCGATCAATGAAGACCTATTTATACTGTGTATTGTTTAGTATTTTACTGACAGGTACTTATAAATGGGTGTATATTTTTTTACGGTGGCTACATACCTGTTTCACCATGTGTGAGTCTTAAATTTTCCGAATAATGACCACCCTTAAATGTGGGTTGCATTTCTGTAAAAAAATCATACAGGTAGCCAACGGAAAACCCAAATAATTAAAAAAGTCCCCTTTCCTTTTTTCCTTTTAATTGTTCACGCACATTTATTAGCGTTTATTACTTTGCTTACGCAATCATAAAAATTAAATAACCCTTTGTTTATTCCGTTTTGTTAATTCTGAGAATCAAAAAAAAAGAAAAAACCTTACCATAGACAAAGTTGTGCATATGTCGAGCAAATTTTTGAAATTCATACCTTTACTCAATTGCGAATAAAAGCGAAACGCGTGCATCGATTTTCATGATCTTTGTCTCATTTTGCTCATAGGTTATGTGACTTTACGTAAAAGTAATAAGATTTGACATTTTTTTTTCATTTTGGATTTTTTATGGATTTAAAAAAAAAAAAAAAAATTAAATCTTTAGGCAAAAAATAAGTTTTTTCCTTTATATATTCATTTTTAACTTGGAAACTGTTGCTTGTATAGGAAAACAATATATGAACAGATTAAGGGAATTGTAATTTTAAATTTTTTAAAATTTAATTCAATTAAATCGGGCTAGTGGTTCCCGAGTTATGCCGGACGAAACAAATTAACCAAAAAAAATTTTTTAAATTTTTGAAATTCATACCTTTACTCAATTGCGAATAAAAGCGAAACGCGTGCATCGATTTTCATGATCTTTGTCTCATTTTGCTCATAGGTTATGTGACTTTACGTAAAAGTAATAAGATTTGACATTTTTTTTCATTTTGGATTTTTTATGGATTTAAAAAAAAAAATTTTAAATTTTTAGGCAAAAAATAAGTTTTTTCCTTTATATATTCATTTTTAACTTGGAAACTGTTGCTTGTATAGGAAAACAATATATGAACAGATTAAGGGAATTGTAATTTTAAATTTTTTAAAATTTAATTCAATTAAATCGGGCTAGTGGTTCCCGAGTTATGCCGGACGAAACAAATTAACCAAAAAAAATTTTTTAAATTTAAAAAAAAAATAAAAAAAAAACCAAACGAAAAAAAAAATTTATTGCGTTTTTCGAGCTCATGTCAAGGTTATCTACACAGAAAAAATTATCGCATCCGGAGTACATGAAATTTTTTTCATTTTGTTGAGTAGTGTAATCATTCCACGGAAAAAGTATCTGTTCCTTGAACAAGTCCCTGCTGGGCAGAGACCATTCCTAATTGTAACCTAAATAAAGAGTGATTTTTTTGAGGTTAGGATTTTCATGCATTAGTATTTGACAGATCACGTGGGATTTCAGACATGGTGTCAAAGAGAAAGATGCTCAGTATGCTTTGACATTTCATCATGAATCGTCTTACAAACGAACAACGCTTGCAAATTATTGAATTTTATTATCAAAATGCGTGCTCTGTTAAGAAAGTTCATTGCGCGCTTCCATTTTATGGTCAGTTTAATCGACCCACTGAAGCGGCTATTCGGGCTATTGTGACTAAATTTCGCACCAAATTTACATTGTTGGACATTAAACCACCAACACGCTTACGTAGAGTGCGAACTGAAGAAAATATCGCAGCTGTATCGGCCAGTGTTAATGATGACCACCAATTTTCGATTCGTCGCCGTTCGCACCAATTGGGTCTCTGTTACTCAAAAACGTGGAAATGCCAAAATTGGACTAAGCGGATGGACCACCTAAGACGCAGCCGCGGTCAACATTTAAATGAAATTATCTTCAAAAAGTAAATGTCATGGACCAATCTAACGTTTCAAATAAAGAACCGATGAGATTTTGCAAATTTTATGCGTTTTTTTTTTAAAAAAAGTTATCAAGCTCTTAAAAAATCACCCTTTATATGAATGATACCGGTCCCTTTTACATATCTTTGTCTTTAGAGGTGTGGTATGACTTGGACTTGTCAGCAGTTTGTGTTAAATCAGGAAACATATTCATATGATGTGACTTGAAATGATGTGATATATATCATTTAAAGTATATGGTTTATAGAACGGAGAAAGTCAAATCCAGAGCGAACTTTTTACGGGAGCTATATATAAATCTGAACTGATCTTACTCGCTTTCACCGCAGCTATTTCTAGTTTGATTATAATGTGTTGTGTCAAATTTGAAGAAAACTGGGCAAAATGTCTGGTTTCAGAGCGAAAAATGTCATATCGGGAGCGATATTTGTATGGGGTCTTAATCTGATGTCGTTTCTAGAGCGGAAAAAGTAAAACCGCGAGCGACATTTGTGTGGAGGCTGAACCGATTGAACCGATTTGCCTCAAATTAAATAGCATTCGTCCTTGATCCACAAGACATACTTGTGCCAATCTTTGTTATTTCGACCTGTACTTTGATTACAACAATAGATGGACAGGCGGATAGACAGACGGACATTGCTAAATCGACTCAGAAAGTGATTCTAAGCCGATCTGTATAACAAACGATGGTTCTAACTCGTTTCCTTTTGGGTGTTACAAACAAATGCACAAAGACATTATGCCCTAGTGGAGGGTATACAAATATTTCATTGGCCTGTGATGTAGCATTTATGTTTGTAAATATATGTTGGGGGTAAGTTAATCCCTACATTTCGTTCTCAGACGTCAAACATGTACTCTAAAGTATTATGTATCTAATTCACAAAATTTCGACAGAGAAAATTGTATATTCATTCAATCAGGATTTGCGACCACACTCAGTGGATAATTTCATGTAAATTTAAATATATTTTTAGAGTGTCATTTCTTCTCTTTTGATGTACATATTACTAATGTTGATAGTTATTATTCCCTCACTCTACAGAGTAGGATGGTATATATTAGGGTGACAAAAATGAATTACAGCGGTCATTTTTGTCGAAATTTTTTCTGAATTAATAGACACTTGGAAGCACTTTAAATACAAATTTGTCTTCATGTTTTAGAATAACACATTGGTCGTATTATTGGACGTTTAGATTGCTTTTTTGTGGGGTTTCAAAGTTACAGCTACAAACTCATATTTCTTGGTAACATTTTGTAAAAGGTGTTACGAGAAATAAATAGAAGGAATCAATACCTGTCGAATTATGCCCAAATGATGAATATCGGACGATAAATGACGTCGCTGACTCCATAGTTGTGATATAATTTAATACAGGAGATGGCTTTTCAGAGCCAAAAGGCATCATACGAAAGGTATTGACTACAGCTATTTATTTTTTATAATATACAGACACCAAATACGAAAAAGTTTGCAGTTGTCACTACGAAAAAAACGAAAAAAAATGCTATAAACGCCTATTAATTCGACCTATAAGCTACTCTAAGACGAGTATTAAAATTTATATTTAAAGTGCTTCCGAGGTTCTATTAATTTAGAAACAAATTTTGGACAAAAATGCAACGTAAAAAAATTACACGGGAAAAATATGATTTTTGGAGGTGTTATCAGATGGCTTAACCCAGTGACGAAATATATTGCAGATCATCATTAAACAATCCAATCTTCATTTCCCCAAAAAGGAAATTTGAACCAAAATAACGAAGGATGTTTTTATAATTACTTCAAACCTACAAAACATGTATGCTTTTGTCACGCCCTTTTAAATTCTTCACATTTAAATAAAGCAAAAATTTGGGACTACTGACTTTTTGTCTCACATTTCCAAAAATTAATTTATGTTAGTAAGTGGGTACCCGTTTTACTCCTTTTGTGCCGCCCTTAAACATATTTAGAAAAATTAAATTTTTAATATCCTTTTCAGATTCTAGCTAAAATCTTAGGTTATCCCATTTTCCGCAATTTGGTTTGTACGATTTTTATCACTTTTGATCCGCTTCCAGCTTTAAAGTACACATTTTGATACAATACTTTTGTATTGCACATCAAAGTAGTTATGTAATTATGTATATACCTCATTCGATACGTTGGTGGGTACCATTTTAATCACATTTTGTTCCGATCGACTTAAAAGTATAAATTTTGAAAAATCATTTAGAGATCAAAAGAAATCAGAATTTCTAGCTTCAGCCGTGTTGTTGGTACCATTTTAATTATTCTTCATTATTCATTATTCTTTAAAAACAAGTAAGGAAAGGCTAAAGTCGGACGGGGCCGACTATATGATCGGTAAAAATGTGAAAACGGAAAGAATTTTTGTATGTTTCCTATTCATGTCAAATCGAAAAGAATATTTGTATCGGGGCTATATCCAAACATGGAATAAAGTGACTAACTTTCACAATAAGTTCTTCCAGTTCAAATATAACGTGTTATGCTCACTTTGAAGAAATTCGGTGAAAATTCGTGGTTTCTATAGCGGAAAAAGTCAAATCGGGAGCGAAATTTGTATGGGAGCTATATATAAATCTGAACCGATCTGACCTATTTTCACCATAGGTGTTCCTAGTTTAAATATAAGATGTTTTGCCAAATCAGAAGACAATCTGATACAATATGTGATTTCTGGAACGGAAGAAGTCAAATCTGGAGCGAAATTTGTATGGGAGCTATATATAAATCTGAACCGATCTAACACGTTTTTACCACAGGTGTTTCTAGTTGAAATATAAGATGTTTTCCCGATTTTGAAGAAAATCTGTTGTAATATGTTGTATCTAGAGTGAAAAGAGTCAAATCGGGAGAGAAATTCGTATGGGGGCTATATCTAAATCTGAAGCGATTTTCTTCTTCGTTCGTCCTTGTCCCGAGAAACTTCGTTGTGCAAAGTTTCATTTGAATCTGTCTACAAATGCGTCCTGTATCGTGATTACAAGAATAGAATGACAGACAGACAGACGGACAGACACTAATGTACAAAGGCATAATACTCTTGTGGAGTGTATAAAAATGCCCTTAATTTATGTGAATGTTGATGTACGAATCGAATTTCATGATTGATACCATTGTTATCAATTTTTACCCAATTTCAACCCCCAAAAAGTACGAATTTTGCCAAAGGGCGGTGGTACAATTTCTATCCATTTTAATCCCTTAAGAGAACAAATTTCGAAAAATTCCTTCCTATCTCGCATCTACATCCCTTTTTAGCGTTTACCCTTTAAAAATACGAATATCCGTTTGGAAGTTAATTTAACATCTTCGATATTAAACTAAGTTTGGGAAAATTACTATTTTGTGCAAAGTTTGAATAGATTCCTTAACTCCCTTCGAAATTTATCGTATATACCAGTCAGCCAGATAGACGGACGAACATGGCTCAAACGGATTTGCTCCAAACAAACTTAGGATCAGGGTTGTCAGATTATTTTGTACCTTTATCACCAAATCAATTGTCAGAAATCGCTAAAAACCGCCAAATTTAAACAACTTCAGTTTTTGTTAAAAATCGACAAATTCCATTTTATGTGTATGAAATGTATGGAATTCATATATTATATTTGAATTACGTATTTTCAATATTTCATGAAAAGAAATTAAAACGTATTTTATTGGTATTTATTATTCCTAATAAAAGTTCAAACTATTTCTTATACCGTGACCTAGTTTAGGCAAATTCATAATGCTGAATACACCTTCAACGCAGGGTTGAAAAAAAAAACAACAACAAAACAAATAACATTAAAAAATTATATTTTCCAACATTGGGTAGATCTCTGTCTCCCGTTTTCATGGACCAGTGTCCCCTAAATATTATTTCAGGCATTTTAAACGGAACGAAAAAGAAAAAATCTCAATAAAAACTTATAGAATGCATTTTGAAAAATCTGTTCAAGTAGAAAGGTCACAATAATGCATACATTCGTTCAAAAATAGCGTTTTCGGTCGACTCCATTTGACGAGATCCTGCCAGGATGGTGGACTCGTTAGGTTCTCAAAGACGGAATCTTGTGAGAAGCCTGTGTAGTGTGGTTGTTGTTGCACGAAAATGCAAGCAACGAAATCACAAGTAACATAAAGTAACGTAAGTAACGTAAGTAAAAGGCGTTTACTTACGCGTTGGTTCCTTTAAATAAAAACACTGACGGGTTCGGGGTTTGAGAAGTATTGAGTACCTTTTGCGAAACAACAAAGCAAAGTGGACATCGCAAACATATTAAGTTGGCCGCAATCCTGGCCTACCAGTGTCAGGGATGACACTTAGTCGTTGAGATCGATCAAGTCGATGCCATCATCGACAGGACCTGATCGATCGTCAACACCATTCTAAAATTTACATGACTTGTTTATAATCGATGGGAATACGCTTAATTTTTTTATGATTTTTTAAGTTGGTGTTTCATTAGTAAAAACAAAAAAAGACCACAAAATTCATTCAATTAGACCTACGCGTTTTCACACAATACCATTTTCAATGTTCCAACCTCGTACCTTTTATCTTGATTTTAGAAATTCTCAATTGGTCATATCTTTTAATAAAATTCTTTTTCTTTTGCCCACTCTAAATCAAATATCTTTCAGAGTGCAGTTATCATAATAGGTTGCAAATAAATCGGAAATGGTAACTTAAAAAGTGTTCGGTTTGACATGAAAGCATATATACAGACTTGCATACAAATTGTAATATATTTCTCTACCAAGTTACGCCAATATAATAAAATCGGAGGACAGATTTGAAATTTTCTAAAAATAGCCAAGAAAATCGCCAACAATTTTAAAAATCGCCATGTTGCCAAATCGAAAATAAAGTCGCAAAACACATTTAAAATTCGCCACGGTTGGCGAGAAATCGTCATATCTGACAACCCTGCTTAGGGTCTTAAGTCACTCCTTCAATGCGTTACACTTTCTGTCTGTCCCAAATGATATATACCCTCCTACTCTGTAGAGTGAGGGTATAAAAAATAAATTCGATAACTTCCGAGCACTGCTATTCTACTGTTCACTACGGCATGTGCTCATTGTATATTTACTTCAAGGTAGAACAAAATACTCTTAAATGTACTCCATGGTAACCAACATACATACTTACCCATGTTTATGGCAATAAACATCCACAAGAGTGTGAGTATGTGGATGCGATAAAGAGAGATATGTGTGCGAATTGGCACACCACCACCACCATACTCGGAGAACGGTTGAATGTGTCAAAGAAACGGTGTCGAAATGCCATTATTTTCATATGAATGGAGAACAAAAACAAAAGCAAAAAAGCAAAGCAAAACCGACAGAATTTCTCCATTCGCAAGTTTTTGTTTTGTTTTTCGTTTTATTCAAACTCCAACAAATCAACGCACATACCTACACGCACACACACACAGACATCCGTCTCATACTCACAGAACAAATGGCAAAGGAAAGCATCTGTTAGATATCACATATCCCCACATAAAGTCGAATGTTTACTTGGATGTCTGTGTGTTTGTTTGTTAGCTTCTCGGTGGCTTCAAAGATAATAGAAGAGGGACAAGATGTCTCGTTAGACTTTTCGGCTCGTGTACCGATGTTTAGATCGCGGGAAAAAAGGAACTTTTTTAATTTAATTCTTTGTTATTACACATTTTTTTTTTTTACATCAAAAAGGAAACATTAATTATGCGCAATTTATATTTTACCGTTTTAAGGACGAACTAAACTTTTGTTATGCGGAACATCTTGTTCCTTTGCAATTGTCTTTGAGAGATGTGGGATGTGATGTTTTTGGCTTTTGAGCTTTTACTCTAAGAAGCTGTGATTCACAACCAACATCATGGCCAACAAAAACATCACTCACGCTACAACGTTGGTAGAGTTCTTTACAAGGTGTTCATATATGTATATTAGACTGGGTCACGAAAATAGTTGATGTTGTCAATATCAAGGAAAACGTGTTATGAAAAAAACTATAAATGCACAATAACACTGTGTGACAGTGCAAAAACTCTGGGAGGTGATATCATTTTTGTGGTAGGTATTGTCGAGTAGAACAGAAATCTGTATTTTAAATTTCCCAAACACCCCCCAAATCTTTAGTTAGGGTAAAACCCAGATTTTCGCACCATTGCACATTTATAATCCTGTAACTTAGTTTGTTGTCAACCGATTCACTCTTTCGTAGGATTCCAGAAGAATAAACCTGCAGCTTTCGATCGATATGTAGCAGAAGCACAGTGTAATTCAAGTCAAGAATTCAAATTTATATTTAAAGTGCTTGAAAAGGTCTATTAATTCAGAAAAAATGAATAAAATTGCATTTGAATAACATTGTTAACAGGGTATTTTAGGATCGTTCTTGGGGCGAAATATTTTCCAAACTTTATTTCCATGGGGTGACTGAAAAATATTTTTATACCCACTACCTCCAGGATGGGGGAATACTAACTTTGTCATTCCGTTTGTAACACCTTGAAATATCGACCTGCGACCCTATTAAGTATATATATTCTTGATCGTCATAAAATTCTAATGTCCATGTACGTCCGTCCGCCTGTTGAAAGCACGCTACCATCTAAACGAAAGGAACTAGGAGGTCCAAATGTTCTATAAATGAGTCTTATAGTCGTAGATCGGTTGGGATTGCAACTGGGCGAAATCGTTCCAAAGGGAAAAATTTTTCCCTCTCAAGGACTGAAAATACCCATAATAACCCCTAATAAAGGGTGATTTTTTAAGAGCTTGATAACTTTTTTAAAAAAAAAAAACGCATAAAATTTGCAAAATCTCATCGGTTCTTTATTTGAAACGTTAGATTGGTCCATGACATTTACTTTTTGAAGATAATTTCATTTAAATGTTGACCGCGGCTGCGTCTTAGGTGGTCCATCCGCTTAGTCCAATTTTGGCATTTCCACGTTTTTGAGTAACAGAGACCCAATTGGTGCGAACGGCGACGAATCGAAAATTGGTGGTCATCATTAACACTGGCCGATACAGCTGCGATATTTTCTTCAGTTCGCACTCTACGTAAGCGTGTTGGTGGTTTAATGTCCAACAATGTAAATTTGGTGCGAAATTTAGTCACAATAGCCCGAATAACCGCTTCAGTGGGTCGATTAAACTGACCATAAAATGGAAGCGCGCAATGAACTTTCTTAACAGAGCACGCATTTTGATAATAAAATTCAATAATTTGCAAGCGTTGTTCGTTTGTAAGACGATTCATGATGAAATGTCAAAGCATACTGAGCATCTTTCTCTTTGACACCATGTCTGAAATCCCACGTGATCTGTCAAATACTAATGCATGAAAATCCTAACCTCAAAAAAATCACTCTTTATTTTACTGTATTTAAGCATGCTTTTTTCGATATTTCTGCTTCTGCTTACTTAATATTGGGAATGTGCATTCTACCTATAACAAAAACGAGCACCATAAAATGAAATAGGGATAAAAATTGTACCTATCAAACGACAACATTTAGAAATACGAAATTCGGTGTGTACATTCCCCCAATTTCAGTAGATACATAATATAAAAGTATTTTTTCCAAATTCATACTTTTAAGGGGTAAAGCGGGAATAGGGGGATAAAAGTGGTACCAACCAAAATAATGAAATTCGGTGTATACATTACTTTGATTGCGTAGACACGTAAAATAAAAAGATTTTCCAAATTCGCACTTTCAAGGGATACAATGGGAACAGAGGGATACAAAAATGGTGCCAACTAAACGGCTGCAGCTAGAAAGATGAAATTCGGTGTGTATATCCCTCTAAGAGATTTTAGAAAATGGGCAAAATGGGAAAAAGGGAATAAAAAAATAAATGGTAGAAACCAAAATTGTTCAATCATGAAGTTAGGTTATCTTGCACTGTGAACGCGAGAGATAATGGATTTCCAAAACTTGTACTTTTGGAATTAAAATAGGATGGAAATACAACCAACTGTAGCACCCACTATCTACCAATTTTCATGGTATTTAAGCTTTTTTGAAGATTGCTGTATTTATTATTATTTCAATATTTTTATTTGTTTTGGTTTGGCTATATTAAAAAATCACATTTTCCTGTAATGTTACTGCAGTATGCAACCCATGGTGGAGGGTATATAAAGTTCGACCCGGCCGAACTTAGCGCTGTTTTTTTTACAACTAGCAACTGAAAACTTTTTTGTATTTGGTGGTAATATTTTATAAAAAATAAATATCTGTAGTCAAATATATGACGGGTTTTGCCACGCCCCTTCTACTACCTCCCACACAAATCATACCAACCTACCTAAAATTAAAGCTGTTATAACTTATATACGGATGGTTGGAATACTCTGAAAAATGACCTTTGACAATACTTTTATGGGCGTTTGAAACACTTGAAATACGGGCGATATTGCCTCACCCCTTCTAGAACCTCCCACACAAAGTGACATAAGCCTTGACTAGTAAACATCAGTGGCAATTTGATATTTGAAAATGTTTATAATCGCATTAAACCTAAAAAATATTTATGCTTTAGACACGCCACTTCTAGGCTCCCACATAATTGTTTTCACCCTAGGAAAAATTTAACCTTAATAACTCCTATACATGTGCCTGAAATCCATTATGACTTCATATCTGATCTTTTACGAATATGGAAGCTCCCTCCCACACACATAATCCGGCACTAAGCAAAATTTAAGTCCTTCCATACTCATGATCTCTGAGAGTGAGGGTATACATATGTCGGTTTAACCGACTGAAATTTACTTACTGGTTTCTCAGAGCTGTCTTTGCGGGGATTTGAAGGTCTATGCCAATTAGTCCTAAAAAAGGTGCAGTTAAAGTACACATAATCCGCTCCAAAGCAAAACTCAGCCACGATTTATACGGCAGACCTCTCGGATGCGTGCCACCCAGAGAACTCGAGGAGGTCATGCGAATTATGTCATATTCCACGCATAATACTATTGAAAAGACACAAGAAAAAATCAAAAAGAATTCGATCACATAACCATTACTTTAATTTTTCTATTTTATTTAATAATTGTTTACCTTTTTTGTTATTAGTTATTTTTGTATTTAATATTTACATTACTGTGAACTAATTAATTAATATTTTTAATTTATTTACATTAAACATTTCTACAAATTTGTCATTACGTTTTTTTCACATAAAATAAATATATATTGTCGTTTTTCTGTATTACCATCCTAACAATGTGGTTTGTTTTTTTTTTCATTCATCAGCCAGAGTAGCGTTGGACTATAAAGCCAGTGGTGTGCAATTCAAATACGCCCATCAGTTTTAAATTGAAATTGACAAAACATTGCTAGAAAATTTCAAATAAATGATTCAGTGATGATTTAGATGCACTTTTTGCAATCTCCTCTTTTACAACGTGGCGATTCCATTGGTGATACCGAGTGTGACTCCATTTCATTTCGCAAGCGGAATATTTTCACATCTAACAATTTCTATACAAATAAAGTAGAATTTATGCTTCACTCTGATGATTTTGTAATTTTTTCTTTCCCTAAATTGATCCAGTAAAAATTATGAAAAACCCCTTTAAGGCCATTTTATAGACACAAAATATTTGAGTAAAACGCCGCTTTGGAAAAAAATGTATTTCTGGGCAACACGAGAATATGTATTGTCTCGCATCTTGCGCAACACATTTTTGCCCAAATATTTTGTATGTCTAAACCCCTTTATTATGTTACACGTCTACTTAATCAGAGGAATGTACTCACTAAATTTCGAGATTTTCCTTTCCCCCTTAAAAATATACATTTCGAAAAGGCCATTTATGTTGCGCATCTACATAAAATGGCAATGTTGGGTGTACATTCCATATTTTTAGTCCATTTGGCAAGTACGTTTCCAAATCCATGAATTTCTCCAGTTTTACACCCTAAAATACGGATATCGATGAAATATTCCTGAAGATGAAGTTTTTTTTGATTTTATATGTTCACAATTTTGCTTCAGAGAGTAAATCAAAATTCCAAACGGTTTGCAAGATATGAGCCTGAAAATGATCGTTTTTTTTTTTTTTGCAAAAATGACTCTGAGGCCCCAAATTTTTGGGGGCCCATAAGGTATGAATTTGGGCAAAACTGGGAGACACGGGTCTTTTTTGGTTTTTATAACGTAGTAGGTCCGTATATGGTTATATTTTTTCGTGTTGCACTGTGTTATCTGTAAAATGCTACCTTCCAAAAAAGGTTCAACTTTTTTGGAAAATAATTTGAATTTTTTTCATGAGTTACAGCCAATTTAACAGTGAAAAACAAGTAAGGAAGGTTAAAGTCGGACGTGATCGACTATATGATACCCTACACCTAGTCAATATACCCTGTGGTGTAGGGTATAAAAAGGTCGTTACATTTGAACCGGGTATATATATATACTACAAATTTCATACTTCTATCTGTATTTCTAAAAAAATTGAACACAAACTTTGAATGAGAGCTATATATAAATCTGAACCGATCTGACACATTTTTAGCATAGATTTTCTGAAAATTTCCCAAGAAGATTTTCCCAAATTTCATAGAAATCTATTAAATATGTGGTTTCTAGAGCGGAAAGAATTAGATCGGGGGAGTCATTTATATGGGAGCTATATATAAATCTAAACCGAATTGACCCTGTTTCGCCATGGATGTTTGTAGTTGAAATATGAGCTGGTTTGCCAAATTGTAAGCAAATCAGTTCAAATATGCTATTTCTAGAGCGGAAATAATCAATTCAGTGCGAAATTTGTGTTGGAGCTATATATATATATATGAACCGCTCTGGCCCATTTTTACCAGAGCTGTTTCTAGTTGAAATATAATTTGTTTTGCCAAATTTGAAGAAAATCTGTTAAAATATGTGGTTTCTAGAGTGGAAAAAGTCAAATTGGGAGCGAAATTCGTATGGGAGATATATATAAATCTGAACCGATTTGGCCTATTTTTATCGGAGCTATTTCTAGTTGAAATATAAGACGTTTTGCTAAATTTGAAGAAAATCTGGTGAAATATGTGGTTTTTAGGGCGGAAAAAGTAAAATCGGGAGAAAAATTTGTATGGGAGCTATATCTAAATCTGAACCGATTTTCTTCAAATTAAATAGCGTTCGTCCTTATCCCATAAAACTTCGTTGTGCAAAGTTTCATTTAGTTCTAACCACAATTGCGACCTGGACTTTGATTACAAGAATAGATGGACAGACGGACGGACATCGCTAAATCGACTCAAAAAGTGATTCTAAGTCCATCGGTATAATAAACGATGGGTCTATCTCGTTTCCTTTTCGGTATTACAAACAAATGCACAAAGACAATATACCCTGTGGTGTAGGGTATAAATACTACTTTTGTTAAAAGATGTGTTCATTCAAGCGCCTGTAACTCATGAAATACTTTACCGATTTTAATTTGCTGTACCTTGTTTTGAAGGTAATATCAATTACCTTTATAATATTGTTGCGGTTTAGATTTTTTAAAGTTTTTGCAATTTTAATTATTTTACTTTGATTTTACTTTGAAAATGTAAAAATACTTAAATCGTTCGAAAATAATTAGTATATTTTTGAGCTTTATATCTTCTCTGAAAGTATTACCTCAGCCATGAGGCGGGCATTTTACTGAAAATAACGAAAATTGCTTCCACACTTTGGGCATTTTTATACACTCCACGACAGTATTATGTCTTTGTGCATTTGTTTGTAACACCCAAAAGGAAGCGAGATAGACCCATTGTTAAATATACCGATCGACTTAGAATCACTTTCTGAGTCGATTTAGCAATGTCCGTCTGTCTGTCCGTTTGTCCATCTATTGTTGTAATCAAATTACAGGTCGCAATTATAGTGCGATCTGAACCAAAATTGGCACAAATAAGTTTTGCGGATCAAGGACGAATGCTATTTAATTTGAAGCAATTCGGTTCAGATTTAGATATAGCCCCCATACAAATGTCGCTCCCGATTTGACATTTTCCGCTCTAGAAACCACATATTGTACCCGATTTTCTTTAAATTTGGCACAACATCTTATAATCCAACTAGAAACACCTATGCAGAAATTCGGTAAGATCGGTTCAGATTTAGATATAGCCCCCATTCAAATGTCGCTCCCGATTTGACATTTTCCGCTGTAGAAACGACTTATTGTACTCGATTTTCTTTAAATTTGCACAACATCTTATAATCCAACTAGAAACACCTATGCAAAAATTGGGTAAGATCGGTTCAGATTTAGATATAGCCCACAAACAAATGTGGCTCCCGATTTGACTTTTGCCACTTTAGAAATCACATATTGTACTCGATTTTCTTTAAATTTGGCACAACAGCGTATAATCCAAGTAAGATCGGTTCAGATTTAGATATAGCGCAAATACAATTTTTGCTCCCAAATGTTTAACCGATTTTGGCCAAACTATACATATTATATTTCACTTATTTCGTTTCAGATTTCAATATACCCCCATACAAATGTCCTTTCCGATTTAACATTTTTTGTCAAACACATACATTTACAGGATAAAAAATTCTTCCCGTTTTGACTTTTTCACCGAATTAAATTGTATTCGGATTGAAAGTGGAGTGTATCATAGAGTCGGCCCCGCCCGACTTTAGCCTTTCCTTACTTGTTATACACTCCACGAGAGTATTATGTCTTTGTGCATTTGTTTGTAACGCCCAAAAGGAAGCGAGATAAACCCATTGTTAAGTATACCGATCGACTTAGAATCACTTTCTGAGTCGATTTAGAATTGTCCGTCTGTCTGTCCATCTATTGTTGTAATCAAATTACAGGTCGCAATTATAGTCCGATCTTAACAAAAATTGACACAAATAAGTTTTGTGGATCAAGGACGAACTCTATTTAATTTGAGGCAAATCGGTTCAGATTTAGATATAGCCCCCATACAAATGTCGCTCCCGATTTGACATTTTCCGCTCTAGAAACCACATATTATACCTAATTTTCTTTAAATTTGGCACAACATCTTATAATCCAACTAGAAACACCTATGCTGAAAATGGGTAAGATCGGTTCAGATTTAGATATAGCCCCCATACAAATGTCGCTCCCGATTTCACTATTTCCGCTTTATAAACCACATACTGTACTCGATTTTCTTTAAATTTGGCACAACATCTTATAATCCAACTATAAACACATGTGCAGAAATTAGGTAAGATCGGTTCAGATTTAGATATAGCCCCCATACAAATGTCGCTCCCGATTTGACATTTTCTGCTCTAGAAACCACATATTGTACCCGATTTTCTTTAAATTTGGCACAACTTCTTATAATCCAACTATAAACACATATGCAGAAATTAGGTAAGATCGGTGCAGATTTAGATATAGCCCCCATACAAATGTCGCTCCCGATTTGACATTTTCTGCTCTAGAAACCCCATATTGTACTCGATTTTCTTTAAATTTGACACAACATCTAATAATCCAACTAGAAACACCTATACAGAAATTCGGTAAGATCGGTTCAGATTTAGATATAGCCCCCATACAAATGTCGCTCCCGATTTGACATTTGCCGCTTTAGAGACCACATATTGTACTTGATTTTCTTTAAATTTGGCACATCCGCTTATAATCCAAGTACAAAAACCTATGGTGAAAGTGGGTAAGATCGGTTCTGATTTAGATATAGCCCAAATACAAATGTTGCTTCCAAATGTTTAACCGATTTTGGCCAAACTATACATATTATATTTCACCTATTTCGTTCCAGATTTCAATATACCCCCATGCAGATGTCCTTGCCGATTTAAACTTTTTTTCAAACACATACATTTACAGGATACAAAAATCCTTTCCGTTTTCGCTTTTTTGCCGAATTAAATTGTATACAGATAGAAAGTGGAGTGTATCATAGAGTCGGCCCCGCCCTTTTTAGCCTTTCCTTACTTGTTTTTTTTGGAAAAATGCAAAAACTTGTTAGCCATTATTTCTGGAGGTAGCTACAAAATTTCGTTATGATATCTCAATTTGTATAGTTTTTACGCAGTGTTCAATATGAATTTGATTTTCTAAAAAATACTTTTTATCATTTGTCCGTGAAGCACAAAATGTGATTCTATTTGAAATGCTTTTTGCATATTATTCTGCCCTTTCCAAATAGTACAACTTTTTCATACAAAGTGAATTCTGTTTTATAATTATAATAAGATTTGCCTCCCCAGTGAAAACATATGAATAATATTTCTATGTACCAAATTGTATTGTGTTGAAAGTATGACTTTTAGGTAGGTAAATTAATGTTAAACGTAAAATGTTCATATTTTTGTTCTTTATATCGAGGGCTATGAACAAAAACATAACTTTTCAGGAGAGCGAAAAAACTGATTTTCTCCTTAATTTTAAGAGTAATTATTAATCATTCTTTCACAGTTTAATCTAAATAGGATTACTAATTGTTACGATTAAAAAGTTTTCGAAATTTCCTATTATTCGCGGTTTCATGGTTCATCACCACTTTTGCTTGTTTAAAATTGAGCACTATGAATGCCCAAATGTTGTATAGAAAAATGTCTTTTCCAAATTTATATGACAGATGACATCCAAATCTGAGTTTGGCATCAAAAACTCATTTTCGAGAAAATGGTTCATAGCCACGTTTGAACATAAGCCCTTGATATATCTTTAGAGTAAGTCTTTGGTAGTCCTTACCTATAGTCATTAGGATATATGTATATAATAAGTTAATAAATTTTGTAAACAAAAGTGCCAAGAATTTGAATTTGAATTAATTCAGAGCTGAGTTGTTTTCCAGATGATTAGCAAAAATTTGGATCTCTAGTCGGCATGGCGGCTACTGGATTGACAGGTTTGACAAAAGTGCAATTAATTTTTAAGTCATGGAAATATAATATATATACATATATGGACACCAAAGTCATGCACTTTTTTTACGACCCCCAAAGATTTGGGGCCTCGGTGTCATTTTTGCTAAGAGTGAGCATTTTTTTAGCCTCATATCGTGCAAACCGTTTGGAATTTTGAATTACTTTTTGAGGCAAAGTTATAGCTATTGTCATAAAGAACAAAAATTGAAACATATAAAAAAATTGAACATATAAAATCAAAACAACATCATCTTCAAGGTCAAAATCGCAAATGTCTTCAAACAAATCTTTTAGCTGTAGTGTGTGTAGGTAGAGTATACGTGATGTTGATTAAGGATAATATCACTCATACGCACTGTAGTCGGACTAACCATTAACGAAAACAGTCCTGCAAGATATATTTTTCCTAGCTAAACGGAAGTTCCTAGGAAGTTCATATGTTCTAGAAAGTTATTTATTGAGATTGAACAGAATCCTACCAGTTTGGTGGAACTGTTGGTCTCCCCTAGACGGAGTCTAGAGGAGACAATTTATAAAAATAACACAAACTATGGGTTTTAATATTTTATTTTAGAACGAATTGCTGCTTTGTACGAAGTAAACAAACACAACTTTGACAACCGTTCAAACAAAAACGCCATCTGCATGTGGATGTCACAGAATGTCATTTGTGCATCAGGTGTTGTCGATCAGGTCTTCCCCATGCCAGCATCAGCCCATGTTTTCCCCATGCCAGCATCAGCTGATCGATCATATGGTCGATCGTCAACAGAGATCTTAGGTACATGTTTGTAGTTGATTGTTTCCTTGAATTTTGAACGGTTTGCTACCTATAGACCTGAACAGGGTAAAACACGGGACTTTCTTTGCTCTTTTATCACGTATTGGTATCAGTATATGGTTAAATTTTTTCGTATTGCACTGTGTTTATACCTATTGCAATGATATTTGCATATCAAATGTAAAAATTGATCCAAAGGTCCTCTACATAATGACTTCTTACTCAGATAATACAACCACATCCCAGCCAGTAATAAAGGCAGTATCCACAGATTGATAACTGCAATAATTTGCTCAGCCAGATCAGTAGAATATAACAAAATTTCATAACTATATTTATTTAAACAAATAAAAAGCACTGACTACAAAAATAAAAATAAAATTGTATTCAAGGATACAACTGCTAAAAATAGTTTTCTACTTCTGTTCCTTGTACAAAATGAAGGTATTTTCTGAAAAAGTCATAGTTTTTGGGATTTATTTCCCCCGTTTTAGGAACTGTATATTTTTGTATATTTTTACTAACTGCATATCTTTACTAATTCCTCCTACATTGAGATCAGATCTGCCCTGATCAGCAGCGAGTCGTGTTTGCCGACATGCAAATGTCTTTCCCACAGTTAGGACAATGGAAATTCCAATGTTTTCACTTCAAAAATTTTGCAAACATTGGATTAAATCGATGCACTCGATATCAATGGACACTGGAAAAACAAATGAACATAAAATATTAGGTACTTGTGTATGTACAGACGTAAGTACACAGTCATACATATGGATTCATATATGAACGATATCATTCGTATGGATGTATGTATGTATGTATTCATATGAAATCGTACCCGTGCAACAATGGAAAAGAAAACAAACCAGCACCCCGAAGGACTTTAACATCCTCCCATCATTGTATGCTGTTTGTTTCGGCCCTCGTGTTGCCTACTTTCTGGCGTCACAGTGGCGCTGTACGTTTTCCTTCGTTGTGCTGTCGTTGTGAAGCAACACGTTGTTACTCCATACTCCTTAGACTTGGCTTTCCATGCCACCCGCACCTCCACCCCCCGGCACACACACATACAATTAATATTTGCTTTGTTTCTTTTCTCTTTGAAGCGTCGTTGTTGTTGTTGCTGTTGTCATCTTTGTGAAATTCCCATAAACATTTATTGTCGTTCTTTGGCCGGATTCTATCGCCTTTTTCTGTCTGCATTCTACTTTTAATGCTGCTTGTTGCTTCAGTTGTCATTGCGCATGCGTTTTTCTTTCTTTCACTCTCTCTTCTTCTCTGTATTCAATGAAATGGTATCCTGTTGGCGAAGGGAGGCCGAGAGAGAGAGAGTAATTCTGCGTTTGCATTGCTTGTGAGTGAGGGGCCTACATGTGGGTGGCAAGTGGAGTGCCGCAGACAAAAAGGCAGAAAATTGAGTGGAAAATTATGTTCCACAATCGAAAAGGAGCTGATTAAAGATTTTTGAAGAAGAACGTTACTCTCGTTTTCAGGAAAAAGCATAGAAAATGCCTTGTTGATTTACGTTCTTTGATTGTTGCCAAAGGAAGCGAAATTTCTGCGTGTTTTATTTACAAACAAGCAGCTTTTTCGTCAATATATTTTAGAATCTTTGAAAAAATGTTTTTAGTTGCAGAAAAGTACTAACTAATTACACCATTTACATTAACATTTCTAGAACAAAAATTATGCCGCTAAAACAGTAAATTTTTAATACCCTACACCACTTCGCCACCAAATGTTTGTAACACCAAGAAATAATCGAGCTGGACCTAATTTTATATAGTATACCAATCGGCTTAGAATCACCAGTTGAAACGATTTAACTATGTCTGTCTGTCCGTCTGCTGTCCATCTAAAGCTACAGGTCGCAATTGATGTCCGATTGCCTTGAAATTTTGCAGAATTACTTATTTTTGCCCAACGACGATCGGTTTGAATCGGTTTGAATTTGGGGTGGGAGGTCTACAGGATCCTAGAGGGGAGAAGTGTAAGATTGACCCCAATTAATTTTGCCTCCTCAACATTGTCCCTACTCCTCCACTTCTCCCCTCTAGGGTCTACTGCGGAGCAGTTTTGGGACTTTCTTTCATAAAAAAATATAAACAAGTAAGAAGGCGTTAAGTTCGGCCGGGCCGAATCTTATATATCCTCCACCACAGAGTACATTCCACAGCATTACCAGCAGATTAAAGGATGTCGACATAGAACAACAGAACCATATTACGAAAATTGTGATATGTTTATGCACATTACTATATTTGATTACTATTTCAAACTATAATGTATACTTATGCGCACTGTTTAAAATCTACTACTATAAATAAATACAAAGCTGTAATTGTGAAAGTGAACATGCCGAAAATATTAGGCGACTGTCAGTCGCCATTAGGGAGAAGCATTTTCAGATACACACAAAGTAACTGCATTATTTTGATAAGAAAAGTACAAATTTTAAAGATATCCCATTCGCCCCATTCTCCGCCCAAATGTACAAAATTTGAAAAAAAAAAAAACTTTTTGTTTCGAGTCTTCATAGTCAGACCACCGAATATATACCGAATATATACACCGAATTTCATGATATCAACTTCAGCGGTTTGGAAGGTCCCATTTTAACCCTCTTTATACACTCCACGAGAGTATTATGGCTTTGTGCATTTAGCAATGTCCGTCTGTCTGTCTGTCTGTCCATCTATTGTTGTAATCAAACTACAGGTCGCAATTGTAGTCCGATCTTAACAAAAATTGGCACAAGTAAGTTTTGTGGATCAAGGACGAACGCTATTTAATTTGAGACAAATCGGTTCAGATTTAGATATAGCCCCCATACAAATGTCGCTCCCGATTTGACATTTTCCGCTCTAGAAACCACATATTATACTCGATTTTCTTTAAATTTGGCACAACATCTTATAATCCAACTATAAACACCTGTGCAAAAATTTGGTAAGATCGGTTCAGATTTAGATATAGCCTCCATACAAATGTCGCTCCCGATTTGACATTTTCCGCTCTAGAAAGCACATATTATACTCGATTTTCTTTAAATTTGGCACAACATCTTATAATCCAACTATAAACGCCTATGCAAAAATTGGGTAAGATCGGTTCAGATTTAGATATAGCCCTCAAACAAATGTAGCTCCCGATTTGACTTTTGCCGCTTTAGAAACCACATATTGTACTCGATTTTCTTTAAATTTGGCACAACATCTTATAATCCAACTATAAACACCTATGCAAAAATTGGGTAAGATCGGTTCAGATTTAGATATAGCTCCCATACAAATGTCGCTCCAGATTTGACATTTTCCGCTCTAGAAACGACATATTGCACCCGATTTTCTTTAAAATTAACACAACATCTTATAATCCGACTATAAACACCTATGCAAAAATTGGGTAAGATCGGTTCAGATTTAGATATAGCCCCCATACAAATGTCGCTCCCGATTTGACATTTTCCGCTCTAGAAACCACATATTGCACCCGATTTTCTTTAAAATTTACACAACATCTTATAATCCAACTAGAAACACCTATGCAAAAATTGGGTAAGATCGGTTCAGATTTAGATATAGCTCCCATACAAATGTCCTTTACGACTTAACATTTTTTGTCAAACACACACATTTACATTTACACATTTTCACCGAATTAAATTGTATTCGGATAGAAAGTGGAGTGTATCATAGAGTCGGCCCCGCCCGACTTTAGCCTTTCCTTACTTGTTTTCAATTATATCCCTTAAAAGTACGAATTTCGAAAAATCCCTCTATTTTACGTGTTTATGCAATTAGAGGGATGTACACACCGAATTTCATAATTCTAGCTGTTGTCGTATCATTGGTACCATATTTTATCCATTTTTCTCCCATTTGGCCCGCTAAAACATTTATTTTCTTTGTGGTGCTTCCAAGCTACAAGAAGAATGTCCGCAACAAATTTCAAATGTATGAAAATAAGAAATTTAATTAATAAGCCAACGCTACCAATATTTTTATACTATGTATATATATAATGGAAATAACACTTCAATTCATAAAGTAAATATAAGGCAGCAATCATAAATAACCTAAATATTGGGGGATAGAGAGTGTATTTTCAGCTGCAGTCCTTTGGTTGGTTGTATTTCCATCTATTTTAAATTCAAATTATACATTTTGAAAATACCTTATCTCTCACGTACGCAGTATAAGACAACTTCATGATTCTACCATTTTTTGTCGTAAAAGCAACAAAATAAAGTATGAATTTGAAGAAAAAATAGTTTACGTGGCTATGCACTCAGAGGAATGTATATACCCAATTCCCAAGTTGGTACCATTTTTATCACTCTGCTCCCATTGAACCCCTTGATAGTACGAATTTGGAAAAACGTTTTTTCAGAGGAATGTAGAATGTAGAGCTGCATCCATTTGTTTGGTACAATTTTTATCCCCTTTTTCCATTTTACACCCTAAAAGTACGAATTTAGAAAATTGCCTTTATTTTATGTGTCTACGCAATCAGAGGAATATATACACCGAATTTCATTATTCTAGGTGCAGTTTGGTTGGTACTATTTTTATCCCTCTATTTTAACCCCTTAAAAGTACAAATTTAGAAAAAATACTTGTATATTATGTATCTACTCTATTAGAGGTATGTACACGCCAAATTTCGTGTTTCTATCTGTTGTCGTTTGATAGGTACTATTTTTATCCCTTTTCGTCCCATTTCGCCCCCTACAAATAAAAATCACTCTATGGTGCCCTTTTATGCTATAAAGGGAATGCGCATTGCAAATATCAAGTAAATACAAGCTATTATGTTCAAAAAACATGCTTAAATACTCTAAATATTAGGGGTATTTTCAGTCCTTGGCCGATTTCGCCCACTTTCAATCCCAACCGATCTGCAACCATAAGACACATTTAGGAAAAGTTGAACCTCCCAGCTCATTTCGTTCGGCCGCTATCGTGCTTTCAACAGACAGACAGGCTGACGGACATGGCTAGATCGTCTTAGAATTTTACCACGACCCAGAATATATATACTTTATGGGGTCTCCGATGAATATTTTAAGGTGTTACAAACGGAATGACAAAGTGAATATACCCCCATCCTGGAGGTGGAGGGTATAAAAATAAAAGATTTTGTCAACAAGGTATATTTCTTCGCTTTCATAACATGGTAATCGGTCAAGTGTTTCAGGAGTTACAGGAGATTGAATGAACACACCTGTTTGAAAAAATAAGATTTTTTCTGTGTAATTATTTTTAATTTAACTTTTTTATTTTAACTTTGTCATTTAATAATGTAACGCAATATCATTCATATGACTAGCATGACTGGCTCGGCAGTATCTCAGCCGATCAACCCAATTTTTCAGTACATGGCCCAATGATGCCGCCAGCCCAATATCCACACCAAACAGTTACACGTTGTGGATGCATTGGCTTCTAAATAGTCACGCGTGGATTATCTGAACCCCATTGCGACAATTTTGTTTATTGACATAGCCACCGAGATGAAAATTACCTCCATCTGAATATACGAAAATATTCCACGTAAATTTCTTACTCACTACCTTGGAAAGTTTTTAATATTTCCCAATTTTGTTCGATTAAAAATTAATGTTATTCTACCTTTCAAAGCCAAAATAATCGGAAGTTCAAATTTAAAATGTTAAATGGCCCATCCCATATATAGTCGGCACCGCCCGGTTTTCCTTACTTGTTATACCCTCCACTAGGGTATTATGTCTTTGTGCATTTGCTCGTAACACCCAAAAGGATTATACAGATCAGCTTAGAATCGCTTTCTGAGTCGATTTAGCAATGTCCGTCGGCCTGTCGGTCCATCTATTGTTGTAATCAAATTACAGGTCGCAATTATTTTCCGATCTTGACAAAAATTTGCACAAGTATGTTTTGTGGCTCTAGAACGAACGCTATTTAATTTGAAAACAAAAATCGGTTCAGGTTTAGATACAGCCACCATACAAATATCGCTTCCGATTTGACTCTTTCCTCTCTAAAAACAACATATTGTACCCGATTTTCCAACTAGAAATACCTACAGTGAAATCGGCTAGGATCGGTTCAAGTATCGCACCCGATTTGACTTTTTCCTCTCTAGAAACCACCCGATTTTCTTTAAATTTGTCACAACATCTTATATTCCAACTAAAAACACCTGTGGTGAAAGCGGGTAAGATGGGTTCAGATTTTTTAAATTTTTTCTCAACTTTGGCACAACACATTATAATCCAGCTACCAATATTTATTGAAATTGGGTAGAATCGGTTCAAATTTAGATATAGCCCCATACAAATGTTGCTCCCAAGAGTGTATCCTATTTTGACCATATTATATTATATTTCACATATGAACTTATAGGGTGAAAGGGGGTTACACCAGGATAATGATTAGGACCCATACTTCCACCAATCCTTACCGGTTTCTATTTATGCACTCCACGAGAGTATTATGTCTTTGTGCATTTGTTTGTAACACCCAAAAGGAAGCGAGATAGACCCATTGTTAATTATACCGATCCACTTTGAATGACTTTTTGAATCAATTTAGCAATGTCCGTCTGCGTGTCTGTGTGTCTGTCCATCTATTCTTGTAATCACGATAAAGGTCGCAATTGTAGCCAGAACCAAATGAAACTTTACACAACGAAGTTTTTCGGGACAATGACGAACGCTATTTAATTTGAAGAAAATCGGTTCAGATTTAGATATAGCCCCCATACGAATTTCACTCCCGATTTGACTCTTTTCACCTAGATACCACATATTACAACAGATTTTCTTCAAAATTGGCACAACATCTTCTATTTCAACTAGAAACACCTGTGGGAAAAATGTGTTAGATCGGATCAGATTTATATATAGCTCCCACACAACTTTCACTCCCGATTTGACTTTTTCCGCACTAGCAACCACATATTGTATCAGTTCGTCTTCAGGTTTGGCAATACATCATATATTTAAACTAGGAACACCTATAGTGAAAATAGGTCAGATCGGTTCAGATTTATATATAACTTCCATTAAAATTTCGCTCCCGATTTGAATTTTTCTGCTCTAAAGACCACATGTTTTGACACATACTCTTCAAATTAGACGAAATATCTTATATTTGTACTTTAAACAGCCATGGTTCAAATCGGTTCAGATTTATATATAGCTCCCACACAAATTTCACTCCCGATTTCACTTTTTCCACACTATGAACCACATATTTTACCAGATCTTATTCATATCTTTCAAAATATATAATATTTCAACTAGAAACACCCATGGTGAAATGGGTCAGATCGGTTCAGATTTACATATAGCTCCCATACAAATTTCGCTCCCGGGTAGACTTTTTCCGCCCCAGAAACCACGAATTTTCACCGAATTTCTTCAAAGTAAGCATAACGCGTTATATTTGAACTGGAATAACTTATTGTGAAAGTTAGTCACTTTATTTCATGTTTGGATATAGCCCAGATACAAATATTCTTTTCGATTTGACAAATTGGACCAGTTTCCTAATCATAGGCTAATATGCCTATAATCATAGGCTAATGTGCCTATGATTAGGAAACATACACAAATTCTTCCCGTTTTCACTTTTTACCGAAGTCGGCCCGCCCGACTTTAGCCTTTCCTTACTTGTTTTTACGAACTGAATTGCAATGGAGGGTATCATATAGTCGGCTCCGTCCGACTTTAGCCTTTCCTTACTTGTTTCATATTGTGTTTGTTCTATTCCCTTTACATAGCTTCAAATTAATAATATTCTCGAATTTTTTGGAACAAATCTAATTACACAGTGCGACAAATTGCAGTTTAATCTCTGCAATTCAAGCACCACTATGACGGTTCGTTAGTGTATCCAAAATGATGACGATTGCCTAAAGGATTTTTTTCCTGAGGTACCCGTTTTCGCGGGACGCCCTGGCGCGCTCCCCCCACCCACTTTTGTTATCTTATGGTCTTTTGTTTGTCATAACTCGAGAACGGCTGTCCCGATTTAGGTGAAATAAATGTTGAAAAATTAAGAATTATAATTCCTTTAATCTATTCCTATGCTCTTTCTCGATATTTTAAACAGTTTCGCAGATATAAATAAATTCATGAAAAAAAAAAATTGCGGGACTGTTTCTGTTAATGTTCAGTCTGACTACATTGCGTATGAGTGATATTACCCTCAATAACCAGTAAGTATACGTTACCTACACACACTACATTATTTTTCTGTCTCTAGAAAGAGTATCATCCACTAGGGTATCCAATTATTCCGACTTCTAAGATATTCGAAAGCTAAGAATTTCCAATTAATCGAATAAACGCCTGAAGAGTTAATCATCAAATAATTGCTCAACTCATTAAAACATAATTAATATACGTTAAATAGCTAGAACATTTTATTTTAATGTTAGTCACTACTTTTCCATATTTATGTGTAAATACATTTCGAAACAAGAGTTTGCGGGCATTCCTTTTCTATATGGTAATAAGCCTTGACATATTTTTCCGTTTTGAATTTTTTATGATTTTTAAAAACAAAAAATTTAAATTTTTTAGGGAATTTTTTTTTTCATAAATTTATTTATATCTGCGAAACTGTTTAAAATATCGAGAAAGAGCATAGGAATAGATTAAAGGAATTATAATTCTTAATTTTTCAACATTTATTTCACCTAAATCGGGACAGCCGTTCTCGAGTTATGACAAACAAAAGACCATAAGATAACAAAAGTGGGTGGGGGAGCGCGCCAGGGCGTCCCGCGAAAACGGGTACCTCAGGAAAAAAATCCTTTAGGCAATCGTCATCATTTTGGATACACTAACGAACCGTCATAGTGGTGCTTGAATTGCAGAACCACTGTTGCACTGTATAATTTTTTAGAGTTTAGTGTGGCGCATACTAGTCTTTAAAGACAGCTAATTTAACCGGAAGAACTTTTTAAAATATGGTGAATATATTTATGTACTCCTGATATGATATGTGAAAAAATAGTTGTTGTTTGCTTTTGTCCAATAAATTTGACATTGATGTTGAAAATCTATATCTTTTGAACGGTAAGCTTTCCACAAAAATAAATATCTTCACATCTTTACGAACATTCAGTTACCTATCTTGCTATAAAATATAATTAACACGGAAAGTTTTATTTTTAATAATATTAATATTTCACTATATTTCCTTGTATTCCAACAGACTTTGTATTTGATGGTCCTTACCTACCTATAAAAAGTTTTTACACTTTTGCAAAGAGGACTACATGTAAACCAAAAAAAGAATCAGGAAATAGATAACTACAATAAATCACTAGAATATGAACAATTCTCAGAAAAAATAATTTATTGTGAAAAATAATGTTCGAAGCCCATAGAAGTTATTTCAAAAGTAAAAATTAATTTAATTTTATCTTAACAAATGACAGTTTATGTCTAAAAAATTAAATTTTTGGATTTATATTCCCCGTTTTGTGCATTTTTTTATTGAAAATTCACAATTTTGGAGAGGGCCTACCTGGGAGTTCTCTTGGCTAAAACGATTCATAAATACCATTAAACACATATGAATGATGTATTCTTTACGAAAATAACAGAAATTTGGAATGCAGGACGAAAAGGCAAATCTACTAGCGAAATAATGTTGTCGTTTTTTGGTAAAACGATAAAAATTACATGTTTTTTGGAAGTTTTGTAATTAAAAGCGCAGAAATAAAGCATTTGAACCATCCTTTCAGTGGTTTATTCAGAATTTTACAAGCATTAAAATGTATAAATGATTTGAAAAACGAGCTTATAATGAGGTCGCATATTTTTATGTAACAATCTCTTAAACAAATTGAGTTAATTTTTTTTGAGCAAATTTTTTTGTTGGTATTAAAGAGGACTATAACTGTGTCAATCATATTTTCAATCGGTGCACAATTGTGCTTTTAGCAATCATTTCAAAATTTGGCATGGCCGAGGAGATCAAGTTAGGGTTCTCACTCAGTGGCCTTCTTAACAACTAGAGATCCTGAATTTTGCAAATCTCTAATTCTCTAATTTCGAAAAATCGATTTGGAACCACTGACTACAACACTCCTAAAATTATTTTCGTTAAACCTTTAGAGGTTAAACCTCTACAAGGAAGAGTGGACCCATTTGCCGATTATTAGACTAAGATATGGATTGTGGAGTTGTCTGGCGACTTCCGATTTTAAACGCCCTTAATTTGAAATTTTACACAACTCCGTTAACGAATTGTGACACATCAAAATCTCCGCTTATAAGTAGAGTGGGATGTCGAAGGCGAGATGATCCCACAGAGAATATCATTGTTCATAGTATTAATGGCAGCCGTTAACATCTGCCTACTTGGCACATTGTGTGTGACGACTTACAGCTCAATTGAATGTTTTCCCGTTAATTGGTGCCTTAGCCTTTTAGTGAAACAAATTCAGACCATTGAAGGAGAAAAACGATTGTTCCTTTTCTGCAGGATTATCGTTATGGAAATATGGCACATCCCTTTTCTCTTGTTGTTGTTGTCCCAATGACAATGGATTCAAATTCAAAGGACCGCATTCAGTTGCCTTTCTTTGCCCAAAACTAAAAGCACTACAATAGACTCGAAGATTTTTGATTTAAGCCGCTTTTTACTGCTGTTTAATTGACTCCAAATATGAAAACATTTCGTTTTTTGATGTCGCTGTTGTTGTTGGTGGTGGTGATGACAATATTAAGTCATTACATAATTGTGTTCGGGGAACGAAATGCCGGGGGCTGGGGGGAGGGGGTGACGACTTCTATTCAAAACAACTTCAGACACTCATCCAACGAGAATCCATAGAACACCATGTCACCCACCACCACCCATGTTGTTTGTGTTTTTTTATCATGATTAACAATCATTATCAATCCTTCGTTCGAGTGTCTGTGCCTGGGTTTGTGTGCGAGTGTGAGTGTCGTAGAGACATTTCACTATGGAACATCTCTGATAACTTATCGCGATGATAATAATTTAGAGCAATTCATACAACAACAGTGGTAACAACAACAACAACAACAACAACAATGAAATGTTTACAGTAAAAAAGGCCACACACACATATACTACCCTTACCGAGTTATCGAATATGCAACATATGGTTTTGTAATACGACCAACAAATCCTTTCACTCCCCTCAAACGAACGAACTTCAAACATATTGGACAATGTTTGAGGTTCGCAGTGAAACCTGCATGGATAACTAAGCCCTGTTGCTTAGTGTGTTGTGGGTGGATGGGGGTGTCAAACAACTCCCTAACTCCAAACTCTCTCAAACTTTTATTCGCTGTCTATAGCATATGTTCTAACATACTTTGAGTGGTTTGCTGATGGTTGGCGGGGGTGTGCGGTTGGTTGAGTGAGTGAGTTTCCTTTTTGCCCGGTAAGGGCAGTTTGGTTTGGTGTTCGTCCACATTCAACAGGGGGGGGGAGATAGGAATTTATCAAGGGTGGTGGTACAGCAGGAGGCGGTTGAGTGGTATAAAACAGTGGGGTAATGTAATTGCTATGTTGTGATAACAGCGAGAGATACGATATGTGGCACAAACGCATTGTATTTCGAAACAGGAGCTGATAATATGAATTACAAATATGCGCAGAGCCGTAGACGATGAATTGAGGAATACCAAAGAAGTGAGTTTTTATACCCTTCATTATAGGATGCAGTGAAATATTAACCGGAGACCCCATAACGTATTTCGAGGGCTTATATTTATTCAAAATGGCTATGAACCATTTTCTCGAAACTAAGTTTTTGATGCCAAAATATTCTCTGTCTGTCATATAAATTTGGAGAAGAAATTTTTTTCGAAAGTCGTTTTTTTAATATTTCTAATTTGGCTATACTCTCAAACGTTAGTTTGTGACTGCGACATAAAAGTAAAATAAAAAATAGTTCAAGAATGGGGCAACACTATACCGAAGGTTATTATTCTCCACAACGGTTATATTTAAAACATTTTTCTAGATTTAGGGTATATAGTACTATCAAATTCCATCATTTTGTCGTTAATAGGATTTTACCTCCCATGTTATTAGGTGAAAATACGATAAATGTTGGCTATAAAGTCTGTAAAATGTGATAATTATCTTTAAAAAACCAGCGTAACTTTTTTATCACATTGAGAATATGATTTCTGACTCCATGGGGAATATTTGTGTCACAAAAAAAACTTAAAATACAAGCACTTGCAACCGAGAAATTTGGATTTTTTCCACAATTGCAGCGATTTTCGCGACTGATCACATATATGTCACAAGCGACCTTGGTTCTTAATAAACAAACAAAAATTCAGCCGGATCCGTTGGCTGGATGCCGAGAAAATCACAAAACAAAAATATCATACATGAAAATCATTTTAGCCATATTTCCCGAGAAAATTAAAATTTTCCAAAAATATTCAATTTGTATTTTCTGTTTGCCGCACTGTCCATTTTATGAAAAAATTTGGGAAAAGGCATAAAAATGGTACCAATTTAACGGATGAAGTTGGACTCTTTAAATTCGATGCGTAAATGCATTTCCTACACAACATTACCAACATTTCATTAAAAACGTTAACGAGTTAACAATAAATCTTATTTATATATTTGTGCATTAATAGCTTTGTGCTTATTTCAACATTCATAGTGCTAAATTTTTAAGCATTCAAAGGTGGCTATGAACCATAAAACCGCAAATAATAGAACATTTTTAAAACTTTTTAATAATAGCAGGTAATAATCCTCTTCAGATTAAACTATAGAAGAATGAAAAATAATTACTCTTCAAATTAAGGAGAAAATCAGTTTTTTCGCTCTCCTGAAAAGTTGTGTTTTTGAATATATTCCGGATAAGAAATGGGTTAATAACGACAACAGCTTGAAACATCATTTTCGTAATTTGAAGTGAATATAACAGAATAGATGGTTACACCAATGCCAGTAATATTTGGAGATAATTACTTTTCCGAATTTTTGATATTTTTATGATAAGCTAATATCTGTGGATAAATCGTACGATTAAAATATTAAATAAACAAGGGGGGAGACTTTTGCAAATGTGTAACCGAAAAGTTCTCATTTTTACAGTTTCATTTTTTTACTTTTATTTTTCGCGAAGAAGACTTAATTTAAAAGCGTTTAATGTCCTTCTTCAACCAATTTGGGCAACGGAGCTCCACTTCTCAAATCTTAAAGCACCGATTAGACAATGTTTAGTAAATTTTTAAACCCCATACATCTCTGTGGTAAATAAAGGAATCCCAAATTTTGGAACATATTTGTCCACTTTAGAAATTTGGGCATTTTGTTACAATATTTTTTTCTTCGTTTACAACTTCTTTTGTTCTTTTCACTATTAAAACACAAACCTAAAATTCAGAATTAATATAGGCGTAACCCTGTAAATCTTAGAGTAGAGAAATAATTTGTTATATGTTTAAAAAATATTTACTAATAGTGTTCGACTTAAAATACTATATTTCGTATGAACGTATACATTAAAGTGACCTGTGAACTAAAACAGATTTTTTTTAAATTCGTTATATATGTTTCTATTGATGTTATTTGTTTTCTTTCCATCTAAAAATACCCCAATTTCAGCTGAATTTCATTTCAACTATTTTTATATGAAAAGAACATATTTAGAATTACTTTAGTTTAGTAAATAATTTGCTAAAAATAAAACACGTCTGTTATTGTTTTCGGTCGAATACACTTAGTACATATTTTTTAACCATATAACAAATATACACGCATATTTTTCTGATTTTTTAAGTTGGTGGTCAGTAGCGGTAAAGTCTTATTTTAGACTTCACTTTTTGAATTGTGCCTAAATATTTTCACCCTACACAATGTTATCACCTCGAAACTTTTTTTCATTTACCATTTTTCAATTAGTCATATATTTTAAAAAAATATTTTTCGTTCTTTACAATTTTAAAGAGTAAAGTTACGCTACCAAGTTTCAAAGAAATCGGAAATGTTCATGTAAAAAGGTGTTCAGTTCGACATGAAATGGTCGATATGTATGAAGGCTATATCAAAATCTAAACCGATCTTCTAAATTTTCACACCAAATAGATAGAGTATAAAAAAGTGATATGCACAAAATTTCATTGAGATGAATTAACTTAATAATTATTAACGACAAAATTTTTATTTTTTCTATATTTCAGCAGACTTTGTCTTTGGTACCTGCTTCTTTCAATTTTAGTAAGATCGGATGTAATATGTGGATTATAGAGCAGTAATAGGTTAAAGAGATGCAAGAACCCAAATTTCCAAACGAAAAAAAACTATACCCAAAAAACTAATTTCAAGTCTTTTTCATTTAATTAATGGATGAAATAATCCCCAAGTTAAAAATGAAGTAGCCTCCAAAAAAATAAATTGTCCCCAATTTATTTTTTCCCAATTTTTAAATTATGTTCCCAATTGACTGATTTTATATCGACTATTCGAAGCCATGGCAATTGTTACCAAATATTTTTTATTGACATACTATATACCATATGGTATATGATACCTTCCACTTTCTCCCGATTACAACAATTAAAGTCGAGGAGAAAAGTATACCTGAAACCATTAAATTTTCTGATTTCTAGAGGGTAAATAGTCAAATCCGGAGCGATATATATATATATACATATATACTAGACCGGTCCTTATTTATTTTTTTTGAATTCGTATGACGGCAAGCGCTAAAACTACTCTATTTGAACCTAAAAATACACAAAAATTTGAGCTTGATTGGACAATTTTTAGGCGTGCCCCCGCCAACAATTGTTTGTCATTAAAGTTAGTTACTATCATATAGGGGAAATTATCACCTTTGGTGCTCTTTTTTTGACATAACTCGAGAACCACTAGTCCGATTTTGTTTAAATAAATTGAAAAATAATTAAGAATTACAATTCCTTTAAAATGTGTATATATAGCGTTTTTCTATATAATCAACAGTTTAGCCGGTAAAAATAAATGTATGAAGAAAATAAATATTTTTTGCCTAAAATATTAATATTTTTATTTTTTAAATTCATAGAAAATCCAAAACGAACAAATACATTTTAAAATTAAAAATCTAAAGCGATGACAACCAAAAGACTTCGATCGGATGATGACATTATGTTAATTGGCGTAATGGACCACCAAATTACTGGAGCTAAATTACCAGGAAGAAAACAAGTGCTACAAGTTTTATTTTATAGTTGGCTTAAATTTAAGAGAAAGTTCTAGATTAGTTGTTGCTGAGGTCAGCACGTTTTGGCAAAAAGCACGAATTCCAACACACCATGAAAAACACTGCATTGAGAAGCTGGAAAAATTATACAACAAGTGGAGAGATATTACAAAGCATCATGGTCGAAAAACAGAATGTCAAAACAGGAAAGAAACTGAATTTCAAGATAAATTAGATGATTTATTCGATATCGCACATGCAAACGCGTTTGAATTAATTAAAATACAAGAAGACAAAGAGTTCTTAAAAAAGCAACGAGAAAAAGGAAGACCAGGTTGTATGCTAGGAACGGATAAAATTGTAATGCAGAAAGAAAAGCGAAAGGCAGTCCAGAAAGAACGAGAAAACCAGCGTCGAATAAAAGAAGATGAACGAAAAGAGTTATATGAACAACAGATTCAAAGAGGTATACAATTAAATATTCTATCTTTTAAGCAAATCAGAATTATTGTTGTAAAACAGGTATGATTGACATTGACGACGAAAACGATATTGAAGTTGTAGCATCAACATCTGTATCAAATCCAAATCTAGGTACATCAGGTATCTCCAGAGGTAAAACAATTTTTTTTACACCAAGACTGCTTTCAACTTTGGATAAGTGGAAAATCACTGATGGTGCTGCAGTTCATATCCTAAGCGCAACTGCTGACGCGTTGGGCTATGATATCGAAGATCTTATACTAAATAGATCATCAATTCGTCGAATGCGTCAGAAGCATCGTGCAACAACAGCACAAAACATTGCAGCAAACTTTGATGTAAGTACTGTAATGTGGGTTTTCCCTATGCTTCTTTTTTTATGTTTTGAGTATAAATTAAGAAACTTGAGTTTTTATTTCCAGATTCCACGTAGTTTTGTTTTGCACTGGGATGGTACAATGTTACCAGAAATTAGTGGCAGGGAAAAAGTTGACCGCTTGCCAATCATAGTCTCATCTCAAGGTATCGATAAACTACTTGGCATTCCAAAGTTAAAATCTTCGAGTGGAAAAGAAATATCAGATGCCGTGTTTAATTCAATAAATGAATATGAAATGCTTGATCTAGTTCAAATAATCTGCTTCGACACAACTGCTCATAATACAGGAGTTCAAAGCGGTGCTGCTGCTCTGCTTGAAGGAAAACTAGGTCGCGATTTATTATATTTTCCCTGCATACACCATATTTACGAGTTGTTGATCCGTAAAGTGTTTGAAATTAGAGTGGCAACTACAGCCGGTCCAAAAGTGCTAATTTTTAATCGCTTTAGCAAATACTGGATTAATATTGACAAATTAAATTACAAGCGTTGTTTAGAAGATGAACACATTATTACAGCAGTGACTGCTGAAGAACGTGGAACAATTTTAAATTACTGTCTAGATAACTTAAAACAAGCTCATAGCAGACGCGACTACAAAGAATTATTGCAATTAGTTGTCACTTTTCTTGGTGGTACGGTGCCGAATTTTAACACCTTTCGTATACCTGGTGCAACTTCTCATGCTCGATGGATGTCAAAATGTATTTATGCACTTAAAATGTATTTGTTTCGTAATGAATTCAATATGACCAACCAAGAGTTAAACGGTATACGTAGTGTCTGTCTGTTCGTAGTTCGTAGTTCGTATTTATGTAAAAGCCTGGTTTGGATGCACTAAAGCAATTGAAGCACCAAATCAAGACTTAAATTTAATTAAAAATATTATGGCTTATCCTGAAAGGGATATAGCTCTTGCTTTGCTACAAAAAATCAGCAATCATTTGTGGTATTTGTCGGAAGAAGCAGTCGGTCTTTCATTCTTCGATCCTAATGTAAGTGTTGCAATTAAAAAAAATGGTTCAGGCAATTAATGTTGAAGCAAATACAGAAAAATGCAAGCGAATAATAACTAATCCAACAAATATCGGCACATTTGCGCAAAAAGATTTAAGCGATTTTGTAAATTCCAATACACACGCATTCTTTGATCGTTTAGAAATTTCAAAAGAATTTTTGCAAGTCGATCCATCGGATTGGAATGAAAGATTGACTACGCTCACGGATCACAAATTTGTAAAAACCTATCTGTAGTGAATGATGCAGCTGAAAGAGGCGCCAAATTCATTACAGATTATAATAATAAATTAACCCACAACGAAGAGGAGAAACAATTCCTTTTTCAGGTGGTTAAAGAATATAACATGAATTTTCCCACTTTTAAAAAGACTTCACTATTAAATTAAAATAATATTAATGTTACTATGAGTATGTAATTAATAAAAATATTTAAGTTTATTCTTAATTTTCAAATAAATGTAAATAAAATAAAAAATACATTTTTTGCCTTATTTCTCATAATAAAAACAAAAAGGTGCTTGGGGCACGGCTAAAAATTGTCCAATCGTTGTCAAATTTTTTTTTATGCTTTTTGGGACTAAAACGAATATTTTTAGCGCTTGCCGTAACATATATTCGAGAAAATAAATTTTCCATATAAATAAGGACCGGTCTAATATATACATATATATATATAAATCTGAACCGATCTTACTTTCGCCATACATGTTTCTAGTTGAAATATAAGGTGTTGTGCAAAATTTGAAGAAAATCGGTTAATGTACGCGGTGTCTAGAGCGGAAAAAGTAATATCGATAGCGAAATTTGTATTGGAGCTATATCTATATCTGAAACGATTTCACTGATTTTCACTACAGTTGTTTTCAGTTGAAATTAAGGTGTTGTGCTAAATTTGAAGTAAATCGAGAAAAATATGTCGTTTCTAGAGAGAAAAAGTCAAGTCGGGAGCGACATTTGTATGGGGGCTATATCTAAACCTGAACCGGTTTGCAACAAATTAAATAGCCTTTGGCCTTGGCCCGCAAAACTAACTTGTGCCAATTTTTGTTGGGATCGCACAACAATTGCAACCTGTACTTTCATTACAAGAATAGATAGACTTACGGACAGACGGACATTTCGGCACAAAAAAGTTACTTATTTTTTTAAACAGTCTTTTGAAAAAGTCAAAATTTTTCTATGGCATCACTTTGTGTGAAATCGCTTTAAATCTAAGTTAAGAACAATCACTGACTGAAAAACGGACCCTAAAACACAAAACTTACCAAGTTATGGGCTATATAGACTCATATTCAAAATGACAAAATGAATACACCTTCACGTAGTGCAGTGGAACATGGAAAAGGGGGGAAAGCCTGATCTATGGAATGCTCGAGAGCCCCCATCAACTTCACCCGGCTCTGATACCGCACCCATGTAACCATCGTAACGCTATCATTTTTCTCAGTTTCATTATTTTTCCCTTTTGAGTGTATGAACGTATGAAAGTATGTATGTATGTACGTATGAATGTTTTCGCATTGAAGTCAATAAATGTTTTCTCTGTGTCTGTGTTTTTATTACTCTCCCTATTGATGTCGCTGCTGATGAGCAAGTAACAGAGCAACGGAGGGTGCTGAGTCCTCTTGCTGAGGGGTGTTGAAGCCAACGTCGACGTCGTTGTTGGCGCCGACGTCGGCGGAAGTTGTGATATGGTGACGGTGTCGTTGGTAATTCAAGAATATTGTGCTTGCTGTACATCCACCACA
Organism: Polietes domitor; assembly: GCA_947397865.1. Lineage (NCBI taxonomy): Eukaryota > Metazoa > Arthropoda > Insecta > Diptera > Muscidae > Polietes > Polietes domitor. The sequence goes on from OX377622.1 coordinate 70,759,141, forward strand.
CCGCATGCAATGTGAGAAAAACAACTATAGTTTATGCTAGACGTAACGTGTTGAAGTTTGTTGTGAGTGGGGGTGTGAGGGGAGCAGAGAGTGCAACACAAAGGAGAGCAACATGTAGTTACGCACAACCACACACACATCCACTCACTCACTCACCGATATATGCATGTGTGTGCATGGACTTTCACTCACTCACTCGCTCTTTCTTGTCTAGGTCTCAAACAACACGAACAGTAGTTCGGATGTTGTTTCAACGTGGCACACATTACGGCCGGAATAAATGTGAACACAACAGAATTGAGAAAATATGAACACAAGCAAAAGCAATAGTAAAACAGGACAGGATAGGACAAGACAAGAGAAAAACAAGAATACAAAATAATAAAAACTCACAGTGGATGGATGATTGTTAACAACACGATTGGCATTTGCCTGTTGCTCGTGAAGTGAAGTGTGTGTGTGAGTGTATACATGCCTATACTCGCGAGTGTATGATTGTGTTTGGGAGAGAATGAAACGACACACGCACGAGTATGAACACGGCGAAAACAACAGCCACAGGACAGACACGACAACAACGACTTCAACCACGACGGCGGCACGACGACGACGACAACAGCAACAACAAAGACTACGACCATAATGATGATGGCTGCAAAAACAACACAATACACTGTGTGCGTGTGTGTGTTTCTTCCGTTCGTCTGTCTGCTGGTTGGTTTGATTGTGTTTGAGTCTCGTTGTGCAGCAGCAATTACACGCATTTTCATACCGTTAATACCATTTGGCGACCTCAAGACCTGGAGCCTGATAAATTATGAACGACTTCATCAGTTCAAAGCAGCCGTTCAACAAGTGAACAACACACCAAAAAACCGAGCAGCGTGTTGGCAAACAACAATGCCAAATGAAAAGGCAACAGAAAACATACAAATAAAAGAAGAAGAAAGTTACAGAACAAATAAATAATAATAAAGTCCAATAAAGTTAAGCATGCAGGAGGATATTAAATACAAGTTTAAAGAATTTAATTTAAAGGAGTTGAAACCGGAAATATTTGTAAAAAATTAATTGAATTTTGTAAGAAAAAAAAACGCAAAAAAATTTAAACGTGAAATTTGAAAACATATGTTAGCCATAATTAGTGACACAATCGAAGAATAAAAACACACACACACAATCACAGCGGCACGGTTAAATGAAGCAACATCACTCGCGAAGCGATAAGATAACGTACAACATATGGTAAGTTAATACATAATCAAAGGTTTACGTAAATCATCATATAAGCCCTTAATACCCCCTCCCCCACTGGCCTTACATTTCCGGAAATGTAACATATGTTGGCGAAAATAAAAGTTTTCTGGTGAAAATCAAATAATTGTTAACTCTCCTGTTTGTTCGCCCATCCTTTGTTTGTCGTCACGTCCTTAGCCCATGCCCAAGCTCATAATTTCCAACTAAAGTTTTTGCCCACCCCTTCTGATTACTTCATAACTAGCTGGAGTTGTGTGTCAATAAATATTCATAACATCCCGGCATAGAAAATCCCCATTTGCATGACCCATCTAAGGACCATCATCTGCTCGGCTTTGCGGTCTTTGCCAAGCGAAGGAGTGCTGGCATTTATCGGGTATGCGAAAAAAAAGTTCGTACTTACTTAATACGCCAGCAATTTTCATTTTTTTCTACTGCAAAACGGGCAACATAAATTCCTTGAAATTGTTTTCTATTGCCTTTCGCATCCTTTGCTTGCGTTGCCTTGCGTATCGTATCGTTTCATTTCTTCTTGTTCATTGCGAATTCTTGTTGGTATTATTGCCATTGTTATATTGGCATATTGTTTTCATGCCAGCGCCACTGCACACATATGGTTAGTAAAATAGCAAAACACACTATTCACGGGAGAAAAGTGAAGGAGGCAATATTGGACTTTGTCTCTGTTGAGGGCATATATTCCAATAGTTTCTTAAGGATTTTTTTCTCAACTACTCCAAAGTTAACTGGTCCACATTGTGCCATATGGCAGAATTCGCGGCAATTATGCCTCTCCTCTTTCGAATTAATTCCCATCCATATGATATGCAAAATTCCCATGCGTTCAGTCATCTATTCTATTGGCGGAAATAATGAGATTTCAAAAAGATTGAGGTATTTCATCTCCTATATCAATTCAATAATCTCGTGAAGTACTTGTTTCAGGAGGACCCTGATGCATGGTTCTATTAGAACGTGATAGTCGCATAAGAATTGATTTCGCCGTCTCTTCTTCCTTTTTGTTGTTGTATATTGAATTGGCAAACAGTGCGATCTCTCATGCAAATTCTGAAACAGTTCCATTCTTGGTGTTTCGCAGTAGTATTTTGTTGCAACACCCTACAGAATATCCCAGCGAATAAGAATTCCCTCTATCGTAATCACGAGACTCTTCTAAGTACGGTTTCTTGGACACTAACTGTACCAAACATTTTTCGGGTTAGAAGGGAAGCCTATCCTGAAAAAAAATGACCGCAGCAACGTGAGTCTCATACATTTATTTGGTACAGACTCCATTCATTTAGTTCTTTCGTTTGCGATATATATAATTTTTGCATGAATAAAGCCATAATCATTTAATATATAAGGCCAGTAACATATTGCCAAAGTCTTCATAAAAATTTTAAGATTGAATACTAACTTTAAAACCAAAATTGTGATGGTAAATGGCTTCGATTTCCTTTTCTGGGATAAATGTATATTGAGAACTTCTGAGTCTGAAAGACTGTTTTGGTCTGCAATTGTTCGCACAATTGTCAATGTGTACATATTCATCAAAGTGTTAAGATAGAATTCTATATTTAAAGCTAACATGGCTTTAAATGGTCATTTATTATTTTCTGTGTTAAATGAATATTGGGAATTCCTGGGTCTGGAAGATTTTCCATATCTAATTGGGTCAGAAATTGTTCACAAAATATACTGAAGACGGATATTTCAAATCCCACAAAATTGGGATTTTTCTCTCTGACAAAGTGTTCAGAGGAGTTGCCATGAAATCCTCTACCAACTCAGTTTATGTGTTTTGGAGATTCCACTATTTAGACTCAGGCATAACAGAATATAAGTTTAATAGGTTAGCTTAGACCAGAAGATGTATGCTTTATTTATTTCATGCGTTATCTGAGCGATGTAACTTAAAAAAAGTCAAACGTCACCTTGTCACAGCATACTGTCACTCAGCTGCTACAAAAGCCATTTCATTCGATGAGCAGACTCTGGGTATATTTGTCTATTGACAAATTGGTAGGAAAGTCAATGTAGCCAACTGAAAGCTTTCAAGTGAAGGAATATAGTTCATCCTCCTCATAAAGCTTAAATGTTTCTTTTGAGTTACTTCAAGCTCAATACAACTAATTCATTCCTACCTTTGTAAGACCACAGACTGTTTGTATTGGGTAAAAGTATCTTAAGAGGAGTCCCACAAGGCTCAATATTAGGACCTTTAATTTTCTTACTTTGCAGCAACAACTCTGACCTTGCAGCATTCACACACATACACTGATGATGTTTAGCTGCATCTGCGTAACAGAATCCACATGGGCCACAGCAAACGAATTTTGTCGTAATGCCAGCAAAATGACGGGTAATGCACCAAAAATCAAGTCGTTCTCCATACACGACTTAAAAAGTCATGATCAATCAACAGCAGTTTGAATTAATTCAATCTGGGAAAATCTCGAACTAAATATATTAATTTGAATGTTGCTTTTCCAGCGTCGGCATAATACTATTCTGATACATATATCATTTTGAGAGTTATTGTTATTATTCAAAATATGTAAGCACAATCTAACTCCAATAGTTTCCGACATATTTACTGTTTAAAGTTATAAAACTCCATATAAACATATGAAAATAAGAAAATTTAAACGCATTTTCTGCAATATGAGATAATGACGTATGGACCAAAATAGTAGATATGTCAAGTTAAGATCATTGTTTTCAAATCTTCAATTTGTAAAAATCAATCAATTTACTTGTTAAAACTTTCATTATTCCTACACTTTTATGCTAGTGTAATGTCCGACAGTCCATATTACACTTGATCTAAATGACAAAAATCTGAAACTGTAGGCGAAATAGAGTTAACTGCCGTTGCCCCTTAAAACGACTAAAAATTTCCAAAGGATATAATTTTTCAAAAATTATTTTTAATACTTATTCTCACCCTATGACACCGCTATAAATGCCAAATCATAGAAGAGAACATATGCTAAAAACACTTTAAATTTCAAGCTTCTATCTGCCTTAGTTTAGTACTAACAACTATTTAAAGTTTTGTCTCTTAAAGATCAAGCTATGGAAAAACTAGAAAAATTAAGGGGAAACTTGAAATAGTTGTTAATGCTGAACTAATACAGATAGAGACATGATATTTTAAGTATTTTTAATAGATATTCTCCTACATAAATTGACACTAATACCGTTATCATGGATGCGAATAAGTATTTATAATAATTTTTTGAAAAATTTTATCCTTTGGTACTTTGTAGTCCTGTTAAGGGGCAACATGACGAGGAAATGAAAAACTAAAAACGCCAAGTAACTCCATTTTGATTATACTTTCATACGTATATCATCCGGTTCAAGTATAACGACTTTTTAAAAAAAAATGTCGTACAATAATATAGTTAGATATGTTAATGGGATGCCAAGTTATGCCAGCATTTACTATTTTTCCAAAATTATATATGGTATATCATTTGAAAAACTTTTAAGCCTAAAGCTTTTGTGGTTTTTGCATAACATTATAAATACAAAATCAAAAAATTATTCCATTCAGATATAAGTACCCTGTAGGGTCGTTCCTATTCCGCAAGCTCGTTATCATGAATTTAAATACATGAACTTGCTGAACTAATTATGCTCTCATATGGAAGAGGTTTAATTTACCATTGGTAAAAAAACGTAAAAGCTTTAGATAAAACGCATAAGTAATTGATTGCAGTTTATCTTGATGACTATCGATGTTTTCTTCAAACATTGCAGATAACAGCTACTGGATTCACAACAAATATGTTTAGAAAATAGTTCATTCGGAGAAGATATACCCAGAGAAAGCCAGCAAAATTCAATTCAAACATGACTATGTAACACTCCTTTCTTATATCCGTAATAATTGCATATCACATTTATCACAGGTCACTGTAGGGACCTGTTTTTGCAGTCAACAATGATCTGTTAAGGACATTATAATGTTTTTGTATATTTAACTCTTCGCGTTATTTTGAATGCTATTCAAAATCCAACTCCTTAACTATATCTAAAGATATATAAAATTTATATTGTAATCATAATGGTCTTTATATTATTCAGTTTATTGCTTCTCCTGTAAAATTTGTCAAGTTTTATGATGAAAAATGAATGATGACTTCAAAGAAAATTGTTTTTTTTTTATTAAAATATAAAAATAAATAGCTTACACAATTTCTTTGTCGCACTATTTTATTGATCTTTGTTAAGCAAAAGGCAATAGAATTGGAATCCAGGAAATTTTTTTTTTTTTTCGAAAATAATGATTCAAATTTTTCATAATTTAGTGATGTATTAAGTGATTATAACGACGTAAGAAGCCACAGGTGGTCGTAGTGAAAATGTTTTTGGACCGAATGAATGTCTTCATAATTCAAAATAATGTAACGCCGTGGCAATACATGTTTTATCCTAAAAAAAACATAAAGGGATAAACTATCAATCGATTTAGTTTCAAAAATTTTAAGATTTCCATTTTAGGAGGAAAAATCTGCTTGAAAACAGAAAATCTCCTATAACCTTCTGCCAGATTGAGAATAATTTGTGGTATATGAAAACATACAGATTTTGGAATACCTAATGTGTTCGCAAATTTCTATGGAGAACTTCAAGATACATAAATTGTATCATTTTACCACAGGAAATGTTGTAATGCATCGAAGGTGTAACCTAAGATCGCCGATATGTCTGGACCAACTTCTATAGTCCTTTCGTCAATTATTCGTCTATACACAATAACATTCGAAAGGAGTTAAGAAATTTATTCTAACTTTTCCTATATTAATATTATTTCCAGAACTTGATTTAAGTTCGGAAATTTTTCAAAATTGTCTCCCCACTTGTGGTACCACCCGCAAAAATTGGCGAACTCGTCGGTTCAAACAAAACCGATATAAAATTAATAAATTAATTCAATTAAATTAAATTCAATTTAATATTGAATTTAACCTACATTTTCAGTGTCTATACAAATAAAAGAATTCGTAACTTATTCTTTCGGTGCTCTGAATACATTATGATTTAATATTTAATAATTTTGGTATAATCACTTTATCCTTCGCCTTACCAATACATACCCCTGTGATCATTTCGGGTTTGTTTCTTTATAGCTAAACGATGTACATTAAAACCTTTGGTAAGGCGAAGGTTAAAATTATAAAACATCTAAATTATATGCTTAAAAGTTAAATAATTTGTTTAAATAATAATAAAACCAATATATTCCCAAACAATATTCGAAATCTGTGGAAGTTTGCAATTTGAAAATATCTTTATAAACACTTACCTGACCTAGAAAGTATGTATGCTTTTGCCATGCCGCTTAAGTACCTACAACATAAATGTATCCTATCAAAAATCCTTAATCATGCTCCATGCTCCATATATATCCCAATCCACTGTCAAATTAAACCAACTTTTTATTTTGTTCTTAAGAATTGTTCTATTTTCTACAAAATATTTTTTCTGTAGAATAAAATTGCACAGGTACTAGTACTTAATAATGGTGGTTCTGACCCACAGAAGTTTCTATTGGAAGAAAAAACAATCCGATTAAAAAAAAGCTTTGCAAATTTTTATGAGTTTACTTTTTACTTTTGGTCAATAGCAAAGAAATAAGACGTAAACAATAAGAACCAATTCGCAATAATATTGTAAAAAGAGAAAAAAATAAAATGAAAGTTTTTGGAAAGTTATACGAAAAATAAGATGTTTACATATCTGTCGCAGTATCAGTCATTTAGGCACAATTTACATTTAAATTTACTTGGAATTGTGATTTAGAATAAATACATGTGATTTAGAATAATTAAAGATTGTCTTCTCTTCACGATAAAGTTACAAGTTTTGGAAGATTACGAAGGAAGACAATATATGTGCATATACATTATATATAAATTGTTGAAAATTTATTCGAAAATACATATTTCAAACGTTCAAAGTTTTGTTAACACAATGTACAAATATATGCTAAATAAAACTGGGTTTCTTCGTATTCATCCAGGAAAAATGTTTTTCGTATAAATATAGAAAGAACAAGATCTCTTATAAAATATTTATGGAGATTGTACTTTGCAATTTATTAAGAAAAATATTTTTCATAAATAAACAATAGAAGCGAGAAATCGTTTTTTAAAGCGAGAAATCGTTAGGAAAAATGCAGTGGTCCAAATTTTGTAAAATATTTTCGTTTTCAGATGAATTTTATGGAACGTATATATAAAACAGTGATATCCACACACATATTGCGAATCACACCAAAACTGAGTTAATTTTAGGTATTGCAAACAATTTAGCAGCGTGACCTTGCTCTAAAAAAGCAAGAGCCGAATGCCCACAAACAAAATCACACAAAGAAGCTTATGGTATACGTGCGTCGAAAGCGCAGTAACAGAATTTTGATTGAATTTTGGAAATTCAATTTTTGACAACGCTTCTTTCTCATCTTACATCTATTAAGGCGCCCTTGTGGCGTATAATTCATATTAATATGATAGATAATAATGCTCATACGACAACATGGCAAATTTCAATAGAGCTGCAATCAGTGTTACAAAAAGTAACGATTTATCGCCATTTTGACGATTTTTAGGACCAAAAAAGGCACTTACGAGTGGACAATTTTTTACTTATTAGATATTCCCCAAATTAAAAATGCAATTAAACTTTTAAATCGTTTTTTATGACCCCCTAATTTACTCCAAATATTAATCCAATGTTCAATAGCTTTTGGATTGTTTATATATATATATATATATATATATATATATATATATATATTTATATATATATATATATATATATATATATATATATATATATTTATATATATATATATATATATATATATATATATTTATATATATATATTTTTATATTTATTCTATTATATATTTTTTAATGTACAAAGTTTTTTCGAACGACTGCCGCAATTAAGAGTAAACATCAAATATATTTGTGGTGCAGAAATTAATGTTCATTTTTTTTTGTCGTATTTCTAGGCCAAAGATCAAATTTAATATGAGATTTGAAAAGATCAAAGAGAAGAAAGCATTTGGAAAATTTTGTTATATCCAGTTTTCAGTAAATTTATTAAAAATATTCAGATTTGCCATTCGTCAAAAATTGCCGAAGGGAAATACAAAATATGAATGAGAATTCAAAAATAATATTTTACACATCTTAAAGAGAATAAAAAATAAAGAACAGAACATAACCTTAGTGTGTGTCGAACTGGTGCACCAATGACGAAAGTGAAGTTGTGTATTATTTAAATTTCTGTTTCACAAATGAGTATTATTTGCAACTGTGCACGATGGGGCCAAACACCAATTTGAGGGACAAAAAGTCAATTTTCAGAAAGTAATAATGTGGTTTTTCAACCCATGCTGCCAAAGTAACTACTTTTCTCCTGTTTAATTTTTATATTTCAACCTAAATAATATGAAAACACAAAAAAAACTACTAATTTTTTTGTAAATTAGAAAATACTAACACAGATATGTAAATTAATCAAAAAATTAAAAAATTGTAATAATGCACTGTGATAAAGTGTATTGTTTTTTACGGGTATATTCACCAGTCGTTCCTGTTTTTCTTGGAATATAACTTTGTTTATGCGGACGCATCCGCTGAACCATGTATATAAGAAGAAAGGTTAAAAGGAGCACTTTAATATGCCGGTAGAATGGGCTGCAGTAAACTGTGTCTATTGTTTATAATTCAATGAGGGCATATCAGGCTTAAGTTAACATAATTTTCTCCATGCGTAAAATGTTGTAATGGCCGAAATACATTAAAACTAGTCATAATCTTAAGCTAGAATGGAATATTGCCTAGTGTAGTTAAAGCCCAAATTCAACAGATCCATTCATTCGACCTTGTCAGTAATTTCTTGGAACATTTTTGTTTCAATTTCAGTTTCGTTTCATTTTTATATATTCTTTTGGTTTACTACAATATTATTTAGAGACGTACATTGTTTAGATATTATACACAAATAACAAGAAAAATATAAGTAAAGATAAACAATTAACTAAAATATTTATAGGCTAATAAGTAAAAATGGGCTGTGGATATTGGAGATGAATTGTTTACGCATGGTCACCTTCTAAGACATAATGTTTGGATTGTTTAATGATTATTTGGAAAATATTTCGTAACTAAGTCAAGTCGTCTGTGGGTCGCCTTCGAAGTGTAAAATGTTTATGTTACAATTTTATCTAAATTTGTTTTCAATAAATAGACCTTTGGAAGGGCTTTGATATTTGTTCAATCATCTCAATACTACTCTAACACTTGTAATCTCTTAAAGGTAAATTAAAAATCGCTTATTATGAGTGATATGGAATTTAATTGTTCCTCATTAGGTGCTCCATAAAATATTATGTCATTAGCAACATACAACATTAACATTAATTTATTTATTTAACGTACTTAGTCAAGTTTCTTCTCGTTTAGCACTAAAAGGACCTGCTCTCTCAATTCACAGGACTGTTGGCATGGTCGTCATCGTTGCTCGGGCACATTTACTACTTCCATTCCGGGCTGCTAACAACGACAACAACGAAAACAATGGCATACAACAAGTGGTAAAAGACCAATTTTCTAAAACTGTTCATACTTTTGTTTATATTTGTTGTTGTTGCTGTGTTAATCATTGTTGATGTTGTTGCTGTTACACTGGGTATTGTTGTGGCTCTTCCGCTTGCGTATCTTTTATGGAAGTCACATCGTTGTGCTCTCGCACCAACCCCTCTCCACCCCTCCCATTTCATTCATTTGTGTGGGGCCAGACAAAAATATTGTCGTGCTTTTTTGTGCTCATTGCGCCCGTACGTGTGTCTCTCGCTGTGGCCTTATGGAATGGCACAAAACAATGCTAAGTAATAAACGTACACACCTCCCACCCCAATGGTGTTTCGCTCTGTAGTTGTTAGCTTCACCAGCCAAACGTGTTGGAGCCGTATAAGGAAGTCCTTTGGAAATATGGCAGCAACAAAAGCTGCCTTTAGCGAAACTGAATATTCCTATGGAGGCGATTTTAGTTGCATTCGAATGAGCAGCATGCCAATTCATTTTTAAACTTTGCATAAACTTTAAACTGGGACCAAAAGTCTTTGAGGTTAAATAATGTGCGTGTGTGTGCTATTTGTGGAGGGGTCACCAGCGAAGGTTATAAATAGTTCTTCTTTCTTATAGTTGTAGTGACCCTGAACTATAAAAATATGTAGAAAACTCCACATTGAAGATATGAAATCTATATATTTATTCGTGAAATTCCACGAAGATATGAACTAAGTTTAACATATTTCGCCAGGATCATTATACAAATATGAGTCACTCCATACATATATGAGATTGTTTTGAAAGTTTGAGTACCTATTATTCTCATAAAAATACGTAATGTTGGAGAAAATTTAGAATTTTTTCACGAGTTATGTCCAATTTAAGAGTGAAAATATATATTTTTTTAAATAGGTGTGTTCATTCAATCGCCTGCAACTCCTGAAACATTTGACCGATTTAAATGCGACATACCTTGTTTTGAAGGCAATTTAAATTACGGTGTAGCCGCATTATATTTTTCAAAGTTTTTGCATTTTTTTCAACAAATAATAAAAAACAAATCATTTTTCTTTTTTTCTTTTTGATTTTCAAAATGATCACATATATTAATTTGTTTTTTAACTTGAAAGTAGTGGTTTTAGATGTCAAATTTAGTGACTGCGTGAGTTTGGAAGTGGTGAAATGAGGGCTTCTATTTTTTACGATTTTTTTGTAAAAAAACAGTTTTTATTGAAAAATCTTCAAAATTTTTATTTTTTCATGAGATTATTAACACAAGGTTAAAACACAATGAAAAGTTCATAAAAAACTTCTACATAGTAATTGAATTTGTTTTCAAAATAGGGAATAGTACTTTAAAATCGGCCAAGTATTTCAGGAGTTTCAGGCAATTATTATTTTTGTAGCTCTTAAATTGGCCATAAATCGTGAACAAAAAATTTCTATTTTTTTCAAAAATACTTATACAATATTTTTATGAGAGGAATACATACACAAAATTTCAAAACAATCAATTCTAAACAATTGAATGAACATAACTTTTTGAAAAAAAATATTTTTTGTCACTCCTAAATTGGTCATAATTCGTGAAAAAAATTCTATTTTTTTTCCAAAAATACATAATGTATATGTTATATTTTTATGAGAAGAATACATATACAAAATTTCAAAACAATTGAATGAACACTACTTTTTGAGAATTTTATTTCTATTTTTTTTTACTCTTAAATTGGTCATAATTCGTGAAAAGAATTTTCTAATTTTTTTCCAAAAATATTTATCTCAAGCTACATTTTCAATCAAATGATCTACAAACTTCGATTCGGTAACCTTTTTCTAAAATCCTTGGCCACAAGAACGTTCCCCGTAATGCAGGGACGCAATAAATGCTTTTCGGCACTTTCCACATTGCATTTGTTAACAACATCAACTTAATCCCATAATGCCACAACGTCGTGCGTGTCCTTACCACTTTTGTTAAAAGGCCCCAACAGCACCGATGTTGCAAGAAAGAAACAAAAATCTAAAATCAAAAACCCTGCCGAAATCCAACAAAGTTTTATGGCATAAACGAGTTGGACTCACGCCCGAAAACTTGTAATTGGAGGCCAGATGGAAAAGTGCATCATTGTTTTTAGTCCATCTTGTCGCTTTGCATCAAAGCTTAGCCATTGTTTACACATTGACTGAGGATGCACAAAAAACAGCCAAATCGGATAAAGGAAAAGAAAATGAAAAAATATGCAACAAGGTGTTTTAATCCAATCAATATTTGCTCTGGATTTATGTACACATTTACAGTTCCATAGAAAGAAAAAAACAAGGAAAACATACACCGAACGACGTCCCTGGAAAAAAGACAATAATGGACAAAATATTAATGGATTTTTACACTTTCCAAGCGAGAAAATGCATTTTCGGCACGACTGCCAAATGGATTTTCCCAACGCCATGTTTTTGGCGAACACCAACACGAAAAACAAAAAGCACCAAACTACATCGTAACCGAAAATGTAAAAAACAATTACATACGCTATGTTTTTCTATTGATATCGATCAGAATTAATATTTCCGCTGCATATTAAATGCAGTGGAATTTATGGCGAAAAACAACGATAACGTCAACGCCAGCACTTTGTTGCATTAATGCCAAAAAAACTATTTTATGCAAAATTTTGATTATATTTACTGAACGCCACTAATGAAAAGAAGCAAAAAGAGCTGTTTCCATTATTCTCAGTACTTGCTTTTAATTAACGCGACAAACTCTTGAACATGCGCAACTGTTTTTATTTTTCCTCAAATTATGGCCTGCTAAGTTTAAAAAATGATGATTTATTTACATGTGTTTTTTTTTTCCTTTCGCAAAATGAAAGAGAGAGATATTGAAAAATAATTTCAATAAATTAAAAAAATAGTTTCACTAAAATAAATCTTTCTAAATTATAAGGTGACATTTGCCAGATCTATTCTCCACATATCGATGACTTAATATAGAAAAGGCGTATCTATATGTTTTTTAAGTTCATACTTACCATGGTTTTGCCAGATTAATGCCACAATTATTAGTATTAAAATCCAGAGTTTTTTCTAGCAGATTTCACCACCAAACCGATTTGACCCCAATACGAGCAGTCCACCCAACCGATCAAATTGTTGGTCGTTGCAGATCTTTGAATTATGGCTCATTTCATTAATTTACACGCGAGGAATTCCATATCAAACCAACGAGACATTTTCGAAGGTCTTCCGGTTTTAAGGGGTTACACCACTCTGACAGCCCAAACACAGAGATAACAAGTAAAAAAGACTTTAAGTTCGGCCGGGCCGAACTTTATATACCCTCCACCATGGATTGCATTCCACAGAGGCTGCCGATTCTCGTAGAAGTGTAGTTATATTACAGGAAAATATTGTTTTTAATATAGCCAAACCAAAACAAATATTGAAAAAATAATTTTAAAAATAAATATAATATTTTTATTATTTCACACCACACCAAAACGTTTACAAATCGAAATAATACTTCAAGTCAGTTCAAAAAAAAATATTCTTATATTTATATTTTCAAAAAGCTTAAATACCATAAATACTGGTTGATAGTGGGTGCTACTTTGGTTGTATCTCCACTCTATTTTAATTCCAAAAGTACACATTTTGAAAATCCATTATCTCACGTATATATTCATGATTCAACCAATTTTTGCCGTAAAAGTAAAAAGTACGAATTTGGAAAAATCTTTTTATTTTGCAAGTCTATGCAGTCAGAGGATTGTAAACACCGAATTCCATGATTCTAGCTGCTGCCATTTGGTTTGTACCATTTTTATCCCCTTTTTCCTATTTTACCCCCTTAAAAGTATAACTTTCTAAAATCTCTTTATTTTACGTGTCTACGCAATTAGAGGGATATACACACCGAATTTCATCATTCTAGCTGTAGTCGTTTAGTTGGTACCATTTTTATCCCTCTGTACTCATTGTATCCATTAAAAGTAAGAATTTGAAAAAAACATTTATTTTTTGTGTCTCTGACTGTGTAGTCAGAGAAATGTATACTCCGAATTTCATAACTCTAGCTGCGGTCATTTGGTTGGTACTATTTTTATCCCCTTTTTTCCATTTTAACCCCAAAAAGTACGAATTTCGAAAAATCCGTTTATTTTGCGTGTCTAAGCAATCAGAGGAATGTCTACAACGAATTTCATTATTCTAGATGCAGTCGTTTAGTTGGTACCATTTTTATCCCCTATTCCCATTTTACGCCTTAAAAGTACGAATTTGGAAAAAATACTTTTATATTATGTATCTACTCAATTAGAGGAATGTGCACACCGAATTTCGTGTTTCTAACTGTTGTCGTTTAATATGTACCATTTTTATCCCTTTTTGTCCTATCTTACCCCCTACGAATAAAACTCACTTTATGGTGCACGTTTTTGTTATAGAGGGAATGCGCATACCCAATATCAAGTATGTACAAGCAGACATATTGGAAAAAATGCTTAAATATTCTAAAATATTAGGAGTTATAATGGGTATTTTCAGTCCATGTGAGGGAAAAATTTTTACCTTTGAGCCGATTTCGCCCACTTTCAATCCCCACCGATCTGCAACCATAAGACACATTTAGGAGAAATGTGAACCTCTTAGCTCATTTCATGCGGAAGCTAGCGTGCTTTCCACAAACAGACGGGCGGGCAGACAGACGGACATGGATAAATCGTCTTAGAATTTTACCACGACCCAGAATATATATACCTTATGGGAGACCCCATTGAATATTTCAAGGTGTTACAAATGGAATGACAAAGTGAATATACCCCCATCCTTAGGTGGAGGGATTTTTAATGCGCGGCATTTATAAAACTGAGGGAAAAAACTTTTATTGAACGTAAATAGAGGGCACTACTAAAAAAAGTAAAATGGAAAAGTTGCAAAATTGCGGTGATATGGCCCGTCAAGTGTGACCATGTTTTGAAAACCATTGTTGGAGATGTGCAGGTATCCTCTGTTGTTTGAAAGGACTGAAAAAAAATAATGAACTTTCTACTAGTTTCTTCTTATTAGTCTCCATCGTAAAATATAGCATAAACCAAAGATAATTATTTTTTCCTATTGAAAAATCGACAAATACTTGAAATAAAAATAAAATATTAAATGAGCATTTTTACCAACTCAAAATTAATTACACTTTAATTGATGTAAGTTTTTTAATTAAAAATTATTTATTGTGTATCGCCCAATGGGCAGCTAATGTACAAGATATTTGCTCTTTGGTAAATGTGTGCGAATTCAAACACCGGACCACAAGTTTAGTTTGTCCAAAGGAGGGTAAATTTAGAATTGAATTTTGCAAAATTGCAAACTTTCTTAGAAATTTCCTGACACAGCAGTAAAGAAAAGTCACAAAAATCAAATATACACAAAAATCTAAATAAAACAAGTAAGAAGGCGTTAAGTTCGGCCGGGCCGAATCTTATATACCCTCCACCACGGAGTGCATTCCACAGTATTACCAGCAGATTAAAGGATGTCGACTTTACATAGAAGTACAGAACCATATTACGAAAATTGTGATATTTTTATGCACATTACTATATTTGTTTACTATTTCAAACTATAATGTATACTTATGCGCACTGTTTAAAATCGACTACTATATATAAATAAAATGCTGTAATTATGAAAGTGAACAAGCCTAAATATTAGGCGATTGTCAGTCGCCATTAGAAAGAAACATTTTCAGATACAGACAAATTGCCAGACCAAATGTACAAATTTCGAAAAAACCCTTTTTTCGAGCCTTCATAGTCAGAATTTATACACCGAATTTCATGATTTCAAGTTCAGCAGTTTGGTAGGTCCCATTTTTATACCTCTTCTTTAATTATATCCCTTAAAAGTACGAATTTCGAAAAATCTCTCTTTTTACGTGTCTACGAATTATTGGGACGTACACATCGAATTTCATGATTCTAGCTGTTGTCGTATCATTGGTACTATATTTTATCCCTTTTTGTCCCATTTCGCAAGCTAAAACTTTTATTTTCTTTGTGGTGCTTCCAAGCTACAAGAGGAATGTCCGCAACAAATTTTAACTGTATGAAAATCAGAAATTTAATTAATAAGAAATAATACTTCAATTCATAAAGTAAATATAAGGGAGCAATCATAAAAACCCTAAATATTGGGGGATAGATAGCATATTTTCAGCTGCAGTCGTTTGGTTGGTTGTATTTCAAAAGTATAAATTTTGAAAATACCTTACGCAGTATAAGACAACTTCAGGATTCTACCATTTTTTGTCGTAAAAGCAACAAAATAAAGTACGAATTTGGAAAAAAATATTTTTCGTGGCTATGCAGTCAGAGGAATGTATACACCGAATTCCATGATTCTATCAGCGGCCATTTTGTTGGTACCATTTTTATCCCCTTTTTCCAATTTTGCCCCCTCAAGAGTACGACTATCTAAACTCTTTTTATTTTACGTATCTACAAAATTAGACTTAGACGTACACACCGAATTTCATCATTCTAGCTGTATTCGTTTAGTTGGTACTATTTTTATCCCCCGTATCCATTGTATCCCATGAAAGTACGAATTTGGAAAAAACGTTTTATTTTTCGTGTCTAAGCCGTCAGAGGAATGTATACTACGAAATTTATGATTTTAGCTGCGGTCATTTGGTAGGTACTATTTTGATCCCCTTTTTCCATTTGAACTAGGGTTTGGGGTCCGGGAATTCCCGAATCGTTTTTCCCGGGAATTCCCGGAAAAATTTGGACGGGAATTCCCGGGAAAATTTTTTCAATTTCCCGGGAATACGGGAAATATTAAAAAAATTATTTATTTGTTATGTTGATCAATAATTTAATGTTACTATATAAATTGGAATTTTTAGATGTATTTCAAATTCATATATGTATCTACATTACTGACAATAATAAGTATTTGTTTATATTATATTACTACAAACAAAACAAAACAAACTGTGAGGCTATTTGCAGGATCTTTATTGTGAAATAAAAATATCATGTTGACAACACTATGGCTTACATAATGTAAATTTTCGAGAATCGAGGTGAGCATATTCTTCAAGAACAGTTTACTTTACATATGTAGCCAGAAAGAAATGGTCTACAAATAGGAATACAATAAAACTTGTTCGCTGGAAACTTTCAAGAGAAATATAATAGGAATATAAATATATGCTACGGTGTATTTCAATGGCCATTTGTAAGAATTAATGACTGGACTATTTCAATATTTTTATTTTTTCTGAATTTATTAAATTAATATTAATTTGTTATGTTTTTATTGTTTTTACAGTTTAGAATATTCCCCCTGTTTGTATAAAATATGTTTGTCTCCAGACGAATGAATATTCTAAATTAAATGCGTCATAGCATTCTCCGTAAATTAGTTATTTGTTTCCTTAATCGTTTTCAATTTTGAATCTAGTGTAGGTGTCAGTCACTTCTACCTGCGATATAAAGGTCCAATTCTGATGATTAGTCTACACCTTTTCAAGTTTATAATGAGAAAATGTAATTTATAATCAGAATATGTAAGTTCATGATGAGAAATATAAATTCATAATAGCACTCACAATCAGCACTCTAAATTCGTAATGTGAAATGTACATTCATATTGAGAAATATAAAATCATAATAAGAACATACAAAATGATAATGAGATATATAAATACAAAATGAGAAAATCCAAATTGATAATGAGAAAATGCAAATTCTTATTCAGGAATATATATTTATAAAATATAAATTCATAATCAGGAACTGTAAAATTTATAATCGAAGCTATGTGTGTACGTTTTTCTATGGATATTTTCGTAGAAACACATATTTTATCAATGTTCTCATTATAAAGTTACATTTTTTATGATTTTATATTTTTTCATTATGAATTCATATTTTCTGAATATGAAAACGTATTTCCTGATTATGAATTTGGATTTTCAGATTACAAACTTGTATATTTCATTATGAAATGGTATGTTCCTATTATGAATTAATTATTCTCAATATAAATTAACAATTTTCATTATGAATTTATATTTCTCATTATGAATTAACATGTTCCTATTGTAAATTTACATTACCCATTATGAATTTATATGTTCCTATTATGAATTTACTTTTTTCAATATAAATTTGTATGTTCCGAATATAATCTTGAAAAGGTGTAGAGTAAAATATTTGTAAAATGAAAAATAATTGTAAAATATTTTGACAATAACATTCGTTTTTAATTTGTAATATGACAGTATTGAAAAAAACACACTAGTTATTAAATGTTGATATTTTAAACCATATTGGACATACATATAAATAAATTACTTTTTCCCGGGAATTCCCGGGATTCCCGGGAATGAATTTTTTCATTCCCGTTTTCCCGGGAAATGAAAAAAGTCCGGGAAACCCCAAACCCTAATTTGAACCTCAAAAAGTACGAATTTTGGAAAGTTCGTTTATTTTACGTGTCAGAGTAATGTATACACCGAATTTCATTATTCTAGGTGCAGTCGTTAGGTTGGTACTATTTTTATCCCTCTATCCCCATTTAACCCCTTAAAAGTACAAATTTAGAAAAAATACTTGTATATTATGTATCTACTCTATTAGAGGTATGCCAAATTTCGTGTTTCTATCTGTTGTCGTCTGATAGGTACTATTTTTATCCCTTTTCGTCCCATTTCGCCCCCTACAAATAAAAATCACTCTATGGTGCCCTTTTATTTATTATTATGTTCAAAAAACATGCTGAAATACTCTAAATATTAGGGGTATTTTCAGTCCTTGTGAGGGAAAAAATTTTCCCTCTGGACCGATTTCGCCCACTTTCAATCCCAGCCGATCTGCAACCATAAGACACATTTAGGAAAAATTTGAACCTCCTAGCTCATTTCGTTCGGCCGCTATCGTGCATTCAACAGACAGACAGACAGACGGACATGGCTATATCGTCTTAGAATATATATACTTTATGGGGTCTCCGATGAATATTTTAAGGTGTTACAAACGGAATGACAAAGTGAATATAGCCCCATCCTTGAGGTGGAGGGTATAAAAACAATTACAAGTAGGTCAAGAATGACTTTACACATACAAAATAAATCCAAAATTTCATCCTTTTTAGCAATAAAATATATGTTTTTATTTATCACATATATTTCTTAGATTTATTATGATTATATACATTATTTAGTTAGTTTTATTAAAAAAAATAAAGCAAATTCCATGCACACATGTGTGTTTATATTAAATCTAATAAGTCTTTACGCTAATTTTTACTGGTATGACCCCCTTTGCATCCATTTCAGGAATGGATCAACTTTTTCATGTCATAAATACTCGGTATCTTTGCCATTCGTCCAATATAGCTGCTTTGAGTGCTGTCATGTTTTTGGGTTGGCGTTTGGCGACATTTTTATTCAAATGGACCCACAAATTTTCAATAGGGTTTAGGTCAGGACTTTGAGGTGACGTATCTATAACTTTTCCGCAATTATATAGAAGCCACATCCGCACCATATGTGACTTATGCTTAGGGTCGTTATCCTGATAAAATTTGAATTGTGGTTTGTTTTCACTGATGAAGCCAAATTTCCTGGCGCTGCTTAACAAATTTGGATCTAAATATTGCTGAGCGTCCATGATGGTTTCTATAAAGGTTAAGTCTCCGACTCCATTGCTTGAGGTGCACCCCCAAAACATAACTGACATTTTTCCAAATTTAACAGTTGGAATGATGTTTCGGTTTTCTAGTAATATTAACGGCTTTCGCCATACTCTAGACGGTCCCATCGTTTGTAATACAACATAATTTTCGTATCGTCGCAAAATATGACGTCATCCCAATAGTCACTCATTCGGGAAACATTCATCTCAGCGAAAGAAAAGCGCTTTTCTACATTAGCTAAAGAAATAAGAGGTTTTTTCTTGCTGCTCTGGATGAATATTTGTTCTTCAGTATGGCCTGTCGAACTATTTCATGAGCTCCTCGAGCTCCCTTGCAAGGGTTCTGGTCGAAATGTTGGGGTTTCAATCAATTTTCCTAATCATTAGGCGTTCCGCACGTTCAGTTATTTTGGGCTTAGGACCTCCTCCACGCTTTGGCTCAAATCTTCCCTCATTTTCAGCCCGATGTGCTAAACATTATAAATTGTCTTTCGTGTTACTGAAAGCATGAGCGATAATTCTATTGCACTTCGTGCAATAATTAACCAATTCGTGGTTATAGTAAATCAGCTGAATTACATCGAACGACAATATTTTGCCTAGCATTTTAAAAACACAATATTTGACGAAGTGATGTCCGTACAACACAAACTGATCATCAACTGCCTGTCACAATCAGTGACAAAAGCAATGCAAATCATAAATAATTGTCAATCACAAATAACTGTCAAAAATTTAAAAAAATGCGAGTTGTGAAAAGAGTTACTTGACACTAATAAAAATGACTATAAGATGTTCTTGTCTTATTTTTGTTTATTACAGCATGATTTTTCGTTTCTTTTTGGCCATACCCTTGCAAATGCTGTATGTAATCACAATATATAAAAAAGAAACAAGCTAAAAACCAAAAAGTGACTTTTTCATAAAAATTATTTTGAAAATTCTTATTTATTTCTAATGTGTAAACTGATTCTTGACATACTGTATGTATATTCAATATGATTTTCTTCCCCTCTTTGTCGCAATTTTCTCCATATTACATCTTCCCATCTCTAGTGTCTTTGGTATTCCCCTAGAAAATTATTGAAGAACTCCATATCTTCCGATCAAAAGTCTTCCGATTTCTATTAAACTTGTTAGACTTTTTTTTTTGAAAAATATCTGTGATAACCTTGCAACGTTGAAGTCATTATGGAAATTATTAAGGATCTGTAATGTACATTGATTCTAATGCTTGATACACATTGAAAACGATATACATATATATGTATATCGACTTGACTGCCGCAATTTGGTGGCCACCTTCGGCACCTACCTCAACGCAAAACAATTGCACCCATAACACATAATGGTCTTAAAGGAATGTGGCCATAATACTACCAACTAATAAAATACTAACCACTCGCTTTAATTACTTCCTCACGCCGACACTCGCCACTCGTCACCCACCACAACTCAAGTGACTACTTCACTTGTATATACAATGACCTTTTGGTTTATGATCCACCGAAGTGTTGTTTGCAGCATTTGCGATGTTGCAGAGTGGCGGCGGCATTACACCGTGGGGTTTTTCATCATTCTGTCACTGAAGTTATTATTTAGTGTCCTCAGGAAACTCATCACTCTTTCGCGGGGCGGTAGAAAAGGGCGTCAAACTTCAAATGATGGGGGGAATCTACATATATATGTATGCATATACTATATGCACGTATGCATACTTACCACGCACACACACACCCACATGCATTGTCGCAACAGGCGTACACGCAACACCCCGAACATCGTCGTCCGCATTAGCAGCGTCGTGCAGAGTGCCGACAAGGAGGTGCCTGCCGACAACATGTATGCACAACCAACGAACGAACAAACGAACGAGTCAACAGCCATTTCATTGCATCGGTAAACATCAGTAACAAGTGACAATAGTTTTTAATTAAAACTTAATTATTGGCAAAAACATGACCCTCACACAAGCACGCAAACACACACACATGGAGAAAGACAGACAGACATGTTTGAATTTTAATTATACCTAATTTGGCTGTATTTATTAACCGCATAAAATTACATATATGCAATGCAAAAAAAGTTAAAAATGGTCCTTAGGTTCGCAGCCTCCGGAAAGTGGAGAGTGTGTGGCAAAGTTTCTCTCGCACCCTAAGCAGCCTTCGCCATGGAGGGTGTGTGGCATAGTTTCTCAACGAACATTGAACTGAAAAGTCTGGGGTAGAGGCGTGACTCGCCCACTTCCTAGACAAATAATCAAATCTTATCAAATATTTATTTAGTGGAATACTCCTCGACCACATACACTCAGCAAAAACTGAACCCTATAATGAGTTAAAATGAACTAAAATTTAGGAAAATTAAACTTCGTATATCGCTAAAGCATTATTTCCTCATATCAAGTTCAAACTTTTTTTCCTTGAAAGTAGTACATGCTTTGAACTCGATTCTAGTAAAATTTTGCTGAAATTTTCCTAAAACTAAGTACATTTTTCCTAAAACCAAGTAAATTTTTATTAAATTTAAGTAAAATTTTCCTAATACTAAGTACATTTTTACTCAAACCAAGTAAATTTTTACTAAATCTAAGTAAAATGTTGCTGAAATTTTCCTAAAACTAAGTAAATTTTTACACAAATTTTTGCTGCAATTTTGCTGATTTTTTCCTCAAAACAAGTAAATTTTTACTTAAACTGAGGAAAATTGTACTTGATACAAGGAAAAAATTGAATTGAAAGATAAGTTCAATTGAACTAAAAAATTAAAACAAATGGTTGTGTTTCAGAGTATGCAAAACTAATACAAACGAGTAAAAACGGCGTTAAGTTCGGCAGAACTTTATATACCCTCCACCATGGATGGCATTCCACAGAGGACGTCGATTTTCGTAGAAGTGCAGTAATATTACAGGAAAATATTTTTTTTTTAATATAGCCAAACCAAAACAAATACAAATATTGAAAAAATAATTTTATAAATAAATATAATATTTTTATTATTTCAAACCACGCTTACAAGGCAGGTCTACCAATACCTTTACACTAATTTTATTGAAATAGACTTGAATTATTATTTCAATTCAAATAATAAACATTCTTATATATACAAAAAACTTAAATATTATAAATATTGGTAGATAGTGGGTGCTACAGTTGGGTTTATTTCCATTCTATTTTAATTACAAAAATACAAATTTTGAAAATCTATTATCTCACGTAAAATAAAAATAATCTAACTTCATGATTCAACCAATTTTTGTCGTAAAAGTATAAAGTACGAATTTAGAAACATATTTTTATTTTGCGTGTCTATGCAGTCAGAGGAATGTATACATCGAATTCTATGATTCTAGCTGCGGCCATTTGGTTGGTACAATTTTTATCCCCTTTTCCTAGTTTGCTCCCTTAAGAGTACGACTTTCTAAAATCTCTTTATTTTACGTGTCTACGCAATAAGACGGATGTACACACCGAATTTCATCATTCTAGTAAGTCGTTTAGTTGGTACTATTTTTATCCCTCTGTACCCATTGTATCCCTTCAAAGTGCGAATTGGGAACGATCCTTTTATTTTTCGTGTCTTCGCAGTCAGAGGAATGTATATTCCGAATTTCATGACTCTAGCTGCGGTCGTTTGGTTGGTACTATTTTTATCCCTTTTTTTCAATTTAACCCCAAAATGTACGAAATTCGAAAATCCGTTTATTCTATGTGTCTACGCAATCAGAGGAATGTTTACACCAAATTTCATTATTCTAGGTGCAACCTTCCCTTCCCTCTATTCCCATTGTATCCCTTAAAAGTACGAATTTGGAAAAAATACTTTTATGTTATGTATCTACTCAATTAGAGGAATGTACACATCAAATTTAGTGTTTCTAGCTGTTGCCGTTTTTTGCCCCATTTCACCCCCTACGAATAAATATCATTTTGTGGTGCACGTTTTTTATAGGGGGAATGCGCACACCCAATATCAAGTAAGTACAAGCCAGACATATTGAAAAAAAATGTGCTTAAATACTCTGAAATATTAGGGAATATTATGGGTATTTTTAGTCCTTGTGAGGGAAAAATTTTTCCCTTTGGGTCGATGTCGCCCAGTTTCAATCTCAACCGATTTACGACTTTAAGACGCATTTATGTAAAATTTGGACGTCCTAGCTTTTTTCGTTTAGATGCTAGCGTGCATTCAACAGACGGACGGACGTGGCTAGATCGGTCTCAGATCGATATTTCAATGTATTACAAACGGAATGACAAAGTTAGTATACCCCCATGCGGGAGGTGGAGGGTATATAAATGAGAACATGAAATATTTCTCAAAAGTTTCATGAAACCTCAGCCATAAGGAGTTGAGCTATTACTCCATGATTGCTGGGAAGGCAAGATAGGCGCCTTCGTAGTAGTTGTTTAGAATAATACAGGAAATATTTAAGAAATAAGTCTCTGCCAACGAAGGAGAATTAATATTCAAGAATTTTCTAAACAATTTCAAGTGATTTGTTATAAGTTCATTAATACTTAAATGTATGATGAACTCGGCATAAATTTCAGTATACATATTAACTCAACTATAGGAAACAAGTAAGGAAAGGCTAAAGTCGGGCGGGGCCGACTCTATGATACACTCCACTTTCAATCCGAATACAATTTAATTCGGTGAAAAAGTGAAAACGGGAAGGATTTTTGTATCCTGTAAATGTATGTGTTTGACAAAAAATGTTAAATCGGAAAGGACATTTGTATGGGGTATATTGAAATCTGGAACGAAATAGGAGAAATATAAAATGTATAGTTTGGCCAAAATCGGTTAAACATTTGGGAGCAACATTTGTATTTGGGCTATATCTAAATCTGAACCGATCTTACTCACTTTCTGCATAGGTGTTTCTACTTGGACTATAACATGTTGTGCCAAATTTAAAGAAAATCGGATACAATATGTTGTTTCTATAGCGGAAAATGTCAAATCGGGAGCGACATTTGTATGGGGGCTATATCTAAATCTGAACCGATCATACCTAATTTCTGCATATGTGTTTCTAGTTGGATTGTAAGATGTTGTGCCAAATTTAAACAAAATCGAGTATAATATGGGGTTTCTAGAGCGGAAAATTTCAAATCGGGAGCGACACTTGTATGGGGGCTATATCTAAATCTGAACCGATCTTACCGAATTTATGCATAGGTGTTTCTAGTTGGATTGTAAGATGTTGTGTCAAATTTAAAGCAAATCGGGTACAATATGTTGTTTCTAGAGCGGAAAATGTCAAGTCAGGAGCGACATTTGTATGGGGCTATATCTAAATCTGAACCGATCTTATCCAATTTTTGCATAGGTGTTTCTAGTTGGATTATAAGATGTTGTGCCAAATTTAAAGAAAATAGATGGACAGACAGACGGACATTGCTAAATCGACTCAGAAAGTGATTCTAAGTCGATCGGTATACTTAACAATGGGTCTATCTCGCTTCCTTTTGGGTGTTACAAACAAATGCACAAAGCCATA
Source organism: Polietes domitor (assembly GCA_947397865.1). Taxonomy (NCBI): domain Eukaryota; kingdom Metazoa; phylum Arthropoda; class Insecta; order Diptera; family Muscidae; genus Polietes; species Polietes domitor. Next base: position 70,784,218 of record OX377622.1, read on the forward strand.
ATACTCTCGTGGAGTGTATAAAAACACAATTTTAGTGGAAATGGAATTTTTTCGTTACAAAAAATTTCTTTTTATACACTCCACGAGAGTATTATGGCTTTGTGCATTTGTTTGTAACACCCAAAAGGAAGCGAGATAGACCCATTGTTAAGTATACCGATCGACTTAGAATCACTTTCTGAGTCGATTTAGCAATGTCCGTCTGTCCGTCTGTCCGTCTGTCCGTCTGTCTGTCCATCTATTGTTGTAATCAAACTACAGGTCGCAATTATAGTCCGATCTTAACAAAAATTGGCACAAGTAAGTTTTGTGGATTAATAACGAACGCTATTTAATTTGGAGCAAATCGGTTCAGATTTAGATATAGCCCCCATACAAATGTCGCTCCCGATTTGACATTTTCCGCTTTAGAAACGACATATTGTACCCGATTTTCTTTAAATTTGGCACAACATCTTATAATCCAACTAGAAACACCTATGCAAAAATTGGATAAGATCGGTTCAGATTTAGATATAGCCCCATACAAATGTCGCTCCCGATTTGACATTTTCCGCTGTAGAAACCACATATTGTACTCAATTTTCTTTAAATTTGGCACAACATGTTATAGTCCAAGTAGAAACACCTATGCAGAAAGTGAGTAAGATCGGTTCAGATTTAGATATAGCCCAAATACAAATGTTGCTCCCAAATGTTTAACCGATTTTGGCCAAACTATACATTTTATATTTCTCCTATGTCGTTCCAGATTTCAATATACCCCATACAAATGTCCTTCCGATTTAACATTTTTTGTCAAACACATACATTTACAGGATACAAAAATCCTTCCCGTTTTCACTTTTTCACCGAATTAAATTGTATTCGGATTGAAAGTGGAGTGTATCATAGAGTCGGCCCCGCCCGACTTTAGCCTTTCCTTACTTGTTTTTTTTTTTCTTAATTAAAACTTTGGAAATATTCTTCCACACAAGTATGAATTTCCTCAATTGTAAGAAATTTTTGTTTAGATCCAAAGAAATGTTTTTAAGTAAATTTACTACCCTATTTCTAGTAAATGAACTATTTACTAGTACTTAGTTAATTTTCCTACTTTTAGGGTAGTATGGATTTTACTCAGATTTAGGAATGCTATTTTTCTGAGTGTATAAAACTAAACAATGAAGTCACAAATATAATTTGGAATCTTGGGAAAGATAACCAAATCTTGCGTAAATTTTGTCCCACTCTCTATAGACCAAAATCCCAGTTAGGTGGCGTAAAATGCCTCATTTTCGTTGTTACAATCCAATGAATCATCACCAGATACTTAAACAAAAAACTTAAGTCAAGTCTTCAACACAATCATACAAGAACTGTAAATCGGTTACAAAAAAAAAGGGATTTGTTAGAGATCCAAACTTGATGGTGTACGGTGTTGTCATGCTTCAGAATGTTCTGTATTTATTTGCCATTATTTCAATACTTTTCACTTTAACTGTCATGTTTTACTTTTTCTGTTTTTTTTTGTTGCTTGTTCCATTTCGAGAACTAAACAAAGTCTGCATATGAATTTTGATTGACATTGACAAGGGATTGGACGGTAAATAACAGTAGCAGCTACAACAACAGCAGCAACATATTTGACAAACTTCGTTTTGCTGTCGTTTTTGTTGTTGCTGTGATTGTGGTTGTTGCTGTTGATGTTGATGTACATGTTGCTGTTTATTTCACAATCGTCTCCAATATGACAACATTTTCAAATACACTTCAGAAAGTTGATTATTTACACAAGAAACATTTTAATATTGTCGAAGGATGGACACACAGATACACTGGCACGGATACACCGATGAAAGTAAATGATGGGAATGTGCCCTTCCCTATGGTTGGGATGGGCGGCTATGCGATAAACTGCCGATGACAGTTGTGACAGGCAAAACAAAACAAAAAAACAGCAGCAATAAGGGAAAGGTGCTCACCTTCACTTGTCCAAAGGACTTGTTTGGCCAACTACAGCAACAAGACAGATTACAGAAAAATTGGCGAATATGATTAGGACAGGCGATACAAGGTGTCCTACTCAAAAGCCACCCGCAAAAGCATAGCAATAACTTCCATATCATACTTGTACAGGACACAGAGCACTCCCTACAACTTTATAAGTGATGACAGCAAGGATATGAATAGATAGAACTATTGAAATGAAGTGAAACTGTAGCTAGACTATATTAAATAAATTTAGGATTTATGAATCAAATAACGGGTTTCCGGTCGGATTTTAGGTTGACATAATGAAACTAGAGAATTCATTTCGCATACGATTTTGCTTGATTTTCTTGCAGAAAAATTTGGCTTCTAGGAATATTTGAAAGATGTTTTAAAATATATACATTAGGCTGGGTCGCAGTCCATGCAAAAATATCGGTCTGAGACCCCATAAAATTCTAAGACAATCTAGCCATGTCCGTCCGTCTGTTGAAAGCACGCTAAACGAAAGGAGTTAGGACGACCAAATTTTCCATAAATGCGTCTCATAGTCGTAGATTGGTTGGAATTGCAACTGGGCGAAATCAATCCAAAAGGGAATACATTTTTCCTCAAAAGGCCTGAAAATACCCCAAATAAACCCTAATATTTAGAGTTTTTCAATATATCGGCTTGCACGGATAAATATGGTACCTATCAAACGACAGTAGCTAGAAACACGAAATTCGGTGTGTACATTCCTCTAATTGAGTAGAAACATAATATAAAAGTATTTTTTCCAAATTCGTACTTTTAAGGCGTAAAATGGGAATAGAGGGATAAAATTGGTACCAACCAACGGCTGCACCTAAAATAATGATATTCGGTGCATACTGATACTCTGATTGCGAAGAAGCGTAAAATAAAGGGATTTTTCGAAATTCGTACTCTTTGGGGTTCAAATGGAAAAGGGGTTAAAAATTGTACCAACCAACTGACCGCAGCTAGAGTCTTGAAATTCGGTGTATACATTCCTCCGACTGCGTAGAAACAAAAAGAAAAGTTTTCCAAATTCGTACTTTCAAGGGATCCAATGGGTACAGAGGGATAAAAATAGTACCAACCAAACGGCTACAGCTAGAATGACAAAATTCGGTGTGTACATACCTCTAAATGCGTAGACACGTAAAATAAAGAGATTTTAAAATGTCGCACTCTTAAGGGGGTAAAATAAGAAAAAGGGGATAAAAATGTCCCAACCAAATGGCAGCAGCTAGAATCATGGAATTCGGTGTATACATTCCTCTGACTGTATAGACACGCAAAATAAAAAGATTTTTCAAAATTCGTACTTTTTACTTTTACGACAAAAATTGGTTAAATCATGAAGTTAGGTTATTTTGCACTATGTACGTGAGATAATGGATTTATAAAATTTGTACTTTTGGAATTAAAATTGAATGTAGCACCCACTTCCTACCAATAGTTATGTATTTAAACTTTTTTGAAAATATAAATATAATATGAATATTTATTTTTTTAATTGACTTGAAGTATTATTTCGATATATATATATAGTGTAAACGTATTGGTAGCCTAAGGCAATGCGTGATTTGAACTAATAAAAATATTATATTTATTTATAAAATTATTTTTTCAATATTTGTATTTGTTTTTGGTTTGGCTATATTAAAAAAAATCCAGTAATTTACTTCTACGAAAATCGACAGCCTCTGTGGAATGCAATCAAATGTGAAGGGTACACAAAGTTCGGCCCGGCCGAACTTAACGCCGTTTGACCTTGCTTTCTTTATTGTTGAAGAGTGATGTTAATAAAGAATTTGTGTTATAATTTAAATTACAAAAGCTACCGTTCATTTGTCAATCAACAATATTGCCATCAAGATAGTTTGTCATTTCTTGATAATTCTATTCCTAAAAAAACAATTTTTATATGTAAAATAAGGATAACCTAAAAACTGGAAGAACAATTATTTTTTTACAAAATAATTATTTCAAAATAGTTTTTTTGTAAATTCATTTTGTGGACATAGTTGTAGTAAAATACGATGTTTTAGCGTTATGATAGGTGTATGATAAAGTATTGAGTTCCTTTGAACCATTGCAAAGTGCCAACTTTGGGCCAAAACCCTATAACTTTTTATTTGCCATCTTAAATTGTTGGAAATTTGGCATTTTGATATATGACATTATTTCTGAGTTTTAGTTTTTTTTTCGTTTGTATTTTTTTGGTCTGTAATCAAAATTTGATTTGAACTGGGATATTGTCCTGGCTCAAGACCATTTTGCATCTATATTTAATAGAATGCAAATTTATTTACAAATGGCATGGTGACATTTATTACTTGGCTGCAGACTACCACGAGCATGATTTCGACCATGTCAAAAGTCTTTTCAACTGGCTTCGCAGCGACTTTTCAACATCAAAACCGGCCTCTTTAAGGAAATGATTCTCACAAACGAACGAGAAGCACAACTCACTTGCGAATTTGCGTTTAAAAAATCGCACCAAGTAATAAAGTACATATGCCATCTTACAAACATCTCATTGAGTTGCATATGTATGTATTTTTAAAATGGCTCTAATGAAAATATTGCAAAAAACTGCAACTTAGGCTAATGGCTTTACTCCAATAAATTTTGGATGTTTTTATTATTATTATTTTTTTTAATTTTAAAAGATTATTTTTTGGAACAATTAAAACACAAGTAAATATGTATGCGAATTTCATAAACAGTATAAGCAAATGGAGATTACAGCCCAATTTTTGAGAACATTTTTAATTTTGCATCAAAAGTTGACTCAGAAATCATGACCTACTACTTTTTCGAAGTTGTAAATTAAGGTTTTTTTGCTAAAATTTAGAATTATGAAGTTGGAACCACTGTAAAACCAGTAATAGAAAATTATCTTTAATTTGCCATAAAAATTTATTTAAAACAAAGATTTTTTTACTTTTGGCCGTTTGTTACCTCTGTGCATTGTGTGAAACTTTTATTATTGTTATATTTGCTGGAGTAAACAATAAATCTTACATTTGACTTTCATTTTCGTTTCGTTCCGTGTTCTGGAAACCCCAAACGAAAGATTTTTTGTTATATATCAAAAAATTGGCATTCGTTATACAGAAACGCAAATCAACTTTCGTTCGTTGTTTTGATTCGTCATCCGGAAACAGGCCCTCAAATAGATTGCAAATATGTTATTCACCATATGTCTTCAGTTTATTGTATACTTTCAGTTTTATAAACCCAAAAAGGTGCTGGGTACCCTCATAATATTACTAAGTTTAAATTTTATGGACATCCTAATGTTCAGTACATTCAAATGAAAATGCCTTTGTGAAATATGGATTCGGAAATTCTTACATTTCAGTCCAAGTTCTTTAAGAATATTGCTTCACACCCACGAACACATACATATGCAGACAATGCCACAGCAGCCGGAAAAGTGGGCTTGTCATGTCACAATCAAACGCCTGATTGATATTGATATTTATAAAATTATTATTATTATATTATATAATTATACGGGTGGCGCAGAATGAGCTATATGATTTAAATGGTTTATAACTTTTTTATTTCTGCGATTATATTATATTACACTACTCAACAAATTGAAAAAAATTTCATGTACTCCGGATGCGATAATTTTTTCTGTGTAGATAACCTTGACATGAGCTCGAAAAACGCAATAAAAATTTTTTTTTTCGTTTGGTTTTTTTTTATTATTTTTTTTTTTAAATTTTAAAAATTTTTTTTTGGTTAATTTGTTTCGTCCGGCATAACTCGGGAACCACTAGCTCGATTTAATTGAATTAAATTTTAAAAAATTTAAAATTACAATTCCCTTAATCTGTTCATATATTGTTTTCCTATACAAGCAACAGTTTCCAAGTTAAAAATGAATATATAAAGGAAAAAACTTATTTTTTGCCTAAAGATTTAAATTTTTTTTTTTTTTAAAATCCATAAAAAATCCAAAATGAAAAAAAATGTCAAATCTTATTACTTTTACGTAAAGTCACATAACCTATGAGCAAAATGAGACAAAGATCATGAAAATCGATGCACGCGTTTCGCTTTTATTCGCAATTGAGTAAAGGTATGAATTTCAAAAATTTAAAAAAATTTTTTTGGTTAATTTGTTTCGTCTGGCATAACTCGGGAACCACTAGCCCAATTTAATTGAATTAAATTTTAAAAAATTTAAAATTATAATTCCCTTAATCTGTTCATATATTGTTTTCCTATACAAGCAACAGTTTCCAAGTTAAAAATGAATATATAAAGGAAAAAACTTATTTTTTGCCTAAAGATTTAAATTTTTTTTTTTTAATCCATAAAAAATCCAAAATGAAAAAAAATGTCAAATATTATTACTTTTACGTAAAGTCACATAACCTATGAGCAAAATGAGACAAAGATCATGAAAATCGATGCACGTTTCGCTTTTATTCGCAATTGAGTAAAGGTATGAATTTCAAAAATTTGCTCGACATATGCACAACTTTGTCTATGGTAAGGTTTTTTCTTTTTTTTTTGATTCTCAGAATTAACAAAACGGAATAAACAAAGGGTTATTTAATTTTTATGATTGCGTAAGCAAAGTAATAAACGCTAATAAATGTGCGTGAACAATTAAAAGGAAAAAAGGAAAGGGGACTTTTTTAATTATTTGGGTTTTCCGTTGGCTACCTGTATGATTTTTTTACAGAAATGCAACCCACATTTAAGGGTGGTCATTATTCGGAAAATTTAAGACTCACACATGGTGAAACAGGTATGTAGCCACCGTAAAAAAATATACACCCATTTATAAGTACCTGTCAGTAAAATACTAAACAATACACAGTATAAATAGGTCTTCATTGATCGATTTTACTCATTCAACAAGTGTCGACGAACGCGATAGTTAAAATGAGCAAACGTTCGCGAGGATTTGAATGCAATACCAATCCAAGTAATTTTTGTTACATGTGCGGAGAATACGTTTCTGAAAAAAAAACAAGCGTTGTTTTTCACCTAAATTGAGAGATTCATTTGAAGAGAGCTTCAATTTAAAGGTCTCAAACATAGATGAGCGGTGGACACCAAGTGCTCTATGTCCAAGGTGCTACGTACAGCTAGCTGACTCAAGGTAAGTGTAGATTACGAAATTCAAGAACATATATAACTTATTATTGAAATTCTTTCAGACGACAGCCGAGAATCATCATGCCAATGCTTTGGAGAGCTCCGCTTTGCCATGTAACAGATTGCTACTTCTGTCTTAGCAAAAAAACAGGCGTGGGAAAAAATATACGATGGACTTACGCTGCTGTTTCAACAGTGAATTTTCCAGTGCCATTTTGCGAAGAACCAGTGGACCCGCAACCGTCCGTTTCAAGATGGGCATCTAATAATGAGGCGATACATCCAACATCAGATCCGGAGACAGTAGAAACCACATCAGAATGCGAGTCAACATATACATTGCATGGAGGTCAACGCTTATGTTCCCAAGCAGAACTGAACGATTGGGTTAGAGAATTGAAACTCTCCAAGGAAGATGCAGAGTTGCATGCATCGCGCATGCAACAGTTCGGTTTCTTGGCTCCTGGTGTGGTGACAACAATCTACAGGAAGCGTCATGAACCATACGCAAGGTACTACACAAAAAAAGACAACATCTGTTTTTGTAAGGACATTCCCGGATTATTTGGTGAACTCGGGTACTCTTACGATCCAGTAGAGTGGCGTCTTTTCATCGACAGCAACAAGCAGAGCCTTAAAGCAATTTTACTGCACAACGGCAACAAGAAACCTTCGATTCCAATTGCTCATGCCGTTGACACCAAGGAAACATATCGGTATCCTTTGTGGATTACAAGGTGGATTCACAAAGTACTGTTGTTTTCTCTGCCTTTGGGACAGCCGCGATCGTCAACATCATTACACCAGGAGGAGTTGGACAGAAAGAGTTAACTTCATCCCCGGCAGCGACAACGTGAAATATACACCACTCATAAAAAAGGAAAATGTTTTTCTCCCACCTCTTCACATAAAGCTCGGACTCATAAAAAACGTCGTGAAAGCTATCAACAAAGATGGCGAAGCGTTCGCCTATTTAAAAACCATTTTTCCTCACCTTTCATCGGCAAAGATTAAGGAAGGCGTTTTCGACGGTCCGCAAATTAAAAAGTTGTTGCAAGACCAACAGTTTGAGCACATTTTATCACCAAATGAAGCTGCAGCTTGGAACTCATTTCGGCAAATTGTTTCCGGATTTCTTGGAAACAACAAAAGCTCAAATTACAGAGAGATCGTCGAACAACTACTCCAAAATTATAAAAAATTAGAGCAAATATGTCGCTTAAGATACATTTTCTACACTCGCACTTCTTTCCGGACAACCTGGGCTATGTGAGTGACGAGCATGGTGAGCGTTTTCATCAGCAAATGAAAGAAATTGAGCACCGATACCAAGGATTTTGGAACGAAGCTATGATGGGGGACTATATCTGGTTCCTGATAAGAGAAACAGACCCACAACAATATAAAAGAAAGACAAAAGCACATAATTATTTTTAATTTGAAGGTTTTTATTTTTGTGTTTAGATATTTTTTTTAAAACTTTTTTATAATTAATTAATGTTGATATCCTTAGGATAATTTCTTGTACATATATCGAATTGTTTTTTAATTTAAAGTCATATATTTTTGTCACCCAACAAATTTTAATTTTTTTTGTAATAAAAAAGAAAAAACCTTACCATAGACAAAGTTGTGCATATGTCGAGCAAATTTTTGAAATTCATACCTTTACTCAATTGCGAATAAAAGCGAAACGCGTGCATCGATTTTCATGATCTTTGTCTCATTTTGCTCATAGGTTATGTGACTTTACGTAAAAGTAATAAGATTTGACATTTTTTTCATTTTGGATTTTTTATGGATTTAAAAAAAAAAAATTTAAATCTTTAGGCAAAAAATAAGTTTTTTCCTTTATATATTCATTTTTAACTTGGAAACTGTTGCTTGTATAGGAAAACAATATATGAACAGATTAAGGGAATTGTAATTTTAAATTTTTTAAAATTTAATTCAATTAAATCGGGATAGTGGTTCCCGAGTTATGCCGGACGAAACAAAATAACCAAAAAAATTTTTTTAAATTTTTGAAATTCATACCTTTACTCAATTGCGAATAAAAGCGAAACGCGTGCATCGATTTTCATGATCTTTGTCTCATTTTGCTCATAGGTTATGTGACTTTACGTAAAAGCAATAAGATTTGACATTTTTTTTCATTTTGGATTTTTTATGGATTTAAAAAAAAAAAAAAATTTAAATCTTTAGGCAAAAAATAAGTTTTTTCCTTTATATATTCATTTTTAACTTGGAAACTGTTGCTTGTATAGGAAAACAATATATGAACAGATTAAGGGAATTGTAATTTTAAATTTTTTAAAATTTAATTCAATTAAATCGGGCTAGTGGTTCCCGAGTTATGCCGGACGAAACAAATTAACCAAAAAAAAATTTTTAAAATTTAAAAAAAAAATAATAAAAAAAAAACCAAACGAAAAAAAAATTTTTTATTGCGTTTTTCGAGCTCATGTCAAGGTTATCTACACAGAAAAAATTATCGCATCCCGAGTACATTTTGACTGTTGACTAGTGTTATTATTGGGGAAATTATTGTAATTAGCTTTCAAAAATGAAATCCCGATTTGATTGTCGCTGATGAACTGCTCTTGGATTTTACGTAGCCCAAATCCTGCAGATTTGCTTGTTGACATATCCATTAAATAAGAAATGAGCGATGATCATTACAAAATTGTGAATAGTGTGAATTATGACTGTTGGTTTGAAAAATAAAATTCAATTATTTTTGTACGTTGTCCGATTGTGTAATGATTCATAATTAATTCGCCAAGTCTCCTTCACAAAATGCGGGAAAAAACAAAGGAAGAATAATAATTAAAAAAGTTATAAAGAATTCAAACAATATAGCTCAATGCAAAACTGCCTTGTCGTTGGGCTGGGAACGAGTAAAAAGAAGCCTTCTGTCATGATTGCCTCTTTTACGGGCCTCCTTAGTAAAGGCCTCAGAGTTTCCACAACTGAGTATACAAATAGAAAGTATTCCCACATATAGATACATACACACATGCATGGAGCCATGGTGAGTGCAATGCTAGTCAGTCAGCCAGTCAGTCAAGTGGGTGAACTCAGTATGAGATTAATGGAACAAGAACATCTCACAAAGAACACGACGAGAAAATGTTTCAACTCGATACTATAGCCTACAACAACAACGACATAGCGACCGTAAAAGATGGCCGCTTGATGGGAGGCATGGTGGTGGTGGCATGTTAATATTCACTTAGAGATATTTTCTTGTCCTTTTATCACAGCACAAGAACTCCCACCATTATTGAAGCACATGCGAGGGTGAGCGCTTGACTGTTGATATGAGGGTAATTTATTGAGTATGGCAAAGCAACAGTCTGTCACTGGAGCCGTACAACAGGAACAGCTACAACAACAAATGGTAACCGGAAAGAGCTATGGAAACGCAATATGATTTTGTGTGGCCAGAGGCCTTGTTCGGTACTGATTTGAAGCAGGCTGGATGGATCATTAGATGCAAATCTTTCATCAATTCATCTGAGAAAAGCCAAGCTATCGCCTACAGCTGTACATATGGGGAAGGAAGAAACAACAACAAAAAAACATCATGTAGGGAATCCCAGCATCATGCCAGCTCTACTACAATGTGGAACATGTAAAACATTTTAAGGGATATATCGACAGCGAGAGACTTTTGGATCAGCCGTAAGGCTGTGATACAAAATACATTTCATACAATGTCCTTTGAATGGCGCAGCCATGCAGCCAATATCAACAAGAGAAAGTTTGGACGGCGTTGCTTTCCAAAATGGTTAATTTGATCCTTGCCATAGCTGCAAGATTTCTAAACATACATTTTCAATATCTTCTTCATAATAATGAAACATTCTTCATAACAAAGGCTTGTCCTGATCGATACGAAATCATTTAAAAATGTTTAAGAAATCATATTAAAACTTTGTTATACGAACGAAACGGTTTCAATAACAAATTTCGTTAAAACTGCTATTTATATTATTATTTATTCCACAAATCTGATCTGATTTAAGTGCTTTTATAAAGAAATTTCCAACCCTTTCGTTGACTCGTTTTCAATGAAAGCTTTCGTTAATACAACGTACCATTACCTTAAGTATATCCCTTCTTTTCAATGGCCCCGAAGCTTGAGCATCAGCATAAAACTATTCCTAAAGTGTTAAAGAGAGAGAGAGAGAGAGAGAGAGTGAAAGATTCTCTATGAACCATGAGTTGTTTTGTCCTTTGCCGATATTAAAACGCATCAAAGAAGACACTGACTTTCATACGTCCTTCGTAGTTGGTGTACCATGTACCATGAAATGGCTTCTGCCATTTCAAAGTATGGAGTGAGGCTGCGGTTCAAAAGAAATCGTGAAGACGTGAACGAGAAGAGCTCTATTTTTATATTAAATTTTAATGTACTACAACATGAAAAGTTGTTGGTTGTTGCCGTCATCCTTCACATATATTTACTTTCAATTTAAGGATTATTTTTTACAGCAAATGGACGGCAAGCAAACATAAATTGTCACTTAAATGTTATGCGACAAAGCGAAACCACATAGAAGTTCATAAATATAAAGTTAAATTAGGCCGTGTCGAATCTTAGATGGCCTTCTCCGCCATACTGTGTCAACAAGTTGAGGGGAGACGGACAAAAGAAAAAATACAAAAATCACTTGTGACATTTGTCAAGGAGATGCTTATTGGATGAATGCTGTAGCCAATCTGGGTGATGTCAGGGATTTTCATTCGTTCAGTTATTTATGATTTTTTACTTAAAAATGGTTAAAATAAAAATATTCCAAAATCATAATAATTCAGTAAAATTTCAAGCGCTTTTCTAGCAAAACAAAACTCCAACAAATGAGAACTTCAAATTTTGCCATACAAATAAAATAACAAATCTATAAGGGAAAACTCCGACGTTCAGTAAAACATGAAGCAAGTTTAAGATTTCCTCCACCTTTTCAATTGTAATTTAAAAGATATCAACTATTTTTTGTTAGATTTTTATTTTTTATTATGTGACTTTTTATGTACATTCACTGAAAGGTTTTTTTTTTTGAAAAAAAAAACAACGTTAAAAATATAATCTATTATTTCAACACTCCAAACTCACACAGTCTCTAAAAAGATGTAAACGTTTTGAACATCGAAGTAAACTGATTAATGAAATAAAAGTAATGATTAAATAAATGAAATTTAAAAGATTCCATTTGAAATTCAAAAATTTAATTAGAACTATTTAAGCAAAATTTACATTAGGTGTCATAGCATTAATTTATTTAATTTTGCACAGTTTAAAAAACAGCTTTAATGAATTTGTAAGTCAACAGTGAAATTAAATTTTCTAAACTCGATATATTTATTTATTTTTTTTAATAACGTTCCAATTTTCAACGAATGTACCTTTAATATTTTTCTGATGGGTATTGTCGGGTAGAACAAGAATCTGTATTTGAGTTATTTGATTATCAAGCGATTTTCACCTTCTCATCGGATTTAAAAAGAAGAAACATGGAACTTTCGACAGATTGTTAAATTTATTTTTGAACTTTGGCAGTGTTTTTGGACATTATTTTGTTTGGTAGCCGTGCCATCTGTAAATTTAAAATATAAATATAAATAAATAAATTGTTTTTAAAAATCGGTTAGTAATTCACTGCGTATTTGAAGTTTTTATTAATAATGAAAAAATATCATTTTAACAATTTTCACTTGAAGTTCTGGTTGATTTTACAAAAAAAATATCGAAAAAATTGATATGTGTGCCTAAAAAAAGACATCTAGAACACTACTATAAAATTTCAAACAAATGGATATTTTTCTAAAATTCCAATTTTCAACAGACAATGGTCGTGATTGGGATTAGTGTAATAGTGGGTACCACAATTGGTCGTAATTTCCAAGGCCCCAGAGTGAGACATTGGAATGTCCAACATGGTGAAGGCTAGTTTATATTTTGATAATTATAATTAATTATTCATTCAAAAAGAAGTATTTATTGTATTTTGTTTACATTTTTTGAATTTCAAATGAAATAATATGAATATCAAATGGAATCTCTTGAATTTCAAATAACGAGTTTTGAATTTCAATTAAAGTCATTTGAATTTCAAGTGGTGTCCTTTGAATTTCTGACTTTCAAATTAAAATTTTCTTTTTCAAACGGTTTGCATTACAATTAGAAATGGTGTAGATATTCTTTCAAAAATAATAATTTTCACAATCGTATACAAAATATCGGATTTTTACAAATAATAAATTGTTAAATTTTAAGGATCGATGTTGATTTTGAATAAAACACAAAATATTTAGGAAATTATTGTCATTTATTTTTATTATACACTCCACGAGAGTATTATGTCTTAGTGCATTTGTTTGTAACATCCAAAAGGAAACGAGTTAGGCCCATTGTTAATTATACCGATCGTCTTAGAATCACTTTCTGAGTCGATTTAGCAATGTCCGTATATCTGCCACATATGAAACCACATATGAAACCACATATCGTCCATGTCTTCCAATTCATGCCATAAAAAGTTCGTTATCATCTCACGATAGCGAAGACCATTTACAGTAACTGCCTGACCGGCCTCATTTACGACAAAATATGGCGCGATGATGCCGCCAGCCCATAAACCGCACCAAACAGTCACTCATTGTGGGTACGTTGGTTTTTCGACAATCACTCTTGGATTATCATTCGTACGATATGTATTTTGATTTGAACGCCCATTTTTAACGCGTTGCTCGATTGTGTATCTTTCCATGGTTCACATTGAGTTAGTCTGAAATTGAGAAATGTCAAATGAAATGCAGAATAAAACTTGACGTTTAGGTGGGGTCGGAGATCTTGACATTTCTCCCGAAGGAATTGGAAATATTGAATATGCAATAAATTAAAATAAGTCGGTTAAACCGAATTACACTATACCACAAAAGTGTACAAACGATAGTAAATTATGAATAACATAAGAATTGCTGCTTTGTTGTTCAACCACGACAAAGGTTGTTAGTTCGAAGCTGGAGAATAATATCGTCTCCTCAAAACAAATATAAATGAAAATATGAAGATTTTCATTTTACATAGGATATGGACTAGAAGGGGCGGGAAAAAGCATTTTAGGTTTAAATGACTATAAAATTATTTTCAAGTATCAAATTGCAGAAGATTACGCTAGATTACCAAAGATTTGGTCCATTTCTTTATAACGAAGGTTAGGAGTCTTGACAAACCCATCCTACTATTACAAACTACCACGAGTCTAAGAGCACGAATTTGTAAAAAATATTTTATTTTGCATATCTATACAGTCAGAGAAATATTGAATAGAATTTCATTATTCTGGCTACTGTCGTTTGGTTAGAGCCATTTTTATTCCCTCTCGACCCGTGATTTCATCTTCAGTAGTACAATTATGCCTGTACAATTATAGGAGTTTTTGTCTTCCAGTCCTTGTGTGGGAAACTTTTTTCTTTTCGGCCATTTTCAATTCTATCGAGTCTGCAACAATTAAACAAAATCAGCACTATAGCTGGGCTAGAGTAATTTCAACCGAAAGACAAACATGGCTAGATCATCTTAGAATATTTATGGGGTATCCGATGAATATTTCAAGGTGTTGGAAACGGAATGACAAAATGAATATGCACTCCACCCTAAGGTGGAGAGTATGGCTAGATCATTTTTAAATATTACCATAACCTAAATATTTATAACCTAACCATAACCTAATTTTAGAACATTTATAAGATATCCCGTTAGTATTACAGGGAGTAGAAAACGCAATGACAAAGATAATATGCACCCCAACCTAAGGTGAAGGTGGGTATAAGAATGGCGCATATTTTGCCTTGTGGAATTACAGTGGAACACAATAAAGTATGATAACTTACAGAGCCATTGAAAATTATATTGTTAAGAAAAACTAAAGATATATTCCGAAGTTTGTTTAGGATCTTTCAGTGATTTCTTTCGGTATCTTCGATAAATATGTATATCCATGTGTCGCAAACGTTACGATAACATTAAAATATCCCCACCGTACATTTAAGGGATATAAAAATAAAAGTGAACTTGACTTAATGCCCAGCATCACCAGGGTGGGACTAATCTGGCAGCACAAAATGGAAGAGGCAACACATTGGACATATTCTTCTTCTTGTTTTTTAACACTGCATTTATTATAAAATCATTTCGTTTATGTTCTTAATGGACACGTTAAAAAATAAAAAATATTTATAAGCTTATGAATTTTCCATTTTGTGTAAATTTGATGTATGCGTTGCGGTGCGTTCTGGTGTGGTGGCAACAATGGCGATTAAGTGTTTAATTCCCTTCAGAGTTATGGTCGGTGTGTGCACGGATTTCCATTGCGACGTTAATACGTCACATGTTAAGTGGTTGTGCTTTTTAATTTCAATGTGAAAACATTAACGGCCATTAAGGCATTCGACATGCATGGCGTGCGCGTGAGAGCCTCAGCGTCAGTCAATCCCTTTAGATTCTCGTGGACACATTGTTTCAGCTTTAAATGTGCTAATCTGTTCCCCGGGCCATTGGAGTTGTAAATTTTGGTTACTTTTTAAACTCCATACTTGATACTCAATAAAGATTATAGATTAAATATATTTGTGAAATTCAAGCAAATTTTAAATTTACCATATAAAAAACTGTGGTGTTTCATTTTACGCACCGATAGATAAGCTAACAGGAATTTTAAAATTTTGTATGGAAAATATTTGCAGAGTATTTTGAAACATTTTACTTAATTATTTTTTTTAAATTTAGTTTCAGCGTATATATCGGTGACTAGAATAAAGGGTAGTAATACAATAAAGAGACATAATGTGAATAGCCCGTTGTCGTATTTTTCCATGCTTTATATAAGGTTACTTTCTATATATGTTTGTGTGCCACAAAATTTGAAATCAATTTTTGAAAGCTTTTTTCTCAACCAATTTTACTCAAATTTTGCACACTTAATCATTTTCGATGACAATACAAGGAAATGGAAAAATTTGACCAATTGGACAAAGGGGCGTGGTACCTCCCATACAAACCACAAATTAAAAATCTATTATTTCTGCTCCTGATAACGGTATTTAAACAAAATTTGGTACGTCGGTTTGGTGTGCATGTTGTAAGTGCTGCTGCAAATATGGGCGGGATTGTACAAAGGGGCGTGGTACCTCCCATACAAACCATAAATTAAAAATCTATTATTTCTGCTCCTGATAACGGTATTTGAACAAAATTTGGTACGTCGGTTTGGTGTGGATTTTTTAAGTGCTGCTGCAAATATGGGCGGGATTGTACAAAGGGGCGTGGTACCTCCCATACAAACCACAAATTAAAAATCTATTATTTCTGCTCCTGATAACGCAGTAATTTTTCCTTCTACAAACGATAACTAAAAAAGAATTTCTAGGCCCAATAGAATTCTGTTTGCATAAAGCATGGATTTGAAAAAATTTTTTTTTTTGATTTACTAGTTATATACGAAATACAACTCCAAAATTTTCATAAAGACAATTATGAGAGTACCGAGTGAAGTATCCGGTACTCGGATGTGAAAAAAATGCACGATTTTCTTCACGGGCCTGGGTTTCCCATAAAGGGTAGCTATCCCTTCAGATATATATGTGCTAGCTTCATTGATACAATAAAGTGAAATTGGACAGTTCCAAAAATACGAGTAGTTCCAAAAATCTGTTTATCTCAATTTTTGATCAGTATTTTTGTGAGACATTCTCTCGGTTTATTCGAGAAGAAATAACATATAATATTTATACTTTCATTTTCGAAATATACCTAAGTCACATAGGAACAGTGGTTTATGAACAATTGATTTTTTCAAGGAAAATATTAAATAAATATAAATCAAAATAAACAATTAAATATTAAAACCAGTAAGGAAAGCTAAAGTCGGGCGGGCCGACTATATGATACACTCCACTTTCTATCCGAATACAATTGAAGTCGGTAAAAAAGTGAAAACGGGAAGAATTTGTGTATGTTTCCTAATCATAGGCTAATATGACCTGGTCCAATTTGTCAAATCGACAAGAATATTTGTATCGGGGCTATATCCCAACATGGAATAAAGTGACTAACTTTCAAAATAAGTTCTTCCAGTTCAAATATAACGTTTGGTGGTCACTTCAAAGAAATTCGGAGAAAATTTGTGGTTTCTGGGGCGGAAAAAATCTATCCGGGAGCGAAATTTGTATTGGATCTATATGTAAATCTGAACCGATCTGACCCATTTTCACCATGGGTGTTTCTAGTTGAAATATAAGATATTTTGAAAGATTTGAAAGAAATCTTTTAAAATATTTAGTTTATAGAGTGGAAAAAGTGAAATCGGGAGAGAAATTTGTGTGGCAGCTATATATAAATCTGAACCGATCTGGCCCATTTTGTACCACAGGTGTTGCTAGTTGAAAAAAAAGATGTTTTGCCAAATCTGAAGACAATCTGATACAATTTGTGGTTTCTAGAGCGGAAAAAATCAAATCGGGAGCGAAATTTGTATGGGAGCTATATATAAATCTGAACCGATCTAACACATTTTTACCACAGGTGTTGCTAGTTGAAAAATAAGATGTTTTCCCAAATCTGAAGACAATCCGATACAATTTGTGGTTTCTAGAGCGGAAAAAGTCAAATTGGGAGCGAAATTTGTATGGGAGCTATATATAAATCTGAAGCGATTTTCTTCAAATTAAATAGCGTTCGTTCTTATCCCGAAAAACTTAGTTGTGCAAAGTTTCATTTGGTTCTGTGTACAATTGCGACCTGTATCGTGATTACAAGAATAGATGGACAGACAAACAGACATACAGACAGACGGACGGACTCGATTCAAAAAGTGGTTCTAAGTCGATCGGTATAATTAACATTGGGTCTATATCTCTTCCTTTTGGGTGTTACAAACAAATGCACAAAGACATAATACTCTCGTGGAGTGTATAAAAATAGAAAAAACTATTTTATTTTATTTTTGAAAAGCTAAAATTCTAACGACGAAAACAATGTCTATACCTAAGATATATGGAATCATTATAGACGCTAAAGAATTTTTTTAAATCATGTTTTTTTTAATTATTTAAATAGATAATAGAATATTACGAAAATCTATTTAATGTATATGTGTAGAAGTAATAGTATTTCTTGTAGAGGTACATGTGGTCATCAAGTCTGAATATATCAATCAAAAGCTTTGTGAAAAATTACACACGATTTTTTTAAATTCCTCCATTTCTTCATAGATTGTCTTCAACAAGACTTTGTTTTTACGTTAAGATGACAGCTTTTATAAAATAAAACAAGTAAGGAAAGGCTAAAGTCGGGCGAGGCCGACTATATAATACCCTACACCCCTACCTGCGTATATACCACGCTTTGATTACTAAACCCACGTGTTTCATGGAACAATTTTATTTTAATTCACCTTTAGCCAAATTTAACGAATATGGTAATTGATCCAATTTTCCGGCAGATATAGATACATGAATGGTTACATATATTTGACTTTCATAGTATGTATTCATAATTGAAATATAATATAACAATTTCCGACAGTCCATATTACACTTGGACCAAATGATATACATCTGAAACTATAGGTGAAATAGAGTTAATTGGCGTTTTTAGTTTTTCATTTTATCATCCTGTTGGCCGTTAAAAGGACTACAAAGTTCCAAAGCTTTCATTTTTTCAAAAATTATTTTTAATACTTTTTCCCACCCTATTATACCGATGTAATAATACCAAATCAACGAGGAGAGTGTGCTAAAAATACTTTAAACTTCTAGCTTCTATCTGTATTAGTTTAGTACTAACAATCATTTAAAATGTTGTCTCTTAAAAAGCAAGATATGAATAACCTTGAAAAACTGAGGGAAATAGATGTCAATGCTGAACTAATACAGATAAAAGCATGATATTTGAAGTGTTTTTAACAGAGATTCTCCTCTTTAATTTGACACTAATAACGTTATCATAGGGTGCGAAGAAGTATATAAAATAATTTTTTTTTTGAATTATATCCTTTGGAAGTCTGTAGTCCTGTGAAGGGGCAACAGGATGAGGAAATTAAAAACTAAAACGCCAATAATTCCATTTTGCCTATAGTTTCATACGTATATCATCCGGTTCAAGAGTAACGACTTTTTTTTAAAATTGCTGTTTCTTTCTTTTTAGGCGTACATTAAAGCATGCGAGTGCCTTGTACGTGTCACTGGGAGATGCCCACATATGAATTTTAAATTTCCTTGATTTGAAATGTTCCACATCTTCTTTCAAATTGAAATATATTACAAAAATTAACACATCAAAATTACACCAGACGTACATATGGATTTGTAGTGAGCACGTCCACGTACCCTTAAAGTATAGGCATTATAAATGGGGGTCTGTGTGGTTAAATGAAACTAAATTGTTCTTCGGCTTATTTTAGAAGCCTTACGTCTCTCAATTAATGCTAAGGAGCAGGTCTATAGCTGTGACAAATTTGTCCACAATATATTTCTGGTCATGTTGTTTTACTACAAATGTTATGTATTTGGAGCCAATTAAGGACATTGTCACCGGCACATTTTATAACATTGCATTTGATTTTCTTAAGAATTCACTGAATGCACTGCAAGGAACACACAAACTTAATACACTTCGTATAAATTTAAGAAAGAATGTCATTCAAATTCAATGCATTGCAATGTCCGAAATCAAAATCGTCTTCAAGGACAATAGGGCCAGATAGGACAAAGCACATGCCTGTAATCATCACCGTGCCACAACGACTACACTCACATGCGAAGTTTGAGTGTGTGGTGGCTTAATACCTGCAAGGATAACAATACACGGCAGAGACGTCTATTGTCTATTATCCTCAGCGGTGGGATAAGGCAGCCAATATGTATGTGTGTGTTCGAGTGTGGTCATAATGAGATATATCGAAGTTTGCGACAACTGTAGCAGTAGCAGCAGGAGTAGGAGCAGGAGCAACAGCCATTTCAATAATGAATAGATACTAAATAAGTAATTAAAACTTTTTGACCCGCTTGATTAGATTAAGGACGAACGACATTATTAATAATTTGATAGCACACACACACTCGCTCCCATAAACCCACACACATGTATTGTATCTATGCACGAGTGTGTTTATGTGTGTGTGTGCCTGTGATAATGATGTATAGATAGAGATGAGCGCACTCGTGTATTTGTGTGTGTCTGTGTGATAACATTTAATAATAACTATTGTTAAATTAATTATATGACATTAAAACATGCCATAAACTATGGCTCCTTCACTCGCACTCTTATCCATGGTGGCGGGAGACGGGAGGCAGAGAGCATGACGTTCAATTAGCAGGGCAGTTGTGACTGCGGTCTCCATGGTCATGGGAGTGGGACCGGGCAACTGTACTTGCTTGCCACTCATAATGTCTGCAGGAGATAACAAAGCGCAACATAGCAGTTACATGTATATCCATCAAATATCGAATGATATTATATTACGACCCGCCATACATCCATCAATCATCATATGTACCCCGATAATACATTGTTCATGTAGACAACTTAGGTCGAATCGAAGGGAAAATCTTCAAATATTTTTTTCAATATTGAAAGATATATTTCGGTCTGTGAAAATATTGCGAAAAAAAAAGAAATTCCTCAAAAGAGGAATATATTTTTTAACTGATTATTAATACAGATACATTGGTTGTGATTGATTTTTGTAATTTGATTTCCAATACTTTATTAATTTATATTATTTATTATTATAATTTAAACTAAAACCCCCATTAAATCAATAGAGCCTAAAGGATATGCCCATATATGTGTGTATCTGTGCGTACAATACAAAACATTGTATGTAAACTAATATTTTGTATATCGAAAAAAATGTTATACATACATATGTATCAATTTACAAACCCCTTCCTCCTCTATTCCACATCACCGCATCCTCTGGCTTTGAAAACATATTTAATTTCATCAAAACATAGGGCAAAATTTCATATGAAATCAATATAAAATATATACAAAGTAAACCAAATTAAAATTGACACACACACACAAAACCATAAATAAATACATACATATCATGTTCGAAAACATATGTATTGGATTTCAAACAAACATTGGGAAGGTGCTGCATTCATTCGTACGAGTATCATATTGACAACTGACAATAATTGATCTCATGGCATGACTCGTATGGATTTATTAATGAAGACATATATTGCGGTCTGAAAGAAGCTAATTATAAACAAGTGAAAATGGCATTTAATGCTGGCAGTGCTGAATATTATATACCCTCCACTATGGACTGCATTCCACAGTATTGCCGGCAGTCTAGAGAGTAAAGGTGTGACACCAGTGAAAATTATTTCATATCACCAGTAAAGCATCCCAATATTAAACAAACAGAAAACGAAAATCTCATGTACCCATTCAATGTTTCCTGTTTACACATGAAGATTATATAATTCAGTTTTTCGGTTTTTGTTCACGATAAATTAACAACAACGGGGACAAAATAACTAGGCAATTGCTGTTGCAATTACAACAATAATAAAAACTACACATTTCTTTCATTTTATACGATTTCCTTTTGTGATGACATAATTGATATAATTTGCCACAAGCTTTTGTTTATTTATTACACTGTCCGACAGTTCATATTACACTTGAACCAAATGATATACATCTGAAACTATAGGTGAAAAGTTAATTTCACCCTTAAAAGGACTGCAAAATCCCAAAGGATACAATTTTTCCAAAATTAATTTTAATACTTATTCGCACCCTATGACACTGGTGGAAATTCCAAATCAAAGAAGAGAATATATGCTAAAAATACTTTAAATTTCAAGCTTCTATCTGCATCAGTTTAGTAGTAACAACAATTTAAAAAAGCAAGGTGTGAATAAACTTGAAAAACTAAAATTAAAATTGATGTTAATACCGAACTAATACAGATAAAAGCAAGATATTTGAAGTATTTTATACAAATATTACACTCTTTAATTTGACACTAATACCGTTATCCTACTGTGCGAACAAGTATTTAAAGTAAATTTTTGAAAAATTGTATCCTTTGCAACTTTGTAGTCCTGTGAAGGGACAAAAGGATGATCAAATGAAAAACTAAAAACGCCAAGTAACTCCATTTTACCTATAGTTTCATACATACGTAATACATCCGGTTTAAGTGTAATGACTTTTTTCAGAAATTGTCGTACGTACGTGTTATGAATTAGAATACAAAGTAAATTTATGTTCCAATTTTTTTCTAATAACTAATTGTAACTAGTTATTGCAGCGATAGGCCAGAGCCTCGGATGGGAATCGAAGCCACACGCTGATAGCCGAGCACGCTACCAACTCGAATGCCGGGGAGCTTTTCACAAGGTTTTGGTTCTGATTACATTCAGGTACCTACTAGCGTATGAGTAACGTATACAATTAAGTTGTAATGTTCATACGCCACGGTGTACATTCGAAAATTTTGAGAGCCAGAAGCACGACGGTTTATCATATGCAAAAACTCCCAAATTTTACGCGCCCTAATATCTATATTTTGATTGAATTCTGCAAAGAACATTTCACCTAAGAATATTCTAAAAGGTTTCGGGGATAAAATGTAAAAAAAATTGAAAATTTCATAATTTAGAATTTAGATTATTTCATGGAAAACAAAAGCTCTGTTCGTGTTAGTACTTGATGAAATGACAAAATTGTAATTCTGTTTTCGTTTTCCTTCTTAATGGGTGCACAGTTGGGCCATAATGTCATAAAAATATATAAATACAGTAAGTAAGTTTCAGTCGGTTAAACCGACTTATATATACCCTCACTCTCAGAATCAGAATTCCAAGCATTTGTTTGGGATTTTTAAGAACTCTTATATAAATTTGGTCTGAACAACTTATGCCAGAAATGGATTTCAGATAGCGCTATAGCAATTATAAAGGATTTAATGTTACATAGGATAGGGACTACTTTTGTTTTTTATTACTTTTATAAATAAACAATGTTTAATTTTGTATAATAAAGGGTGATTTTTTAAAGGCTAGTTTTTCAAAAAAAAGCACATAAAATTCAGAAAAATGCATTAAATCTTTACTTGAATCGATAGTATGGTCCATATAATTTAATGTTTGAAGATTATTTCATGCAAATGTTGACCTTGACTGCGCCTCAAATGGTCCATCCGCTTAGTCCAATTTTGGCATACTCTTTCCAACATTTCGGCCGGTATCTCACGAATAAATTCTTCAATGTTGTCTTCCAATGCGTCAATTGAAGCGGGCTTGTCTGTGTAGACATGAGCTTTAACATAGCCCCACAAAAAATAGTCTAAAGGCGTTAAATCGCACGATCTAGGCGGCCAATTGACCGGTCCCGAACGTGAAATAAAATGTTCACCGAACTCGCCTCTCAATAAGTCCATTGTTGCGCGTGCTGTGTGGCATGTGGCACCGTCTTATTGAAACCACATGTCATGCAAGTCAAGCTCTTGCAGTTTGGGCAAAAAAAAGTTGGATATCATCTCACGGTAGCGCTCACCATTCACAGTTACGTTACGATTCGCATCATCTTTGAAGAAGTACGGTCCAATGATGCCACCAGCCCATAAACCGCACCAAACTGTGACTTTTTCTGGATGCATTGGTAACTCTTGTAATGCTTCTGGCTGATATTCACTCCAAAATCGACAATTCTGCCTATTTACGTACTTTTATTGTGTTTATTAATGTATTTCAAATATTTCATTTTTTCATTAATTATTAATACTACATAATATCAGTAAAATAGAGTAATGTTAGTTTATTTATTTATTTCATACTAAATAAATATTTTGTTAAGTTTCCTATTGTCAGTTCTACCGCACAAAATGGTTTGTTTTAGTTATTCAACACTCAAAACAGAAGATGGAGGCCGTAGTAGCAACCAGAAGGTCCGCGGTTCTACACCCGTTAGCGGCGGATTTTTAAAAACAGAAATGGAAACTAGTGAAAAAGTTGTTCCTGGCAACACTTTAAATTAACTTTTAAATCTTTCAAAATAAAATACATTCCTCCTATGACAAGTCCATGTTAAATACATTGGTGAAGATCCCAATTTTCACTACTTCCGAATCTTGTGATTCGGAAGGAAGATTCTTTGGGTGCTCTCTTTTTGGTGGGAGGTTTTGGGTTCTGATTACATTATAATAGTTCAACATATATAGTTCAGTTGAAATGTTCATACGCCACAGTGTACATTGGAACATTTTGGCAAACAAAAGCACTGTGGTTATCCCCTCATCTCTATTTTTGGTTCAATTCTGCAAAGAACATTTCAATTAAGACAATTCTAAAAGTTGTTGCCGATATCGTGGCAAAATATCGCTGTGGATGCACTTATTGTTTTTTAAACGGATATTCGGAAAGTGAGTTGTGCTTCTCATTCGTTCGTGAGAATCATTTACTAAAGAGGAGCTGATAATAATATCCAGGTTCAAAAATATTAAAACAATTGATAAAACATAATTTAAGATATTATTTAATTGGTAAATACCTCAGAAATAACGTAAAATATTGGAATTTAAATTAAACAAATTAATATTAAACAAATTTTAATTGTGTTTTCGTTTAGCTTTTCAAACCGTAGTTTACCCGAAGGTTGTCTTAATTCAGTATGTTGCATTGTTTCCAGTATAAAAGCGAATACAAATACTGATACACTGAGGCCTCAGTTAATCATTGCAACAAATCAACAAACATCGCATTAATTACAGAAATTACAGAAAACCTTCCCAGACGAAAATAATAATAAAATAATAATGTGATAATTTAAATTTAAAAATGAACTTTTATACTATATTTACTCAGTTTTAAAACCTAGTAGACACCGATTTTTATTTCGAAAATCGCAAAAACTCAAATTTGGCACTGACAGCTCACATACAAGTTTTGGTAAATTTAAAGCCTTAATAATTTCTCATTAACGGTGGCTGAAATCGCACAAATGCCTAAGTAAAATTTCAAATATTTCATACAGATGTTCAGACTTTTGACTCTGAGAGTGAGGGTATATATAATTCGGTTTGACTTACTGTCAGATTTGCTTCCTTGTTTTTATTATTTATTTATTCCCCAAAATACCAAATTCAAAAATCCGTCAGAGGAATGAATGTACACACTGAATTTTAACATTCTACACAAAAAATTAAAACCAAGTTTCAGTTAAGAAACAAATTGCAACTGAGTCCATAAAGATGTTTAAACAATATATTAATTAATTCCATTGATATTTCATTGCAACCAAATTGTTTAATTTAATTTAAAAATAATGGTTCTATTTTTAACGTGTTCCGTTCCTTTCATGATTGAAGCTACATGGTGACTTCAACTATTATCCCATAAAAAAAAACATCTTTTTGACATCCACAGTGGAATGTACACAATGAATTTAATTGAGTTATGCTATATCCATTCCGTCTATAGCGACGTATACATCTAATTAAAATATTCTAGCTGCATCTGTTTGGTTGGTATGATTTGTAGCACCTTTTGCCTCATTTACCCCTAAAAGTAAAAATTTCGAGTACTTCCTTTATCTAAATAGTCAGAATTTCATGATTCAGCATCGGCCGTTTGGTCGCTACCCTTTTTATCCCCATTTTCCCTTTATCTTTTTTAAAACCAGATTTTTTAAAAATTATTTTATTATTGAAAATTTTAGTTTTGATTCAATTTATAAAAGCTACCATCCAGGGGCGTTTGAAATAATTTTGCTCGAAAGTTTTCCATACCAGGAAACAAAGTTGTTTTAAGCGAACAGTTTCATATGTCATGAACTTGTGACGAATTTTAAGATAGAAAAGGATAGATTTTCAGTTTATATCATTATCTGGAAATGTTAATTTGAGCATAATAATTTGAGTTGGGAAATTAAATTTAGATGTTATGACAAAAAATTTCTTTTGTCAGAATAGACTGTAAATAACAGGTGCTGTTAACATCGTGCTTTGCTTCTAAGTGTATGTCACGGCTCGCCTTTCATATGATGCGTTGACAATGTAGGTCTGATAAAAAGTGACGTATTTATTTATTTTGAAAATTTAGATCCGATAAAAAGTGGCGTATTTATGTCACACAAATAATAATAATTAGTTTTTGGAAAGCATCATAATAACGAGGCGGAAGCTGGAATTTTTTTCTGCATAATTTCCAACCAAATAGAATTTAGAAAATATTGTGTATTAGTCAAATGTTTCAATTTAGTGTTATTTTAGAACTTTCTAGTTTTGACTAAACTTTTCAACAATTCAAATAAGTGTTTGTTAGAATATGTTTGTTTTACTGTAACAACTTCTCGTTGCACTCTTTTTCTGTGTAGTTAGGTAGAGTTGTTATTAAGGCTACATCAAAAACTCAACCTAGTAACAACCAAAGATCTGGCTGGTTTTATGTAAATTATGCTTTCTCCTCAACCTGTCTCCTTGCTCATTTCTTTCAAATTATAATTTAAGTTCTGTATAATTGCATGCAAATAGTTATGAATTCGCTGTGAATACATCCAAGACTACAGGAAACATAAAGTAAGCGATAAAATCCAAAAGCAGCCAACTTGTCAAGAGTTTTGTCTCCCAAAGAGTTAACTGCTGGGAAATCGAAAATGAAAAATATCCTTTTCAACTATAAGTATCTGCTGGGTTTGTGATGGACCCTTAGAAATACAGCTCCAATTAACAATGGAGACTGTATTAGATAGGCTATTTAGCCATCTACCCTCCAATTATCTATGTACATAAAACCATCGTGCATATAAATTAGGGTGAGCCTTAATTGTCATCTTTGCGAAACCCCGAAGTTTTACAATTTTGCTTGAAATTTTTTTCCAATTAATTTTTTTAAGTACAACTAATAAAAAGAAAAAGCTGTACGTATGAGTCATTCCGTTTTAAACGAGAATAACATTTTGAGAGAATATATAAAACATACCTAGAATGATTTTAGTAAATTTTGAAAAAAAATTATATATAAAAAACTAAAAATTGATACTGAACAAATATCAAATATTCAGATATTCCCCTCTTTATTTTGACACTTTTACCGGTACCATAGGGCGTGGATAAATATTTATTATTTTTATTATTTATGAAAATTTGTTTCCCTTGGAACATTGTAGTCCTGTTGCCAGGTGAAAAAATGAAAAATTAAAAAGTAAATTCACTCCATTTTACCTATAGTTTCAGGCGTATGTCATCCGGTCCAAGTACAAGATGTATGCGTATTATTTGACAAGATAGAAGTATTCCTTGAATGTCTATTTATATATTAGTTTGTTAGCTTTCAAAAAATATTTATTTAATCAGATCAATTGATTTCCAAACTAAGGCTATCCAAAAATTGCCCGCTTGCGTTGATATTTGACACAAACTATTTTTATATTTGGCCTCTTAATTTCTCTAATACTAAGGACCACCCTAATATGTTTATGTGTCTAGAGTATAGAAATGAAACATATGATTACTAACATAACATAAAGCAAAACAACAGCCATATGTACGCTGCTGGCACGTGTACATACATAAATACACACATACACATATATATAGAAATATATCTATACAAATTTCCATTGAATAATTTAATATTTAATTATATGTACATATGTATACCCACAACAAATGTATGTATGAATGTTTTCCCAACCCAAAAAGTAAAAACAAAATGAATGAGCCAAAACTCTCCCATGCGTAAATATATACACATATACGTATGTATGTATGGATGTAGGCACACACACAAAAAAGGATACTCGAATTTAAAATGAAGCAATAATAGCATATAATAAACAAATAAACAACAAATTTCACAGAGAAGAAACCCACAAAAAAAGAACAAACAAACAAAACAAAAACAGAATCCTATAAGGCAGTATATGGCTTAATTTGCATATGGATATGCAGAATACGTCTCTGACGTAGACAGGATATCAAATATTATCCGATTCAACAGAGGCAACAAATACAGTAGAGTATTGTAAGCGTGAAAAAGAGGGGGAGGGAGGGAGAGAGAAAGTTTGTAAAGCCCAGTTGCGAGTTCCTTTCTTGTGTTACAATATATACAGAATTATATAAAGGACTCTAGGCAGGAATAATTTTTAGCCAGAGCTGTGACTTTTTGTTTAATGTCTTTGGGGGTTTCTAGACAATAGACGTGTTTTTATCATCAGCGGGTTTTCCCTCTTTTAACTGTATTTTAAATTGTAAACACGTAAATTTTGAATTTTAATAGTACATCCAAAACATGTAGAAATACTCGTCAAAATGATTATTGCATAACAAAGCTGAAATGAAGTAAGCAAGTCAGGCAGTCGGTTGGACCGATTTATTTGCTCCCTCAACCTCAGAGTCAAAATGCCGAAAGTGAAAAGTGGTACTATTTTTCGGATAGGTGGTGTCGAGTAGAGAAATCAGTGTGTATTTGTACAGAAAACTCACTTTTTAAATTTGTTTCACCATTTTTCAGTGTGTTTACATTATTATTTTGTAAGAAGTAAAACTCCGCTTGGTTTTTAAAAATCCCTTAGTAATAGACTGAGTGTTTGAAGTTTTAATTAAAATTACATTTTGAAAAAAAATACAGTTTTTGGTCTTTCCAGGCCACGCCCCTCAAATTTTTACGAAAATTCAAATAAATTCATCGAATCAAATATTGTTCTATTCGCCAACACCTACAAGAAAAACAAAATCTCTTCGCATGTTCCAAAGTTTGGGGAAATATTAATATATCCAAAGATTTATTGAATTCCTTAAATACTTTCGAAAGTTTAATTGTAAATCATGACTTCAAGAGATCAAAAATTGTATCCAAACATACCTATATCCACCCTACAGGGTGGCGGTATAAAAACACGCAATATAATATGTGAAATCTGTAGTTTTGCATTTGCAACGCCTCACACTGGTTCAGCTTCATACGATTGGTGGCATTAAATATAAGGAAACATCGTAGAGCTTTGAATTTTGGTATAGGCTAATATTTCGTTATTATAAAAAATGCTGAAAAATATATTATATAATAATATATAATATATTAAATATAACACAAAAGTTAAAAATCATTGTAGAGTCATAATTTTTGGCTCATTGCAAAAGTGTGTTTTTTATTTGATAAAAAATATATACAAATAAAGTGCAGCAACAGTCATGCCCATATTAAATATAAATATCTGTAAATAAATGAAAAATAAATAATAAAAAATTTATAACAAAGTAATTCGTGTACCTTTATTAACATAACAAATTTTTTACTTCATCAGAAAATTCCAATATATCCTTCTTGGGCTGGTTACGATATGAATTTATGTATGGATCTGAAGATGCTAATAACATATGCATTACATCTTCATTTGTTGATATGCGATCCGTTTTTCTGGAGTGGTTTAGACGATAACTTCTGTAATCTTTATTACGAGCTTCCTGAGCTTCCTCCGACAACATGCCAAGTGGCAATATTGCTGCTGACACAATTTCACTCCCATGAATTAGCACTTTGTGTACAGTAATAGGCATATAGTACCAGCTGTAGAGTTCTATATATCGTTCTGCAGTGGCCAAACAATAAACTTTAAATTTATCCGTATCTATTTCAAAATTACTATTTATTACAGTTAAAATTGTACTAAAGCGATGAATTAAATTTTCATCAACACCAAGAACATCTGCCGTCAAGGAAGGATTTGCAAAAAAACGTCGAGAAGTATTGCCAGTGTTCGATGAGCCCATTCCTTGTTTAACCATATCCACATTTATGCCTAAAACCGATTTCAAATTTCTTTGTATTTCCGCTTTTGCTTTTTCTTTTTCATGCTTTGTTTCTTTAGTGACTCTCCACTTTGAAAAAGTTTTGTTGTATGCTATATGCAATATGCACTCCATAAATTTTATCCTAGCATGTAAAGGGGAAATTCCAAATTGAAGCCCCTCCTCCGAAACTGTTTTTGTTCTTAATAATTCCAAATTATTCATTTCGCTAGGCTTACATTGACATATAAAGCATACAGACATTCCTGATGTTTGTGTGATTACATTTACAACTTTTCCATCAATCATGGTTAAAATAGGTGTATGCAAAATTTCATGACTTTTGCCATATATATTAACAACAGTTTTTTTTTCAAATTTTTAATTTCATTTTCTACCCTTTCAACTTCTTCAGAAATTACATTTGCAGTTTCTTTTACAAATTGAAATTTTATTGGCCTACATAAAGCTGTTGATGATGGCCTTGGGTTTCGCCAGTAATCAGATGTACCATCAATACATTTCAAATTAAGAGGAACAATACTTGTCAAAAATATATTTTTGTCATTTAAATTGGGATCATTGAATTTTTGGTGGTATTCGCTATGACCCGAAGATCCATCACAACCCCATTTAGAAACAAGTTGTAGTTGGCTTGGAAGTACATCCGTCTCAGCTTTCGTTTTCGCCTTCAATATTCTGGATACAGTATGATCTAGTAATTCTTGCATACTGACTTTACTATAGTTCTCCTGTACTTCCAAATTTTTAGGATAACATTCTTTTTTAGCACTAAGAACTTGATGGTATGAGGGGAAAATATCACATCCAATTTCTTTGGCACTCCATTTTAATATTTGATACTGTTGTTTTGATAAACAAGCATCAATAATAAGGCTTAGTGCTTTTTCTCGACTAAACATTTTCGACGTTTGTTCATCCTTATTTATTTTTTTTGCAGCTGATGCAATAAGTTCTGCCGAATTACTATCACATAGCTGCTGTACTTTAATCCTTTTAGCACGAGTTTGGCAAAGTTCAAAGGTTTTAGAAGGCCGACCACGTTTGACTTCATGGGAACACATAGGTTTTTCATACTCTGAAAAATCTTCACCAAAACAGTACATATTTTCCAACCAAACTTCATTTTGTTCAACAAATCTGTCTTTCATACGTTTTGCATTGACCCACTTAGTTTTCAGTTTTGGTAAAAATTGTTTACTTAAAAATGTTTTAAATTTATCTAACTCAATAATTGACAAATTTTTATTATTTGTTGAAATAATATCACAAACTACATTAATGTCCTTATCACAATCTAATAAAAGATCAGAAATTTCATAATAAGATATCTGAAGATTATCCATTTTTAATAATTTTTATTTCTATTTTTCACTTCTAAGACAATAATCGAATTAGCTTTATTCATCTAAACACAACTAATAAACAAAACACCTGTCAACTTCATTTCAAAATCAAAAAGCTAACTACAAAAACAATGCAACAAACAGTCACAGCTGATGCGAAAAAAAATGGGAAGAAATGCAAATTTGTAAACCTCATGATCATGATAGACAACTGTTTTACTATTTTTTTTTATTTTATGTTTACGCAAATGTCAATTCAGTGCATTTTGTTTTGTTTTCTTTTTGTACCACCATTGCATTGTTGCTACAAAAGATGACCGAAAGTCAATTTTCAAAAATGCTTCTGCCTGACTTATAGTGTCATGGTAAACATGTGTGTTGTTGTTGCCTTTTGTAATCGCAACTGTTGCCTTTTGTGTGTTTTTTTACAACAAAAAAACGAAACAACAAACAATGATGCACAATAACGCGTTTATGAAGGCAATTTTTCCTTACTTTTTTTAGTTTTTTATACCGGAATTGCTTAGGGGCAAAAACGGGCAGCTGAATTTTTTATGAATCGTTAGGTGAGATTACAAGCTTTAATTTGATATAAGTCTCGAGCTAGAGCACGTTGGAGATCAAAAGATGCAATCGATAGAAGTTTGAGAAAATAAATATTTTTGCACAATTTATAGTAGTAAATACAAAAAAAAATTGAGCTTCGAAATTTTTTTTCTTTTTGAATATACATTTCTTATAACATCTAATTTCAGAAAAAAATAATTCTAGTTTCATTACAAGAGTATATCTGAAGCAAGAAGTGATAGAAGGTAGCACATATAAATGCATTCATTTTGGTCAACTTTGAATGCCTCTGGACAAAAAAGTAATAAAGATATCGACCTAAAATTTTTGGTTCATGCTAGTAAGATTGTTTTCTACAAACTATGAAAAAATTAGGTAGATCTGAGTACATGAAAAAAATGAATTAATGCCGCTCTTGAACCAGTGTGCAAAATTTATTGACATTTTATAAATATGTTTATTAATTCACTGCTTAATTCTTTACATTCTTAAAGCCATAATTGCCTATAGATATACATATATTAGACACAGAA
Organism: Polietes domitor; assembly: GCA_947397865.1. Lineage (NCBI taxonomy): Eukaryota > Metazoa > Arthropoda > Insecta > Diptera > Muscidae > Polietes > Polietes domitor. Next base: position 70,816,618 of record OX377622.1, read on the forward strand.
AATATTTGGTCAAAAACGTGTTGTGCAAAATGCGTTATAATACGTTTCCGTATTATACTGTTGCACCACAAATGCAACACATTGTGCAAAAAGGTTTTTGGCACAAATAATTTGTGTGTCTAAAAAGGCCTTCAGCGTAGAGTAATTGTGAATGAACCAAAATTTCTTAATATATTTAAGTAAACCCTCCTTGTAACAAACGATTTTTAATTTTAAAATAAATCGCTCTTCAATATAACAATATTACATATTAAAAATCTCCATTTCTGGTCAAAATTTGGTCAAATTCTATTGCCACAAAGTGGGTCAAAATATCATCAGCAAAATAGCGTATAATTTTCATGCGATTGACAAAAAAGGACTAGAACACAAGATTGATTGTTCAAATGAACCAGGTGTAATATACTAAGAGGAAGAAGAAGCAGAGTGAATATCTATTTTGGTTTAATTTACAAAATAATTTATACTTTCCAGTTCTAGTAACAACCCAAATTGTGATGAAATAAATAACCATGTCTGCGAAATAAACCGGACTTTTTCCATTTCCCGGTTCGAAAAGTTTCATTGCCCGGAATCCCGTTTTAAAATATCAACATTTAGTAACTGGTGAGCTTTTTTAAACCATAAACGTCCACTGTAAACGTCCGTGTACACTATTTCAAGGTTTCCGTACTTTTTTGAAAATTTTCTATATGAATGCAATTTGTAATTATTAAACTATATGACACAAGTGATCGAGAAGAACAAAATAATAATAGTCTAAAAAGAAATATTTTTATTATTATATTATATTATTTACGAAGGCAATTGAAAATAAATGAAGTTAATGAGCTAAAATACTGACATTTTACAAATTAAAAAAATGTTTTTTGTCAAAATATTAAAAATATTTTACAAATCGTCAGAATTGAAGGGGTCATAATATAAATCACCAGCACAAGTGACTCACTAAATTCAAAATTAAAAATATGTTTAAGGAAACAAAGATCTCGTATGGCTGAGAATGTTATGACGTCTTTAATTTAGAAGACTCATTCGTCTAGGGAGAAAATATTTTACAGAAACAGGGGGAAATATTCTAAACTGTATAAAATGTTAATATCAATTAAATAAATTCATACTAGATTTCTCTTGAAAGTTTCCAGGTGAACAATTTTATTTTATCCCTATTTTTAGACCATATCTTACTGGTTTCTTATGTATAGTAAATTCTTCTTTGAGAAGATTTTCACCTTTTATTTTGTCGATTTTTCTGGGAAAACAAGAAATTTAAAGGTAAAACAGACAGCACGAGGGGTTAACTATTGCCACTATGTCAGCCATAGTATTGTTAGTATGATATTTTTGTTACACAGTAAAGATCCTACAAATACCCTCACAAAAAGTGTGTATTCCCCTAACTGGTCTTCGCCAAAAAATGACGACTTAGCGAATTCAAAAAGTACTGTTTGCAGGAATGGAATGACCATTATTTTATTGTCAGTAACAGGGTTGTCAGATTATTTTGTACCTCTACCGCCAAATGAATTGTCAGAAATCGCCAAAAACCGCCAAATTTAAACAACTTCAGTTTTTTTTTGTAACAAATCGACAACTTCCACTTTATATTTAGTTCTTGTAAAAAATGTATGGAATTCAGATATTATATTTGAATTTATTATTTTCAATATTTCATGATAAAAAATTAAAACACATTTTATTGGTATTTTTTATTCTTAATAAAAGTAAAAATTGTTCTTATACCATTCATAACGCAGAATACACTTTTAAAGTAGAGATTAAGCAATTAATTAATTCAAAAATATACTTTCTCTTTTATAAAGCATTTTCTAATATTGAGTTGATCTCTTTTTCCCGCATTCATGGACCAATATCACCTAAATACTATTTCAGGTATTTTAAGTGGAACGAAAAAGAAACAAATCTCGATAAAAGCATATAAAATGCATTTTGAAAAATCTGTTGTAGTAGAAAAGTCAATTCAAAAATAGCGTTTTCGGATATCTACATTTATTAGGATGAAGGTGGAGGGTATAAAAAAATGTCAGAAGAATATGATATAATATTGTCCCCCATAATAAGCTCCACAAATTTTGAAACGAATTTTATTTAAAAAAACTAAGACGTTTTTCAATAATTTGAGGTGCTTACTTAAAATGATGGTACTTTCGAAAAAATATTTAATATATATTTTTTCAATTCTGCATTAGTAAATTAAAAAACTTTTGGGTGTTTTTCAACATAATATATTCTAATGACAGCTATTTCGAGCATGTTGCTTTCTTGCGAAGGAAATTTTGTGTTTAATAATGGAAAGGAGGAGATCTACACTCAACTATAGGCTCTTTGTCCGTATTTCGTAACATGCGAGGGGATAACTCGTTGATGGAATGTCTGCATAGAGTGCTTGTGTTACCATGTTGTCGTCAGCCATAAAATATAAATAATATTTTTGCAAATTATATATACATGCGAAAACCTAACCCCAATGCGTTTGCAGAGTGTTGTGATCTCCACGAACATATTACTTAAACTTTGAACTTACTGTTACAGCTCTTTCTTCTCATGTGTCTTTTTATTCACCATCCAGTGCCTAGTACAAAGCGTAGCCACTGTTCAACCCAGATTAGATATAAGGCCGCCCCAAAGACACCGTGTGTCTTTATCTTTCGATTATGATGCAATTTTTCGTTTCAACTTTTCTGCCGGCCTGTTTCAATTTATTATTCAGGGGAATATGCTGGCGATTTTGTTCACTTATTTGGACATACAAAAATATATCTGGCTACAACATTTTTCAGAAACAAAAACGCGATTACCGATTAGAAAAATATGCTATTACTATATGTCAGTGTAAAAACAAATATACAAACAATTTTATCAAATGCCGAGTAATTCCCATTTGTATATGTGAAGTCGAATTATGCTATGGTGTTTTATGTCAGAACAGAATGCAAAAATTCTAAAAAAAACTTTGAAATTTTTGTGAAATCATAAAGTTGAAAATAAAACGAGAATGCGATTATTAAACAAACAAACAAAACAAATAAATGCCTTTTAACAATATGAGCTCTTTATTTGCATGCATTTGCTGTAAATATGAAACTAAATTTCACTTGATGCTAAGTGCTGCTACTTATATAAATTGTCAAATGAAACTTTTGAAATTCAGTAAACAGTCGGTTGGCTGGTTGGTTGAATGGTTGGTTGCATGATGATACCAATCTAAAACAAACAACAACAGCAGCAACAACACAACACATTTACACTAAAAACCACAAACATTTCAACATCACTTTGTTGTCTGCTGCTTTCTCTGCCATAACTAAACAAATTGTTGCCTGAGTTTGAGAGTATTTTGGGGTTTTCAGTTTTATTGCACTAATTAAACTCGTAGTATTCAATGTTGCAACTTTTGAGGTTTCCATGTAACATATGTCTGTCTGTCGGTTTGTGTGGAAGTTCAAATGGAATGGATGGAAATGGAAAACAAATGCATGAAAATTAAAGAACATAACAAACGGAAAACAGGTCAGCTTGGTACAGCGAATGGTATGGACAAGGGTTAGACGTAGGACTTGACAAACACTAACGTATTTATGCCTTATCACATGTATGATAAAAACAACTTTCTCGATTTTTTTGTGGAAGTGGACACACATTACATTTCAATTATCTTCTGTGTGGGGAGAACAATAAAAGTGTTATTTTTCTTCGAATTTTTAAAATGATACTCTGTATCATCCAGTTTTGCTATACCTGACATTCAAAGGGTATTTCATAATAATTTTGTGTAATATACAAACGAAGTATTTCAAAGCATTATAAGGAAATGTTATCCGTTCCCTTTCTTAGAAAAAGAATGATGAATGTTGCTGCACTAACTTTATGAATTGCATGAATTGCAAAATAGGTCATAGTTCCATAAGAAACAGTTGTTCCTTATGGTAAATAAGCAAGTTTTTCTTTTATGGGCTAAAAAGATTTCCCTTAGGAAAGGACTATGTTCTCCCTTATAATATCCTTTACATTTATTTCCCTTATCGAAAGACCACCTCTTTCCATACAATTACGTTCATCTCAGTGGGCCTTCACATATGCATGTATTTTTCTCTATATCTATAATTTTTATATTTGGAAGATGATAGTAGTACATTTGTAAATGTCAATTCCAAAAAACTTTATAATGCAACAAATGCTTTGAGGCATATATAAAATAAAAAAAACGCTAAATTTGTTTATTGATATTTATACCCTCCACATCCAGGGTATACTATCTTTGTCATTCCGTTTGTAACACTTTGAAATATCGACCTGAGACCCTATAAAGTACAAATATTCCTGATCGTCATAAAATTCTAAGACGATCTAGCCATGCCCGTCCTCCCGTCTGTACGTCCGTCTGTTGAAAACACGTCAGCATCTCAACGAAAGGACCTAGCATGTACAAACTTTGCATAAATACGTCTTATAGCTGTAGATCGGTTGGGATTGAAACTGGGCGAAATTGGCCCAAAGGGAAAAATTTTTCCTCACTAAAAATACCCATAATAATACCTAATATTTTAGAACATTTAAGCTAATTTTTTTCAACATGTCTGCTTGTATTTACTTGATATTGGGTATACGCCTATAACAAAAACGTGCACCATAAAGTGATGTTTATTCGTAGGGGGTGAAATGGGGCAAAAAGGGATAAAAATGGCACCTATCAAACGACAACTGATAGAAACACGAAATTTGATGTGTACATTCCTTTAACTGAGTAGAGACATAATATAAAAGTATTTTTCCAAATTCGTACTTTTAAGGGGTAAAATGTGATAAATGGGGAATAATGAAATTCGGGGTAAAATGAAAAAGGGGATAAAAATTTTACCACCCTAATGGTCGCAGCTAGAATCATGAAATTCGATTTATACATTCCTCTGACTGCGTAGGCACGAAAAATAAAAAGGTTCTTCCAAATTCGTACCTACAAGGGATGCAATGGGATTTTTGTATTGCTGAAAAAGTATGTCCTCATCTAGATTTATAGCAAGACGTGTTAATACAACTTCATCAGTTAGTGTTGTAATAAATAATTTCGCATTAATAGTCACATACAAATAACCACCTTACAAAATTTTTATTGGTGCGCTCAACCGAATGTCGACTACTGTATAAGTCGGTTTATCCGACTGACATTTTCTTACATGTTTTATATATTTGAACATATTTGATTTTGTTCTCTTGCGTCTAAAAAAGGGCCAAAAAATCTCCATTTAAACATACGTAGAACTTTTACAAATAAACATTTGTAAGAATGCTACCTATTAAATAATATAAATATTAGGATGGGTCGCGAAAATAAATTGCAGCGGTCACCCCCCAGAAATGAAGATTGGATTGTTGAATGATGATCTACAAAATATGTCGTCCCTGGGTCAAGCCATCTGTGAGCTAAACGCTTTCTCGTATAATTTTTATTATGTTGCATTTTTGCCCAACATTTCTTTTAATTAATAGACCCTTGGAAGCACTTTAAATAAAAATGTTTATTCTTGTCTTAGAATAACTCATTGGTAGAATTATTGGGCGTTTATATAGAATTTTTGTGGGTTTTCAAGGTGACAGCTCCAAACTCATATTTCTTGGAAACATTTTGTAAGAGGTGTAATGAAAAATAAATGGTAGGGATCAATACCTTTCGACTGATGCCTAAATGATAAATAACGGACGGAAAATTACGTCACTGACTCCATTTTAGTGAAATAATTTAATGTAGGCTATGGTTTTCACAGCCAAAATGTTCAAACACTTTTTTAAAAAATGAGCGCTGCGGCGTCAATTTCATTCCGATATTCATCATTTAGGCATCATTCATAAGGTAATGACTGCAACTATTTATTTGTTATACAATACTGCCACCAGATATGAAAAAGTTTTCGGTAGTCACTGTGAAAATCCACAAAAAATTACTATAAACGTCCAATAATTCGACCAATAAGTTACTCTAAGACAAGAATCAAAATTTTTATTTAAAGTGCTTTCAAGGGTCAAGCTCACAGATGGCTTGATATAGGAACAAACTACTTTGCAAATCATCATTAAACAATCCAAACTTTATTTTCGTGTGGTGACTGGAACTTGTTTTTCCATTTGTATGGAAGGCGACCAGCCTAATAAATATATATTTTTAAGTTTTTCGTGCCGTCATAAAATATATTTTTTTGAAAAACAAAAAATATTTTTTATTACCTATTAAATATTGTAAAAATAAATTGTAAAATTCCACTATTTTCTATGGAAAATATATAGACATACGTTCCAGTCGAAAAACTATCCACGAAAATCGATCACAGCGCATATCTATAAATGTTTTCTTTTGGAATGGATTCTGGAAAGGGTCTTGGTAGAAACAAAATGATCCTGTGGTGTGCCGGCTATCAAATGTGGAAAATAGAAAGTTTTCTTAGGAACTATAATCATTATTTATCAGAAATTAGTGCTTTTCTCTTTCAAAAGTTCTTAATATTTATCGTGTAAAGAAATGATATTTATTCCGCAAAATAACTATTTTTTGAAAATGCTATAAAAAAACTACTGAATATTTTCTCAAATTTCTTTTTTTAATTGAAAGTACAATCCTTCCGGTTAATAATGGAAAATAATTTCATTCAAATGGCTGCTGAGGGCACCCCACAAATAATAGTCCAACGGTTGAATAGTTTGAAAAAAAAAAACGTTAGATGGCGGACCCTATATTAAAACCAAATCAGAAAATATTGTAAATTCGATTAGAAAGGAGCAATCTGTCTCAATGTATACTTTATCAATACCGAGTAAATTCCACGAACAACAAAAGGAAACAGAAAGACATTGTCATGTTCAATATTTATAAATTAATTAAAAATCGTCGATGGCCGATTGCTTTCTGCCATCTCCCTCCCGCACTACCCCACTCGCCCAAGCTTCCTCTGCAGCTCTCAGCAATTCTTAATTCATTTTATTGATATTTTCACACTGTGTCCTTTTAATTTCTTTGCAGAACAACAATTGATCAATTAAAGTCCAACTGCCAAAGGGGACCAGAGCAACTAACGCTCGACGAAGGCACGCAGCAGAGGAAGATGATGATGTTGATGTTTTGCTGTTGGTGTGTTGGGTTCTTCGGAACCCATCTACTGCCTGGCGTTTTGCACTTCCTTGAGGCAATAAATAATCCTGCATTCCGTCTCGCTCTCATCTTCTGGGGCCCCGTAACGTGTTGTGTCGTGTCGATAAATGATTTTTGTCACGAAGAATAAATACGAGAGTGCGTGATGGTGTTGTAGAATTTGGTATTATAAGCGATTTATTTGTAAATAAGTAAGTATCTGTAGATGTATCTGTATCTGTAGCTGTATCGAAATGAATGTTTTCTATATAGTATGTATGTTTGTATGTATGTATATATGAATATATTGTGTATGTCAGCATCACCAACATCATCTTGTAGGGGACATTATTGAGGTGGCCTCAAACTCTGAAAAACGCAAGCAAAAAGCAAGCAAGCGAGGACAACAGGATAAAAATAGCCATCACGAGGTGGAAAAAATGACCTTACTCTACACGCAACCCATAACGTGATGGGGAGGGGCGTGCTTTCTTGCACGGAATCACAATCATCACAATTCACCATGGATTCATTCCTCCGCTAACAATGGACACAAATTTGACAGCAAAACCCGTTGCTGCCTCGCAAAGATGGAAACGGCACGCCTCGCAACAATTACAACGTAGCAAGGATTGTTGTTGGCTGCCGTTCGATAGCTATGATATGATATTTGAAGGACGAATCCTTTCATTGTAGTGAGAGGGTAAAAATATGCAAAATTCTGGACAACACATAAAGGCTTTGTTAGGCATTTGGCCATTGAATGAATGAACTTTCATTTTTGAATGGGAAACAAATTTCGACAGATATTTACGACGACCAAGCACTTCCTGTGAAATTGAAAGATAGTTTTTTATCGGAATTTAGTTTGTTGCAAAACACATCCAATGTTTAGCAACCGCGAAGACCACATTCAAAGGGTCGTCTTACAAAAAAAGACACAGAAAGGACTAGTCGTAGGGACTAACAATTTTTATACGATTTTTACAAGAAGTCTCTTGAGGGTGAGTTTCAATGCCAAGGGTAGAAACAATGTTGCGGTCTTGGTCCGATTATATAATGCCAGTAAACATCCTAACCGATACTTGATCCGCATATAGTTGATGGTAGGGTAAACCATCCAAAGGAAAGTGAACTTATCAGAGAAGACATTTTGAAAAAAAAATGAAAACAAAATAAATAAATATTTACAGGCTGTTTGTCTGGAAACCTTTTAATGAAATTATTATTATAAATAAAAAAAGTTTCTTTACATCACCACACATCAATGCCAGTGGATATTGTGTGACTTAGACCACCTTCAAACTGAACAAATGGGTACATTTTTTATAAATGTCAAAAATAAAAGTTCTTATATGAGAGATCTGATCAAAGTAAAGAGAAACATTTACATACATATCTCATTTTTTTGGATTTTTGACTATCATTCTAACTGGTACATTTGTACTACCATGTTGGAAGTATAAGTCAGATCATTCCTGGTTATACGTTAAACAGAAGGCTATAAATCTTTTAAGTAGCTGTTTTGGTTTCGGAACAGAGGAACATTGACCAAAAATAATTTAAAACAAACAAGATTTTTGTTGCACAAAAAAGTCATAAAAATACCCTCCACCTCCAGAATGGGGGTATACTAACTTTGTCATTCCGTTTGTAACACCTTGAAATATCGAACTGAAACCCTATAAAGTATATCATAAAATTCTAAGACGATCTAGACATGTCCGTCCGTCCGTTTGTTGAAAGTACTCTAGCATCCAAACGAAAGGAGCTAGGACGCCCAAATTTGCCATAAATGCGTATTATAGTCGTAGATCGGTTGACATTGAAACTGGGCTAAATCGGCCCAAAGGGAAAATTTTTTACCTCACAAGGACTGAAAATACCCATAATAATCCCTTATATTTTACAGTATTTATGCCTGTTTTTTCAATATATCTGCTTGTACTTAATTGATATTGGGTATGCGCATTCCCCCTACAACAAATAGGCGTACCAATGGGGGGAAAAGGGATTAAAATGGTACTTATCAAATGACAACGGCTAGAAACACGAAATTTGGTATGTACGTTCCTCTAATTGAGTAGATACATAATATAAAAATATTTTTTCACAATTCGTACTTTTAAGGGGTAAAATGGGAAAATAGGGATAAAAATGGTACCAACCAAACGGCTGCACCTAAAATAATGAAATTCGGTGTATACCAACCAAATGACCGCATCTATATTCATGAAATTCGGAGTATACATTCCTCTGACTGCGTAGACATGAAAAATTAAAAGGTTTTTCAAAATTCGTACTTTCAAGGGATACAATGGGACAGAGGGATAAAAATGGTACCAACTAAACGGCTACAGCTAGAATGATGAAATTTGGTGTTTACATATCTCTAATTGTGTAGACAAGTAAAATAAAGGGATTTTTAGAAAGCCGCACTTTTAAGGGGGTAAAATGGGAAAAGAGATAAAAATGGTACCAACCAAATGGCTGCAGCTAGAATGACGGAATTTGGTGTACACATTCGTCTGACTGCATAGACAAGCAAAATAAAAATATTTTTCCAAATTCGTTTGCAGTGACTTATTTCTTACATACTTCAAGTATTATTCTAAACAAATACTGTGAATGCGCCTATCGTGCCATCGCAGCTATCAATGAGTAATAGCTCAACTCTGAGAAATATACCTGAACTACTTTAGTTAAATTGAACTTACTTTAAGTTCAATTTTTTCCTTGTATCAGGTAAAAATTTCCCCAGTTTAAGTAAAAATTTACTTAAGTAAATATTTACTTTTTGTAAATATTAACACGATTTGAGTAAAAAAATTTATGATTTAGTTAACATTTTCTTGGTTTAAGGGAAAACTTACTAGAATTTTACTCAGTTTGAATAAATATTTACTTGCATCTAGACTAAAATCAAGTTCAAAGCATGTACTACTTTCAAGGAAAAGTTTGAACTTGATATGAGGAATTATTTCTTTAACCCTATACAAAGTTCAATTTTCCTAAATTTTAGTTCATTTTAACCCATTCACTTTTTTCCAACCAAATGAATCAAGAAATTGAAAATGGGAGAAAATGTTTCCCCCAAATGACGCCTGACACCAAAAAAATTTATGGCGATCTTATTCTCGCCAAAATGGTGGTACAAATATTAAAAGTACCTTCAACGAAGATTGAAAGTTTAGTTAAATATTCAATAAGTAAAATATCAATGACCGCTAAAAAATATTAGCTCTCGGCCACAAAATTATTATTTCTTTAGTGTATTTAGTAATGAATTTAAGTGTAAAATGCACTACATTTTATATTTATACACGCCGCTGCAATTTCTCTCCAAATTGCTTGCTCACTGTGCAACTTGTGCCATTTGAATATTTGAATTTGAAATGTGCATATGTGTGTGTGTGTCTTTCAAGCCTTTAGGCCTGCCACAGCATGCAAATGCGAATAAGTGATAAGTGAGCCTTTTTCACACCTTACAGCGCCATCAACTACTCATCGCTCCAGGACACATCGCTCTGCACACATCAGCACTTCATTGCCCAGCACATCGGCGTTAGTTAAATCCAATTTGAACGCCGACCATCGAAATTTTGTATAAAATCCATTTTTGTTATCTTTTTTTGCAGCTTTTTGATTTTAAGTTATTTTGCAACAGATTTTTGCCTCGCAGTCCTAGTGGTGGACCGAATCGAATCGAACCGACCCGACCCAGGCTCCCTCCATGCATACATATTTTGTCACGATATCTAATTATGGTTTCCTCTTTCGTTATTGAGCATAAATGCTGAACATCCGGTGTAATGTTATTATTCAATATTTTCTGTTGCTCCAGCAGTGATGGAGGGCGGCGGCGGCGCCGGCCAATCCTTGATGACAAAGTGGCCCTTTCCAGTGAGTGAGTGGCAACGAGGCAAACTACGCAGCAGTAAGTGGGAGTGAGTGTGTGTGTGTGTGTGACACACTGGAAACAAACAGATGTTGAGGTACAACAGCAGGACATCGTGTGCAGGGGATGGGTGGGTGTGCCAGCCAGCCAGCCATTTGAAAGTTGTTGCAACTTGCAAGCGGACTGAAACTCAACATCAACTACTTGAAACTTTTCCAGTCTCACTTTTGTTTTTCTTTTTCCATTTTTGTGCTTTTTTCGCAGCCAGCCAGTTGACGTTTTAAACAAATAAGCGTAAAAAACATTGAAATGTCTTCATTGGACAAATGAATGAAATATGGATGGATGAATGGTGGACGGACAGGACAGATAGACACACAGATGGAGGGATCTGCCCGGGCCAACAACAACACTTGGCTTGCTGACATGTTCCGTGGATCTGTTGGCTCCTGGGGGTGTTGTCGTTTCCTAACACGAGTATGCAAAAACAAGTGCAACAGCGTTGACAACCGACCGACCAACCGACACAGTAAAGGATCAATTTTTTTAATTTTGTTGATTGCTTTTAGCGCATTCTCAAAGTACCCTCCATAAAAACATTTATTTCGAACCACGACTGGATGGATGTAGCAGCCAAGGACAGCGACCATGGTTTTTCCTCATTTTCTTAAAGGAATTAAGGGTTTGTTGTGCCCGTCCCCAAGGAGGAAGGGGAGGGGGGGGGGGGGGGGTGGTGTTGTTTGCGACATAAACACAAATGACATTGAGCGAATGATGAATTCCTGCTCATTATGAAATGGAAACAAAACATTTAAAAGGACATCGAATTTAATTAAAATGCCAATAAACACGAAATGTGCCCTCCAATTTATCCGTAAAGTAATTAATGGGCAATTTCACGAGCAACAGGACACTTACATTAATGGCCAACAATTGAGCAAAGGATCCACGATTGCATCGACAATTCCTAGAGGGAATTCCACCCAGTTCATGGGGCAATTTCATCGGTTTCAACGAAAAAGAAAAGTTTAAATGCAGAAAAACTTAATTTTCCAAGAAAGTGTTCAATTTCAAATATTGGGCTTCAACGGAAAGATTTCTAAAATAAATTGCACGTTTCGGCAATAATACAAGCCAACAAAATGGCTAGAATGGCTATGACCACATTTTTAATTTAAGCAAAAATTACTTTTGAAAATGAAAAAAAGAACTTTACATAGAAAATCCATAGAAAATTAACAAAATTTGCGGCCCTTAATGGATTAAGAAGTTGTAAAAATTCCAACTAGCGATCAATACCTCTCCAAGGAGCCCAAAAAAACTAATCAAACTAAAAATGTGGAAGTTATTGCGGAATTTATAAAAATGTAACGAACATAGCACTAAAAATCTACCCTTTATTCTCGATGATATGGCAAGTTTTTGATATGGTTTGATAAGGCTCGGGCCAAGATTTAATTTCTAACGAGTTTTGTTATCAATACCATTCTCAGAGCGAATTCTTGATTTATAGACATTATTTTGAACGTGCCCGAACAATGATAAAAGCGAAAGATTTTGGGAGAACACATAAAACATACCAATCTTTCATTTTAGTAGGGAACATCGACAACTCTTATTTTGAAGCCACTCTAATGTACATAAAGTAAACTTTTATTCCAATTTTGAGTTCAGCTCTTAAGCCAGTTGACAAATAGCTTAGGCATAGGCAGCGGCTGATCAGAGCCTAGGGGTTTTCGAAGACAAAATTCACTTTGTCTACCCTACACCACAGGGTATAATGACTTTGTGTATTTGTTTGTAACACCCAAAAGGAAATGATCGACTTAGAATCACTTTTTGAGTCGATTCAGCAATGGCCGTCCGTCCGTCTGTCCATCTATTCTTGTAATCAAAGTACAGGTCGCAATTGTTGCTGGAACTAAACGAAACTTTGCACAACGAAGTTTTATGAGAAAGGAAGAACGCCATTTAATTTGAAGAAAATCGGTTCAGATTTAGATATAGCTCTCATACAAATGTCTTACCCATTCCGCTCTAGAAACCACATATTTAACAGATTCCTGCAACTTAATATATTACTGTTCTTCCATATTACTGTTTTTTCTGATGTCAAGAATTTTTTGACGCATTTTTATAAAATCTGCAATAATTTCCACATTGTATGGTCGCATTTGTAATTTTTATTTTAGAACTTTTTAACCCACTAAGTGATGTAAATTTTCTTAGCCAAATTGCTCAGCGGGTTAGTTTACGAAAATTCTTTCCATTTAGTTAATGAAAGCAAGTAAGGAAAGACTAAAGTCGGGCGGGCCGACTGTATGATACACTCCACTTTCTATCCGAATACCATTCAATTCGGTAAAGATTTGAAAACGGGAAGGATTTTTGTTTGCTTCCTAATCATAGGCTAATATGACCTGACCCAATCTGTCAAATCGAGGGGAAGTGTCTAACTGTCACAATAAATTCTTCCAGTTCAAGTATAACGTGTTATGCTCACTTTGTGGGAAATTCGGTGCAAATACGTGGTTTCTGGGGCGGAAAAGTCAACGCGGGAGCGAAATTTGTATGAGAGCTATATGTAAATCTGAACCGATCTGACCCATTTTCACCATAGGTGTTCCTAGTTTAAATATAAGATGTTTTGCCAAATCTGAAGACAATCTGATACAATATGCGGTTTCTAGAGCGGAAAAAGTCAAATCGGGAGCGAAATTTGTATGAGAGCTATATGTAAATCTGAACCGATCTGACCCATTTTCACCATGTGTGTTTCTAGTTTAAATATAAGATATTTTGTAAGATTTGAAGAAGATCTGTAAAATATGTGGTTTATAGAGTCGAAAAAGTGAAATCAGGAGTGAAATTTGTGAGGGAGCTATATATAAATCTGAACCGATCTAACCTATTTTCACCATAGGTGTTCCTAGTTTAAATATAAGATGTTTTGCCAAATCTGAAGACAATCTGATACAATGTGTGCTTTCTAGACCGAAAAAAGTCAAATCGGGAGCGAAATTTGTATGGGGGCTATATATTAATCTGAATTGATCTAACACATTTTCACTACAGGTGTTTCTAGTTGAAATACAAGATGTTTTGCCAGTTTTGAAGAAAATCTGTTGTAATATGTGGTCAAATCGCGAGTGAAATTCGTATGGGGGCTATATCTATATCTGAACCGATTTTCTTCAAATTAAATAGCGTTCGTTCTTGTCCCGAAAAACTTCGTTGTGCAAAGTTTAATTTAGTTCTGGCTATAATTGCGACCTGTATCGTGATTACAAGAATAGATGGACAGACAGACAGAAAATAAATCGATTCAAAAAGTGATTATAAGTCGATCGGTATAATTAACAATGGGTCTATCTCACTTCCTTTTGGGTGTTACAAACAAATGTACAAATACTTAATACTCTCGTGGAGTGTATAAAAATTATTTTCTAGTTAATCATTTTATTTGTGGAATAAATTGCTTTGTTCTCTAGTGTTCGCTGTGAAGCCTACTGATGATGGTGGTCAAAATCCCAAATTTGAACCGTGTTTTTGACCCTCTTTCACCACTGTGCGACAGTCCAAATCCCTGAGAAGTAACATCATTATTCCTATAAATATTGTCGAGTAAAACAAAAATCTGTTTGTGAAATTTCTCAGACACTTTTTATTTGTTTCCAACTTTGCCAATGTTTTTCATTTTAGTTTATAAGGTAATCGAGCTATTAGTGATTTTATTTAAAAAACATATTTAATTGACATATGTAATTGATAAATTTTTAAATTAAAATTTTTGCAAATATGCAAGTTTTCGTCTTTCCAGTTGAAATCTTTCATAATTTTCCGATAAAATACTTCAAATTCTTCAAAACAGATTAAAATGATATTTAACATAAAGGATGTTTTAATAAAAAATCCCAAATATTGGAACACATTTTCCCCACTTCGGGAATCACTATTAGTTTTTATTATTTTTTATCTGCTTTGATGATTTTTGGTATTTTTGTTGGAACTCAAATTCGTAAAGTTCGTGTTGCCCAAACAAAACGCTGATGTTGTCTGACTTTCAATGACCAAATTCGTGCAATCCTTCCCTTCAATGTAGCTTCAATTTCACTTGTAAATTTTTGAACTTTGCTGTCGCAAAGGACACACTTTAAATTAAGAATGCAAATATTTTCCATTTGGTGTCATAGGCCTCACATAACCAAAGCAGAGACCATTCTCTCCTCTTTTCCACAAATTATTTCAATATGTCTTGGGTGTGTGTGTGTGCGGGTGTCCTTAAGTATAAAATGTATCAGATTGCTGTGCCTTTTTCTGCTGTAGTTTACGAGTCCTATTGCAAAGTGGAACGCCATATAACCGTATATTATGGACGACCTCTGCGGCAAATGAACATTGTGTCTGTCTGTCTGTCCTCCGCCCCGTCTCACGTCCTCACGCCAACCAGCCAACCACCCTAGACGACCGCATAGTTTAGGATTTATTTTCTAATTACATTCTGTGATATTTAAAACCGGGAATCATGTTTAATGTGTTTCGTTTCGTTTCTATCTTTTTTCCTTTCTGCGTTTTTCTTACAGTCACTGTCGTCGCTGATGCTGATGCCGGCGGTGTGGGCGTCTGACATTGTTGCTGTGTCGCCATTGTCATTTGTGCTGTTGGTGGGTCGGTTGCTTGCCGTGTTGCCGATTTGGCGCTTGCCATCAAGGAATTCCTTGCCTCTTAAGGTGGCTAAGGATTAACCTTAACAAAAGATTAGGAATAATTTAATGATGTATAATAAAAAGCAATGCTTAATATAATTTAATTAATTAAGTCGACACGAATGTCTCTAAACAGCATCAGCGACCTCAGCAGCAGCACCACCACCATCACAGTTGGTGGCTCAGTACTGGATGTTATTCCCCACTCACACACACACACACAGATATAAATATATACCAGACAGACATCCTTAGATAGTCAGCTCCAAACTCTAGCACATACATACTCGTACACACATGCATGAATGTGTGCATATCCGGTTTAATATGTACATATGTGTAAACGATTGTTAATGTAAAGGCTGACACACACACAGAGCTACTGGTATCTCGGTAAATCAATGCTTCTTCTGTCTTTGACTTATTTTCAGATCTCGTGCAGTTCTCATGCACTGTGAACCCATATAGTCAGAATTACAAATGATTAAAATCAGAATTTTTCGATTCCAACGAAATCAACAATTCCATTTACTGGAAAGGGGTTTGGTCAATATTGACAATTTGGGCAAAATTTATCTTAAATAAATTCAACAAAAACCAGCAAAAAATAAACGACGTAACAATTCTTTGGAAAGGAGGAGTAAGTAGATGGAGCATCTTCGGTATAGGGAATAGCTTGGTCAGACACTGCTTTCTTTGTACATACGTGTTAGTTTCTATTTTTTGTTTTCTAACATTTCTCTTAAGTAATCGCTTGCTACGCATTTTTCCTCACAAGTTAAAGTTTATTCGATTATTTTTTTTAGTATGAATGTATTAATATTACAATTAAAATATAAATTCCAATCACTACCAGAAATAAAGTTTGTTTGGCCTGTTTAATGATCATTTGCAAAATATTTCGTCCCAAGGTCTAACCGTCTGACACCACTACAAATCATGTTTTTAAAGTGTAAATATTTTGAAATTTTATTTTTGAATGACTTTTGATTATACAGAATTGCTCTTATCATAGTATTTCTTATTGGTCAAATTATTTAATTTATCAAAGTGATGAACTAAAAACTTAAAAATTAAATGATGATGTTTAAATTATTAATATCGGAAGGTAGGGGTAATGACGTCACACGGCAACGTCCATTTTGGTAAAAAATGTGTTCTTGAAAAGATTTTTTTATTAAACTATTTAAAACAATGGAGTCAGCGACATTAACCATTCGATGTGCATCATTTAGTTTGAAAGATCTATTTGTTAAATTTTCATAACATTTTTTTACAAAATGTTCCCACGAAATAAGAGTTTTTAGTTGTTACTAACAAAACAAACAATTAAAAAATGTGATAAGTAATTTACCCTCCACCATGGCTTTCAGTCCGCAGAGGAGGTCAATTTTCGTAGAAGTGCATTACGGGAAAATTTTATTCATTCTTTTAATATAGCCAAACCAAAACAAATATAAATATTGAAAAAATAATTTTATAAATAAGGCAAGGCTACCAATATTATATATATATATATATATATATATATATATATATATATATATATATATATATATATATATATATATATATATATATATATATATATATATATATATATATATATATATAAGTCTATTCTAAAAAGTAAACATACGGCAGCAATCATCAAATAAGCTTAAATACGCTAAATATTGGGAAATAGTGGCTACATGTTCAGCTACAGCCGTTTGGTTGGTCTATCCTATTTTAATACCAAAAGTCCCAATTTTAAAAATCCATTATGTGTGTACTTGAGGGACACAGTACAAGATATCCTAACTTCATGTTTCTACCCATTTTTGCCGTATAATTAAAAAAGTACAAATTTGGAAAAGTACGACTTTCGAAAATCTCTTTATTTTAGGTGGACGAAATCGGCTGAGAGGGAAAACTTGTTCCCTGACAAGGACTGAAAATACCGCCTAATATTTATATTATTTAAGCAAATTTTTTGAAAATTTCTGCTTTTTGTAGACTGAAAATTTGTTGCGTGTATTCCTCTAGTAACGTGAAAACACCAAGGGAAAAGGGATAAAAAAGGTGCCAACCAAACGGCTGCAATTAGAATAGTGAAATTCTTCATTCTGAAAAAAGGTACCAACCAAACGGCTGCAATTAGAATAGTGAAATTCTTCATTCTGAAAAATTTTTACTTTTAGGCAGAAAATGAGACAAAAGGGGATAAAAAAGGTACCAACCTTTCGTTCTGAAAAATGAAGATATATTGCAATATTCGTACATTTACCATAAAATGTCTACTAAGCAAATGGTTGTAGGTAGAATCATGAAATTTAGTGTTTACATTCCACTTTGGACCCGGCTCATAACGAATCTTTGAAAATTGTACTTTTCTGCCACTTTGTCTGTAGCTGAATCAAGAAATTGGAAATGTGGGAAATGTTTCTCCCTAATGACGCCCGACAATACACCTAATATTTAGGGCACATTTTTGAAGATTGCTGCCTCATGTTCCCTTTTTGATAACAGTTGCAGTATTATATTTATATATAGTTATTATTATAATACAATTTACTTTAAACAGTGCACATAAGTAAGCCTTATAGTTTGAAATAGTAAACAAATATAGTAAAGTGCATACAAAATATCACAGTTTTCCTAATATGGTTCCGCACTTCTATTTAAAGTGAGCCACAGCCACTTATCTGCCGGTAATACTGTGGAATACCCTACGTGTTGCAGGGTATATAAGATTCGGCCCAGCCGAACTTAACGCCTTTTAACTTGTTAGTTTTTCTTTTTGTTTTTGTTTACTTACAAATAGATCTGATTTCAGAAGATTTCTCCGAAAAAGTAATAGTCGGAAATATTTTTAGTTGGAAATACTTAACGTGGCTTTAAAGTAAAAAAATCAGCAAAAAAGTAATTCATATTTGATTAAAGACTAAAAAATCTAAATAAAAAACGGGAAAAATATTGAAAATTTGGCTTTTGTAATAGATTAAAGTCCAAACTAAATTATTTTGAAAAAATATTTTGATGTTTTTTCTTGACCATCAAATATTGAGAACTGTTTAAATATTCCTTTTAAATTTTTATATATATATAAAAAATAATTAAAAAGATTTAGAAAAAAACCCAAAATTCTTACGACTCCTCTGTTATTCAGACAGTATAAGAAATTCAATTTCATCTAAAAATTAATTTTTGTACAATATTTTCCTTCAACTACTCACGAGCCGGAAAAAACTATTTCTATAAAAAATCTTGTTATACCCTCCACCTCCAGGATGGGGGTATACTAACTTTGTCCTTCTGCTTGTAACTCCTTGCAATATCGACCTCGGACCCTATAAAGTATATATATTCTTGATCGCTATGAAAGACTAAGACGATCTACCCATTCTAGTCATTCTGTTGAAAGCACGCTAGCATCTAACGGAAAAGAGCTTTGTGAATATGTCTTATAGTTGTAGATCGGTTGGCATTGCAAATGGGCGATATCGACCCACAGGGAAAACTTTTCCCTCACAAGTAGTATTTTATCATGTTTTTTGAATATTTGTTCTAATATTTACTTGATATTGAGTATGCGCTTTCCCCTTACAGCAAAAACGTGCACAATAAGGTGATTATTATTTGTAGAGGGTGAAATGGGACAAAAAGGGATAAAAATGTTACCTATAGAACGACAACAGCTAGAAACACGATATTCGGTGTATACATTCCTCTAATTGAGTGTATACAAAATACAAAAGTGTGCTTACCAAATTCGTACTATTAAGGGGTAAAATATGAATAAAGGGATAAAAATGGTACCAACTAAACGGCAACAGCCAACAACAACAACGGTCAATGATGAAATTTGGTGTGTAGATCCCACTAATTGCGTAGACACGTAAAATAAAGAAATTTTCGAAAGTCGTACATTTAAGGGGGTAAAATGGGAAAATGGGATAAAAATGGTACCAACTAAATGACAACAGCTAGAGTCATGAAATTCGAAGTCTACATTCCTCCTACGAAGTGAAAGAACGAAAAATGAGTTGTTTTTTTCAAATTCGTACTTTCAAGGGATACAACGGGAACAGGGGGATAAAAATGGTATCAACCAAACGGCTAGATCTAGAATGATTAAATTCGGTGTGTACATCTCATCTCTAATTGTGTAGACACGTAAAATAAAGAGATTTTCAAAAGTCGTACTTTTAAAGGGGGTAAAACGGAAAAGGTTATAAAAATAGGCTAAACCATATGACCTCAGCTAGAATCATGGAATTCGGTGTATACATACCTCTGACTGCATAGACTCGCTAAATAAAAAGATTTCTAGTTTTTTACTTTCACGGCTAAATGGGTAAAATCATTAAGTTAGGATATCTTGCACCATGTACGTGAGAGATAATGGATTTTCACTTTGTACTTTTGGAATTAAAATAGGATGGAAATACAAACAATCAAACGGCTGTAGCTAAAAATACACCCACTATCCCCCAATATTTAGGATATTTAAGCTTTTTTGAAGAATGCTGCCGTATATTTACTTTTTTAATTGACTTGAAGTATCATTTCGATATAAATATTATAAATATATTGGTAGCCTTGCCTTATAAGCGAATTATTTTTCATTATTTTTATCTGTTTTGGTTTGGCTTAACTCCGGGTTTTATTTGTTTTTTTTTTTCTAAGATTTAAATTTAAATTCAAGGCAAGTCAGTTTTGTGATTTTTGTCCATGAAAAGGTGTAATGTGCGGCATGGCAAAATTAACGTGACCTTTGAGCAAAATGCGGAAATATATGAATTAAAAAAGCGGGACTTTGTAGGAAAAACTAAATCTACTCAAAATTCGTAATAAATTAAAACTATTTTATAATACAATAGCAAATGCCCCCTACTTTTACATATACCAGTTTGTATACATGATATTTCGCGACTACGTACATACATCTCCAGCATCCAACCAAAAATCCATCCAGTCCCCAGTTTACGTAATCTATAATTGAAACAATTTTGAGGACCTCGACAAATTCAATTATTTAATATGGATCGATTGAATTCAAACCCTATGTTGAGAAATAACATCATCCTTTATTTGCGAAATCCCCATCTTCCATTCACTTTTGTGACTTTGCAGCCACTGTGTCGTAAAGGTGTAAAAAATACATAAAATACTTTAACAATGGCATGTGTCGAGTAAATGTCCCTGAAGAGTGTGAGGATGTGTATGTGGATGTGTGTGTGTTTGTCTGTTCATGTGTAGTTGCAAAGGTGAGGTCTTTGTTATTTATGGCTCCGTGTAATGTAATTGTGTATTGTTTGTATGTGTGCGTGTATGTATGTCTGGCTGTACATTGCACAAATACACGTGTAAGCAGCGGCAGGGGTACGTGATTGGGGATGCGGATATACAGGGGAAGGTGTGAGGGAGAAGGGACGTGGGGGTTCGGAATGGAGGCGTTTGCTTGTTTTAACATCTTTATGTTCATCCTTCCTACAATTTATGCCGAAAAAGCAAACACCAGCGACTAGAGAGAGGCAACAAAAACGCAACAACATTTAATTGCAAACGCACAGCGTGAATTGTGTTGAATTACTTAATCACAATTAAAATCTAATTAATTGATACAATGTTGTTGCAAAGCATGCGCGAAGGACACACACACAATACAAGGTGTGTGTCCTCCCCATATATTTCCCCCTCAGTGTTCATTTGCATGTTAGCTTAATAACAACAACAACAATGTCCTTAATATCTCAAATTAAATGCGTCGTGAGAAAACCAAGTGCAGGCAAACACAATCAACGATTACTTTTGCCAGGGCTTTCCAGTTCAATTCATTTGAAGACCCCTCACCTACGCCCCCCCTCAAACAAACCAACCAAGGGAAGCGCACAGAATCCTAAAGGTTCATCTTTAAAGCCGCCATCAAATGTGAATTGCTTTAAGTGTAATAAAATAATCATAAGACGAAGCAGAAGAACAAAAAGTTGTAAGTTGTTCAAACAAATAAAATAAAAGTTAAACATAAAACAACGACGAGAACGAGGGTGAAGGTTAGGGTGAGGGTTGGAGCGAGGACGACTCGGCGACTATGGCATCGAAAACGGAACTTTAATGGCCACGCGTATTCTTAGGTTACTAACATGTATTTGTTATTGTTATTGCTTGAGAATACACGTAGTTAACAGAGGTCCTTCAACATCAACATGCCAATCCACCTTTAAAAAAAAACATAAAAATTGCCCTCCTCTCCATGTAAAGATTACGGCAATAACCTGATCCTGTATCCTGACGACAAGATCCAATGTTGAAATTTTTCCATCAAATCAAATGCTATTTTGTGGGGTGTACCGAGAGTTTGAGAATTTGAGAAAAATGTCTACATTCGAACTTTTCGTCAGGTTGAAAAACATAAATAAGTGATACAAATATTCAGCGAAAGAAGTGAAAAAATTCAGTGATAAAATATAAAAATGTGTTGTATATAAAGGGTGGCCTAAAATTCACGCAAGCTATGAATTTGGCGTCATTGTAACTTAAAGTTATTGCAAGTTATTGTGGTAAAGTGTTGTGTGTGCCTGCGCTTTAAAAGCTTTCATCTGGAACTATGCAAAGTGGGGAGTTTAAGTTGCCTCATTTTGCAAATTCTTATACATAGGCAACCATATTATTATTTTTCATCTGAATTATTTTGTATTATTGTCTGGCTTAAGGTCACAATTAAATAAAAACAAGTCAAAACGGCGATACAAATATTAAAAAAATAATTATTTCGAAACACGCTTATAAATCAAGGCTACCAATACGTCAATTCAAAAAATAATTATTCTTCTATTTATAATATCAAAAAGCTTAAATACCATAAATAGTGGTAGATACCCAATAAGCAAGGTAATACGAAAACGTTTCAAAATCCTATTGCCTAGATGAAAAATGATATTGCGGCAACAATCATATTCGTATTGTGGAAGTTACCTCACATAGAGAAGTTTGTGCGGCCAGGGCGATACGCCTAGGCAATACGAAAGCAATACTTCCGGATGATAAATCGGCGATATTGCCAGATTATCATCCGGAAGAAATCTAGATAATATTGCCAAAATATCACCTGGATGAAAAAACGGGATATCACCAGATAACCACCTGGAAGATAAAAACGCAATTTCTATAGTTTTCATATTGTAATATTTTAATTTAAGTAAATTAATAATTACAGGAACTACATACTATAACAATGTAAATGACAATAAAACTCAAAACAATTAGGAGTTACAGATTAAATAGATGGTCTGAAATTAATAGCTAGATTAAATTATACCACCGCAGTTTTCGCTTTATTCCGTTTGTCACTTCGGTCCTTCGCATGTAAACAATATTTCTGGATAACCAAATTTACATTTTTTTCACTTGCGTTTGGGAAGCAACCATAGCACGTACCTATGAATTAAAACAAATAAATACAAGCAATATTATTTAGAATTCCTCTTACATACCTTTTATTGCAGAAATGAAGTTATAATTTTGAACCGATGGCTTCTCCTTGGTCCCCATCCAAGTGAAATTTGTAGCCAAGCTGTCACTTAACAGTTTTCTAAGGGCTTGTCTAATAAAAACTGCAATGTCATCACCTACAATTTGTTTTAAAAACAGTGCCGGATTGATGATATGCAATAAATATGATATTCTGATAATATGTGTACCAATACTCAACTTACCAGCAGTTTTCTCATATGTTCACTTGTTAATAACTTCCTGTCGAATTCATTTAAAACTTCAACATCGTTAATTGGGAATGATGGCAGCAAGGATAGCTCATCACTAGATCTTATCGTGTCTTTATTTAATTTTCTTACTTCTGTTTTCACTGTTATTATTTCCTCCATCAGTCTCCCGATTGTCATCTGCTGTCTTTCCCCCATCTTCTTCAAGTCAGCCAGTGAAATGTGAAATTAAATGTGAATCCTGTTTCAATTAGTTGTTCTACTTCTGATACCAATTGTAATAAATATTCGCTAGCGCATTTTGGTTTTGTATAACCTTCATACACACCTACTAGGAGCACTTCATCTGTCGACACAACGTTGCATAGGATGGGCCATACTTGTTTATTTGAACTTTTGGCCAAAGATAAACCATCAATATTAAAATCCAATAAAATTATTTCATTGTCAAACTTTGTTGACAATATGAAATCGGTCAGTGCACCTTTAAGTCCATAATGAATATAAACACCTGATCCCATTTGAATTGATGGAGCATCCTTTGGCGTTTTCTTAAGAGTTCTCACATCTTTTGGAACTGGTACGTCCATACTCCTCAGAATTTCTAATAATTCATTCATAGCCTGGTTGCTTATCATATTTCGAATGGACCATCTGTATGGACTTTGGATATCTTCATCTGTACCTTCATCAGTATTTCATTCAGTATTTTCGTTTTCAAAACGGTATTGAGATGTATCAAAACTTACATCTTCAATATATGGACGTTTGTTATTTGACTCTTGATTACTTGATTCATTGTTTCTTTCATTTCTTGGGAAAATTTGTGTCATTATTCTTGCAGCTTCTCTTGCTTATATTATAGCGTGCGAATACATTTTGCAGAACTTACAATTGAAACACGTAAAAAGACACGGATTATCAATAAAAAGACAAATTTCTTTTATTATTAATCAAACATACGAAAAATGTCAATAACATATTTTTTGTCAATATCGCTAATATTTCTCCAAAGTGATAAATGGATGATGAAAAAAATATATTTTGATGAATTTCTTCAAAGCGATAAATGGAAGATATTGCCGCAATATCTTTTTGGTGATATATCATCCAAATGTTTGTAGGGTAGTGGGTGCTACAGTTGGTGTATTTCCATTCTATTTTAATTCCAAAAGTACAAATTTTGAAAATCCATTATCAGACGTACATAGTGCAAAATAACCTAACTTCGTGATTCAACCAATTTTTGCCGTAAAAGAAAAAGTACGAATCTCGAAAAAAATAACTTTTTATTTTGCGTGTCTATGCAGTCAGAGGTATGTATACACCGAATTCCATGATTCTATCTGCGGCCATTTGGTTGGTACTATTTTTACCCCCTTAAGAGTACGACTATCTAAAATATCTTTATTTGACGTTTCTACCCAATTAGAATTTCATCATGCTAGCTGTTGTCGTTTAGTTAGTATATATATATATATTTATATCCCTTGAAAGTACGAATTTCGAATTCCATTTTTCGATTTTGACCCCAAAAAGTACGAATTTCGAAATCCGTGTATTTTTCGTGTCTACGGAGTCAGAGGAATATATACTTCGAATTTCATGACTCTAGCCGTGGTCATTTGGTTGGTACTACCCTTTAATTTCATTGTACCCCCTTTTTCATTTTAACCCCAAGAAGTACGAATGTCGAAAAATCCGTTTATTTTACGTGTCTACACAATCAGAGGAATGTATACACCGAATTTCATTATTCTAGGTGTAGCCGTTTTGTTGGTACCATTTTTTATCCCTCGGTACCCATTGTATCCCTTGAAAGTACGAAATTGGAAAAACCTTTATTTTCCATGTCTACGTAGTCAAAGAAATGCATACTCCGATCCAAGATCATGTGATTTGACACTGTTGGACTTCTTTCTTTGAGTCGATAAGCCAGCAACAATTCAAGAGCTAAAGGATGAGATAATTCGGCACATTTTTTTTTCACTGAACCAACACTCAGGGGATGTCCCCTATAAATGCAGTGCATTGCGTTGGTAGAAGGAAGATAAGGTATTGGAAGGAGGAAAGAGGGAACAGTGTCTGTTGACATCTGTTTTGAATCTCTGAATGTCGTAATTGGAGGGAAAGATATTTGCCGGAAGTCGATTCCACATACGGATAGTGCGGGCAAAGAACGAATTTATTCTGTAATGTGTAGTGCGGCCTGTTGTCCAATAGACAACAAATGGGTGAGCGTTCCTGGAGAGTCACGAATCTCCGAAGAACAAACACCATGAAAGTATCGATAGAACAATGACACACAAACAACATTACGACGGTGTTCAAGGGAGACAATAGAATTTGATATCCTACCATCACCTATCAACACCATCGCCCTCCTCTGGACACGGTCAAGTAGCTCCAGTGATGAAGCTGGAGCACCCGACCATATATGGGAGTTGTATTCCATCTTTGGTCTGATGTAGGTAATGTAGATATTGAGAAGATCAGAGGATGTGAAATATTTCTTACATCTTTTTAAAAAGCCTAAACATTTGAATGCATCATTCGACACATCAAATACATGTTTTGTCCAACGAACATCACCTTGTATTTTCATGCCAAGAACATCGAGAGCATCTGATTTCTCAATATCTACACCGTTCATTAAAATCGACGACACCGTTGGATCAGTGAATCGCTTGTGAGACAACAAGGAGCACTGGGTCTTACGTGCATTAAAATCTACTCTATTCACTCGAGCCCATTCAGAAATGGCCATCAAATCCTGGCTAGGTGACTCATCCATCAATCGCATTTTATCCTCAATTTCTTGACGACTTGGTCTATGATCGAATGAGTATGAATGACAGAGGTTGCTGTCATCCGCCAATGAGTATATTGGATTCACAGTCCGATCCAAGAGGTCGTCGATGAAAATAAGAAAAAGGGAGGGGAAAGGACAGAGCCCTGTGGTACTCCTGCGGTTAACCTATGCTCGTCGGATGAGAACCCATCTACAACAACACGTATAGTGCGATCTCTGAGGAAACTCGATATAAATCGAGAGGAGTCACTACCAACACCAAAAGCGATAAGCTTTGATATGAGTGCGCCGTGCCAAACTCTATCAAAGGCCTTGGAGATATGTAGAGCAACAACCTTACTCTCTCCAAGCTGGTGGATGGATCGATTCCACTTTTCGGATAGCATTGTCGTCAAGTCTCCCGTAGATCGATTCCTACGGAAGCCATACTGTCGATCATTAAGTAAGTCATTAGTTTCTAAATACCTCACAAGATGGTGGTTAACCATACTCTCCATAACCTTCGAAAGCGCTGAGCAAATCGCGATCGGTTGATAGTTAGCAGGATTATTAGCCTCACCTTTTTTGGGATGGGCTGGATGTTCGCAATCTTCCAACTCGCTGGGAAAACCCCTGCACGGTATGCAAGGTTGAAAAGATTACGAAGGGGACGGGCAAGCGTCGAAGAGCACTTACATAGTGCTGAAATGCCATCTGGGCCTAGAGATTTATTTACGTCGAGATTTGCGAGAACCCTTTTAACTCCACGTGTTCGAAAAAATATCTGATGCATGGAACTAGATACATTTTCGATCACGGGGAGTGGTTGATTGCTTTCCGGCAAGGATTAATTCCTTGCAAACATTTCAGCCAATAGGTTAGCTTTGTCAACCGGGTTAGTGAATATCTGGTCATCTTTACCAAGAGTTGGGATAGATGAGGAGTTATCCTTTACTCTTCTCACAAATGACCAAAAGCTCTTACTTCCCCTGGGAGAAGCAAGAACTTTGGCATGAAGACGTTGTTCGTACAGAAACTTTTCACGTCTAAGTACCCTGGCACACATGGTTCTTGTCTGCTTTCGTAGCAGATCAGTTGTGGCATTTTTATTTAAACGCCATTTCCTGAATGCTTCCTCTTTGGATCTTACAGCAGCCTTGCATGTCTGGTTAAACCAACTTTTATTAGATGGTTTATCCGAAATAACTTTAATTGGAATAAATGACTTCATTCCAATCAAGATAATATTGTCAATCATTTCGGAAATCGGAAAGGGCGTCAAAGCTCCGAAATGTAGTAAGTTATTTACACGTTTCTTTCTTAAGCTGTGATAATTATACCCTCACTACTGAGTAGGAGCGTATATATCATTTGGGATAGCAACATGTGTAACGCATTGAAGGAGAGATTTAAAACCATTAGTATGTCCCAAGTCACGTCCGTCTGACTCGCTGGTATACACGATAACTCTGGAAGGAACTTGAAGAATTTATTCAAACTCTGTACTGTCTGTAGTATTATTTTCCCATAATTAGTTTAAATTCGGAGATGGGGAAATTTATATACCATTCAAAACAAACGACCCGTACATACGTAAAATTAAACCTAATATAACTTCTATACTTTCCTCGCAAATTGACATAAGCTTTGATCAAAATAAAACTGATATAACTCCCTTACGTATGGTCGAAATTGATTGCAATTCGAGGTTTTTAAATATTTTTAGAATCTCTTTAAACCTACAAAACATGTATGCTTTTGCCACGCCCTTTGTAGTCCCTATCCACGTTAAAATTATTATTTTCCAAGTTAAAATATAACATAAAACTGATATACCGGTGCGTGACTTGAAATCTGAACTTATAAATAAAACAAACATTTTTATATATTTTTATTTTTTCATAATGTTCACACAGAACTCTCACTTAAACATACACATTTTGCAAAAATTAATTTATGTACTCCGAGAAATGTACGCACCGAATTTCTAATAGCCTTTTCATATTCTAGCTGAAAACTTTGGTTGGTACTATATTTATCCCAATTCCCCCAATTTGGTTTGTACCATTTGAACCACTTTTGATCCGCTTGTCCCTTTAAAATACACATTTGATACAATCCAATTGTATGGCAGTACCATTCTAATCGCTTTTTGTTCCAAGTGTAAATATTGAAAATCAGTTAATGTTTCGCGTCTATATATAAAGGGTGATTTTTTAAAAGCTATAGGAAAGTTTAAAAAAAAAACATAAAATTCAGAAAAATGCATGAAATTTTTATTTGAATCGATAGTACGGTCCATATAATTTAATGTTTGAAGATTATTTCATGCAAATGTTGACCTTGACTGCGCCTCAAATGGTCCATCCGCTTAGTCCAATTTTGGCATTTCCACGTTTTTGAGTAACAGAGGCCCAATTGCTGCGAACGGCGACGAATCAATAATTGATGGTCATCATTAACACTGGCCGATACAGCTGCGATATTTTCTTCAGTTCGCACTCTACGTAAGCGTGTTGGTAGTTTAATGTCCAACAAAGTAAATTTGGTGCGAAATTTAGTCACAATAGCCCGAATAGCCGCTTCAGTGGGTCGATTAAACTGACCATAAAATGGAAGCGCGCGATGAACTTTCTTAACAGATCACACATTTTGATAATAAAATTCAATAATTTGCAAGCGTTGTTCGTTTGTAAGTCGATTCATGGTTAAATTATAGACCAAACTGAAGATGTTTGACAGTGAAACAAAACACGAAACGTGCGTCAGCTGTTTAAACCAGTGTTGCCAAAAAGATAATAGCTAAAAAACCACCCTTTACATATATATATTTCTAGCTTCAGCCGTGTTGATGGTACCATTGGGATTTAAAAAGGTACGAATTTCGAAAAATCCATTAATTTTATATTTCTGTGCATGTAAATACTAACCGAATTTCGTGATTGGTACCGCTGTTATCCGCTTTTACCCAATTTCACACCTAAAAGATTAAATTTCGCGAAAATATTTTCTTGGTCGTATTCGCGTTATAAGAGTAATGTGCGTTCCAAATTTCAAGATTCTAGGCCCAGTCGTTTGGTCAGGGCGGTGGTACAATTCTTAACCCATTTAATTCCTTAAAAGTACAAATATCGGAAAATTCCTTGTTATTAATCATCTACACTGTAAGACGAATATTCACACCGAATTTTATTATTGTAGCGTCATCCATGTTGTTGGCACCTTTTTTATCCCGCTTTTCTCGTTTACCCTTTATAAGTACGAACTTCGAAAAATTCCTTCATTTTGCATGTACACGCTTAATTCATGATTTCTGCTCTGTCTCTTTATCCCATTTAATCCCTTAAAAGTAGTAATGTTGAAAAATTCCTTCTTATCAATGATCTGCGCTGTAAAACGAATATACACACTGAATTTCATTATTGTAGCGTCATTCGCGGTATTGATACCTTTTTATCCCCTTTTTCCTTAAAAAGTATAAATTTGGAAAAATTCTTTTATTTTACGTTTCTAAGCATTTTGCACACACCGAATTTTATGGTTTCAGCTCCATACATTTTATTGGTACTATTTTAATCCCTTTTACCCGATTTCACCACCAGAGTTACAAGCCGACCGATTTTAAGCCGCCGCCGCATGTTTCTGCACGAGCCGCGCCGCCGCCGATATCATCGGCTTACATAGACTTCAACCACGCCGCCGATTTCATCGACTCATATCGACTTCAACCACGTCGCCGAGACTTGACAGAGTTCTGACTCAGTCAAATCTTACTACCAAAATAGACAACCCACTTAAAATTACAAAAGAAAATATAACTGTCGACTTAGACAACCTTCCACTGAGAAATATATGGATCTTTCTTTGAATTTGGTATCCCACTATATGATGACGTCTATAGATTATATTTTAAAGTCGCATATAAGTCAATTCCAGTATGCGTGGCCATATGTTCCTATAAAACACAATAAACAACAGCTCCTCTATTGCCCTTCTTTAGTGTGTCAAAGTAGGTAGAGCTTTACCATTCATTGTACTATTATTATATATATAAAGAGTGATTTTTTTGAGCTTAGGATTTTCATGCATTAGTATTTGACAGATCACGTGGGATTTCAGACATGGTGTCAAAGAGAAAGATGCTCAGTATGCTTTGACATTTCATCATGAATAGACTTACTAACGAGCAACGCTTGAAAATCATTGAATTTTATTACCAAAATCAGTGTTCGGTTCGAAATTTTTTATCGACAAATTTTGTTCAGCGATGAGGCTCATTTCTGGTTGAATGGCTACGTAAATAAACAAAATTGCCGCATTTGGAGTGAAGAGCAACCAGAAGCCGTTCAAGAACTGCCCATGCATCCCGAAAAATGCACTGTTTGGTGTGGTTTGTACGCTGGTGGAATCATTGGACCGTATTTTTTCAAAGATGCTGTTGGACGCAACGTTACGGTGAATGGCGATCGCTATCGTTCGATGCTAACAAACTTTTTGTTGTCAAAAATGGAAGAACTGAACTTGGTTGACATGTGGTTTCAACAAGATGGCGCTACATGCCACACAGCTCGCGATTCTATGGCCATTTTGAGGGAAAACTTCGGAGAACAATTCATCTCAAGAAATGGACCGGTAAGTTGGCCACCAAGATCATGCGATTTGACGCCTTTAGACTATTTTTTGTGGGGCTACGTCAAGTCTAAAGTCTACAGAAATAAGCCAGCAACTATTCCAGCTTTGGAAGACAACATTTCCGAAGAAATTCGGGCTATTCCGGCCGAAATGCTCGAAAAAGTTGCCCAAAATTGGACTTTCCGAATGGACCACCTAAGACGCAGCCGCGGTCAACATTTAAATGAAATTATCTTCAAAAAGTAAATGTCATGGACCAATCTAACGTTTCAAATAAAGAACCGATGAGATTTTGCAAATTTTATGCGTTTTTTTTTTAAAAAAAAAGTTATCAAGCTCTTAAAAAATCACCCTTTAGTAATATATATTTTTTGGCAGAAATTCGAAAAAAAAAAATTGGAAATTATTAAATGTGTATATAATTTCATAATGGCAATACTCCAAGCTATCAAGAAAATGTATTGGAGAAAACTAGGTTGCAACATCACAAGCCTGGGGGGCATTTAAAGTTTGCCGTTGAAACAAGTGGGATAAATTCGGGTCTAAAACAGTTATACAAAATACTTAAAATGAAGGCGTAAATGAAAATATTGAAGAGACTATATTATAGAAATTGAAGGCAGGCGTAAGTAGTTGAAAAATTATATTTAACATTTTGTGATTACATTAGTCTTGTCGGTTTTCTTAAGTATTGTAATTTTGTGATTCGTAGTGAGCATAACCTATAAATGTCGTGGACCAAAAGTTACATGTATTACTCAACTTGACTCAAAGTGTAAATGTGAAATTGTTCGTTTGAGTGTGTAGTTTATAGTAGAATTAATATCTCGTCAGCATTTTTCGGCAAACTCCTACTATTGCCACTTTATTTTAGCACAATTTTCGATAAGCCATAGCACACATATCTGAATATCTGTGAATTAGTTTTGTCTAAGAGAACCATTAAGATCTTATTTTAAAGGTATTGTAAGTACCTTTATGATGGTATGTAACATCATTCACTATTCTATACACATGTAGGCCACTTATATTATTTTCTGAAATAATTATTTAAATTGCAGTGTCAAGTAGAATATTTGTATGCTATATTTTGCATTTGTAATAATGTTCAGAAAAACATTTTTCGTCAAAGCGAAATAAGTTTCATTCTTTTAAGCTTTCATAAAATTTTGTTTTTGGTCACCCTGTACTAATACAGGGTGATAATTATGTTCGTTATATATTGAGTTTATATGGGAGGTGATAGAGGGCGTGGTCCGATGGGCCCAATTTTATTTTTTAAGTATGTTATGTCTAGCAAATGTGCAAAATTACAAGATTGTATCTTTATTTTTCGACTTTATGCCATAAAAAATGGATTTGGGACCAGTGTGCATTGGAAGGATTATGATATCTGATCTGGTCAAATATGCCTCACATGAATAGCTGCAATTGCAAATATATTTATTAAATTCATCCATATTATAAATTTTGGGAATGGATTCCCACTCCAAAAAAAATTTGTATGGGAAAATAATATTAAATTATGGAAACATTGGCTAATATTAACGTATATTGAACTACTTGCAAAAAATTAAATAAACGGTATTAAAAACCAATACAAATTGTTCCTTCCATTTTCCCAAAATTGTCAAATAAATAGGGGTGATCAAATCACAGAACGAGCCGGCAAATCAGCCGAAAGCCGCCGCCGTCGACCCATTTTGAGTAGCG
Organism: Polietes domitor; assembly: GCA_947397865.1. NCBI lineage: Eukaryota > Metazoa > Arthropoda > Insecta > Diptera > Muscidae > Polietes > Polietes domitor. The sequence continues at coordinate 70,849,202 of OX377622.1, forward strand.
CCGCCGCCGCCAATAATAATGGTTCGGCTTGTAACTCTGTTCACCACCAAAAAGTACGAATTTTGGAAAACAAAAAAATTCTTGGGTGCATTGAAGCTATAAGAGGAATTTTTCAAGATTCTAGCTCTAGCCGTTTGGTCTGGGGAGTGATCAGTCAGTCACTCAATCACGTAACTCTTTTATATGTATATATTAATTAATTTTAATACAAAATTAATATAATGAAACATAATAATTTATTCAACTAATATCGCTATTATATCGCTGCACTTATACGTGAAGTCAACTGCCTCTAATCTGCCGGTAATGCTGTGGAATTCAAGCCATAGTGGAGGGTATATAAGATTCGGCCCGGCCGAACTTATATATTTTATTTTCTGGTTTTAATGGGCCATGTAAACGATATATTTAAAAAATCAAAACTTTTATGTAATAAATATTTTTTGCGATTTAAATAAAAATAAACCATAAAAAGTTTAATTCTCATGACGACTATTTCTAAATCACCACTCGAAGGGGATATTCAGAAGATTTGTAGCACATGATTTATTGCCAAAATGACAATACAAATACTACAGACAGATACCTGCGACGAAAATTGGAATTTTACTAAAAAGTAACCATAACATTATTTAATATCTTGTTCGAGTGTTTTGTTTCGATTTTTCCTCTTCATAGTTCTATTGTAACTATTTACTCAGGTTCGATATCATTTGTTTTTGTTTTAGACAGCAGTGAGTCTAAAAGAAAACAAAAACCGTAAATAGTTAAAATGAGTACATAGTTAAAACAAAACTATGAAAAGGAACGATCGAATAAAAGAACAAACAAGTAAGAAAGCTTTAATCGACTAAACCGACTTATATACCGTCAGAGAAAGTATATTATACGGAAGTTATAATTATATTTTACGTACGGCAGGATAATTTGTGTGGAAGGTACTAGAAGGTTCGTATCACATTGTCCCAGCTTCCACACTTATAAACCAATTGTAAAAACATGATCAAATATCATAGTCATCAATAGTCATAGTGGATTCCATGCACCAGTATTGAAGTTATGAAGGATTTAATATTACCTAGGGATTTAATATTACAAGATGATTATAAAACCATTTTCAAATATCAAATTACAAAGGATTTTGGCTACCCGTATGGATGTTATGTCGGTTTATTTCACTTTGCATGGGAGGTACCTAAAGGGTGTGGCAATATCTGCCATATTCCATGTGAATGTAACTTCTGTAAAAGCATTGTCGAATATAAAATTTCACAGTATTACCATTCTCTGTATAGAAGTTTTATTTTACGTAGTTTTGGGTGATTTGTGTGGGAGGTACTGGAAGGGGCGAGGCAAAACCCGCCATATTCAGTACAAGTATTAAAGTGGCTATATTATCACATAGCTAAATATAGCTTATTCCGAATTCCGTGTGGAAGTTACGTTTTTGTGGGAGGTTTGTGTTGGAGTTTTGTGTGGGAGGTACCTGAAGGGCCATGGCAATTTCGCGCATCTTCAAACTTAAACTAAGTTTGGGGAAAATATTACCATGAGCAAAGTTTCAATTGATTGACTAACTCATTTCGAGAGTTATCGTGTACACCAGCCAGCCAGACGGACGGACATGGCCCAAACAACTTAAAAAGTCGTGAAACGGATTTAGTCCAAACATACTTCGGGTCTTAAGTCACTCCTTCAATGCGTTACACTTTTTTTCTGTCCCATATGATACATACCATCCTACTCTGTAGAGTGAGGATAGCATCAACATAATTACCAATTACGATTACATACAAGAAGAAGTGTGGTTATTTGTGTGCTTTCGGTAACTACTGTCCGCGATTTTTGGATGTATATGAAAGTTCAATGCAGTTCTAATTGAATTGACTTTTCGAGACGCATATACCGTACCAATAATCCACGGTGTAGTTGTTGCACTGTACTGGGGGAGTCGCACAGTGTCACTGTTTCATACAACGAGTGGCCAAAACTAGAAGGAATTATCGCAGAAATCTGAAATTTGGTACTTGCTTATATAGCAACTAAATATGATTACGGGCGAAATTTCGAAAAAATTGGATATGAGTCATTCCATGTCAAACCGGCCAAAAAATTCCATATCGCTCCGATTTTCCTTAAAATTTCAGAAAATATTCTTCTTTAAAAAAGATTTTACACGTGTCTTAGGCAAAAAATCTTAAAATTTTGTTTGCAGAGTTATAGACATTCCAATTTCCACACAAAATTTAAAATCTTGCTGACGATTCGCACTCCGTTTAACCGATTTTAAAGTTTTATACTTTGTTTGAAAGGTCCTCAGTAGTACTTTAACCCTATTTGTAATTTATTTCAATTCCGGTCGCGTTTTACAAACAATTAATTATTTTAAATTTTGGTTTTGAAAATTTTAAAATGATTACATCAGTACATTACATCATTCCAAAGCACTCTAAGATTTTTTATATATTATTAAAAAATTAATTTAAAAATATCCAACATAACCTTATGAACCAAATATAACAGGAATAATACAAACAACACAGATAACTTCTCATCTGCTTAATTTTTAAGAAAATTTATTTTGAGAAATTTATAAAAAAAATGGAGTTTATGAAAAAATAAAAAAATAATGTCTTAAATATATGCGATACGAGTTACTGTAGTCCAGTTTCAATTCCATTTGATTTGAATTTGGTTTTTGAAATGACCATTTTCTTCCAATATTTAGTCTTGAATTTTCTTAAATGGATTTACTGGTGTAACAACATTCGTGAATGACATTTTTCGAAATATTTTATGGTTTGATTCACGCTTTCTTCGAAATGAATTAATATCATATTTATTGGGTAGCCAATAAATTGGAGATATAAAACAATATATATTTCTGTTACAAGCTGCGAAAGTCGGAAATTTTATTAAAATATTACTTTCAATGATGCCTTAGATGTTTACAAAATACTTGCTTATGCAATCTATATATATAATAAAAATGAATCTGTGTTTGTTTGTTTGTCCTTTATAGCAGCCTAAACTACTGAACCGATCTTCTTGAAATTTTCATAGTATGTTCTTGCTGAACCGGTGGTGAAAAATGGCTATGTAAATTTTTGATATTTTTAGTGGGCGTGGCACCTCCCACACAAATTGGGGTTTTATTCGTTTTTTATAAATTAGCATATTCGGAGTACTGTTGCGGGTAGAGTCTTGGATTTTTGTGAAAGTTCACTAATTATTATTCTGCACAGTTGTGTCAAAAACGGGCGGTATTGGAAAAGTGGGCGTGGTACCTCCCATACGATGTTAAAACCTATTATCGAATATGTTCAGTTCTGTAACAGCTACAATGCTGAGTGCATCTAGCATAAACCTGCGTAGTTGTGCAAAAAATGGGCGGTATTGGAAAAGTGGGCGTGACACCTCCCATACGAAGTTAAAACATATTATCGAATACTGTCATTTCTATAATACCTAGAGTGCTTAAAATTTGTGTTAGTAGATCCAGTGTAAATAGCTGTGCAAAGATGGGCGGAAAGTGGCCATGTCCCTTCCCATTCGAAATTAACACCTGTTTTAGAGTATATTCGACACCGAGATTCCTATATTGTGTAAGTTAATTTATTTGTAACCTTCTTAGACAGTATACAAATGGGCGGGATTTGAAAGATGGGGAATTTTTTTATTTGAATTTTGTAAAATTACACGTTTTCTTTGGTTATTTTAGCACAATAGTAAAGAAAGGTAACAAAAAATAAAGCCGACTTAAGTCAAGAAAATGGAAATTATATAAACTTTTTAGTTTTTGTGTTGTCTGATTAGTGACCAATTTGATTGACTTTTTATATGTTTTGAATGAAGTACGTAGGAAGTTTATAGTTTGGTTATGGAAAGGAGGAGAATCACTCTCAACCTAAATTAAATTTGATTTTCGACAATTCCTCCTTTTTTCGCCGTAAACTAAAGTTATGTTCTTCAATATTCTCCATGGAACATTGATTATAAGTGGTACATATATTACCGATCACAAGAAAAACACCATGAAACCTGATTTTAATTTCCGTCTGTTTTTCTGCCTGGCGAAGCGGGCGGGGGTTCAGCTAGTATAATATATAATCGAACAAGTACTTTTTCTTCATTAAAATGAGTCGTAAGAACTATGCTAAGAAGGTTTTTATTATATGTTCATAGCTTCATTATAATTGAGTCATTTTAATATTGACTATTTTGTTATAGAATTATTGGTTATAAAATACGCAACTAAAAGTCGAACTTTGAGCTATCACAGCTCCCACAAAAATAACTTATTTTCAAAACTCTTTTGAAGTTTTCTTGTCCAGACAGTTTTCTAAAAAATTGCACTAAATGATTTTTAAAATTCTTAAAAAAATTCTCGATTTTGGCCGCAACCGTGACAGTTTGAGTCGCGCCCTTGAAACGATAGTCTACCCTGCCAGAAACAGAATCAAAAGAATGCCTCACACTTCTTTTTAAAAAAACTTTGTTTCCTGTCTAAAGAAAACAAAAATAAATGATCTCGAACCTGAGTTAATAGTTACAACAAAAAAATCTTTTTCGAATTTAGAATGTCAAACTACATAGTGTTATTATTATGATGCTGATATACATACATATGTGCGTTTTATATAATATATTTTTCAACACGCATGTACAGATGTTTGTTATAGAAACACAAGTAAAAACGACGATAAGTTCGGCCGAGCCGAACTTTATATACCCTCCACCATTGATTGCATTCCACAGAGGCTGTCGATTTAGGTAGAAGTGCAGTAATATTACAGGAAAATATATATTTTTAATATAGCCAAACCAAAACAAATACAAATATTGAAAAAACAATTTTATAAATAAATATAATATTTTTATACCCTCCACCTCAAGGATGGGGGTATACTAACTTTGTCATTCCGTTTGTAACACCTTGAAATATTGACCTGAGACCCTATAAAGTATATATATTCTTAATCGTCATAAAATTCTAAGACGATCTAGCCATGTCCGTCCGTCCGTCCGTCCGTCTGTCCGTCTGTTGAAAGCACGCTAGCATCTAAACGAAAGGAGCTAGGACGTCCAAATTTTCCATAAATGCGTCTTATAGTCGTAGATCGGTTGGGATTGAAATGGGGCGAAATCGGCCCAAAGGGAAAAATTTTTCCCTCACAAGGACTAAAAATATCCATAATAATCCCTACTATTTTAGCGTATTTAAGGATGTTTTTTGAATATGTCTGTTTATATTTGCTTGATATTTGGTATGCGTATTACCCTTATAGCAAAAAACTGCACCATAAAGTGATTCTTAATTGTAGGGGGTGAAATGGGGCAAAAAAGGGATAAAAATGGTACACATTAAACGACAACAGCTAGAAACACGAAATTCGGTGTGTACATTCCTCTAATTGAGTAGATACATGATATAAAAGTATTTTTTTCAAATTTGTACTTTTAAGGGGTAAAATGGGAAAAGAGGGATAAAAATGGTACCAACCTAAAGGCTGTACCTAGAATAATGAAATTCGGTGTATACATTCCTCTGATTGCATAGACAAGTAAAATACACGGATTTTTCAAAATTCGTACTTTTTGGGGTTAATATGAAAAAAGGGGATAAAAATAGTACCAATCAAATGACCGCAGCTAGAGTCATGAAATTCGGAGTATACATTCCTCTGACTGTGTACACACGGAAAATAAACTGATTTTTCGAAATTCGTACTTTTTGGGGACAAAATAGAAAAAGGGGATAAAAATAGTACCAACCAAATGACCGCAGCTAGAGTCATGAAATTCGAAGTATACATTCCTTTGACTACGTAGACATGACTGTGTATACACGAAAAATAAACGGATTTTTCGAAATTCGTACTTTTTGGGGACAAAATAGAAAAAGGGGATAAAAATAGTACCAACCAAATGACCGCAGCTAGAGTCATGAAATTCGAAGTATACATTCCTTTGACTACGTAGACAAAAAATAAAAGGTTTTTTCCAAATTCGTACTTTCAAGGGATACAATGGGTACGGAGGGATAAAAATGGTACCAACCAAACGGCTACACCTGGAATAATGAAATTCGGCGTATGCATTCCTCTGATTGCGTAGACACCTTAAATAAGCAGGTTTTTCGAAATTCGTACTTTTTGGGGACAAAATAGAAAAAGGGGATAAAAATAGTACCAACCAAATGACCGCAGCTAGAGTCATGAAATTCGAAGTATACATTCCTTTGACTACGTAGACAAAAAATAAAAGGTTTTTTCCAAATTCGTACTTTCAAGGGATACAATGGGTACGGAGGGATAAAAATGGTACCAACCAAACGGCTACACCTGGAATAATGAAATTCGGCGTATGCATTCCTCTGATTGCGTAGACACCTTAAATAAGCAGGTTTTTTGAAATTCGTACTTTTTGGGGTTAAAATGAAAAAAGGGATACAAATAGCACCAACCAAATGACCGCAGCTAGAGTCATGCAATTCGGAGTATACATTCCTCTGATTGCGTAGGATTCCGAAAATAAACGAATTTTTCGAAATTCGTACTTTCAAGGGATACAATGGTACAGAAGGATAAAAATAGTACCAACTAAATGACTACAGCTAGAATGATGAAATTCTAATTGCGTAGAAACGTCAAGGGTGTAAAAATGGTACCAACCGCATGGTCGCAGCTGGAATTATGGAATTCGGTGCATACATTTCTCTGCCTGCATAGACACGCAAAATAAAAAGTTTTTTTTCCAAATTTGTACCTTTTCTATTATGACAAAAATTGGTTGAATCATGAAGTTAGGTTATTTTGCACTATGTACGTCTGATAATGGATTTTTTTGTACTTTTGGAATTAAAATAGAATGAAAATACAACCAACTGTAGCTCCCACTATCTACCAATATTTATGGCATTTAAGCTTTTTGAAAATATAAATATAAGAATATTTTTTTTTTGATTTGAAATAAATAATGGTTTGAACTAATTAAAATATTATATATATTTATAAAATTATTTTTTCAATATTTGTATTTGTTTTGGTTTGCTATATTAAAAAATTATATTTTCCTGTAATATTACTGTACTTCTACGAAAACCGACAACCTCTGTCGAATGCAATCCCTGGTGGAGGGTATATAAAGTTCGGCCCGGTCGAACTTAACGCCGTTTTTACTTGTTATTAATTCAAACCACGCAGGCAAGGCTACCAATACGTTTACACTATATATATCGAAATAATCCTTGAAAGTCCTTCAAAAAATAAATATTCTTATTCGTATTATTATCTTAATTATCTTATATTTTTTCAAAAAAGCTTAAATACCATAAATATTGGTATATAGTGGGTGCTACAGTTGGTTATATTTCCCTTCTATTTTAATTTCAAAAGTAAAAATTTTGAAAATCCATTATATCACGTACATAGTGCAAGATAACCATACTTCATGATTCAACCAATTTTTGCCGTAAAGTACAAGTTACGAATTTGGAAAAATGTGTTTATTTTGCGTGTCTATGCAGTCAGAGGAATGTATACACCGAATTCTATGATTCTAGCTGCGACCATTTGGTTGGTACCGTTTATATCCCCTTTTTCCTCGTTTACTCCCTTAAAAGTACGACTTTCTAAAATCTCTTTATTTTAGGTGTCTACACAATTAGAGTGATGTACACACCGAATTTCAGCATGCTAACTGTAGTCGTTTAGTTGGTACTATTTTTTCCCTCTGTACCCATTGTATCCCTTGAAAGTATGAATTTGGAAAAAAATTTTATTTTTCAGAGGAATGTATACTCCGAATTTCATGACTCCAGCTGCGGTCATTTGGTGGTACTATTTTTATCCCCTTTTTCCATTTTAACACCAAAAAGTACGATTTTCGAAAAATCCGTTTATTTTACGTGTCTACGCAATCAGAGGAATGTGTACACCGAATTTCATTATTCTAGGTGCGGTCATTTGGTTGGTACCATTTTTATCCCTTTTTCCCATTTTAACCCTTAAAAGTACGAATTTCGAAAAAATATTTTTGTATTATGTATGTAGTCAATTAGAGGAATGTACACACCGAATTTCGTGTTTCTAGCTGTTGTCGTTTAATATGTACCTTTTTTATCCCTTTTTGCCCCATGTCACCCCCTACGAACTAAAAAATCACTTTATTTACGTTTACGTTTTTGATATAGGGGGAATGCGCACACCCAATATCAAGTAAGTACAAGCAGACATATTGAAAAAAATATGCTTAAATACTCTAAAATATTGGGGGTTATTAAAGGTATTTTTAGTGCTTGTGAGGGAAAATTTTTTCCCTTTAGACGATTTCGCCAACTTTCAATTCCAACCGATCTGCAACCATAAGACACATTTAGGGAAAACTTGAACCACCTAGCTTATTTCGTTCGTGCTTTCAACAGACAGACGGACATGGCTAGATCGTCTTAGAATTTTACCACGACCCAGAATATATATACTTTATGGGGTCTCCGATGAATATTTAAAGGTGTTACAAACGGAATGACGAAGTGAATGTACCCCCATCCTTAGGTAATTTTTTGTTTATTTTGAGAAATAATTTATTTTTTCTATATAAATGTAGATATATAACGATTCGGGAATTCCCGGACCCCAAACCCAAATTGCATTCCACGGTATTACCGTCAGATTAGAGGCTGTCGACTTCACATATAAGTGCAGTTAAATATTAGAAAAATAATGATATTTTTGGTAATAGAGATATTTGTTAAATAAATTGTGATGTCTCATTATTTTAGTTTTGAATTAAAATTAATCAAAACCATCTTTAAACAAGTAAGAAGGCGTTAAGTTCGACCGGGCCGAATCTTATATACCCTCCACCACGGAGTGCATTCCACAGTATTACCAGCAGATTAAAGGATGTCGACATAGAAGTACAGTACCATATTACGAAAGTTGTGATATTTTTATGCACATTACTATATTTGTTTACTATTTCAAACTATAATGTATAAAATCGACTACTATATATAAATAAAATGCTGAAATTGTGAAAGTGAACATGCCTAAATATTAGGCGATTGTCAGACGCCATTAGAAAGAATCATTTTCAAATACAGACAAAGTGATAAGAAAAGTATAAATTTTAAAGATATCCACATTCGCCCCATTCTCCACCCAAATGTACAAATTTCGAAAAACCCTTTTTCGAGTCTTCGTAGTCAGAATGTATACACCGAATTTCATGATTTCAACTTCAGCGGTTTGGTAGGTTCCATTTTTATCCCTCTTTTTATTTCGAATTTCGAAAAATCCCTCTATTTTACGTGTCTATGCAATTAGAGGGATGTACACACCGAATTTCATGATCCTAGCTGTTGTCGTATCATTGGTACCATATTTTATCCATTTTTGTCCCATTTCGCCCGCTAAAACATTTATTTTCTTTGTAGTGCTTCCAAGCTACAAGAGGAATGTCCGCAACAAATTTTAACTGTATGAAAATAAGAAATTTAATTAATAAGCCAAGGCTACCAATATTTGTATACTATATATATATATAATGGATATGATACTTCAATTCATAAAGTAAATATAAGGGAGCAATCATAAATACCCTAAATATTGGGGGGTAGAGAGAGTACTTTCAGCTACAGTCGTTTGGTTGGTTGTATTTCCATCCTATTTTAATTTCAAAAGTATAAATTTTGAAAATACCTTATCTCTCACGTACGCAGTATAAGACTCATGATTCTACAATTTTTTTCGTAAAAGCAACAAAATAAAGTGCGAACGTGGAAAAAAATATTTTACGTGGCTATGCAGTCAGAGGAATGTATACACCGAATTCCATGATTCTATCAGCGGCCATTTTGTTGGTAAAATTTTTATCCCCTTTTTCCAATTTTGCCCCTCAAGAGTACGACTATCTAAAATCTCTTTATTTTACGTATCTACACAATTAGAGGGACGTACTCACTGAATTTCATCATTCTAGCTGTATTCGTTTAGTTGGTACTATTATTGGTACCATTATATCCATTGAAAGTACGAATTTGGAAAAAACGTTTTATTTTTCGTGTCTACGCAGTCAGAGGAATGTATACTCCGAATTTCATGATTCTAGCTGCTGTCATTTGGTAGGTACTATTTTTATCCCCTTTTTCCATTTGAACACCAAAAAGTACGAATTTTGGAAAGTTATTTTATTTTACGTGTCTACGCAATCAGAGGAATGTATATATCGAATTTCATTATTCTAGGTGCAGCCGTTAGGTTGGTACTATTGTTATCCCTCTATCCCCATTTAACCCCTTAAAAGTACGAATTTATAAAAAATACTTTTATATTATTTCGTGTTTCTATCTGTTGTCATTTGATAGGTACCATTTTTATCCCTTTTTGTCCCATTTCGCCCCCTACAAATAAAAATCACTCTATGGTGCCCTTTTATGCTATAGAGGGAATGCGCATTGCAAATATCAAGTAAATACAAGCTAATATGTTCAAAAAACATGCTGAAATACTCAAAATATTAGGGGTATTTTCAGTCCTTGTGAGGGAAATTTTTTTCCCTCTGGGCCGATTTCGCCCACTTTCAATCCCAACCGATCTACAACCATAAGACACATTTAAGAAAAATTTGAACCTCCTAGCTCATTTCGTTCGGCCGCTATCGTGCTTTCAACAGACAGACAGACAGACGGACAGACGGACAGACGGACATGGCTACATCGTCTTAGAATTTTACCACGACCCAGAATATATATACTTTATGGGGTCTCCGATGAATATTTCAAGGTGTTACAAACGGAATGACAAAGTGAATATACCCAAATCCTGGAGGTGGAGGGTATAAAAATGTATATAATTTAATAATTAGATATTATTACAGGTATTTTCATTCGATGTTAGGGAAGAAATTTTTCCTTCGGACCGGTTCCAACCATTTTGAATTCCAACCAATTAATTCCACATAGTCAAAGGTGCAATTCAATATAATCCTTGGATCCTTGTCTAATTTTGGTTTTGTACAGAACTTAAAAATGTCGACTAGAAAAAAAGTTATTGAATTTTGGCCGATGCAGAAGCTTTTCATTAATTTTGTCATGTTCTTAGTCATATTTGATTAAGAACTACAGCCCGCTTCGTTTGACTGACATACAAACATTTCGAATTTAAGTAAAATTGGATTGAAGAAAAAGTTGCACTAGAATCAAGTTCAAAGCATGTCCTATCTTCAAGGAAAAGTTTGTACTTGATATGAGAAATTATGGCCTTAACGCTATACGAAGTTCAATATTCCTCAGCTTAAGTACATATTTACTTAATCTGTGACATACTTCATGAGTATTTGCTAATTTTCCTATAACAGACATATTTACATGCGTGTTGAAAAATATATTCCGATTGTTGTTTATATAAAACGCATATAAGTATGTAAATCAGCATCATAGTAATAACACTATGTAGTTTGGCATTCTAAATTCGAAAAAGATATTTTTGTTGTAACTATTAACTCAGGTTCGAGATCATCTCGGACTGTAGTTATCGAAAGCACACAAATATCCACACTTCTTCTTGTATGTAATCGCAATTCACGAAAAACGCACACAGTGCCATGTTTATGCTAAATGATGATGTTTGGACTAAATGCGTTTTATAAGAATTTTCGAAATAACTCCTTCCCAGCGCCACTTATCTATCGGGTCCATTTCGTGATCATCAAATTTTCGATATATGTCAATACACTCACAGCACCATTTACCAGTCCCAAACTACACATAATTATAATCTGACTATCATATAGTCGGCACCGCCCGACTTTAGCCTTTCCTTACTTGTTTTATTCGGGTAATTTCACAAGACCCAGTGCGAATTACTAGTGCTTTTTCTTATTTATAAATATTTGTGTTGGCAGAAGACGTGAATACTTTCCTGAAACGGCGTTTTCACGTCATAACCATAAATATCACCTAAAATCTAAATTTTTAGAAAATTTCTCAAAAACGAATAATGCTGGGAAAATTTTAATTGTTTTGTCATGTGGAATATTTTGGTCCACTATAAAAAAATCAATTAGCGGTGGTTTTAAAAATATATTTTAGAGTTTATGTAAATAGGGCTATCAAACCACAGCATTGCTTTCCTAAAACTCTGGGAAATGATATGTATTTGAAATTTGCCAGACATCTCCAAAATCTTGAGTTACGCTTAAAAACCGGGTTTTCGCACCTTTGCTCTAGGGTTTGCATTTTCCCGTACTTTTTATTTCCCGGGAAACGAGAATTATTTTTTCAATTTCCCGGGATCCCGGGACAGCACGGGAAATCGTCAATATATCGTTTACCATGAGTTAAGCTTATTTTTTCCAATGAAACATTCACATTTTATTAAGGTGGGATGTGCGTGATTTTTCGAATGGCTATTCAGGGCAAGTGAGCTGTGCTTCTCATTCGTTTGTAAAAATCATTTACTTAAAGATCGAAAATAAAGTCGTCAAACATATTTGAAATTCGCCACGTTTAGCGAGAAATCGCCATATCTGATAACCATGCCAGGTAATATTAAATCCTTCACAACTTCTATACTAGTGCATGGAATCCACTATGACATGATATCTCCATTATGTAAAATATTCGATTTATAGAGGATGAAAAAATAATTTTTCAAAAGATATGACCAATAGGGAATTAGTAAAATCAAGATAAAAGGTTCGAGGTAGAAACATTGAAAATGGTATTGTGTGAAAAAGCGTAGGTACAATTCAAAGAATGAAAAGATGGTTGTTTTAAAAAGTAAAAAAAATATGCGTATTCCCGTCGATTATAAACGAACCATGTAAATTTTAGAATTAAGAAATAATAATAATTAAAAAATCTGTGATAAATGTAGATGATCGAAACGCTATTATTGAACGAATGTATGCATTGACTTTTCTATTAAAACAGATATTTCAAAATGTATTTTATATGATTTTATTGAAATTTGTTTCTTTTTCGTTCCATTTAAATTAACTGAAATAATAAAGGGTGATTTTTTAAGAGCTTGATAACTTTTTTTAAAAAAAAAACGCATAAAATTTGCAAAATCTCATCGGTTCTTTATTTGAAACGTTAGATTGGTCCATGACATTTACTTTTTGAAGATAATTTCATTTAAATGTTGACCGCGGCTGCGTCTTAGGTGGTCCATTCGGAAAGTCCAATTTTGGGCAACTTTTTCGAGCATTTCGGCCGGAATAGCCCGAATTTCTTCGGAAATGTTGTCTTCCAAAGCTGGAATAGTTGCTGGCTTATTTCTGTAGACTTTAGACTTGACGTAGCCCCACAAAAAATAGTCTAAAGGCGTCAAATCGCATGATCTTGGTGGCCAACTTACCGGTCCATTTCTTGAGATGAATTGTTCTCCGAAGTTTTCCCTCAAAATGGCCATAGAATCGCGAGCTGTGTGGCATGTAGCGCCATCTTGTTGAAACCACATGTCAACCAAGTTCAGTTCTTCCATTTTGGGCAAAAAAAAGTTGGATATCATCTCACGGTAGCGCTCACCATTCACAGTTACGTTACGATTCGCATCATCTTTGAAGAAGTACGGTCCAATGATGCCACCAGCCCATAAACCGCACCAAACTGTGACTTTTTCTGGATACATTGGTAGCTCTTGTAATGCTTCTGGCTGATATTCACTCCAAAATCGACAATTCTGCCTATTTACGTACCCATTGAGCCAAAAATGAGCTTCTTAACAGAGCACGCATTTTGATAATAAAATTCAATGATTTACAAGCGTTGCTCGTTAGTAAGTCTATTCATGATGAAATGTCAAAGCATACTGAGCATCTTTCTCTTTGACACCATGTCTGAAATCCCACGTGATCTGTCAAATACTAATGCATGAAAATCCTAACCTCAAAAAAATCACTCTTTATTTAGGAGATATTGGTCCATGAAAACGGGAGAAAGAGATCAACTCAATATTAGAAACTGGATTATGAAGTATATTTTTTAATGTTAATTGTTTTTATTCTTTATTTATTACTCTGTGTATTGTGGATTATGAATTGTCTAATCTAGGTCACGGTATAAGAAAATTTTTAACTTTTATTAAGAATAATAAATATGTTAAAAATTTTTTTATAAGAACTAAATATAAAATGGAATTTGTCGATTTTTTAACAAAAAACTGAAATTGTTTTAATTTGGCGGTTTTAGGCGATTTCTAACAATTGATTTGGCGATAGAGGTACAAAATAATCTGACAACCCTGTTGCCTGCGATAGAGACAATTGTGTGGGAGGCACTAGAAGGAGGTGTAGCTAAATCGTAAATATTTTTTAGGTTTAAAGCAGAGCTGTTAAGTAATGATTAGTAATCGTAACCATTAGTAATTAGATTACTTTTTTTTAAGTAGAAGTAATGATTACAATACGATTACATTCAGTTTTATACGATTAGTAATTGATTACGATTACAAGTAATCAAAAAATAATCAGGATTGCTTGCGATTATTGAAAAATAATCAAAAATAATCAAAAATGAGTTCGACTACTTTAAAAGATTACTTTTGACTATTTTAGATTACTTTTAATTTTTTGTGATTAGTCAGCAACAATGACCTACAATAAATTGCGAAATTCATATCTTGTGTGGAGGGTCGTATTTTTGTATTGAACTAGACTTAAATTAAACAAGTAAGGAAAGGCTAAAGTCGGGCGGGGCCGACTATATAATACCCTACACCACTCCCTGCGTATATACCTCGCTTTTATTACTAAACTCAGGTGTTTCATGGGAGCAATTTTATGTAGTTCACATAAATTATACAGTTACTATAAATTCATCTTTAGTCATATGGTAAACAATTGATCCAATTTGCCGGCAGAAAAATACAAATTATGCAGTAGTAATAGGATGAATCGGACCGACATTTGAAAGGAGGCCTATAACAACACTGGTTCAAAACATATATATTTCCCATTCATGGTAATTGAAATGTATCGTGATCCGATGTAAGACGTAGTTTCTAGAGCTGTATTAGAGTAGAATGGGGGCCCCATTTGGGTTATTCCAAAGTGTGGACACATACATATATTTGAATTTGTATTCTTAGTTGAAATAGAATATAATCTGCAAAATTTGAAAAGCAAATCCGATGTAAAATTTGCGTTCTTGAGTGGTAAAAATTAAAATGGGGCCATTTGTAAGGGCTCTACATTAAAAAGTGATTCCATATAGATCACTTTCAAAGTAGGTATTCTTAGTTGAAATATGACATGATATGCAAAATTATATCGAGATCTAATGCACGATGTGGGTTCTAGAGATGTAATAGAGTAGAATGGGGTCCCAATTTTTATGGGGACTTTTATAATATGTCTTAGTTGAAATATAATACAAAATGCAAAATTTGATAAACTTCCGATGTAAATTGTGGGACCTAGAGGGTTATAAATAAAATGGGCGCCATTTATAAGAGCGCTACATTAAGAAGTGGGCCCATATAGATCACTTTCAAAGTAAGTATTCTTAGTATGAAATATGAATATAATATAATCTGCAAAATCTGAAAAACTTCCAATGTAAAATGTGGTTCCTAGAGAGGTAATTATTCAAACCATTATTCCACTTGTAAGGGCGCTACATAAAAAAATATCGCTTTCAAAGTAGGTATTCTTAATTGAAATATAACATGATCTGCAAAATTGTATCAAGATCCAATGTAAGATGTGGGTTCTAGAGCGATAATAGTGTAAACTGGGGGCCCATTTGTATGGGGGCTATACCATAACATTGACCTATATAGCTGACTTTCAAAATACGTGTTTCTAGTATAAATGTAACATTGTGTGGAAAAATTGGTCAAAATCCGATGTAAAATGAGCATTTTAGAGTATTTTAGTATATTAGTAGTATGGGGCCTATATCAAAAAATGGACCCTGTATCAAAAACGACCCTGAAAATTTGGTCATGATCCCATGTAAAATGTGTATTTATACACTCCACGAGGGTATTATGTCTTTGTGCATTTGTTTGTAACACCCAAAAGGAAGAGAAATAGACCCATTGTTAATTATACCGATCGACTTAGAATCACTTTTTGAATCGATTTAGCAATGTCCGTCTGTCTGTCTGTCTGTCTGTCTGTCCGTCCATCTATTCTTGTAATCACGATACAGGTCGCAATTGTAGACAGAACCAAATGAAACTTTGCACAACGAAGTTTTTCGGGATATGAACGAACGATATTTAATTTGAAGTAAATCGGTTCAGATTTGGATTAGCCCCCATACGAATTTCACTCCCGATTTGACTCTTTTCACTCTAGATACCACATATTTTAACAGATTTTCTGCAAAATTGGCAAAACATCTTATAGATCAACTAGAAACACCTGTGGTAAAAATGGGTCAGATCGGTTCAGATTTATATATAGCTCCCATACAAATTTCGCTCCCAATTTGACTTTTTCCGCTCTAGAGACCACATATTTCACTTGATTTGCTTCAAATTACCTTGCATTACCTTATAATTCTACTAGAAACATCTGTGTTGAAAATGGATTATATCGGTTCATATTTAGATATAGCCCCCATACAAATGTCGCTCCCGATTTGACTTTTTCCGCTTTAAATGTCACATATTGTTCTCGATTTTCTTTAAATTTGGCACAACATCTTATAATCGAACTAGAAAAACCTATGCAGAAATTGGGTAAGATCGGTTCAGATTTAGATATAGCCCCCATACAAATGACGCTCCCGATTTGACTTTTGCCGCTTTAAAAGCCACATATTGTGCTCAATTTTCTTTAAATTTGGCACAACACCTTATAATCTAACTAGAAACACCTGTGGCTAAAGTGGGCTAGATCGGCTCAGATTTAAATATAGCCCCCATACAAATGTCGCTCCCGATTTGACTTTTTCCGCTCTAAAATCCACATATTGTACCCGTTTTTCTTTAAATTGTGCTAATTTTATAATCCTTATAATCCAACTAAAAAACCTATGGTGAAAGTGGGTAAGATCGGTTCAGATTTAGATATAGCCCTCATACAAATGTTGCTCCCGAATGTTTAACCGATTTTGGCCAAACTTTACATATTATATTTCACCAATAAACATACATGGTGAAAGCGGGTCACATCGTTCCAGGTTTCAATACACCCCCATACAAATGTCCTTTCCGATTTAACATTTTTTGTCAAACACATACATTTACAGGATACAAAAAACCTTCCCGTTTTCACTTTTTCACCGAATGTAATTGTATTCGGATAGAAAGTGGAGTTATGATACATACAGTCGGCCCCGCCCGACTTTAGCCTTTCCTTACTTGTTTAGAGCAGTAATAGTGTAAACTATAGGGATATTTGTCCCAATACCAATTGTCCTTGGCCAAAAAAGTAGCTCCTGCCAAATTTCATGACAATTGAACCACAATTACGACCTGTAGAGTGCGAACAAGCTTAGATGGACAGCAAACGGACGCACTATGGTCTCAAATCCATTTTTTGGCAGAAATGTAAACAAATTAAAATTGGAAAGTGGTAAATGTGTATATATTTTCTTTATGACAACACTCCAAGCAATCAAGAAAATATACTGGAGAAAATCAGGTGGCAACACCACAAGCCTGAATGGTACTTAAACTTTGCGGTTCAAAAAAGTGGGATTAATTTTGATATAAAACAGTTTTACAAATTAACTAAAATCAAGACTTAAAAAGAAAAAATATTATGAAAATTGACGGAAAGAGTTAGTAGTTGAAAAATTATATTTAACATTTTATGATTATTGTGGTCTTGTAAGTATTCATAGGTGTTGTAATTTTGTGATTTGTAGAGAACATAATTTATAAATGTCGTGGACCAAAAGTTATATGTATGACTCAACTTGACTCAAAGTGTAAATGTGAAAGTGTTCGTCTGAGGTTGTAGTTAATGGTGGAATTAATATCTCGTCAGCATTTTTCGGCAAACTCCAAAAATTGTCATTTTATTTTAGCACAGTTTTTGATTAGCCATAGACATATATATGATTATATCTCTGAATTAGTTTTGTGTACGATATTTAAAAGGTACTGAAAGTACCTTTAAAATGGTATACATCATCATTCACCTTTTTGTACACATGTATACATTTTATTTTATTTCTTGAAATAATTATTTAAATTGCAGTTTAAAGTATACTGTTTGTATGCCATATTTTGCTTTTGTAATAATGTTTACAAAAACACATTTCGTCAAAATAAACAACTCTTCATTCTTTTTTTGCGTATGACATGTCTAGAAAGTGTGCAAAATTACAAGAATGTATGTTTATTTTTCGACTTTATGCCATAAAAAATGGATTTGGAACCAGTGTGGGACGGACGGACAGACAGACATCGTTAAATCGATTCAGCTGGTGATTCTAAGCCGATCCGTATACTTAAAGGTGGGTCTAGCTCGATTATTTCTTGGTGTTACAAACATTTGGCGCGAAACTAACTTATAATACCCTAGTCCACGAAGTGCTGTAGGGTATAAAAAGCATGTCCTTATTTCAAGTTCAAATTACGTCCTATTTATATCCTCTTAGCAGTTATTGCCGACTGCATTCACTATTTTATCGCAACTACTACTGCTTACCCAGGCAGCATAAAAGTCAGCTTAAATATGAACAATTCCAGGGATTATTTTTGTACCCTTAAAAAATTTAATGGGAATGGCTTACAACGCACCGCGTTATCGTCGCATTTTGTGAGTGTGTGTGTTTTTTTTTTGTTTCGCGTGAAAAATGAAAGAGCTTTAACATTTATTTCACGTTTTTTCACGTTTCACTACTCCTGTTGAACTTCTTTTTATTCACTTTGGAAATTTTAAAATCCCTCCATTATTTTTTCCCACTGATGTTGGAGTTGTTTCTTTTTTTTGTTTGTTCCGTTTTGTTTTGCTGCTGCTGCTGCTGTTGTTGTTATTATGTTGCCTTTGTGGAGTTAACTTTTGATAGATTACTGCAGTCATTTATAACAAGAATTCCCCCTTGGATCCGTGAGTAACAACAAAATATGTCTGTATTAACAACTAACAAAAAAGTGGAAAAGTGAAAACACAAAGCACAGTGGCTGGAAACACAAGAATGGATAATTATGCGCTTCTTAAAAAAGAAATCTAGATACTAATCTAGACAGAACTTAACGTGTTGGAAATTTTGTAATTACCGAAAAGAAAATATTTATAAACATAATAAAAAGTGAAAGTAAAAGTCAAAAAATTGCCAAAATATGTGTAAATACTATAGATGAATACTGAACCATGTGCAAGTCAATACATTTCAGTTGAAGATACATAAATACGTTTAAACTTAGTTTTGGGAATACCTTATTTAGATAAACGTCTTTTTGACGCACAAATAAGTTAAATCTCGCTCGTAAAAGTTGTTATATACACAGAAAAAAAATGCACTTGATAATTTCAACGAAAAAAGTTGTTACAGTAAAACAAAAATATTCGAACATCAATTTAATTGAATTGATGAAAAGTTTAGTCAAAATCCGAAACTCCTAAAATATAATAAATTAAAAGTTTACACATTTAATTGAATTTTTTTGTGGCACTTCATGGAATTGAAATCTAACATCATCGGTTCGATTCTCGCTTCGGCCAAATTTTTATTGTTTGTCTTCAATAAACGACTTGAACACCCTTGGTTTTAATAAGTTCACGCGAGTGCACTGTATCTTATTTTATGCGTAATCAATCGGTTCATTACTCTACCCTCTCTACAGAGTTGGTGGGGGTATATGTCATTGACGACATGAAAAATTGTAACGCATTGGAGGAGTGACTTAGGACCTGAAGTATATTGGAACCAAATCTGTTTCACGACTTTTTAAGTTGTTCGAACCATTTCCGTTTGTCCGTCCGTCTGGCTGGCTGGTGTACACGATAACTTTCGAAAGGAGTTAAGGAATTTATTCAACCTTTACACATAATAATATTTTTCCTAAACTCAGTTAATATTCGAAGATGATCGAAATTGACACGTTCCTTCTGGTACCTTCTACACAAAGATCAAAATTTCTATGTACAATTAAAACCAATATAACTTCCGCACGGATATTCAGAATCATTCCGGAACGAACTCGTTCAATTGAACGAATCCATTGGTGGAACGATTGGAACTGGTTCCTGCTCTTTCATTCTTTCAGTTCCATCGTTCACTTCGTTCCATTATTATTTTGCTTGTGCCCAACTCTCGTTCATTTACTGGCTCCGTGAGAGTCTAAACCCAATCAAACATGCTGGCTGCGGCGGCACTTGTTATACACTCCACGAGAGTATTATGTCTTTGTGCATTTGTTTGTAACACCCAAAAGGAAGAGTGGTAGACCTATTGTTAATTATACCGATCGGTTTAGAATCACTTTCTGAGTCGATTTAGCAATGTCCGTCTGTCTGCCATCTATTGTTGTAATCACAGGTCGCAATTGTAGCCAGAATTAAACGAAACTTTGCACAACGAAGTTTTTCGGGACAAGGACGAACGCTATTTAATTTGAAGAAAATCGGTTCAGATTTAGTTATATAGCCCCCATTCGAATTTCACTCCCAATTTGACTCCTTTCAGTCTAGATACCACATATTTCAAAAGATTTTCTTCAAAATTGGCAAAACATCTTATAGTTCAACTAGAAATACCTGTGGTAAAAATGGGTCAGATCGGTTCAGATTTATGTATAGCTCCCATACAAATTCCGTTCCCAATTTGAATTTTTCCGCTCTAGAATCCACATATTTTAACAGATTGTCTTCAAAATTCGCAAAACACCTTATATTTAAACTAGAAACATCTGTGGTAAAAATGTGTTACATCGGTTCAGACTTAGATATAGCCCCATACAAATGTCGCTCAAGATTTGACTTTTTCCGCTCTAGAAACCACATATTTCACTCGAATTGCTTCAAATTTGGCACAGCACCCTATAATTGAAGTTGATACAGCTATGGTGAGAGTGGGTCAGATCGGTTCAGATTTAGATATAGCCCCCATACAAATGTCGCTGCCGATTTGACTTTTTGCGCTCTAGAAACCACATATTTCACTCGATTTTCTTTAAATTTGGAACAAAATCTTATAACTCAACTAAAAACACCTATCGAGAAAGTGGGTAAGATCGGTTCAGATTTAGATATAAATTTTTTTATATATATACAAATGTAGCACCCAAATGTTTAACCGATTTAGGCCAAACTTTACATATTATATTTCATCTATAAACATACATTACGAAAGCGGATGTCCATGCAGATGTCCTTTCCGATTAAACTTTTTTTTCAAACACATACATTTACAGGATACAAAAATCCTTCCCGATTTCACTTTTTTACAGAATTGACGTCCGACTTTAGCCTTTCTTTACTTGTTATTTTTCGAGTATGATGGACCTTTCTGGAGAAATGTTCATGTTCATTTCATATTGAGGGCATCCTTAATCGCCCAAATTGTCGCACATTAGCAAGACGTGTTACTGGATGACATACAGCTCCGGTTTGTGTTATTTACGGTTACGGCAATTACAATCGTTCATGCGATTTAATGTCGTTGGAGGAAATCGGCTCTAACTACCCATAAAACATCTCAATCCCTGTATATATGTTACTCCAGTTGCTTGAGTACTATTTAAGATACATAAATAATTTTTCATCATATTTTTTATGTTTTTTTTTGGAACACTGTGAGCAGCAGCAGCGTAATAACAACTCATGAACAACATCCAGCAAACGAGACTGACTCCTGACTGCAGAGTAAAAGTAATTCATAAAACTTATTTTTTTCCATTTGTTCGCACAGAATAACAGGGAAATTCCTTTGTAAAGCCTCTAATAAAAGGCTGGGATAAAAACAGGAACCAAATGCACATAGATACAGACAACAATACCATATGGGGTATTCCTTCGATTCGTAGTGATTTGGAAAAATATACAATAGAAGATATTGCGAATTTATTTTACTTTCGTGAGGGCTTGATTTCATGGCATAATTCGCCCTGGTTGAATTATTTTGGTACACGAACCTCCCCCATAGATCTTTTCCCAAATTGCCAAATTTTCTATAAAATTATATTTGCGAAAATTCTCAAATCGCAAAATTTTTCGAAATTCGTACTTTTGGAGGTAAAATGAAAAAAAGGGATACAAATTGTACCAAACAAATTGCCGCAGCTAGAACTATGAAATTCGTAGTATACATTCCTCTGACTGCGTAGACACATTAAAAGGATACTTTACTTTAAAAGGATACAATGGGAACAGGGGGATAAAGATGGTACCAACTAAACGGCTACAGCGAGAATGATGAAATGCAGTGTTTACATCCCTCTAATTGCTTGAACACGTAAAATAAAAATATTTTAGAAAGTCGTACTCTTAAGGGAGTAAAACGGGGAAAAGGGATAAAAATTGTACCAACTAAATGGCTACAACTTGAATGATGAAATTCGGTGTGTATATATACCTCTAATTGCGTAGACACGTAAATAAAGATATTTTAGAAAGTCGTACTCTTAAGGGAGTAAAACGGGGAAAAGGGATAAAAATTGTACCAACTAAATGGCTACAACTAGAATGATGAAATTCGGTGTATATATATACCTCTAATTGCGTAGACACGTAATTAAAGATATTTTAGAAAGTCGTACTTTTAAGGGAGTAAAACGGGAAAAGGGGATACAAATGGTACCAACTAAACGGATACATGTAGAACGATGAAATGCAGTGTGTACATCCCTCTAATTGCTTGAACACGTAAAATAAAGATATTTTAGAAAGTCGTAATCTTAAGGGAGTAAAACGGGGAAAAGGGGATAAAAATTGTACCAACTAAATGGCTACAACTAGAATGATGAAATTCGGTGTGTACAAATACCTCTAATTGCGTAGACACGTAAAATAAAGATATTTTAGAAAGTCGTAGGGGGTAAAACGGGAAAAGGGGATACAAATGGTACCAACTAAACGGATACAACAAGAATGATGAAATGCAGTGTCTACATCCCTCTAATTGCTTGAACACGTAAATAAAGATATTTTAGAAAGTCGTACTCTTAAGGGGGTAAAACGGGGAAAAGGGATAAAAATTGTACCAACTAAGTGGCTACAACTAGAATGATGAAATTCGGTGTGTATATATACCTCTAATTGCGTAGACACGTAATTAAAGATATTTTAGAAAGTCGTACTTTTAAGGGAGTAAAACGGGAAAAGGGGATACAAATGGTACCAACTAAACGGATACATGTAGAACGATGAAATGCAGTGTGTACATCCCTCTAATTGCTTGAACACGTAAAATAAAGATATTTTAGAAAGTCGTAATCTTAAGGGAGTAAAACGGGGAAAAGGGGATAAAAATTGTACCAACTAAATGGCTACAACTAGAATGATGAAATTCGGTGTGTACAAATACCTCTAATTGCGTAGACACGTAAAATAAAGATATTTTAGAAAGTCGTAGGGGGTAAAACGGGAAAAGGGGATAAAAATTGTACCAACTAAATGGCTACAACAAGAATGATGAAATGCAGTGTCTACATCCCTCTAATTGCTTGAACACGTAAATAAAGATATTTTAGAAAGTCGTACTCTTAAGGGGGTAAAACGGGGAAAAGGGATAAAAATTGTACCAACTAAGTGGCTACAACTAGAATGATGAAATTCGGTGTGTATATATACCTCTAATTGCGTAGACACGTAATTAAAGATATTTTAGAAAGTCGTACTTTTAAGGGAGTAAAACGGGAAAAGGGGATACAAATGGTACCAACTAAACGGATACATGTAGAACGATGAAATGCAGTGTGTACATCCCTCTAATTGCTTGAACACGTAAAATAAAGATATTTTAGAAAGTCGTACTCTTAAGGGAGTAAAACGGGGAAAAGGGGATAAAAATTGTACCAACTAAATGGCTACAACTAGAATGATGAAATTCGGTGTGTACAAATACCTCTAATTGCGTAGACACGTAAAATAAAGATATTTTAGAAAGTCGTAGGGGGTAAAATGGGAAAAGGGGAAACAAATGGTACCAACCAAATGACATAGAAACGCAAAATAAAAAGATTTTTCCAAATTTGTACTTTTTACTTTTGCGGCAAAAATTGGTTGAATCATGGCATAATGGATTTTCAAAATTTGTACATTTTGAATTAAAACAGAATGGAAATGCAACCAACTGTAGTACCCACTATCTATCAATACTTATGGTATTTGAGCTTTTTTGCAGATTGCTGTTTACTTTTTTATTTACTTTTTGAGCTGACTTGAAGTATTATTTCGACATATCTAGTATAAACGTACGATTGCCTTATAAGCGTGGTTCGAAATAATAAAAATTTTATATTTATTTATAAAATTATTTTTTCAATATTTGTTTTGGTTTGACTATATTAAAAAGAAATTAAATTTTCCTGTAATGTTACTGCACTTCTACGAAAATTGACTGCCTTTGTAGAATGAAATCCATGGTAGAAGGTATATAAAGTTCGGCCCGGCCGAACTTAACGCCTTTTTTACTTGTTAGCCATTATTTTGGGCGGTTTTTGTGGAATGACCCATACGATCAATGTTTGCTCTGCGTTAAATAAATACACACACATATATACAGAAATAATACCTCTTGTTAACTTTTCGTCAATTTCACGGTATTTTCCGCTTTTCTTGTATTTTGTTTCGGCGCATGTGGAGGAGTGCGAATGCGTTGCTTCTTGTTTGGAGTGGCTTATTACTCACTTGGGCTACAACTGTTGCTGCTGCTGCTTTAGCCTTTGTTACTGTCGTTGTTCGAAAGCGTTGTAATTTGTTATTACATTTGCACGGAGCTTAAGCACATACACACATATATATACTTATATATACGTATGTATATATATACATGTACTTATGTATATATTTTTGAGTGAGTGTTGTTTGTGGCACCGTTTAGCCGGAATTGAATTCATACCGACAATGTCAACTTGTTTCATGTTAGACATGCATATTTAAGGATTCTGTGTCAGCCATACTTTAACCCATTCGATTTTCCCTTGATTTGGCAGATTATTTATATTTTAAACGTTTTATCTCGAAAAATTTAAATGTTGAGGAGAGGCAAAGGTGCAATTCACGTTACAAAAGAAAAACCCTACGAAAAGAGCTTGCTTTCAAATAATTCTAAATGTTTAAAGATATTTGAAAAAAATGCATACAACTCTCAAAATTGAAAAATTTAGGCGTATAACATAATATATATTAGAGTGGCTTCAAAATAAAAGTAGTGGATGTTCCCGGCTAAAATTAAAGTTTGGTTTGTTTTATGTGTTCTCCCAAAATATTTCGCTTTTATTATTGTCCGTTCGTGAGCTGTGCTCGTTCAAAATAACCTCTATAAATCAGGTTTTTCTTGAATAAAATTAAAAGAAAACAAATAAAAACGGCGTTAAGTTCGGCCGGGCCGAACTTTATATACCCTCCACCATGGATTGCATTCCACAGAGGTTGTCGGTTTTCGTAGAAGTGCAGTAATATTACAGGAAAATATAATTTTTTTAATATAGCCAAACCAAAACAAATATTGAAAAAATAATTTTATAAATAAATATAATATTTTTATTATTTCAAACCTATTTTATTTATTTTAAATCAAAAAATAAATATTCTTATATTTTCAAAAAGCTTAAATACCATAAATATTGGTAGATAGTGGGAGCTACAGTTGGTTGTATTTTCATTCTATGAAAAAGTACAAAAAAATCCATTATCAGACGTACATAGTGCAAAATACCCTAACTTCATGATTCAACCAATTTTTGCCATAATAGAAAAGGTACAAATTTGGAAAAAAAAACTTTTTATTTTGCGTGTCTATGTAGGCAGAGGAATGTACATATACACCGAATTCCATAATTCCAGCTGCGACCATGTGGTTGGTACCATTTTTACCCCCTTGACGTTTCTACGCAATTAGAATTTCATCATTCTAGCTGTAGTCATTTAGTTGGTACTATTTTTATCCCTCTGTACCATTGTATCCCTTGAAAGTACGAATTTCGAAAAATTCGTTTATTTTCCGATTCCTACTCAATCAGAGGAATGTATACTCCGCATTGCATGACTCTAGCTGCGGTCATTTGGTTGGTACTATTCGTATTCCCTTTTTCAATTTTAACCCCAAAATGTATGAATTTCGACAAATTCGTCTATTTTCCGTGTCTACGCAGTCAGAGGAATGTATACTCAGAATTTCATGACTCTAGCTCATTTAATTGGTATTTTTTTATCCCTTTTTTATACCCTCCACCTCCAGGATGGGGGTATACTAACTTTGTCATTCCGTTTGTAACACCTTGAAATATTGACCTGAGACCCTATAAAGTATATATATTCTTGATCGTCATAAAATTCTAAGACGATCTAGCCATGTCCGTCCGTCTGTTGAAAGCACGCTAGCATCTAAACGAAAGGAGCTAGGACGTCCAAATTTTCCATAAATGCGTCTTATAGTCGTACATCGGTTGGGATTGAAATGGGGCGAAATCGGCCCAAAGGGATCCCTCACAAGGACTAAAAATACCTATAATAATCCCTACTATTTTAGCGTATTTAAGCATGTTTTTTGAATATGTCTGTTTATATTTGCTTGATATTTGGTATGCGTATTACCCTTATAGCAAAAAACTGCACCATAAAGTGATTCTTATTTGTAGGGGGTGAAATGTGGCAAAAAAGGGATAAAAATGGTACACATTAAACGACAACAGCTAGAAACACGAAATTCGGTGTGTACATTCCTCTAATTGAGTAGATACATGATATAAAAGTATTTTTTTCAAATTCGTACTTTTAAGGGGTAAATGGGAAAAGAGGGATAAAAATGGTACCAACCTAACGGCTGTACCTAGAATAATGAAATTCGGTGTATACATTCCTCTGATTGCATAGACAAGTAAAATACACGGATTTTTCAAAATTCGTACTTTTTGGGGTTAATATGAAAAAAGGGGATAAAAATAGTACCAATCAAATGACCGCAACTAGAGTCATGAAATTCGGAGTATACATTCCTCTGACTGTGTACACACGGAAAATAAACTGATTTTTCGAAAATCGTACTTTTTGGGGACAAAATAGAAAAAGGGGATAAAAATAGTACCAACCAAATGACCGCAGCTAGAGTCATGAAATTCGAAGTATACATTCCTTTGACTACGTAGACATGAAAAATAAAAGGTTTTTCCAAATTCGTACTTTCAAGGGATACAATGGGTACGGAGGGATAAAAATGGTACCAACCAAACGGCTACACCTGGAATAATGAAATTCGGTGTATGCATTCCTCTGATTGCGTAGACACTTAAAATAAACAGGTTGGGGTTAAAATGAAAACAAGTAAAAACGGCGTTAAGTTCGGCCGGGCCGAACTTTATATACCCTCCACCATGGATTGCATTCCACAGAGGTTGTCGGTTTTCGTAGAAGTGCAGTAATATTACAGGAAAATATAATTTATGACTTTAGTTGCGGTCATTTGATTGGTACTATTTTTATCCCCTTTTTTCATATTAACCCCAAAAAGTACGAATTTTGAAAAATCCGTGTATTTTACTTGTCTATGCAATCAGAGGAATGTATACACCGAATTTCATTATTCTAGGTACAGCCGTTAGGTTGGTACCATTTTTATCCCTCTTTTCCCATTTTACCCCTTAAAAGTACGAATTTGGAAAAAATACTTTTATATCATTTATCTACTCTATTAGAGGAATGTACACACCGAATTTCGTGTTTCTAGCTGTTGTCGTTTAATGTGTACCATTTTTATCCCTTTTTTGCCCCATTTCACCCCCTACAAATAAGAATCACTTTATGGTGCAGTTTTTTGCTATAAGGGTAATACGCATACCAAATATCAAGCAAATATAAACAGACATATTCAAAAAACATGCTTAAATACGCTAAAATAGTAGGGATTATTATAGGTATTTTTAGTCCTTGTGAGGGATCCCTTTGGGCCGATTTCGCCCCATTTCAATCCCAACCGATCTACGACCATAAGACGCATTTATGGAAAATTTGGACGTCCTAGCTCCTTTCGTTTAGATGCTAGCGTGCTTTCAACAGACGGACGGACGGACATGGCTAGATCGTCTTAGAATTTTATGACGATCAAGAATATATATACTTTATAGGGTCTCAGGTCAATATTTCAAGGTGTTACAAACGGAATGACAAAGTTAGTATACCCATAATTTTCATATTTTTCTAAGACGATGGACGATCCGTCCGACTGTTGAAAGCACGCTAGCATCTAAACGAAAGGAGCTAGGACGTCCACGTTTTCCATAAATGCGTCTTATAGTCGTAGATCGGTTGGGATTGTAACTGAGTGAGATCGTTCTAGAGGGAAAATTTTTTCCCTCACAAGGACTGAAAATACCCATAATAACTTCTAATATTTTAGAGTATTTAAGCATGTTTTTCCAATATTTCTGCTTGCACCATAAAGTGATTCTTATTCGTATGGGGCGAAATGGGGGAAAAGGGTTAAAAACTGTAATTCTCAAACGAAAACATTTAGAAACATAAAATTCGGTGTGTAAATTTCTCTAATTGAGTAAATACATAATATACAACCATTTTTCCAAAAAAATCGTACTTTCAAGGTATACAATGGGAACAGAGGGAAAATGGTACCAACTAAACGGCTACAGCTAGAATTACGAAATTCGGTGTGTACATTAGAGCGTACCAGGTTACAAGTAAAAAAAAAAAGTTCGCCGTACACCTTCGAATATGAAGTATTATTGAAAGGTAGTTTCAAAAAAATTTTTTTTTTATGCCGAACGTAGGGGTCGCGCTTTTACATTTTTCTATATAACTTCTGCATTTATAAACGGATTTTAAAGTGTGATACATCGATGTTTTTGTCTCGACGAGGCCGATTTTTTTGTCCTTGAAGTCATTGAGCTCAAACATGATTCATGATTTTATGCGAGCTTTAATTTTCTGATATTAGAGTGGTACATTAGGGTAGTAGCAACTGAGATATGATGGGTAAGTACCAGAAGGGGGTGCTTGAGCTCAATGACTTCAAAGACAAAAAATCGGCCTCGTCGAGACAAAAACATCGATGTATCACATTTTAAAATCCGTTTATAAATGCAGAAGTTATATAGAAAAATGTAAAAGCGCGACCCCTACGTTCGGCATAAAAAAAAAATTTTTGAAACTACCTTTCAATAATACTTCATATTCGAAGGTGTACGGCGAACTTTTTTTTGAGGTACGCCCTAGTGTACATCCCTCTAATTGCGTACACAAGTAAAGTAAAGAGATTATTGAAAGTCGTACTCTTAAGGGGTAAAATGGGGGAAAAGGGCTAAAAATTGTACCATCCAAATGACACTAAATAGAATCATGGAATTCAGACTGCATAGACACGCAAAATAAAAAGATTTTTCCAAGTTCGTACTTTTTACTTTTACAGCAAAAATTGGTTGAACCAGAAAATTAGGTAATCTTGCCCTGTGTTCGTCATATAACGGATTTTCAAAATGTGTACGTTTGGAATTAAAATAGGATGGAAATACAACCAACTGTAGCACCCACTATCTACCAATATTTATGGTATTTAAGCTTTTTGGAGATTTCTGTCTTATATTTACTTTTTGAACTGACTTAGAAGCTTCGTTTGAAATAATAAAAATATTAAATTTATTTATAAAATTATTTTTAAATATTTTTAGTTTCCTGTAATGTTATTGCTCTTCTACGAAAATCAACAGCCTCTGTGGAGTGCAATTCATAGTAAATAAAGTTCGGCCCTGCCGAACTTAACTACGATTTTACTTGTTTTATATATTTTTCTATTTTTTACAAAACATTACAAAAACATTTTTAAATATGAAATTGCAAATGATTTTGACTACCCGTATGGATGTTATGTCGGATTTATTGTAACCAAAGTTTATGCCACTTTGTGTGGGAGATACCAGAAGGAGTGTGGCAATATCGCTCATGTTCCATGATAGTATAACTCCTATAAAATCATTGCTAACTATCAAATTTCACGGTATTCCGATCATCTGTATAGAAGTTATAACAGCTTTAATTTTACGTAGTTTTGCGTGATTTGTGTGGGAGGTATTAGAAGGGGCGTGGCAAACCCGTCAGTGATTGCAAAAACATTATCAAATACTAAAATATAGCTGATTCCAAATATCCGTGTGGAAGTTATATGGGTTTTAATTTAACATTATTTGTGTGGGAGGTACCAGAAGGGGCGCGACAATTTCGCCCATCTTCGAACTTAAAATAAGCTTGCAAAAAATATTACCGTGTGCAAAGTTTGAATTCATTCATTAACTCCTTTCGAGAGTTATCGTGTACACCAGCCAGACGGACGGACGGACGGACATGGCTTATAAAGTCATGAAACGAATTTGATCCAAACATACTTAGGGTCTTAAGTCACTCCTTCAATGCGTTACACTTTTTAATGTCCCAACTGATATATATTCTCCTACTCTTTAGTGTGAGGGTATAAAAATTCTTAAAGATTATGAAAAATGTCAAACCAATACCAAATAGATTTTTAGTGTTATTAGGTTGAGAACGACATTTATCCTCTGTTAACTCATAAGTATGTACCCTTATTTATTATTTATGTAACTATTTCACAAAATTAATGAAGATTCATTATAAAAACTATGAAAATTACTTTTTTTTTCAAAACAAATTTTCATAAAATATATTTGGAAAAAAATAAAATATAAACAATAACACGGACGGACATATGATACCCTACACCACTCCCTGGTTTCGATTTTTGTAGTTCATATAAATTATAATCTTTAGTCAAATTTAACGAATATGCTCATACATATGATGGGCCCATACACAAACAAAATCATTATAGCTGTGAACAGTGGAATATTTTCATACAAGCTGCGGCAAAAATAAGAAGGAATAGAGCTAGCACCTTGAAATTCATCAAAAACAATTTTTTGTTTAAATCCGCCCACATCCACGCCCATCTCACATGTAAGTTAAAATGACAAAACGTCATAAATGTATTTTTTGAGTCCACAATTAAATGAAAACTGTCAGTGCCACGCCCAACGCCCACATAAAATTTTTGGTTTTTTACGATTTTAGAAATTTTTTATAAAATCTATTTTATCTTTTAATCGATTGCATACGGCTATTATAGCTTTATACTAAACTTAAGATTAATATCGACTCAATATATACATGCGCTCGCATGCCATAAATCCTTGCATCCCTAAAGTATGCTTTAAGTAAATTTTCCAAAATACATTAACACAGAACAACGATGAAGGTATTGCTTCATTTTTAGCTTAGAAAGTTTTACCATTTCAGTAATTAAATCGATGTTGGCAGCTACAAGCAGAATATTATTTTTAAAATGAATAAATAAGACAAAAGTTTAACAATATTTTACCAATAAAATTACCAATACTGAATAAACACAGCCTTCAGGTAAATCTCTGTCTGAAAAGGAAAGCCTAAAAAAGTAATTACACTCTTTTAAATGTAAAAGAACACCTCAGGTTAGTTCTACGAACTAAACGACATATTTCAATGTGATATATGGTTTCCGAGATACATACCAATAAAATTACCTCTCTTTTGATGAAATTAGGAACTATCTTGGCATTTATGAACTTTAAATGCATCCACAGCTAAAATTAAACGCGATATTCTTTTAGAATTTGCTTAATAGGAATGTTCTTTGCAAATTTTAATTCAAATTCAAGTTGAGATTTGGGCGCATGAAAGTTTTTTTGCTGCACCTAGTGAGAAAATATAACAATTATTTGCATTAGATTGGCTGTAATAAGTTGAATCCTGAGTGGTATCAACAAATCTGAAGGTGCATATGAGCGGTAACAATATATGTGCGTAATAGCCCACTTATATGGTCCATGATATTATGAAGGTTTTAATGGTTTTTTGTAAGGGCGCTACATAAAAAAATGGGCCCTTATAAATCACGTTCACAGTAGGAATTCTTAGTTGAAATATAAAATGATGTGCAAACCTGTATCAAGATCTTGTAAGATGTGTATTTTAAGGCGATAATAGTGTAATCTGGGGCCCAGTTGTACGGGGACTATACCAAAACATGGACCCATATAGTTGACGTTCATAGTAGGTGTTTCTAGTTGAAATATAACATGATGTGTGAAACTTAATCAAGATCCGAAGTAAAATGTGCATGCATATCCAATGTAAATTGTGTATTCTACAGCAGTAATAGGGTAAAGTGGAGGGATATTTATATGGAGGCTATATCTGAATCCGAACCGATTTCCTCCAAATTCAATACCGAACGTCCTTGGTCTACAAAAATTACTTCTGCCAAATTTCATTGCAATCGGACAACATCGCAGACGGATTCTAAGCCGATCGGTATAATTAAAGGTGGGTGTAGCTCGAATATTTCTGGTGTTACAAACATTTGGCGGAAAACTAACTTATAATACCCTATTCCACGAAGTGGTGTAGGGTATAATGAACAAAATTATAAATATTAGAAATATAATTATTTTAGTGTAGTCAACTTTGGCGACCGGTGACTCAGCCAGAGTTGAAATCAAAACCAGAATATTAAACAATGATATAGTTTTTCCAATTTAATATTTTAAATAGAAATTAGAGTATGTTTGTCATTTGTCACTATCGACTTGAGGGGATGATCCTAGTCGCCACTTTCTTTTTGTCGCTTGTGCAAATTACAGGAAACGGAAATAAAACAAAGAGAGTGCGTCTATGCGCGTGTGTATGTGTGAGTGAGAGTGTTTGCCATAAAAACATAAAGTTTCCCTTTATTCATCATTGTTTCTCCATATTCATGGTACGTCATATGACGGACTTCTTTCTTATTTGGGAGTTTTGTTTTTTTCTTGAGATTGTCTTCTTCCTGGGGTTTCATTTTTTAAAGAAAAAAGTCCATCGTAGCTGTGGACTTGTCAAGGCTATGGATACAGTACTAAAGGCATACTACATGTTGGCTACCAACAGGGACAGACTCCCTGCATGTTTTTGGTGTGGTGGTGTCTATGTAAGGACGTGTGGGTGTGTGTGGGGTGGGTCCTGTGTGTGTTTACACAACAACTTAAATCCCCTGCCCAAAAAGTACGCAACTCTGGGCAAACTTATGTGGCAGATTGCCTGTCAGAAGTCATCAAATTTGCCGTAGCTGATGTTGATGATGTAGCTGTTGTTGCAGCCGTTATTATGGCGAACCGGAATGCTGATGCATTTTCCGTTCAAATCAATGACTGATTATTGTTGTCATGGCCGTTGATGAGGGGTTTTGGGATGCGATGTGTCTGGTTGGGCTGTCCACGATGGATGGGCGGATAGTCCATGCCCATGCCCATAATACTACTGAGTGACCTTCTGTATTTACAACTCCATCGGCGGTGTTCCTCGAGGTTTGGGACACTGCAGGCGCCATGACTGATGCCACGGGCGCTGGTTACTGTGATGACGATGGCGATGGCGATGTTGTTGACGATGATGGGTTGGACGTTGTTGTGGTTTTGCTTGTTTGTTTATTGTATCATCATCAATCATTTGGAGTTGTTTTTTTTTGTGGGTTTCTTTCGTCAATTTGTTCTGTTGTTTTGGCATTTCCAGCCATATTGTGCTGTTGCCAACGAAAATCCATGGCCATTTGTTCCTCTGTTCTTACCAACATTACCAGCAGCATCATCATCCTCATCGTCATAATCAGGGTGCTTGTTGGTGTCCTCATCCCATCCTCATCCCATCCTCATCCTGCTCATTGTTTTTATTTGCCTGTTGTTGTGCAGTTGCCATGCATAAACAACTACAGCCACTATATCCTGTCCTCAATTGTTGGCCATTTTCATTTTCTTTGGCCGCTTCCTGTTCCTTAAATATATGGTTGCTGTATTGTGACATTGTTGGCAGCAACATCTTCATTTATTTTATTAGCCGATGTTACAATAATATTGCTGGCAACACCGCTGTGTTTGGCCTTTTCAATTGCCATGGCATTTAACCCCCCCCCCTTAAGAGGCAACACCGACAACCTACTAATGCCAACACCTGTTGATGTTGTAGTACTACAAGTACTTGCAGCCGATCCATCATCACCACTACCAACAGACGGTTGGTTGCTGCTCAACAACATCCGGTATAGTTGGTGGTGGCGCTGGCAGTGGCTGGCGGTGTTGTTAAAGCCTCATCATCAGTACTCATGTTTTGGTTGTGTAACTTTATGATTTGTTTGCTGTTCAATCTTGCGTTGCTCGATGTTGCTGTTGCAGTTGTTGAACACCCTCGTTTTCCGTTCGAGTTTTGTTTCCACCAAGTATTTCCGTTTCCTCAACTTTAGCCATATTATTTGCGGATGTTGGATTTGGATATTCATCCCTCAGATTTGTTACACACAGACATAACCAACGGCATGGCATTGCATGGCAAGGCACAGTCAGACGGACGGACATGACAGCAGGCACCATACAATTGGAGCAGCATGGAAGGCACTGAATAAGGCAAGAAAATAAAAGTACAATCATTAATAATCCAAGTTTATATAACAGATTGATGCTTATTGCCAAAGCAACAGGAAATATAAAAACCCGAACAACAACAACAATAAAAACTAAAAGAACCACTGAGCCTGAATTCAAGAAAGAAGAAACAAGAAAAACGAACTGTAAAGTGCAAAGCAACATGAATGAAATTGACACATCATAAATAAATTGTGTTTGTGTACTTACTTTGAAATATACATATATGTATGTATGTTTGTGTGAATGTATATAAAAAAGAAAAATGCAGACGGGAGTTTTCTTCATTTTAAATTTATTTCTAAAGACATTTTTATTGTTTGGTAGCTAAACACACACACACACCAGGCCATGGAAAGCAGACACATATTGAGTTTTAATTTCCGGAAATCATAAGGTCACAATATAATCACACTCACCCTTGGCACGACTTGAGTGCGGGTGTGTGTGTCTGTGTGTGAGTGAATATGTTTCCTTTTCCTGTATTCATATGTTTAATATCGCAGCGGGAAAATTTGGAAGGCCTCCCTTTAGAAGGCCTTCTATAACGCCTTCTCTTCGGATCCAAAACACATTCCTGTATGCCTTCTGAAAATAGGCATTCCAGAAGGCCTTCTTCGCACATGCAAAAACATTCGGCACACATTCTCACCTCGCTTCTCTAAGAGGGCCTACCAGAAGGCCTAATCATCAGCATTTAGAAATCCTATACTCATTCTTGACTGCCTTCTTTGAGAAGGCATTTAGAAAGGCCTTCTCATTTCCTATTAGATAGATGCAATGGTCATTCTTCATTGCCTTCCTTTAGCAGGCCTGCTAGCATGCTGGGAAAATTAAGGCAGTACGGTTGGTGTCGATTTCATTATTTTTACGAGTTTTATGAAAGATATTTTCACAATTCTCCTGATTTGATCTCAATTAAAATAAATTTATAAAGGCTCAATATGATTTCTTTAGGCTCTAGAAGACAGATATATCTGATAATCTATCGGTGTTACAAAGTGTAGAATTAATTATCAAAAGTGGAATTAGGGAAGACCTTTATTATTTAGAGGTTTACGCCCACTAACATCCACTACAATATATTTATAGGGGATGAAGCAGAAAAATATTTAACTCCCCTTCAAGAACAAACAAACAACGTTCTTACTTTTTTACTAAAATATTACTTTATAATTTCTTCAGAAATTTGTATTATTGCACTCTGACGCCCATTCCTGAAGGCCTTCTACGAAAAAGCGTTTTAGAAGGCCTTCTCATTAGATGCTACACGATTCATAACTCATGCATGCTTGCCTTCTTCGGATAGGCGTGCTAGAAGGCCTTGCGATAGAAGGCAGCGCGGAAGGTGTTCGATTTATCGATGATGTATTTTCTACACACTTTTTGTTGTAAACGGATAACAAAATTCTGTGGCTCATTCCTACTTCCATTCTTTCGCCAGGCATGCTAAAAGGTCTGCCAAAAGAAGGCAGCGACAAAGGTGTTCGTACCTACTGGTAGCACTTCCGATTAACAATGCGATGAAATTCCAGCCGACGCAAATAAAAATGTTAAAAGATTTAAATTGAAAATTAATATACTGCCAATAACAAGGCCAGAAATATTGAGAAAATACTGGTACATTGGTTCGTCATATTTTTATACCCTACACCACTTTGTGGACTAGGGTATTATAAGTTAGTTTTCCGCCAAATGTTTGTAACACCAAGAAATAATCGAGCTAGACCCACCTTTAAGTATACGGATCGGCTTAAAATCACCAGCTGAATCGATTTACCGATGTCTGTCTGTCCGTCTGCTGTCCATCTAAGCTTGTTCGCACTCTACAGGTCGCAATTGCTGTCCGATTATTATGAAATTTGGCAGAAGTTACTTTTTTTTGGCCAAGGACGATCGGTATTGAATTTGGAGGAAATCGGTTCAGATGTAGATATAACCTCCATACAAATGTCGCTCCCGATTTGACTTTTTCCGCTGTAGAAACCACATATTGTACGCGATTTTCTTTAAAATTGGCACAACATCTTATAATCCAACTACAAACACCTATGGTGAAAGTGGGTAAGATCGGTTCAGATTTAGATATAGTCCCCATACAAATGTCGCTCCCGATTTCATTTTTTTCGCTTTAGAAACCGCATATTGTTCCCAATTTTCTTTAAAATTTGCACAACATTCTACAATTGAACTAGAAACACCTATGCTGATAGTGGGTAAGATCGGTTCAGATTTAGATATAGGCTCCATACAAATGTCGCTTCCGATTTGACTCTTTCCGCTCTAGAAAGCATATATAGTACCCGATTTTCTTTAAAATTGGCACAACTTCTTATAATCTAAATAGAAACACCTATGGTGAAAATGGATAAGAACGGTTCAGATTTAGATATAGCCCCAATATAGCCCTAATATATAGCCTACTGTTGCTCCCGAGTCTTTAACCGATTTTGGCCAAACTTTACATATTATATTTCACCAATAAACATACATGGTGAAAGCGGGTCACATCGTTCCATGTTTCAATATACCCCCATACAGATGTCATTTCCGATTTAACATTTTTTGTCAAACACACACTACAGGATTCAAAAATCCTTCCCAATTTCACTTTTATACCGAATTGAATTTTAATGAGATAAAAAGTGGGGTGTATCATATAGTGGCTCCGTCCGTCGTTAGCCTTTCCAGACTTGATGGGGGGATGCCCATATGTCCATACTTTTGAGGCGCATTCTGCTCTACTACAGCTCTAGAAACTACATCTTACATCTTCATCAAATTTTGCAGATCATTATATGTTTCAACTAGGAATACTTACCGTGAATGAGAAATATATAGGCGTATGTTTTGGTACAGTCCTCAAGTGTTGCTATAGGCCCGTTCAAATGTCAGTCCGATTCATCCTATTGCCGCTAAATACAGATTATAGTATTTATCATTGGATCTTGATCAATTTTTCCATATCATGTTATATTTACTTTACTCGGAATATCTGCTGGGAAATTTAATCATTAAATTTGACTAAAGATGAATTTATAGTAACTGTATAATTTATATGAACTACATAAAATTGCTCCCATGAAATACCTGGGTTTAGTAATTAAAGCGAGGTATATACGCAGGGAGTCGTGTAGGGTATTATATAGTCGGCCCCGCCCGACTTTAGCCTTTCCTTACTTGTTTTATTTTGCGCCTTATTTTTTGACCTTCTAGAAGGGCTTTGGTTGCAGGCCTTGCAGAAGGTTTTTGGTAGGAGGCCTTATAGATGACCTTTTGTCAGAGCCCTTCTAGAAGGCCTGCGCATAGAAGCGAGAGGGAAGGCCTTGCTCTACAATCTTACCCTGTGTTAATTTTAAATGAGAATAGAATGCAGCAAGCATGTCTTGCGCCTCCCTGAGAAGGCCTTGCTTACGCCTTCTTTTTCCCGCTGGGATATTTTTACCATATTTCCGTTAGACAATCTACACACATACATTAACAATGTGTGAGATATGTTTGCATATTTACACTAAACTGGGTACACTTTGATTCTCAATTTGAGTAAAATCCAGACTATAATCACTGACGCCAGGTTTGCCGGAAGTGAAGATCTGTCCTCATCGCTGGAGATTTATTGATAGTCAAAAAGATCGAAAAATTTAAATGGAGACAGCGGATTTCTTAAACTATTTCGGCGACGTACTGGGGATATTCTGAACATTCTTTAAATATTTAAATTTTAAATATTTATTGCACTTTTTATTATACCTGATACTTTACTAAACCCAGGTGTTTTAGAATTGATGAGACGATTTTATGTAGTCTAATTATATAGTCATTCTTCAGTCAAATTTAACGAATATGGCAAAATTGATGAACATTTTCGCATTATGTTACGCCTACATGTGAGGGCCCCATTCACAAATAAAATCGGAGTGATCCTATCTCATTATAGCTGTGTCTAGGGAACAATATAAAATCATCAGACACAAATCAGACTCTGATCAACTTCTGATGTAAAATGTG
The DNA here is from genome assembly GCA_947397865.1 of Polietes domitor. NCBI lineage: Eukaryota > Metazoa > Arthropoda > Insecta > Diptera > Muscidae > Polietes > Polietes domitor. The sequence continues at coordinate 70,887,790 of OX377622.1, forward strand.
GTACTGTAATACTAACAAGTAAGGAAAGGCTAAAGTCGTACGGGCCGATATCCAAACATGGAATGAAGTGACTAACTTTCACAATAAGTTCTTTCAGATCAATTATAACGTGTTATGCTCAATTTGAACAAATTCGGTGAAAATACGCGGTTTCTGGGGCGAAAAAAGTCAATCCGGTATCGAAATTTGTATGGGAGCTATATGTAAATCTGAACCAACCTTCACCATGGGTGTTTCTAGTTGAAATATAAGATATTTTGCAAGACTTTAAGAAAATCTGTTAAAATATGTGGTTTCTGGAGCGGAAAAAGTCAAATTGGGAGCGAAATTAGTATGGGAGCTATATATAAATCTGAACCGATCTAACACATTTTTACCACAGGTGTTTCTAATTAAGTTATAAGATGTTTTGCCTATTTTGAAGAAAATCTGTTAAAATAGGTGGATTCTAGAGCGGATAAAGTCAAATTGGGAGCGAAATTTGTATGGGAGCTATATATAAATCTGAACCGATCTGACTTATTTTCACCACAGGTGTTTCTAGTTTAAATACAAATTTGGGGCCCATTTAAAGAGGACTACACCAAAAAGTGGACCGTATTCTTGGTTGAAATATAACATAATCTACGAAATTTTATCAAAATCCGATAAGGTGTGGGTTTTAGAGCGTTAATAGCGTAAACTGTATGGGAGCTAAACCAAAAAATGTATCCATCTAGTTAACTTTCATAGTATTTGTTAATAGTTGTTGATATTGGAAATCTGATCAAGACCCCATGTAAAATGTGCATTTTGGAGCAGCCATAGTGTAAATCGTAGGTACATTTGTATGATGGCTATATCAAAACATGGGGCCATGTAGTCCACTTTCCCATCAGCTGTTTCTAGTTCAAATATAACATGATCCTGCAAATGTTGTCACGATCCGATGTAAGATGTGAGTTTTAAAGCGATAATAGTGTAAACTGAGAGGGCCATTTGTATGGGGGCTATACCAAAACATGGATCCATATTGTTGACTTTTATAGTAGGTGTTTTAGCACATGATGTGGGTAATTTGATCAAGATTACATGTTAAATGTGCATTTTAGAGCAGTAATTATATAAATCGGTGGTACATTTGTATGGGGGCTATATCTAAACATGGACCCATTGAACCCACTGTAAAATGTGCATCATTACAGGGTAAAGTGGACTAATATTTGTATGGAGGCTATATCTAAATCTGAAGCGATTTCCTCCAAATTCAATTGGATTGGAAGATTGCGAACATCCAGCCCATCCCTAAAAAAGGTGAGTCTAATAATCCTGCTAACTATCGACCGATCGCGATTTGCTCAGCGCTTTCGAAGGTTATGGAGAGTATGGTTAACCACCGTCTTTAGAAACTAATGACTTACTTAATGATCGACAGTATAGCTTCCGTATGAATCGATCTACGGGAGACCTAATGACACTTCTATCCGAAAAGTGGAATCGATCCATCCGCCAGCTTGGAGAGAGTAAGGTCGTTACTCTAGATATCTCCAAGGCCTTTGATAGAGTTTGGCACGGCGCACTCATATCAAAGCTTATCGCTTTTGGTGTTGGTAGTGAGCTCTTCGATTTATATCGAGCTTCCTCAGAGATCGCACTATACGTGTTGTTGTAGATGGGTTCTCATCCGACGAGCATAGGTTAACCGCAGGAGTACCACAGGGCTCTGTCCTTTCCCCTCCCTTTTTCTTATTTTCATCGACGACCTCTTGGATCGGACTTTGAATCCAATATACTCATTCGCGGACCAAGTCGTCAAGAAATTGAGGATAAAAGGCGATTGATGGATGAGTTACTTAGCCAGGATTTGCTGGCCATTTCTGAATGGGGTCGAGTGAATAGAGTAGATTTTAATGCACGCAAGACCCAGTGCTCCTTGTTGTCTTACAAGCGATTCACTGATCCAACGATGTCGTCGATTTTAATGAACGGTGTAGATATTGAGAAATCAGATGCTCTCGATGTTCTTGGCATGAAAATACAAGGTGATGTTCGTTGGACAAAACATATATTTGATGTGTCGAAAGAGCATTCAAATGTTTAGGCTTTTTAAAAAGATGTAAGAAATATTTCACATCCTCTGATCTTCTCAATATCTACATTACCTACATCAGACCAAAGATGGAATACAACTCCCATATATATGGTCGGGTGCTCCAGCTTCATCACTGGAGCTACTTGACCGTGTCCATAGGAGGGCGATGGTGTTGATAGGCGACGGTAGGATATCCAATTCTATTGTCTCCCTTGAACACCGTCGTAATGTTGTTTGTGTGTCATTGTTTTATCGAAACTTTCATGGTGTTTGTTCTTCGGAGATTCGTGATCTTATACCGCCCGTGAGAACGTTCGGTAGAGATACGCGACTCTCCAGGAACGCGCACCCATTTGTTGTCGATTGGACAACCGGTCGCACTACACATTACAGAATAAATTCGTTCTTCGCCCGTACTATCCGTATGTGGAATCGACTTCCGGCAAATACCTTTCCCTCCAATTACGACATTCAGAGTTTCAAAACAAATGTCAACAGACACTACTCCCTCTTTCCTCCTTCCAATACCTGATGTAGAGTTAGATTACCTAAATTATTAGTGTTTACCAATTCAAATGTAACATCAGAACTGACACTAATTTATATGTTATACCTTTCAGCACTTGTAACTGAAAGGTTCTAAATAATTTTGACAAAGAAAAAATAGAAAGTGTTTGCTTTCCTTTCACTGACTGACTGGCGAGCAGTGAATATTTTTATTGACTATTTATACAGTTACTTTAAACTTAATTGGTAATTTGTATTGCCGTTTCCATGCAGATCAGCAATATTGGTCTGCATGGGACCGTTGACCATGAACTTGAATATTTTCCAAAGCAATATTTTGCAAATAAACAAAAATGCTTACTAAGCACAACATGCCTGCATGGAAAATATGCAAGTTCCATTTACCTTTGTTCGCAACAACAACAACAGTTAATACATAAAATAACAAGATATCATATAACAGTGGCCAATGACCGTCTCTTAATTTGATCGTTGGGTATATTATGCATTTTACAGTCACAGGCAAAAGTGTGGCAACAATAAATATATCTAATAACTAAACATTCTACCCCGCGTTGACTGAAGGTCAACAACGTGTAAATGTAGTGTTAAACTGATGATCGTCCTCTGGTGTTGTCCTTGATGTTCTGGGCCTTGGTTTCGGTGCAAATCGTTGCGATTTCAAACACTTGAGGGTTACGTGAATAATTAATAGGACTGCTATCAACACCAGTGCTACATAAGCAATGATCAAGCTGTGATTGTGGTGATTGCGGCAGATTCTTGATGTCTATTGAATTTAGCTGCCTTTGAATTGCTGATAGTTCCTATATGTAGTTGCTATTTGTTGTTGGAAGATATGGTGGTTCTGAGACGGTGTTGCTCCATTGGCCAAGTGTTTCTGACAATGATATGCCACTGAAACCAGTATATGAGTTGCCTTTAGTTGATGACCAGACGTTGTTGCTCATGATTGTCAGTAGCTCATGTCTTATCACACATTTTGGTTGCAAATACAGAAATCCAGAGCCGGTCAATGTGATATGCGACACTTCTTCCCCACAGACTGCAGTAACTTGTATTGGTTTTGGTAGTGTGAACATCCATTGATTTTTCTCAGTGGCCTGGACCCAAGTTTGCCCTTGGACCTTGATGTATTGACAGATAGGCTGAGATTCGTTGTTAAATAGGCTTATTTCACATGCATTTATTGATGATCCTCTGCTATAAATTGGTTGTGTATTGGTACATATATATGTTTTGTCCTCTAACATAATGCAGTGTTGAAGAATTTCGGTGCTGGTTGGGAAGTATCGATCTCGATGAATTGTAACCGTTAGAAGTTGTGTGGACAATTTGATGGACATCATTCTTTGGTTCACCATTGTTGGTATTGGAATCAACCGGTAAACATTGAAATCGTCGGGAGTACTTAAGGGAATTGTTATTTTAAAAATGGCATGTCTTGATGTGATTCCACTTTTTACTGTCATCAGTTTGTAGATTGACAAGAGGTCTCCATGATAACCAGGAATTCTCATAGTTGGGGGTAATTGTGCCAGCGTTTTGGTGATTTCATTGCTGAGCTGCCTTGGCGAGAGTAAGAGTGGACTGATTTGACCATGGTGAATGCTCGTCATCACGTTGATGAGTGATGATTGAATTTGTTGTATGTTAAGTGTCATTAATGTTAATTGCACGGATAAAGAGAGATACAATTGTGATAGTTTCTCATCTAATATGATATTCTCTGTTGCGTGAAGGCGGTTCATGATTTCTGTAAGTTGGTGTTCAAAACTTGATAATCTTTTCATAGTGGTACTCTGACTACTTTTAACGATGTTGATAGTGGAGTCAATTATGGACGTTTGGTTCTTCATAAACGAAGTCATCTGTCCTTCATTTTCCTGAATTACTGTAATCGTATCCGACATCATTTCGGCGTATTCCGAATCCAAGACTCCGAACAATGTGTTAGCAACATTTCCAATTATATTAAGAGCCCTTCTTTTCTGTCGATGTGGAACGAGTAAAGTGTTATCCATTGATACTTCCGTGTTAATATGTTGAAAGTGTCTAACAAGATCTTCACACTCATGTTTTTGTTGAATTTGTTGACATATGTGTTGAAGGGCCATTGTACCATTTTGTAGTGCCTGTATCTCCCTTTTTAATGGCCCTAACTCATAAAATATTACAAGTGTCCATATGCTGGATATTATGTTGCATTTGCCGATTTGTTCAAAGTGGATACCTGTTGTCTTCGGAAAGTTTTCTACCTTCACTGGACTACATATGACAAATGGAAGGATCAATAATATTGTTATTAATATAGCTGGTGTCGAAAGACGTCGTCGTGTTGGCTTCGCTAGAGGTTTGGTATCGGTGGGAATGACGTTGACGTTTGAAATATGTACAGATCCTGGTAAACATTGTCTTTTTGCTTCTGGTTCATTTGAATTTTGATCAGAGTTTGTGACTGATTGAAGTTCGTCTGGACCAAGTTGTTGGCCATTTCAACAGGAAGTAAGGCAAGACGATGAATTGCGCGTTTGAAACTTCCTGTTGCAGTTTGTACATCGGCCACCCGTGTAGATTCATCATTTCCTGGATAAACGTGAGTTATTCGTCCTAATGGCCATTTCATGACGGGCGTGTTGTCTTCTTTAATGATGACCATGTCTCCTGGTTTGAATTTAGGAGATGGCTTTCTCCATTTCTGCCGCTGTTGCAGCTCGTGCAGATATTCACTGGACCATCGTTTCCAGAACTCACGTTTTAATTGTGTTACGAGTTCCCATCGGGACAGAAGTGAAATATTTTTTGAACTGGCTTCGCTATCCACCGATCAGTAGATGTCCTGGTGTCAATGCTGATAGGTCGGAAGGATCATTAGACATCGGTGTCAAAGGTCGTGAATTCTATATTGCTTCTATTTCAACGACTACTGTCTCCAGTTCTTCATACGTCAATGAACTTGTGGCTACACTCCGGATTAAAAGGTGCTTTGCAGATTTCACAGCTGCTTCACACAGCCCATCGAAATGAGGAGCTCTGGGTGGAATAAAATGAAATGTTATTCCTTTTGAGCTGCATGTTGAAACTATTGATTCCTGTCCATCTTTTGAGTAAATTGACTCAGTAAGTTCCGGAAGTTGATTTCCAGCACCAACGAAGTTTGTTGCATTGTCGCTGTATATATCCTGAGAACGTTCTCTTCGACTGATAAAACTATAAACGCGTTGGTTGATAATTCACTTACAAGCTCGAGGTGAACTGCCTTGGTGGCAAAACGACCAAATGTTGGTCGCTTTCCTCTGATTTTGTAGTGAATTCATAGCGGGCCGCAGTAATCAACTCCCGCGTTGATAAATGGTCTTGATGGAGTCACTCTTGCTTGTGGAAGGTTGCCCATAATCTGTTGGCACAATTGAGGACGAGCCTTGTTACAACGTATGCATTTTTGTACAATGACCCTTGCCGTTATTTTTCCTTTTATTGGCCAGAATCTCTGCCTCATGATTCCTAATAAGACCTGTGGACTACAATGCTTGTTTTCTTCGTGCATCATCTTGAATATTAGTTTGACCAATATGTCGTTGTATGGCAACAATATTGGATGCTTGGCATCATAGGGTAGAGTTGATTCTTCTAATCGTCCTCCAACACTAATGATTCCTTTGTTGTCAATAAAGGGGAACAAACTGGTGATGACACTTTGTTTGCCAATGTCTTGACGTTGTTCCAATTTGTTTAATTCGGCTTCAAAATCAATGCCTTGGATGGTCCGTATAATAACTATAAGTGCCGCATCGAGTTCTCTCGGGTTCAGTGCCCTTAGGTCTGGTCTTAGTGGTTTTTGTAGAGTGGAATTTCAAATGAAACGAAGAACATAAGATAATATTCTCTGTAGTCTCAGGATTGAATTTTGTATATAAACTCAAAGTTTCTGGTTGCTGCTAATACCATCGGTGTATTCTTATTCCTTTCAAGATCAGTGGAAATTTGCAGTTGAGACAATAATTTTGTTGGCCAGAATTCTTGTCTTCCATGTAGAAAAAGAGGTCCTTGAAACCATAGGTGACACTCTGCAAGAGCCCTTGCAAGAACCGAAGTGTCTCCATTGTTCTGATAACGTCAGTGTCTGAATTTGTGATATCTTATTTCCAAAAAATGTTTGGAATGATGATGACTGGGAGTTTATCCAAGCAAGTACAATCTCAGAATCAGTCCATAAGAAAATTGGTAGATCATTTATCTTCATATCTTTTCGTAGCCTGTGTGACAATTCGGCTGCTAACAATGCTGCGCACAGCTCTAACCTTGGCAATGTTTGTTTTTTGAGGGGTGCTACTCGAGATTTTGCGCATAATAGACGCGTCATCACTCTATTATCCTTAAATGTTGCTCGTAAATATGCTGCAGCCCCAAATGCCTTCTCGGATGCATCCGCAAAAATGTGTAACTGTGTGGTCAGTGGGATGCCACCTTTGAATATGTGACGAGATATTTGAAGATTATTCAAAATTACTAAATTTTCGCGGAAATTTGTCCATGTTGAGGTTAGATCTGATGGGAAGCATTCGTCCCACGTTAATTTAAGCTGCCACAAATGTTGAATGAACATTTTCGCCTTAACTACGACTGGTGCCAAAAGTCCAAGCGGATCAAACAGTTTTGCCAAATCGGAACATACTGTCCTTTTAGAAGTGACCTTTACTGGTTCCACCTTTACCTTAACGCAAAGGTGGTCAGTCTTTGGTAACCAAATCACACCAAGAGTTTTGATAGAGTCTCTATCGCTGCTGTTGAAATCGAGATTCACTTCACGGTCGTCATGCGGAATGTTTTGAAGAAGTTGAGGATGATTTGCAATCCACTTACGACAATTAAATCCATGTTTTTTCAAAATGTGGATTAGCTGTTTCTAAATAGCTGTAGCTAAACTGTTCGATCCTCCGAGCCCATCATCTACGTAAACAGTCATTGAGTACCTGGGCACCTAACTGATAACTGAATTCATTTTCATTTGCAATTTTTTGAAGGCATTTAGTGCCCAGATATGGAGCTGCTCGCGTTCCGTAGGTGACTGTATTGAGTTGGTAATATTTAATGGAAGATGAGGGATCCGTTCTCCATAAATTATCTGGTATCTCCGATCATCTGCATGTATCAAAATTTGACGATAAATTTTTTCGATATCTGTTGTGAAAGCAAATCGTGGTAATCGAAAACGAACGAGTATTGAAAGTAGTTCACTCTGGACTATTGGACCAGTATACATTATATCATTAAATGAATAATTTGATGAAGTTTTAGCTGAAGCATCGAAAACTGCTCGAAGTTTGGTTGTTGTGCTATCTGGTTTCAGCACACAATGATGAGGGATGAAATAGTTAGGAGCCAACAAAGAATTAATGTCTACTTCTGTCATGTGACCTAATTTTTTATATTCTTCCATGAAATTGATATATTGTGTTCTTATGGACGGATCTTTCAGTAGGCGACGTTCAAGGCTGAGGAACCTGTTGTAGGCCATTTCTTTTGATTTTCCTATCGCAGTTGTACTCTCGCGAAATGGTAATCGCACAATAAACCGTACTTCACTGTTTGTTTGAACGTTTTGTACGAAATGGGCTTCACATTGTTGTTCCTCCAGCGATAATCTCTTTTCAATAGCTCCATCGTCCTCCATTCTCCGTAATCGCTCAATTACATCGCTCAACATTTCATTCTCGAACGATCCAGAATCAGTGGCAGATACTGCGCATGTTGCTGCTTCTGCTGAACCATAATTAAACGACATTCTGCCACTTATAATACAGCCAAGAGTTGTGTTCACAAGTATTGGAAGCTCATGAGAAAGTTCTATTTTCCTGCTTTTCATAAGACTGAAATAAAATTCAGCACCCAGCAAAATGTCTACTTTTCCTGGTTGGTAGAAATATGGATCAGCCAGTTCTACGTTAGGAATTCCCCATGTTGAAACGTCAAAATGTTGGCTTGGTTGTCCGGGAATTATAGTTGGAAGAACAAATGCTTCTAAATCCGTTACATATTTGTTATTTCTGGATTCCAGTTTCACATTTATGCGTCTTGTGGCTCTCCTTTGCCCGTTCCCAATGCCATCAATACATAGTGATGCCTCAATGGTAGACATTCCTAGTCTTTTGACGACACGCTCCGATACAAGGTTGACTTAAGAACCTGAGTCTAAAATTGCCCGAAATTCACTTGAATTTCCATTGTCTGCTGTTATTCTTACTCTTGCTGTTGCAAGTAAGACATAACTCTTGCGCGGCGGCAATTTTTCTGCTGATGCTGATGAGACGATTGCGTTTGTAGTGTTGGGTATTACTTCTTTTGTGTTTGCTGGAGGCATATTAGAAACATGTTGTGGATTGTTAGTTTTGATTGACGGCTTAGGACTCGATCCCAAATGCAGTAGTGTGTTGTGTTTCCAGCTACATTTTTTACAGGAACCTGATTTGCAGCCTGTGGAAGAATGATCGATTTTAAAACAATTAAAGCATAGTTTTGTGATTTAACATATTTGTGTCTGTCTGCCTCTGATAACTCCAGAAACTTACTGCAATGGTATAGCGAATGACTTCCACTGTGACATATCTTGCAGTTATCTCTTTTCCTTTCAGAAGTAATTACTGAAGATACCGTTTTGCTTGGTGATGATTTCTCTTTATGACCGATGGCATCCATTGTTTGAAATTGAAGCTCGAGGAATGATAGTAGATTTTTGATGCTTGGGTATTCCCTCGGATTTTCTAAAGATTGCTCGAATCTTATGTGCATGTTGCGATCTAATTTCTTTATCAATATTTGCAGAAGTAAAGGGCTCCAAGACTTCGTCTCTACTCCAATATTGTCTAATGCCAATAAACATTCACGAGTTGTGTCGTGTAGCGCTTTGATGGAGGATACGGTTGCCGATCCTATAGGTTGATTTAGTATCTTTTCTACTAATGTAGCTATTAAAATTCGCTTGTTATTATAACGGTCCTGCAGCATTTCCCAGGCTGTGCTGTAATTACTTTCCGTCGTAGATAAGTGGCTGATTAGTTTTTCAGCTTCTCCTGATAAATTTGCCTTCAGGTACCACATCTTCTGCACTGACGATATTTGTTGTTGATCTATTATTTGTGTAAAAAGATCAAAAAACTGACTCCATTTTCCATAGTCCCCATCAAATTTTGGAATCGTAATTTTGGGGAGTGGTAGTGACATAGATGCAACATGTGTTGATGAGTTGCATGTGTCTGAATTTTTCTGTTGATCGGACAGTATGTGGAGCTTTGTTAACGTCTTAAGAACCATGCCATTTAGGATGTAGTAGCCTTCTTGATCTAAACCATTCGCAATGGGATTTTGTAGCAGGACCCATGATTGGTCATATAACTCCTCTAACTGACTCCATAGCCTATTAATGGTGTCAAGTTGACTTTTATAAAACTGTTGTGTTTCATGTGCATTGATTGACGAAAGTGTTGCCAATAATGTTTTCAATGCCGACATGCGAGCAGAGATTTTTCTAATCAGTCCATGGGTTGGTTTGTCGTTTGACTTTTGGATTGAAAGGGATTTGGCTGTTTCCTTTCGCTTTTCCGCAGTGGTTGTCTTGGGAGATGTTGATGATGACATAGGTAGGACTAGATCTTCCCCAGCCGTTGCCTTCAGTGACTTGATAGCCAGCTCAATGTCCTCCATTGCAGCCCTAAAGTTCGCCCCAACGGTTCCGTATAAGTCTTTTGTGAGATATGGATGCTAGTCCTTGATAGAAGGATGTCTTCGAATCCCATTGTCTTGACTATCGAAGACCTTCCAAAGAGCATTCAATTCGTCTGACTTCTTTTGGTAGAAGTCTAATGAGCGTCGATCCAAGGGAGCCTTTTTATGTTGACAATAGCCTTCTGTAGTTCTATTGCGTTGCCATCTTGTATGACCACCAATTCGTCCACCGAAGCCATTGTGCCTTATTGATGCAAAAGGTTCTGCCTGTAGATCGGGTGTCTTCCTTTAGAAGCTAATTTTCTGAAGGATGTTGTAGACTGGTTTCGGCTTTTGAGCTACCAGTCTTTAAGGATGCGTGTTCAACTTGTAGGGGGTCACCAAAATGTTTGTTCACCGTCCAGTATTTAAAGGATGCGCGTTCAAATTGTAGGGGTCACCAAAATGTTTGTTCCCCGTCCAGTATTTAAAAGATGCGCGATCAAATTGTAGGGGTCACCAAAATGTAGAGTTAGATTACCTAAATTATAAGTGTTTACCAATTCAAATGTAACATCAGAACTGACACTAATTTATATGTTATACCTTTCAGCACTTGTAACTGAAAGGTTCTAAATAATTTTGACAAAGAAAAAATAGAAAGTGTTTGCTTTCCTTTCACTGACTGACTGGCGAGCAGTGAATATTTTTATTGACTATTTATACAGTTACTTTAAACTTAATTGGTAATTTGTATTGTCGTTTCCATGCAGATCAGCAATTTTGGTCTGCATGGGACCGTTGACCATGAACTTGAATATTTTCCAAAGCAATATTTTGCAAATAAACAAAAATGCTTACTAAGCACAACATGCCTGCATGGAAAATATGCAAGTTCCATTTACCTTTGGTCGCAACAACAACAACAGTTAATACATAAAATAACAAGATATCATATAACAGTGGCCAATGACCGTCTGTTAATTTGATCGTTGGGTATATTATGCATTTTACAGTCGCAGGCAAAAGTGTGGTAACAATAAATATATCTAATAACTAAACACATGATCTTCCATCCGCCAACGCAATGCACTGCATTTATAGGGGTCATCCCCTGAGTGTTGGTTCAGTGAAAGAAAAAAATACTTCTGGCAAATTTCATGGCAATCGGACGACAATTGCGACTTGTATCGTGCGAACAAGCTTTAGATGCACAGCACACGGATAGACAGACAACGTTGAATCAACTCAGCTGGTGATTCTAAGCCGATCGATATACTTAAAGGTGGGTCTATCTCGATTATTTCTTGGCGTTACAATTTCTATTCCACGAAGTGGAGAAGGGTATAATTAAAACCGATGAAACTTGCACGCGGATATTCATAATCTACGCCTGGCATACTTAAAATTAAAGCTGTTATAACTCATATACCAATGATCGGAATACTCTGAAATTTTACGTTCGCAATGTTTTTATAGGCATTGCAGCAGTACCCGCTGCTTCGCACGCGAAAAAGAAGTTATTTGTTATTAAATAATAAATAACTGGATACAGATAAATCTAAAATGGTAATTTCGAAAACTCATATTATATAGCACTCATACGCAGTTAAACGAATGTGTTTGTCGAATTGTACTATTTTAGCTGAAGTCCCTTCGTACGTATAATTTTTATCAGTTTCTACCCAGTTTAGAACAAAAAATTACAATCGCAGAGTTTTTATATCTTCGATCTAATCTTTTAGATGCAGCCCGCCATTTTATAACTTTTTGCACCTCTTTCCCAAACAGTACACATTTTGAAAAAATTTTAATTTTACTGCGCTTTTACATGGTCAGAGGAATTTACATACCAAATTTCACGATTCAAGCTGTAATACTTTAGATGGTAAAATTTTTATCCCTTTTTGTCCCGCTCACGCGTTAAAAGTACAAATTCCAAAAAATCGATTTATGCTGCCAATCTACGTGGTCAGAGGAATTTACACTCCAAATCTTACGACTATAGCTCCAATATTTAAATTGGTACCATTTTTATCCCTTTTTGTCTCTCTCCTCCCTTAAAAGTACAAATTTCGAAAAATCTCTATTTGTAGCTCGTCTGCATGGTCAGTGCAAGGAACACACCGAATTTGATGTTTTTAGCTACTGCCGTTTAGTCAGGACGAAGGTTCGATGTTTATCCCTTTTTTATTTTTACCCCCTAAAAGTACGAATTTCGTAAAACGCTTTCTTAGTCGACGTCTACGTCATATTTGGGAACTACCCGGAAAATTTCATGACTCTGGCTTCAGCCGTTTGGTCTGGGGGCTGGTCAATGATAAGTCATTCAGTAACGCAACTCTTTTATATATATAGATTGCCACACCCCTTCTGGCACCTTCCACTCAAAGTGACATAGCTTTGGTCAAAATAAAACTAATATAACTTACATTTTGGATTGTCAAAACCAGTTGCGATATATATGCTTTTTCTACGCTCCTTTTAGTACCTCCCACACAATTGTCACTATCCTTGGTGAAATTAAATCTATAGAACTTCTATACCGGTGGCGGAAATCCACTATTACTTGATAATTATTTTAAATATGTGGAAGCTGAACCAATGTACCACAAACCTGCTAGTACCTCCCTCACAAGTTAGCCGGCCCTAAGTAAAATGTAAGTCCTTATGAGTCATTCCATGTCAAACGGTACGGGTTTTAACCTCGATAGCTGCGATTTTTTTAAAGTTTGTGTATGCATTCTTCTCATACAAATATAGTATAAGTATTTTTGGAAAAAATAGATTTTTTTTTAAATTCCCAATATTTCGATTGACTTCGTCAATCATCTACAGGGGTGTCACTATAAAAACAAATATTTTTAACATTAAATATAAAAAACACTTAACAAACAAATATTTTATGACAATAATTACATTTATGAATATAAAGTATAAACGACAGTAACTTGTCCGCACAACCAGTCTTTGTCAACTAAATTATTTTTGCTTACATTTATGCTTTTTAATAATGTGTCTGTATATGTGAGCGCAGACGTTTGTGTCAGTTTTGAAATTTATTCTCTTGTCAGAGGGAACATCAATTATGTGTAAAGTTTCAAGAGTGTATCTGCGTTTGTAGTTGTTCTCTTGTGCTAATATTTTTACATCGTCGAAATTCGGCTTATGACCCGTCAAAGTACAGTAGGCAGCCAGAGCGTTTTTTTGCTCTAGTGGTCTATTTGTTGCTTTTTGGTCAGATTTATGCGAAGAATGTCTTGTCTTTAATTTTGTCTTAGTGGTGCCAACCTTTTGGCTACCATACCTTTTGGCATAAGTTGGACTTGTCCCCGTTGCATGTAATTTGGTTAACTAGTCCGATTTATTCATTTTTATACACTCCACGAGAGTATTATGGCTTTGAGCATTTGTTTGTAACACCCAAATGGAAGGGGGATAGACCCATTGTTAAGTATACCGATCGACTTAGAATCACTTTCTGAGTCGATTTAGCAATGTCCGTCTGTCTGTCTGTCTGTCCATCTATTGTTGTAATCAAACTACAGGTCGCAATTATAGTCCGATCTTAACAAAAATTGGCACAAGTAAGTTTTGTGGATCAAGGACGAACGCTATTTAATTTGAGGCAAATCGGTTCAGATTTAGATATAGCCCCCATACAAATGTCGCTCCCGATTTAACATTTTCCGCTCTAGAAACGACATATTATACTCGATTTTCTTTAAATTCGGCACAACATCTTATAATCCAACTAGAAACACCTGTGCAGAAATTCGGTTAGATCGGTTCAGATTTAGATATAGCCCCTATACAAATGTCGCTCCCGATTTGACATTTTCCGCTCTAGAAACTACATATTGAACCCGATTTTCTTTAAATTTGGCACAACATCTTATAATCCAACTAGAAACACCTATACAGAAAGTGGATAAGATCGGTTCAGATTTAGATATAGCCCCCATACAAATGTCGCTCCCGATTTGACATTTTCCGCTCTAGAAACCACATATTGAACCCGATTTTCTTTAAATTTGGCACAACATCTTATAATCCAACTAGAAACACCTATGCAAAAATTGGGTAAGATCGGTTCAGATTTAGATATAGCCCACATATAAATGTCGCTCCCGATTTGACATTTTCCGCTCTAGAAACCACATATTGTATCCAATTTTCTTTAAATTTGGCACAACATCTTATAATCCAAGTAAAAAACCTATGGTGAAAGTGGCTGAGATCGGTTCAGATTTAGATATAGCGCAAATACAAATGCTGCTCCCAAATGTTTAACCGATTTTGGCCAAACTATACATATTATATTTCACCTATTTCGTTCCAGATTTCAATATACCCCATACAAATGTCCTTTCCGATTTAAAATTTTTTGTCAAACACACACATTTACAGGATGCAAAAATCCTGCCCGTTTTCACTTTTTCACCGAATTAAATTGTAGTCGGATAGAAAGTGGAGTGTATCATAGAGTCTGCCCCGCCCGACTTTAGCCTTTCCTTACTTGTTTAATCTAGATTTTATCCTGCTAAAAAGGTTGTTGACTGTAACAAGCGTCTTAAGTGCTAATTGGTATTTTTCTTTGTCGTCAAAATTTGAGTGGCGAAATCTTTCAGAAAAACCCGATACATAGGTCAAAGATTTGAATATTTTGTCGTTTTCTTTGGTGTCTGTTGTGGTATGCACTTTTTCCGAATTTACATTTTTTAATAAATCTGCTATTGTTTTTGTGGGTAAGTCATCCTTTTTTAGGATATCCTTAATTTTTAGTATATTGTCTTGGTGAAATTCTGCGTCACTTATAGATAAGATCCTGTTGATGAAAATAGTCGCTGTGTTGATTATTACTCTCCTAGGATGTTTTGAATTAAAATTGATAAGGCTACCAGAAGCAGTAGGTTTTTGATACCAGTCGAAGAACCTTGTCGAAGAATAATACAGTACAGATATGGTAGTTTGTTGTTATCTTCGCTTTCCATTGTGAACTGTATTTGTTTGTTGAACGAGTTGAGTGTTTGTAACATGGTCTGAATTTCATCTACCTTAATGATTGCCAAAAGATCGTCAACATATTTCGTTAATAGTCGTGGTTTGTACGTCATCTTATCCAGTGAAGTGTCCAAAAGTTCCTCCATAACGATGTCAGCAATTATAGGAGATGCTGGAGATCCCATCGGCATACCTTTTCGTTGTTCATATAATTTGTCGTCATATTTAAAGTATCTAGTGTCCTTAATGCAAAATGTCACCAATTCTGAGAATAATTCCTTCGGAATACTTGTAAAGTCTTTTATTCTCGTCCATTTTCTTTCAAACGTTTTAATTGCGAAGTGTACAGGAATGCTGGGGAACAGAGAAGTAACATCAAATGATATTAGTACTTCGTCGTCGTCAATGTGTAAACCTCGGTTTCTGATTTTGAAGTCTAAAATGTTGGTTATATATTTGCACAGTCCATAGGCCGGGGACTTAAGAGAAGAACATATCGGTCGTAGAGGTATTGCATCTTTGTGAATTTTGGGGAGTCCGTAAATTCTTGGTGCATTTGCTGCTCTGCATGTCAACTTATTTTTGTCTGTCAAATCTATTATTTTCATGTTGAATAATTTTTCCACTAGTCTGTTATTTTTGGTTTGTAGGCTGGAAGTTGAATCTCGTTTTAGCCTTTTATAGGTACATATATCTCTAAGTATTGATGTTTGATCTTTTGTTGGTAGTCTTTTTTGTCCATTGCAACGGTTTTATCTCCTTTATCGGCACTGAGTATAAGTATGTCATTGTTTTCTTTCAGAAAATGACTCGTTTGTCCCACTGTGTCAAGTACAAGTTTGTCTCGTTTTTTTGGAAGTGGTCGTCTATTAGCGACGTCAATTTTGTTCTTGCAATGTCTTGTTGTTCCCTGTTTTCTAGTGTCTGTATGCATTCTTCTCCCTCTGCAATTACTTTAAATAAAGGAAATGTAGTCTTTGTGTTAGGTAGTGCATATGTCGGTTCCAGTGAAATCAACCCTTGTATATTTTTTTGGGATTTGTTATAAATATATTTTTTCCAAAAATACGTATACTATATTTTTATGAGAAGAATGCATACACAAACTTTCAAAACAGCTATCGAGGTCAAAGTCCGTAACGTTTGACATGGAATGACTCTTATAACGTCCGCATATACATATGTTATCTGAGAGTCATTCGGATTAGCCGATTGGCGCTTTCTTACTTGTTTTTTTATACCCTACACCACTTCGTGGGCTAGGGTATTATAAGTTAGTTTCGCGCCAAATGTTTGTAACACCACGAAATAATCGATCTAGACCCACCTTTAAGTATACCGATCGGCTTAGAATCACCAACTGAGTCGATTTAACGATGTCTGTCTGTCCGTCCGTCCGTCCGTCTGTCCGTCTGCTGTCCATCTAAGCTTGTTCGCACTCTACAGGTCGCAATTGTTGTCCGATTGTCATGAAACTTGGCAGAAGTTATTGAATTATTGAATTTGGAAGAAATCGGTTCAGATTTAGATATAGCCCCCATACAAATGTCGCTCCCGATTTGACTTTTTCCGCCCTATAAAGCACATATAGTACCCGATTTTCTTCAAATTTGGCTTAACACCTTATAATCAAACTAGAAACACCTATGCTGAAAGTGGGTAAGATCGCTTCAGATTTAGATATAGCCCCCATACAAATGTCGCTCCCGATTTGACTTTTTCCGCCCTATAAAGCACATATAGTACCCGATTTTCTTCAAATTTGGCTTAACACCTTACAATCGAACTAGAAACACCTATGCTGAAAGTGGGTAAGATCGCTTCAAATTTAGATATAGCCCCCATACAAATGTCGCTCCCGATTTCACTTTTTCCGCTTTAGAAACCACGTATTGTACCCGATTTTCTTTAAAATTGGCACAACATCTTATAATCGAACTAGAAACACCTATGCTGAAAGTGGGTAAGATCGGTTCAGATTTAGATATAGCCCCCATACAAATGTCGCTTCCGATTTCACTTTTTCCGCTTTAGAAACCACATATTGTACCCGATTTTCTTTAAAATTTACACTACATTTTATAATCGAATTAGAAACACCTATGCCGAAAGTGGGTATGATCGGTTCAGATTTATATATAGCCCCCATACAAATGTCACTCCCGATTTCACTTTTTCCGCTTTAGAGACCACATATTGTACCTGATTTTCTTTAAAATTGGCACAACATCTAAAAATCCAACTAAAAAACCTATGGATCTTGATCAATTTTTCCATATCATGTTATATTTACTTTACTCGGAATATCTGCTTGAAAATTGGATCAATTACTTTATTATTTACCATATTCATTAAATTTGACTAAAGATGAATTGATAGTAATTGTATAATTTATATGAACTACATAAAATTGCTCCTATGGAATACCTGGGTTTAGTAATGAAAGCGATGTATATATGCAGGGAGTGGTGTAGGGTATTATATAGTGGGCCCCGCCCGACTTTAGCCTTTCCTTACTTGTTTTTTTGGTTTATATTTTTAATAATATCTTTTTTATTATTTTTAATTGACTTGGTTTGGCTATATTTAAAAATGTAACATTTTCCTATAATTATTATTGTAATAGCATTTTCCTGTTAAATGAGTGATTGGATGATGAAACAAGAATTTGGATTGTGCGCCGTTATTACACTTGGATTCTGTCATTTCCTTAAGAGAGAGAGAGAGAGAGCTTAAACGAACACAAGATGTTTTACTATAATGAGGTTCGTAAACAAATTTTACGAGCGTTGGGCAATCACAAGAAGGCCTTATCATCGAAGTGGAAATTTGGATGATTTAAAGCAATGCATTCGAACAATAATTGAAGCACTTCCGCTGCAACTCCCCTGACATTAAGGAATAACTTTTTGATGCGTCACCGAGCTTGGAGCTCATTAAAAACCATTAAAAAATTAATTAATTTAAAACTAGAATTAAAAATTTTGCCTGCTGCGCCTTCTTACAACGCTATCGATAATATTGAACATAAATGGATTGATTCTTTATACAATATTAATTAACAGTTAACTAAATTGTCTCCATATATAAGGACAATTAGGTCCACAATAATATTTTTTACATATATGTAATCTACAGAAAATTTCCGTTCATTTGAGTACCCACACAGATTCACATTTTCCGGGCCCTTGGAGGCCTACTGGGTCCACATGTATGACATATATACGAAATTTCCTTTCATTTGAGTACCCACACTAAAATAAATAGAATAGTTTCATATTCCCTTCTTACGGGCCATTGGGGCCCTACTGGGTCCACAATAACACATTTTTGTTTACATATGTGCATCTACAGGAAATTTCCGTTCATTTGAGTACCCACACTTGACTGAAAGTGGGCGGGTCCCTAGGGCTTCATGCGCCTATTTTAGACTTCATTTTCGTATTACCTATCAAACGACAAAAGCTAGAAACACTCCTCTAATTGAGTAAACACATAAAATAAAACTTTTTTCCAAATTCGTACATTTTAGGGAGTAAAATGGGAAGAGAGGGATAAAAATGGTATCAACGAAAGGAATGCAGCTGTAATAAAGGAATTCGGTGTGTACATGACTCTAATAGCATGTACACTAGGGGTGTTCTTATTTTGAAATATCGGATTTTTATAAACCGCCGGGCAGATTCTTGTTCCTTTTACATTAAAATGGTGAATAAAACAAATCTGGAGTAAATCCGATATGTTTTAGTGGACCCGGAAACGACATCAAATATTGGAATTTTTCAAATATAAAATGTGGCACGTTACCCCAAATGAGGTATGTGAAATATCAATTATAAGCCAAAATAAATGTTTTCTGTTATGCAAAAAGTCCACTCCATAAAATAGACCTTTTTTAAGTTAAAAAATATGGGTGGCTATGTTTTTGGCTAACCTAAACCGCAATCCACTTTATCACTATACCTACTATAGTAGTTATTATTGAAGCTTTAAAAGTATATGCGATTCGAAAAAGAATGTATTGTTTAGAACACTACTGTTTGCGTAGACTTTCCTGGAAATTATCTATTTCTCAACGAGAGACGCTGATGATCAGGCGCGGATCCAGAGGGGGTCAGGGGGTTCATGACCCTCCCCCCCCCGCAAAAACAGCCCAGTTTGCTTTGATTATTTGGTTAGTTTTTATATTTTTGATTTTTTCAATCCTGCGACCCCCTCCCCCTCAAAAAAATAGATCAGCCCCTGCTGGTGATAACGGGACATTTCCTAACATTATCAGGAAAACGGCAAATGTCATTGTTGAAAAATCCGTAGTTCAGTTGATTTTTTCATTTGTAATGTGAGTGTTGATCGGAGTGTATTGAGTTCTAAACAGTGAAATTAATTAATTTGTAATTCAAGTGGTGTTTTCAGTATACATGTATAACAATTTATATGTCCAAAATACCATCGAAATCTACTACTGAAGAAGCACCAAGCACTTCAATCGTTACAACACGTAAATCCATTGAAAATTTACAGAAAATCGACTTAATAGGGAATGTTTCTCACCAAATTACTGGCGCAAAGCTTCCGTCAAATCGTCAGGTCTTGCAAGTCCTATTCTACAATATGCGTTTTGTAAATCTTTCAGCAAAGCAAAGTGCAAAATTGGCAATCGATGCAGTTGAAATATTTTGGCATTAAGCACGTATACCGATTCGAGAAGGGCATAAGTGTATTGAAAAATTAGTAAAATTATATGAAAAGTGGAAAAATTTTCCAAAAACAATCTCTGGGAAAAGATCAAATGCCCAAAACAAGCCGTTGAAACATTTGTTGAACATCTGGATGAGTTATTTGATATTGCCGCCGCCGATGCACTAGTCCAAATTGTTATTGTGGAAGATAGGCAGTTTCTAGAAATGCAAGGACGCCCTGGTTGCATGGCTGGCGTGGATATGGCTTTATGGGACCGAGAAAGATAAGCACAGGAACGAAAAGATAAAAAAGCTGCGCGAAAAAGGAAGTACGAAGAAGAAAAATCGAGTCAAGCAGGTATGTTTTGTATATTAATACATTTTAGATTTGACCGTCCAGTTTTCTATAGACGTTTCTCAACTTATGGAGTGGTCTGATGAAGATAGTGTTGTCAACTTACCGGTTAACGACACATCTATTGACAAGGAAAACCTAAGCTCAAACTCTGTGTTAGGCCAAAAACGGGGTCGCAAAAGTTTTATTACAGCTCGGTTAGTAGCAGCGCTAGACAATGCCAAAGTGTCTGATGGAATGGCAGTTCACATCCTTATAGCAGCAGCAGAGGCATTAGGACATCATGTAGAGGACCTTGTCATTAATCGTTCAACTATTCATCGTTTACGCCAAGAAAATCGTATAAAAGAATCTAATGAAATTACGACTGGATTTAAAGACAATGTAAGTTGATTTTTAAAAATGTTTCAAAAAAAGGATTTTTAGCAGAATCTCATTACTATTTATAGTTTAGTAAAATTGGTTCACTGGTAGCTCATTTCGACGGAAAGTTTGTGAAAGATTTGATTGGATCCACAAAAGTTGAGCGGATTGCAATTTTGGTTAGCTACAACGGCACATCAAAGTTTCTTGGTGCACCGAAAGTGGAATCTTCAACTGGCAAAAATATTGCAGACGCAGTTTATGAAGTTCTAGTTAAATGGAATATTGTTGATCAAGTAAGCGGCTTCTCATACGATACAACGTCTACAAATACTGGTATCAACACAGGCGCTGCTGTTCTCTTGGAAAAAAAATTGGACGTAGTGTAATCAACCTACCTTGCCGCCACCATGTGTATGAGATTATATTGCGCAGCGTTTTCGAAACCAAATTATATTCAACCTCTGCTCCAGAAGTTTCAATATTTGAAAGATTTGCAAAATCATGGCCAGGTTTTAAGAAAGAATTATTCAGAAGTGGCAATGAAGATACAACTGTTTGTCTACAAATAAGTCCATCTGAACGTGAAAATTGTGTAAAGTTTTGTTTTGATCAACTGACTAAATCTCAAAATCGAGAAGACTATACAGAACTGTTACAGTTGGTCTTAATCTTTCTTGGCGCAGAACGGTATAATTTTCGAACGCCAGGTCCAACTAGTCATGCACGCTGGATGTCAAAAGCAATATATTCTTTAAAAATATTTCTATTCCGTGACCAATTCTCACTTACGAAAAATGAATCAAATGGATTACGTGATATATGTATTTTGCTAGTAAAACTTTATATTAAAGCCTGGTTCAGATGTACGAATGCCATAGACGCAGCGCTTCAAGATTTGACCTTCATTCAAGGTGCTATAAAGTATTCTGAAACCAGCCCAGAAATCTCAGCAGTAATACTTAAAAAAATTAGCCACCATTTATGGTATATTTCTGAGGAAACAATAGCTCTAGCCTTTTTCGATTCAAATATATCTTTTGAAGAAAAACGTAACATGGTTGAAAAACTTAAATTAAAAGAACCAACGGTGAAATTAAAAAATGGGCGATCCTATTTCAACTTAAAAGACTTCGAAAGATACTCCATAAGTGATTTTGTATCAGAGAAAACAAAGTGTTTCTTCAGTCGATTTAATTTATCCCTGGAATTTCTAGAGTTTGATCCTTCAACTTGGGAAACGTCGTTTGAATTTGAGGAAGGCTGGACATTCTGTAAGGATTTATTTGTTGTAAATGATACAGCAGAGAGAGGAGTTAAATTCATTCAAGATTTTAATAGAATATTAACAAATGATGAAGAGGAAAAACAACTGCTGCTCCAGGTTGTTGAGGCATATAGACACAAATATCCATCGTATAAAAAATCGGATCTAATAATACATCCATAATATCAAGGTGTATATATCCAGAAAACTATTCCCTACTTCATTTTGATTTTTTTATGTTTACCAAAATTATAAAAACATTTTTCAAAAAAAATTTTCAAAATTTCCCATATTGTTTTATTTATTCGCATAGAGGCATATTGAAGTCGTTTCCGGGTCCACTAAAAGTTATCGGATTCGTTCAATATTTAAGTTATATCATTTTTTAATATAAAGGAACAAAAATCTGCCCGGCGAAATGAATTCAGAACACTTTGAAATTTCGCCATACAAATAAGAACACCTCTAATGTACACGTAAAATAAAATGCTTTCAAAAATTTGCACTTTTTAGGGTGGAAATGTGGAAAAAGGGATAAAATTGGTACCGACCTAATGGCTGCTGCTAGAATAACGAAATTCGGTATGTACATTCCTATGACTATTTAGACGTGCAAAATCAAGGAAATTTAAAAATACTTTTTGGAAACAGTAAGAAAAGGGATAAAATTGGTACAAATGAAACAACTGCAGCTAGAATAATGAAAATCGGTGCGTAGATTCGAAATAAAATGCGAACTTTGGAAACTTGTACTTTTAGGGCGTGTATATTCCTCTGATTGTGTAGACGCGCAACATAAAGAATTTTTTGGAAATTTTTACTTTGTATTTTAGGGAACACGGAGCAAAAGGGATACCAACCAAACGGCTGCAGCTAGAATCGTGAAATTTTATTTATAAATTTATCTGACTTCGCAGACGCGCAAAATAAAAGTCTTTCTCCAAATTCGTACATTTAGCGATAAAACGGTGTAAAAGAAATAAAAACAAGTAAGGAAAGGCTAAAGTCGGGCGGAGCCGACTATATGATACACTCCACTTTCTATACGAATACAATTCAATTCGGTAGAAAAGTGAAAACAGGAAGGGTTTTTGTATGTTTCCTAATCAAATGCTAATATGTCCAGGTCCAATTTGTCAAATCGAGAAGAATATTTGTATAGGTGCTATATCCAAACGTGGAATCCCGTGACTAATTTTCACAATAAGTTCTTCCAGTTCAAGTATAACGTGTTACGCTCACTTTGAGGGAAATGCGGTGAAAATACGTGGTTTCTGGGGCGGGAAATGTCAATCCGGGAGCGAAATTTGGATGGGAGCTATATGTAAATGGATGTTTCTATTGGAAATATAAGATAGTTTGCCAAATTTGAAGAAGATCTGTGAAAATATGTTGTTTATAGAGTGGAAAAAGTGAAATCGGGAGTGAAGTTTGTGTGGAAGCTATATATAAATCTGAACCGATCTAACACATTTTCACCACAGGTGTTTCTAGTTGAAATATAAGATGTTTTGTCAATTTTGAAGAAAATCTGTTATAATATGTGGAATCTAGAGTGAAAAGAGTCAAATCGGGAGTGAAATTCGTATCGGGGCTATATCTAAATCTGAACCGATTTTCTTCAAATTAAATAGCATTCGTCCTTGTCCTAAAAAATTTCGTTGTGCAAAGTTTCCTTTGGTTCTGGCTACAACTGCGACCTGTATCGTGATTGCAAAAATAGATGGACAGACAGACAGACGGACATTGATAAATCGAAACAAAAAGTCGATCGGTATAATTAACAATGGGTCTTTTGGGTGTTACAAACAAATGCACAAAGACATAATACTCTCGAGGAGTGTATAATGTTATACTCTCCTCTTTAATTTGACACCCATATCGGTATCGTAGAGTGCGAATAAGTATTTAAAACATTTTTTTGAAAAATGTTATCCTTTGAATCTTTGTAGTCGTTGCTGTTCGGCCTGTTAATTTATTGTCGAATACGGAAAAGACTTTTCCGAAAAAAATGTAGATTTGTTCTGGACCCAAAATGGGCGTTGTACAAGCGTTATAATATGAAAACTACTAAAATGATAACCAACAAGTAAAAACGGCGTTAAGTTCGGCCGGGCCGAACTTTATATACACTCCACCATGGATTGCATTCCACAGAGGTTGTCGGTTTTCGTAGAAGTGCAGTAATATTACAGGAAAATATAATTTTGTATATAGCCAAATCAAAACAAATACAAATATTAAAAAATAATTTTATAAATAATATAATATTTTAATTATTTCAAAACACGCTTATAAGGCAAGGCTACCAATACGTCAATTCAAAAAATAAATGTTCTTATATTTATATTTTCAAAAAGCTTAAAAACCATAAATATTGGTGGATAGTGGGTGCTACAGTTGGTTGTATTTTCATTCTATTTTAATTCCAAAAGTACAAATTTTGAAAATCAATTATCAGACGTACATAGTGCAAAATAACATAACTTCATGATTCAACCAATTTTTGCCGTAAAAGAAAAAGTACGAATTTGGAAAAAACTTTTTATTTTGCGTGTCTATTCAGTCAGAGGAATGTATACACCGAATTCCATGATTCCAGCTGCGCCCATTCGGTTGGTACCATTTTTACACCCTTGACGTTTCTACGAAATTAGAATTTCATCATTCTAGCTGTAGTCGTTTAGTTTATTTTTATCCCTCTGTACCATTGTATCCCTTGAAAGTACGAATTTCGAAAAATCCGTTTATTTTCCGTATCTACGCAGTCAGAGGAATGTATACTCCGAATTGCATGACTCTAGCTGCGGTCATTTGGTTGGTACTATTTGTATCCCCTTTTTCCATTTTAACCCCAAAAAGTACGAATTTCGAAAAATCTGTTTATTTTAAGTGTCTACGCAATCAGAGGAATGTATACACCGAATTTCATGACTCTAGGTGTAGCCGGTTGGTTGGTACTATTTTTACCCCTCTATTCCCATTTACCCCTTAAAAGTACGAATTTGAAAAAAATACTTTTATATCATGTATCTACTCAATTAGAGGAATGTACACACCGATTTTCGTATTTCTAGCTGGTGTCGTTTAATATGTACCATTTTTATCCCTTTTTGCTCCATTTCATCCCCTACGAATAAAAATCACTTTATGGTGCACGTTTTTGCTATAAAGGGAATGCGCATACCAAATATCAAGCAAATATAAACAGACATATTCAATAAACATGCTTAAATACGCTAAAATATTAGGGATTATTATGGGTATTTTTAGTCCTTGTTAGGGAAAAATGTTTCCCTTTGGAGAAACATTTCGCCCCGTTTCAATCCCAACCGATCTACGACTATAAGAATTTTATGGAAAATTTGAACGTTCTAGCTCCTTTCGTTTAGATGGTAGCGTGCTTTCAACAGACGGACGGTCGGACATGGCTAGATCGTCTTAGAATTTTATGACGATCAAGAATATATATACTTTATAGGGTCTCAGGTCGATATTTCAAGGTGTTACAAACGGAATGACAAAGTTAGTATACCCCCATCCTGGAGGTGGAGGGTATACAAATTAAAAGAAAACGTCAGTGAGTGACATATCTAAACAAATGTTATAAACCAACTCACACACACAATCCTAAATGCACAACCACCACACTCCCCCCCCAACAAAACAACAATCAGTTCCACCCCATTTATGGAAGGAAGCCACGCTTTACCCTTTTTAAAACAATTTAAACTGACATCATGCCAAATACCAATAAAATTTATGTAAATTCATAATAAAGAAATATTTCACGAATAAAAAACGCAACGTTATAGCCCGGCAATATATGTAGACAGGCCATGACTGAGTTAAATTCAATGCTACAGATTTAATGTAACGTAACACGCCTGTCGGCATCAGCCCCCTCTGTTGTCTGTTCGAATTATGCGCTCGATTTGACTGTCTGTCGACCACAACCATTGCCAACAACTCGCGTGTCCGCCATGGAAGGAAGTTAAAGCTGTGCAAAGGAAATTGAACCGGATATCCACAGTTCATTTCAATGTTTGGCAAAATATTTTCAAGAGCAACCAACCAAATGGGGTCGGCCGGGCGGCAGTCTAAATCGACCACAACATCCGAATAATAATTCGCCGTTGAAATATTTTGTCGACAGTTTTAAAAACAAATAAACAACATCCAGTTGCGAAAATAAACAGGCCATAAAATGCCTACATAATTAAAGGAGTGTACTACTGTGTGTTGTAACTGTGTCACAGCGCACAGTGGATAACACCGTGAAACAAAAAGGGACAAATTGTTTCCGGAAAAATTTTAATATTAACTTTGATTTTAATTCATGCCCATTTTCTAGAAATAAGAAAATTTCAAAAAACATGTTTTTTATAAACTACACCTTAGGATGGAGTGTATTTTATCATTCCGTCTGCAACACCTTGAAATACACATCGGACACCACATAAAGAATATATATATAAGATTTTATAAAAGGTTTTTCATATTTTGTGAATTTGTATACCCTCCACCTCCAGGATGGGGGTATACTAACTTTGTCATTCCGTTTGTAACACCTTGAAATATCGACCTGAGACCCTATAAAGTATATATATTCTTGATCGTCATAAAATTCTAAGACGATCTAGCCATGTCCGTCCGTCCGTCCGTCTGTCCGTCTGTTGAAAGCATGCTAGCATCTAAACGAAAGGAGCTAGAACGTTCAAATTTTCCATATATGCGTCTTATAGTCGTAGATCGGTTGGGATTGAAATGGGGCGAAATCGGCCCAAAGGGAAAAATTTTTCCCTCACAAGGACTAAAAATACCCATAATAATCCCTAATATTTAAGCGTATTTAAGCATGTTTTTTTGGATATGACTGTTCACATTTGTTTGATATTTGGTATGCGCATTCCCCTTATAGCAAAAACGTGCACCATAAAGTGATTCTTATTTGTAGGGGGTGAAATGGGGCAAAAAAGGATAATATGGTACTTATTAAACGACACCAGCTAGAAATACGAAAATCGGTGTGTACATTCCTCTAATTGAGTAGATAAATGATATAAAAGTATTTTTTCCAAATTCGTACTTTTAAGGGGTAAAATGGGAATAGAGGGATAAAAATGGTACCAACCAAACGGCTGTACCTAGAATAATGCAATTCGATGTATACATGCCTCTGATTGCATAGACAAGTAAAATACACGGATTTTCCAAAATTCGTACTTTTTGGGGTTAAAATGAAAAAAGGGGATAAAAATAGTACCAATCTAATGACCGCAGCTAAAGTCATGAAATTCGGAGTATACATTCCTCTGAGTGTGTAGACACGGAAAATAAACCGATTTTTCGAAATTCGTACTTTTTGGGGTTAAAATGAAAAAGGGGATAAAAATAGTACCAATCAAATGACCGCAGCTAGAGTCATGAAATTCGGAGTATACATTCCTCCCACTGCGTAGACACGGAAAATAGACGAATTTTTCGAAATTAGTATTTTCAAGGGATACAATGGTACATAGGGATAAAAATAGTACCAACTAAACGACTACAGCTAGAATGATGCAATTCTAATTGCGTAGAAACGTCAAGGGGGTAAAAATGGTACCAACCAAATGGGCGCAGCTGAATCATGGAATTCGGTGTATACATTCCTCTGACTGCATAGACACGCAAAATAAAAAGTTTTTTTCCAAATTCGTACTTTTTCTTTTACGGCAAAAATTGGTTGAATCATGAAGTTAGGTTATTTTGCACTATGTACGTCTGATAATGGATTTTTAAAATTTGTACTTTTGGAATTAAAATAGAATGGAGATACAACCAACTTGAGCACCCACTATCTACCAATATTTATGGCTTTGAAAATATAAATATAACAATATTTATTTTTTGAATTCACGTATAAGGTAATGCTACCAATCATTACCTTATAAGCGTGGTTTGAAATAATTAAAATATTATATTTATTTATAAAATTAATTTTTCAATATTTGTATTCGTTTTGGTTTTGCTATATTAAAAAAATTATATTTTCCTGTAATATTACTGCACTTCTACGAAAACCGACAACCTCTGTGGAATGCAATCCATGGTGGAGGGTATATAAAGTTCGGCCCGGCCGAACTTAACGCCGTTTTACTTGTTTCTTAATATGTATGAACAATTCATAAATAAATTGAAATGTTTCATACAATTCTTTCATAAATGTTTCATATTTCATAAAACAAAATTGTTAAATTAGTGAAACTTAGTTTCATAAGATCAATGAAATATTTCATAGTATTAAAGAAACAATTCTTAAAGATTATGAAATATGCCATAACCAATGAAATATTTGTGTTATGAAATGCCTTCATAAATATAATGAAGGATTTCATAGTTTTTATGAAACGTTTCATTACTTACAACTACATTTTTAGTGTGTCGACTTTATTCGATTGAATGCTAGCAATTCTCATTTGTCCTCTGTTATAAGTATGTACCCTGATTTAGGGAAAAGGGATAAAAATGGTACCAACCAAATTGCTATAGGTACACTCAGAAATAGCATTACTAAATTTCAGTAAAATCCATACCCCAATTCAGTTCAACAATTTTACTCCAGTTTAGTAAAAATTTTCTTGAAAATTGGAAAATTAACTAAGTATGAGTAAAGTTTCCTTATTTCAGAGTCATAGCAAATAGTTCATTTAGTAGAAATAGGGTAATAAATAGACTTAAAAACATTTCATTGGATTCTTACAATTGAGTAAATTCATACTTGTGTGGAAGAAAAAGAAAAATATTAAGTATTTTTTTTGTATGGAAAAAATTTCCTTTAGGAAATTTTAACTAAAAATTGAGTTTTTTTTCTTAAAGTGAAGTTAATGTGTTTACTGAAATTTATGCCAAGGTCTTCATACATTTTAGTATCAATGAACTTATAAAAAAATCACTTCAATTTGTTTAGAAAATTCTTAAATATTAATCTAAGAAGCAATTCTCATTCGTTTGCCGAGACTTATTTCTTAAATACTTCAAGTATTAACCTAAACAACCACTGCGAAATTGTCCTCAGTTTAAGAAATATTTTCTTGATTTGAGTAAAAGTTTACTTAATTTTTGGAAATTTTTAGCAAAATTTTACTAAGATTTAGTAAAAATTTACTTGTTTTTAGGAAAAAATACTTAGATTTAGTAAAAATTCAGCAAAATTTTACTTATATTCAGTACAAATGTACTTGGGTTGAGAAAAAACTTACTGGAATTTGCCTTAATTTCCTTACTTGGTTTGATGAAAATTTTACTAGAATCAAGTTCAAAGCATGTACTACTTTCAAGGAAAAGTTTGAACTTGTTATGAGGAAATATTGCTTTAGTGCTATACGAAGTTCAAGTTTTCTAAAATTTCATTTTAACTCGTTATAGGGTTCACTTTTTCAGAGTGTAGTGAAAATTTTTCGATATTCATTACTTTAGAGTCAAAGGAATAAAATGGGTACCTATTGGCCAGTGTATACGTCGCTCAAAATAAAGAAATCGTTCGATATTAATACTTTTAGGGTCAAAAAGCTACGTAGACGCACGAAAAACGGTAAAAAAAATTAATGAAACTGGTATGAAGTGAAGCATAGGCTTGTTGATGTGGGGATTTGTCCTCAACGCTGGCGATATATGAATTAATCTTAAACTCTTCGAATTTCCACTACAAAACAATAATTTCAGAATACAACGCAATTTCAGGAGCCATTCTGTAACTTTTACTACAATTTCTATATGTACAAGATGTATTACTGGACTATGTTTTTTGCAAAATACACTGAGCTGTTTACTTAAAATGATGTTAGTTTCAAAAAATATTTAATTGATTTTTTTCTATTTTGCATTAAACAACTTTTGAGTATTGCATTGTCCCTTCCTGCAAAATTGCCGAAAGAGGCAGCAAATAAACATATATATTTACTTAAACGTCAACAATATTCGATTAGAGTGATCAAAAACCAGGGTTTTTCGAAAACAGTGATTTTAAAAAACCGGTTGCCCGGTTTTCAATTTTAGAAAAAACCGGTCGGTCCGGTTTATTTCGGGGGTTTCTTAAAAGAATAGAAGTTGGACATTTCTAACCAATATCTAGGATTAAATTTCGTTAAGAGTTTTAATCGCATCGATCTCCGTTGAATTGAAAGTAATTACACCGAAGTTCAAAAGAGTATGGTTGTTGCGATATTTTTATAAACTTCTCAATTCTTCACTAGCATAAATTAATTAATTCTATTTTCATGCATTACACAAGATTTATTAACCATTATTTATTGTTTTTCTCTGTTTTTTACAATAACTGGAATATATCGATTCAGTTCCAAGCATTCTTATTCGAAATAAGAACAATCGATTTCATATATATGAAGTCATCTTCATGATCCGAATCATAGCTGATAACACAGTGCGACAAATTGCAGTTTAATCTCTGCAATTCAAGCACCACTATGACGGTTCGTTAGTGTATCCAAAATGATGACGATTGCCTAAAGGATTTTTTCCTGAGGTACCCGTTTTCGCGGGACGCCCTGGCGCGCTCCCCCCACCCACTTTTGTTATCTTATGGTCTTTTGTTTGTCATAACTCGAGAACGGCTGTCCCGATTTAGGTGAAATAAATGTTGAAAAATTAGAAATTATAATTCCTTTAATCTATTCCTGTGCTCTTTCTCGATATTTTAAACAGTTTCGCAGATATAAATAAATTTATGGAAAAAAAAAAATTGCGGGACTGTTTCTGTTAATGTTCAGTCTGACTACATTGCGTATGAGTGATATTACCCTCAATAACCAGTAAGTATACGTTACCTACACACACTACATTATTTTTCTGCCTCTAGAAAGAGTATCATAACTAGGGTATCCAATTATTCCGACTTCTAAGATATTCGATTAATTGTTTATTCGAAAGCTAAGAATTTCCAATTAATCGAATAAACGCCTGAAGAGTTAATCATCAAATAATTGCTCAACTCATTAAAACATAATTAATATAGGTTAAATAGCTAGAACATTTTATTTTAATGTTAGTCACTACTTTTCCATATTTATGTGTAAATACATTTCGAAATAAAACAAGAGTTTGCGGGCATTCCTTTTCTATATGGTAATAAGACTTGACATATTTTTCCGTTTTGAATTTTTTATGATTTTTAAAAACAAAAAATTTAAATTTTTTAGGGAATTTTTTTTTTCTTAAATTTATTTATATATGCGACACTGTTTAAAATATCGAGAAAGAGCATAGGAATAGATTAAAGGAATTATAATTCTTTTTCAACATTTATTTCACCTAAATCGGGACAGCCGTTCTCGAGTTATGACAAACAAAAGACCATAAGATAACAAAAGTGGTTGGGGGAGCGCGCCAGGGCGTCCCGCGAAGACGGGTACCTCAGGAAAAAAATCCTTTAGGCAATCGTCATCATTTTGGATACACTAACGAACCGTCATAGTGGTGCTTGAATTGCAGAACCACTGTTGCACTGTGTAATCCACTTGTACAATATTTTCTAACATACTGTTTTAAAGCAATGGTTTAGGCATAGCTGAGAATTCGCAGATAAACTATTACTACATTTCATCATGACGAAGACTACAGTCTTTTTTTGACCAGATGTTGAATAAAGATATTTCCAGTTTCGTGATCGTAAGATCGTAGTGAGACATTTTTTCTGAAAAATTATATATTATTCCTTGAATTTTAACCATTTCATTAAAAGGAATGTTGTTATAGTCTTCGACATCCCCAATTGAGATACCATAAACGAATGTCTGGATAGTATCCTCATATCTGTGTTTACAGACGGATATAAAATGAATGCACCGGGCATAGACAAAATAGAGAACACACACGTTAGGCAATATTATATGATCAAAGACGAATCTATGTAGTGTGTTTCACGCAGATATTCTGGCGATTTCCAAAGCCACAGAATTAGTAATAAATAACATAAAAGGAGGCTTGTTCGAAACGAAAGGCCGTCTTCAGTATTATAGCAAAAAAAGATTTTTTCCCACATTGGAAAACCGGTCAACAACTATTAAAATACTATGGAAAACAGGCAATGATGTACGGTTTTTTACTTAATGCCCTTGTTGTAAAGAGTGATTTTTTTGAGGTTAGGATTTTCATGCATTAGTATTTGACAGATCACGTGGGATTTCAGACATGGTGTCAAAGAGAAAGATGCTCAGTATGCTTTGACATTTCATCATGAATCGTCTTACAAACGAACAACGCTTGCAAATTATTGAATTTTATTATCAAAATGCGTGCTCTGTTAAGAAAGTTCATTGCGCGCTTCCATTTTATGGTCAGTTTAATCGACCCACTGAAGCGGCTATTCGGGCTATTGTGACTAAATTTCGCACCAAATTTACATTGTTGGACATTAAACCACCAACACGCTTACGTAGAGTGTGAACTGAAGAAAATATCGCAGCTGTATCGGCCAGTGTTAATGATGACCACCAATTTTCGATTCGTCGCCGTTCGCACCAATTGGGTCTCTGTTACTCAAAAACGTGGAAATGCCAAAATTGGACTAAGCGGATGGACCACCTAAGACGCAGCCGCGGTCAACATTTAAATGAAATTATCTTCAAAAAGTAAATGTCATGGACCAATCTAACGTTTCAAATAAAGAACCGATGAGATTTTGCAAATTTTATGCGTTTTTTTTTTAAAAAAGTTATCAAGCTCTTAAAAAATCACCCTTTATTTACCCTGAATTGTAAAGGGTGATTTTTTAAGACCGCGGCTGCGTCTTAGGTGGTCCATTCGGAAAGTCCAATTTTGGGCAACTTTTTCGAGCATTTCGGCCGGAATAGCCCGAATTTCTTCGGAAATGTTGTCTTCCAAAGCTGGAATAGTTGCTGGCTTATTTCTGTAGACTTTAGACTTGACGTAGCCCCACAAAAAATAGTCTAAAGGCGTCAAATCGCATGATCTTGGTGGCCAACTTACCGGTCCATTTCTTGAGATGAATTGTTCTCCGAAGTTTTCCCTCAAAATGGCCATAGAATCGCGAGCTGTGTGGCATGTAGCGCCATCTTGTTGAAACCACATGTCAACCAAGTTCAGTTCTTCCATTTTTGGCAACGAACGATAGCGATCGCCATTCACCGTAACGTTGCGTCCAACAGCATCTTTGAAAAAATACGGTCCAATGATTCCACCAGCGTACAAACCACACCAAACAGTGCATTTTTCGGGATGCATGGGCAGTTCTTGAACGGCTTCTAGTTGCTCTTCACTCCAAATGCGGCAATTTTGTTTATTTACGTAGCCATTCAACCAGAAATGAGCCTCATCGCTGAACAAAATTTCTCGATAAAAAAGCGGATTTTCTGCCAACTCTTCTAGGGCCCATTCACTGAAAATTCGACGTTGTGGCAGATCGTTTGGCTTCAGTTCTTGCACGAGCTGTATTTTATACGGTTTTACACCAAGATCTTTGCGTAAAATCTTCCATGTGGTCGAATAACACAAACCCAATTGCTGCGAACGGCGACGAATCGACATTTCACGGTCTTCAGCAACACTCTCAGAAACAGACGCAATATTCTCTTCTGTACGCACTGTACGCATTCGTGTGGTTGGTTTAATGTCCAATAAAGTAAACTGAGTGCGAAACTTGGTCACAATCGCATTAATTGTTTGCTCACTTGGTCGATTATGTAGACCATAAATCGGACGTAAAGCGCGTAACACATTTCGAACCGAACACTGATTTTGGTAATAAAATTCAATGATTTGCAAGCGTTGCTCGTTAGTAAGTCTATTCATGATGAAATGTCAAAGCATACTGAGCATCTTTCTCTTTGACACCATGTCTGAAATCCCACGTGATCTGTCAAATACTAATGCATGAAAATCCTAACCCCAAAAAAATCACTCTTTATAAGATTGTGTGTTTTTATAGTTCCACTGTGCAGAAGTATGAACGGTTCTATAGCTTTTGTAATAACAACAATATTTAAATCAGTATTTAAAAAAATCTCAAATATGAAAAATTCTTGAATAATGTACGATTGTGAATGTCAATAACAATAACAATGAAACGTAGTATACCACGGACACCAGAGCACAGATGAAATCACATATAGACGACTACCCTCCAAAAAGATAAATGTAAATGCAAGTGTTCGACAGAAAAGGGGGTTGGTGTAACAAACCAAAAGGAGCTGTAGAGAAATGACATGGAAATTATTTTAATCTGCACTTTTTCGCTACACCACATCATCATGCAGATGATGGTGATGACGATGATGATTGTGATTGTGATAGCATCTGATGTTGATGGCGTTGATTTACCCTCCCCGACGAAGAAACAACGCACATATGTACGAGTAGTATTTGGGTTATTAAAGGGTTATCCTAAACGGAGTGAAAACACCCTATAAATTACAGAACATGGGGGGCGCACACAGATTTTGTGGAATCAATTTCATTTGAATCCTTCCACGCCACTCCAAATAATTAAGACCCTCTCCACTGAGAGTCGCCCACATTGCTACAAATGTGTTTTCCGGCCGATTTATAGCATTCTGATACTTTAAGACTAGTCAGGCAGCCAGCACAAGGGTTCGCATGTACGCCGATATGGCTGTTTGCAAATAAAGGCGTCCCGAAACAGCTTTCCTTCATTGATTCTAACCACTCACCGTTAAAAACGACTACGGGAAGGGGTAGCGCTGCGCTCAAGAACAATGTTGTCTATAACGAAGCCACAGGTACAGTGGGGTGTATAGTTTAAATTATTCTTATGCATTTCTTTCCAAGAATTGTTTATTTTGGAAAATCAAAAGGAAAATATTGAAATGTCCTCCAACTTTTGGTTACTTGTCATTTTAATATTTCCGATTCAACAGAATTATGTTTTAAATCTTACAACTCTTCTGTTTAAATAAATGAACTTTTGCACATCAAGACAAGTTAGAAAAAGTTCTAAATAGTCCTCAGTGTGGTTTAGAAAACATAACAACAATGTACATTTTACATTCCACCCTAACGTACCCACAGCGGCACACGTACGAACACTTTACCACTTTGTGTAAATCGTAATGTAAATTTACCTTTTGCGCTCCGTTTCTTCCTCCTCTTATTCGGTTGTTGGATTTTGGTGTTTCATTGTTGTTGTGCGTTGCTCTGTTGCTGTGGTACTGATTTCAATCGATTTAACAATCAATTTAATTGAAGCTCCGGCTTAAGGGTTAACCAAGTGAAAGCAATCGGGTTAACGTTTTCCTTTTTTTTCGTACAAATTTAAAGTGCGAGTTACAACATATTCACGATGGCTGATGGTGGAACGGGAAGGGAGCTTTGATTTGTGAAGAGAGAGAGAGAGAGCGTCGCGATTGGTTATAAGCTTGACGCAATGCCAAGGGCAAAGGCTTCATAGCAACGATGGCGGAAGACATTAATTTTCCTTTTGGAACAACATTGTCAACTTGGGCCAACTACTGGCTATATCTATGTAAAGGGGGATCGACCACATCCAGAAATGCACAAAAACCTAATCCAAGCCCAAATGATAAATGTTACAAATAAAAAATGTTGTGACATCACGCCTTCAGGCGTCAACGACAAATGGAAAATCGGGAAAAAATTTAGGAAAATTAAATTAAATCTGAATAATTTGCTACAATATATCTGAACAATTCTAATAATAAAGGGTGGTTAAATTGTAAGGGCCTA
This sequence comes from Polietes domitor, assembly GCA_947397865.1. Taxonomy (NCBI): domain Eukaryota; kingdom Metazoa; phylum Arthropoda; class Insecta; order Diptera; family Muscidae; genus Polietes; species Polietes domitor. The sequence goes on from OX377622.1 coordinate 70,923,480, forward strand.
TGTTGAATGTGAACCACACCTAAACGTCAAGTTGTTTTTTTCTGCATTTCATTTGACATTTCTCAATTTCAGACTAACTCAAGTTGAACCATGGAAAGATACACAATCGAGCAACGCGTTAAAGTTATTCAGACTTATTATGAAAATGAGCGTTCAAAACAAAATGTATATCGTGCACTTCGTGATTTTTTCAGTCAATTTAATCGTCTTAAAGTGCGAACAATCGGAAAAATCGTGCAAAAATTTAAGCAATCCGGGTCTGTAGGAGATGTGAAAACACCAGTGCATGCTCGCACAGCTCGTACTGCAGAAAATATTGCTGCTGTTCGGGATAATGTGGCTGAAGAGCCATCCACCTCAATTCATCGTCGTGTCCAACAATTGCATCCCTCACGCTCGTCGTTGATGAAAATTATGCATAAAGACTTGCCTTCACACGCTTAAAAGGTGCAATTGACTCAAGAACTAAAGCCTCTCGACCATTCCAAGCGTCGTCAATGGTCAGAATGGTGGTAAGAAATGGCAACAGTGGATGATCAATTTTAGAAGAAAATCATCTTCAGTGATGAGGCACATTTTCACCTCAGTGGATTCGTCAATAAGCAAAATTGCCGCATTTGGGCGAATTATAAATCCAAGATTGTCGAAAGACCAATGCACCCACAAAGAGTGACTGTTTGGTGCGGTTTATGGGCTAATATCGGGCCGTATTTTTCCAAAATGAGGCCGGTCAGGCAGTTACTGTGAATGGTCTTCGCTATCGTGATATGATAACGAACTTTTTATGACCCGAATTGGAAGATATGGATGTGGACGATATGCGGTTTCAGCAGGAGGATGCCACTTGCCACACAGCTAACGAAACAATGGCTCTTTTACGCGAAAGATTCAATGGCCGTGTTATCTCACGTGATGGCGATGTCAATTGGCCACCAAGATCATGTGATTTGACACCGTTGGAGTTCTTTCTTTGGGGTTATTTGAAAGAAAAGGCATGACGGCATAGAACCTCAATTATGCCTCAGCGTCATCGAAAATTTGGACCATCGGATGGCGGTGTGCCGCCGAGGCCATTTGGCCGATATTTTGTTCCATACATAATTGAACCATACCAATATTATAATAATAAAAACAAATGACAATAATTTCCTAAATATTTTGTGTTTTATTGTGAGTGTGTAAAGCCGGTTTGGATAAATATATATACCTAATAATAGGCCTGTTCGACTGGGATTACTAGCTTAATATTTGTATGGAATTTACTTTTTTTTCGCTTAACAAGAAAGTAGCTTACTACTCTCTTAGCATTGCTGCCAGATTTTCTTGTTAATTCATTTATGAAAAACCAATGGGTAACAATGTTGCCACCTTATCAAGTATCTTTATGATAAGCTAGTAAGCCCAATTAAACAGGCCTAATATATATCACGAAAATAAATTACAGCGGTCACTTCCACCCCCCCCCTCAAATAATTATGGTTGGATTGTTTAATGATGATCTGCAAAATATTTCGTCATTGGGTCTAGCCTAGGGTATCCAATTGTTCGTACTTTTGGATTATTCGATTAATCGTAAAACGAAAATACAAAATTTCTATTTAAACGAATAAAGTCAACAGCTCCTATTCGAATATTCGATTAATCGAATAAAATATCTTATAAATTATTTAGATTTTGATAGAAACACACACATTTTTTTGGATTTTAGGCGATTCTTTTCCTTTGTTTTAATAAAGTTCGATTTAGAAAAAACTCTTTCACTTACTATTGAAGTCGGAGCAATAGAAAGAAGAGCATGAAATTAAGTTTTTTAGTTTTTTTTCCGATTTATCTAAATATAAAAAATCATCTTGTATATCATTCGATTCAACTTTTCGTTTTTTTCTGGAACAAAAGACTAATTTCAGTGACAGGGTATTCTTAAACGTTTTAAACTCCGATTAGACTTTTGTATACTGTGCTAGCAAAGAATTTAATTTTCACAAATTTTTCATTAAAAATTGAATGATGCCTTTGGTAGATATAAAGCAAAATCATTTGTGCACTTATTTATACTTTCCAAAATGATATTTCGCTCCAAAAATGTTTTGGTAGTATAACATTTCGAATATTCGATTATTTGCTACGGGTTAATTGAATTATTCGTTATTCGAAAATCGGCTATTTCTGATTATTCGAACAAATATTCGATTAAACGAATAAAATTTAATCGGTTGGATGCCCTAGTCTAGCTCTCTGTGAGCTAAACGCTCACCTCTAAAGATCATGTTTTCTCGTGTAATAAAAACTATGTTCCATTTTTGTCCAATTTTTTCTGAATTAATAGACCCTTGGAAGCACTTAACATAAAACATGTAACAACATTGTTTGGAAAACAATTTTTAATTTATGTATCTACTCAATTAGAGGAATGTACACACCGAAAAACAAGTAAGGAAAGGCTAAAGTCGGACGGGGCCGACTATATGATACACTCCACTTTCTATCGGAATACAATTCAATTCAGTAAAAAAGTGAAACGGGAAAATTTTTTGTATGTTTCCTAATCACAGGCTAATATGACCTGGTCCAATTTGTCAAATCGAGAATAATATTTGTATCGGGGCTATATCCAAACAAGTGACTAACTTTCACAATAAGTTCTTCCAGTTGAAGCATAACATGTTATGCTCAATTTTAAGAAATTCTCTGAAAATACGCGGTTTCTGGGGAACGAAATTTGTATGAGAGCTATATGTAAATCTGAACCGATGTGACCCATTTTCACCATAGGTGTTCCTAGTTTAAATAAAAGATGTTTTGACAATTTTGAAGAAAATCTGTTAAAATATGTGGATTCTGGAGCGGAAAACTTCAAATTGGGAGCGAAATTTGTATGGGAGCTATATATAAATCTGAACCGATCTAACACATTTTTACCACAGGTGTTCCCAGTTGAAATATAAGGTGTTTTGCCAATTTTGAAGAAAATCTTTTGAAATATGTGGATTCTAGAGCGGAAAAAATCAAATTTGGAACGAAATTTGTATGGGAGCTATATATAAATCTGAACCGATCTAACACATTTTTACCACAGGTGTTTCTAGTTGAACTATAAGATGTTTTGCCAATTTTGAAGAAATATGTGGTATCTAGAGTGAAAAGGGTCAAATCTGGAATCAAATTCGTATGGGGGCTATATCTAAATCTGAACCGATTTTCTCCAAATTAAATAGCATTCGTCCTTGTCCCGAAAAACTTCGTTGTGCAAAGTTTCGTTTGGTTCTGGCTACAATTGCGACCTGTATCGTGATTACAACAATAGATGGACAGACGGACAGACGGACATTGCTAAATCGACTCAGAAAGTGATTCTGAGCCGATCGGTATAATTAACAATGGGTCTATATCCCATCCTTACTCACTCTAAAATATTAGGATTTATTATGGGTATTTTCAGTCCTTGTGAGAAAAATATTTCCCAACCAATCTACGATTATAAGACGCATTTATGGACATTTTGGACGTCCTAGCTCCTTTCGTTTAGATGCTAGCGTGCTTTCAACATACAGACGGGCATGGCTAGATCGTTTTAGCATTTTATGACTATCTAGAATATATATACATTATAAGGTCTCAGTTCGATATTTCATGATGTTGCAAACGGAATGACTAAGTTAGTATACCCCCATCCTGGAGGTGGAGGGTATAACAAGCGCATTAATTCAACGTGTGGTAGTCGTGCAAAAACATTTGATGATAGTTGGCGAAGATTCGAAAAACCAAACTACTCATAAATCCCTTGTAATTGATATGTTTATCAGAGTGGATGTTCCCGACTAAAATGAAAAATTGGTTTGTTTTATGTGTTCTCCCAAAATATTTCGTTTTATCATTGTCCGTTCGTGAGCTGGACCAAAATTTGTAAGACTAGAATGTGTTTACGATGCAAAAAACCACATATTTAAGTTTTTACTTCACATTTAACCCATTGAGAATTAACAGTATGAAAAAAAGTTCAGGCCTTAATGGGTTGGAAAATTCTGAAAATTGCCCCTAAAAACATAAATCGAACTAAAAATGTGTGAGTTATAGCGGTTTTTATAAAAAATGCATCAAAAATTGCACTTAAAATAGTATAAATCTGCCCTTTATACTGGGTCATATCGCAAGTTTTAAATATGGTTCAATAAGTCGGGTCGGATTTTAATTTCTAGTGTTTTTTCTCAATACCATTCTCATCGTGAATTCTTTTCAAGAAAAAACTGATTTATGGAGGTTATTTTGAACGCGTCCAGCTCACGAACGGACAATGATAAAAGCGAAATACTTCGGGAGAATACATAAAACAAACCAATCTTTCATTTTAGTCGGGAACATCAACAACATTTTTTTCTTCCTCACAAAAGAATCCACTTTAATGTATATGGATTTATCCATCCATTATTTTGATATGTCAGCATAAATGTAGCTACTTACACCGGAAAAAAAATAAAAATTAAAATAAATAAAAAAAATAATAATAAAATAAATAAAAATATATTATTCATTTTGCAATGAAAGTAATAGAAGACTGACTACAGAAATGATCCTGTGAAGTATAGTCTAAAAAATAAATAAAATTAAAATACAATTATTTTATTTTTAGGAAGTAAATACACATACGTATTTCCACTTTTTGTGATTATGGATATTACTAATGTAAATTTAAAAAAAATATGATGATTTTTGTACAAATAAATTTCAATATGTTTTTGTTAAAAAAATGTTTTATAAGAATTATTTTTTTAATTTTTTATATAATTTTTATTTCGTAACAAAATTTATCCTGCAAAAAAATTTCCAATATCTATAACACTTTGAAAGACATGACAGCTTGAATGAGCACTATTCGTCAAAATATAAAAATATCAAAGTTACAGTTTTTAAATTTTTAAAAAATAATTTGGCCTACCATTAGATATCGCAAAACCAAACACAATCAGCAATTTTCACCAAAATCGGAAGATTATCGAAAATTTCCGAACTGAATTGAACTCTTCCTAACGAGAATAGTTTGTTATATGGACGGTATGCGTGTTCGTCTTCTAACTGCACCCATTTCCTTCCCATACGTAGTGCGTTCTATACTGCAGGGTTATGCAAAATGTCGAGGCAAAGTAGCGATTGGCTTAGATGATATGCACTTTCAATTCTACAATTCTAAACTCCGGTGCACCGGTTTAAGAAGCCTAGACACTTGAATGCTTCTTTCGACATTTCAAATACATGTTTTGTCCAACGAACATCACATTGCATTTTCATGCCTAGACCATCAAGAGTATCTGATTGCTCAATAACAGTTCATTGAAATCGACGACACCATTGAATCAGTGAATGGCTTGTGAGACAGCAAGGAGCACTGTGTCTTCAGAAATGACCAGTAAATCCTGGCTGAGTGACTCATCCATCAGTCGCCTTTTGTCACCAATTTCTTGACGGTTGCAGTCATCCGCGAATGATGAATTGATTCAAAGTCCGAGCCAAGAGTTCGTAGATGAAAATAAGAAAAATCCCATCTACAACAGCACGTATAGTGAGATCTCTTAGGAAACTAAATCGAAGAGCTCACTACCAACACCAAAAGCGATGAGCTTTGATGAGTGCACAGTGCCAGACTCTATCAAAGGACTTGGAGATATCTAGAGCAACGACCTTACTCTCGCCAAGCTTGTGAATAGATCGATTCCACTTTTCGGATAGCAGCCTCATCAGGTCCCCCGTAGATCGATTCCTACGGAAGCTATACTGTCGATCATTAAGTAAGTCATTGGTTTCTACATCCCTTACCATACTCTCCATAACCTTCGAGAGCGCAGGGAAATCGGGCAGCGTCATTAGCCACATGTGCTGAAATGCCATCCGGGCCCGGAGAAAAAATCCACATGTTGGAAAAAATATCTGAGACATGGAACTAGATACATTTTCGATCACATTTCAGCCAATAGGTTAGCTTTGACAACCGGGTTTGTGAATATCTGTTCATCTTTAACAATGAGGTGTTATCCTTTACTCCTCTTACAAATGACCAAAAGCTCTTACTTCCCCTGGGAAGTTCGTACAGAAACTTTTCACGTCTAAGTACCTTGGCACACATGGTTCTGTTATGGCATTTTTATTCAAACGTCATTTTCGGAACGCTTCCTCTTTGGATCTGACAGCAGTCTTGCATGTCTGGTTAAACCAACTTTTATTAGATGGTTTATCTGAAATAACTTTAGCTGGAAATAAAGGACTTCAATCAAGATCACATTTTCAATTATTTCAGCCGCAGCTCTATGTAGTATGTATAGTTATAGTTCGTAAAAATAACGATTAATCTATTACTCACTATAAATTATTAAAACAATTCGTCAGGGTTTTCATATTATTCGAACAAATACAATATTTGGAAAAAAAAATAATTTTAGTAATCGTATACAATTGAATCTGTTGGACACCCTCGCTGTGAGTGTTGCCTAGTGTTACATTATTCGCCATGCCAGAAATCAATTACATTTAACAAATCTGCTAAATTTGCCTTCTCATAGCAGATAAAAGGTTTAAACGCCACAAATACCTGACCGACGGACAGTGTGCGTACATACAATACCCCTCCCAGGTCGTGTAAAGAGGATACTTTCCTTGAAAAATTAACGTGTTGGCAAGAACATTTTCTTCAATTTTAATTTAATTAAGTGATATTTTATACCTTTGCTATTTCAATAAATTGATTGTAAAAATACAATCGTAGGATTGTAACAGATCGCCCACGAAAAGGATGCTCCGAATGAATGAAAGCTTTCAACAACTCGCCCAAGTCGAAGTATATGAAATGTGATTACACAGTAATGTCGACAATACACCATAGACAAATCAAAATAGAAATAAAAATTGTAAAATTATTTTTTTTTGGTCACACAAAGACTTTTTAGGAATTACATATGTTATGTGTAACATTAGACTGTATCATGAAAAAATTAAGTTTGCATGGTTTATGATGATGATGGTTTGCAAAATATTTCGTCCCGGCGTATGTGATATGTCATATGATCCAAAAAGAATTTACTAACACTTTAAAGCACTTTATATATAAATTTGTATTCTTATCATTGGACGTGTAGAATGATTACCGGTACCAGTATTACCGACAGATTAGAGGCTGTTATGTTTACATAGAAGTGCACTATAAGGAAAAATGTGATATTTTTTATGCACATCACAATATTTGTTTTTAATAAATAGTGATGCTTCATTATTAGAATAATCAGGTGCATAGTCAGTCGTAATTAGGGCCGATTTTCTTGTTTCCAACTACAGCCCGAATGTTCGTACCATTTTGATAGGAAAATTACTAATATAAGTGATATACAGGGTGGCTGATGAATGACACTACATTAAGAAACTAAAATAACTTTTGTTTAATTCATGTAAATTACTTTTTCTTTGTTCATTTGACAACCGATACATTTTTATTAAACTTTTTTAACGGGTTTAAAAATAAAAGAATTTAAATGACATGACGATAGCCGGTGACGTATGTGCAAAATTCATTATTCATTACATCCTGCAGAGTTGCAGTAAGAATTGTCTCAATTGTTGTTCGAATGCATTGCTTTAAATCATCCATATTTATACACTCCACGAGAGTATTATGTGTTTGTGCATTTGTTTGTAACACCAAAAGGAAGCGAGATAGACCCATTGTTAAGTATACCGATCGACTTAGAATCACTTTCTGAGTCGATTTAGCAATGTCCGTCTGTCCGTCTGTCTGTCTGTCTGTCTGTCTGTCCATCTATTGTTGTAATCAGATTACAGGTCGCAATTATAATCCGATCTTAAAAAAAATTGGCACAAATAAGTTTTGTGGATCAAGGACGAACGCTATGTAATTTGAGGCAAATCGGTTCAGATTTAGATATAGCCCCCATACAAATTTCGCTCCCGATTTGACATTTTCCGCTCTAGAAACCACATATTGTACCCGATTTTCTTTAAATTTGGCACAACATCTTATAATCCAATTACAAACACCTATGCAACAATTGGGTAAGATCTGTTCAGATTTAGATATAGCCCCCATACAAATGTCGCTCCTGAATTGACATTTTCCGCTCTAGACGCGACATATTGTACCCGATTTTCTTTAAATTTGACACAACATCTTATAATCCAACTAGAAACACCTATGCTGAAATTCGGTAAGATCGGTTCAGATTTAGATATAGCCCCCATACAAATGTCGCTCCCGATTTGACATTTTCCGCTCTAGAAACCACATATTGTACCCGATTTTCTTTAAATTTGGCACAACATCTTATAATCCAACTAGAAACTCCTATGCAAAAATTGGGTAAGATCGGTTCAGATTTAGATATAGCCCCCATAAAAATGTCGCTCCCGATTTGACATTTTCCGCTCTAGAAACCACATATTGTACCCGATTTTCTTTAAATTTGACACAACATCTTATAATCCAACTAGAAACTCCTATGCAAAAATTGGGTAAGATCGGTTCAGATTTAGATATAGCCCCCATACGAATGTCGCTCCCGATTTGACATTTCCCGCTCTAGAAACCACATATTGTACCCGATTTTCTTTAAATTTGACACAACATCTTATAATCCAACTAGAAACACCTATGCAGAAATTCGGTAAGATCGGTTCAGATTTAGATATAGCCCCCATATAAATGTCGCACCCGATTTGACATTTTCCGCTGTAGAAACGACATATTGTACCCGATTTTCTTTAAATTTGACACAACATCTTATAATCCAACTAGAAACACCTATGCAGAAATTCGGTAATTGGGTAAGATCGGTTCAGATTTAGATATAGCCCAAATACAAATGTTGCACCCAAATGTTTAACCGATTTTGGCCAAACTATACATATTATATTTCACCTATTTCGTTCCAGATTTAACATTTTTTGTCAAACACATACATTTACAGGATACAAAAATCCTTCCCGATTTCACTTTTTCACAGAATTAAATTGTATTCGGATAGAAAGTGGAGTGTACCATAGAGTCGGCCCCGCCCGACTTTGGCCTTTCCTTACTTGTTTTGATTTGGTTTGTAAACTTCCAGATGAAATAACCCCACAAGAAAAAGATAGGTGCAGTGAGGTCACGAGACTTTGGGGGCCAACGAAATGTCGAGTGTCTAGAAATCACCTTCTTGGGGAACATTTACAAATGGGCCCTCATTTTTATTATTACCCCTCGTGGACTCAGATTTTGCAAATTATATTATATTTCAACTAAGAATACATTCTATGAAAGTCAAATATCTGGTCCATATTTTGGTATAAACCCCCATACAAATTCTATTCTACCCTATTACAGCTCTAGAACCCACATCGTGCGTTAGATCTCGATACAATTATGCAGATCATTTTGTATTTCAACTACTCTATTACAGCTCTAGAAACTAAATCATACATCGGATCTTGATAATATTTTGCAGATTATGATATATTTCAACTAGGTATAAATGCTGTGAATGAGAACTATATAGACCCATGTTTTTGCACAGGCCCCAAGTGCTGTTATAGGCCCCCATCAAATGTCCGTCCGAGCCATCCCATTACCGCTGTATAATCTGTATTTGTCATTGGATCTTGGCCAATTTTCCAGATCATGTTATATTTACTTTACTCGGAATATCTGCCGGAAAATTAGATCAATTACCATATTATTTACTATATTCGTTAAATTTGAGTAAAGATGGATTTATGTATAAATTATATGAACTACATAAAATTGATCCCATGAAATACCTGCACTCAGAAAAAAGTGAATCTTATAGTGAGTTAAAATGAACTAATATCTAGTAAATTTTAGCTTCGTTTAGCGCGAAAGCAAAATTTCCTCATATAAAGTTCAAACTCTCCTTGAAAGTAGTACATGCTTTGAACTTGATGCTAGTTCAATTTTCCTCAAATCAAGTAAATATTTACTCAAACTGAGGAAAATTAAGTAAGTTTTTCCCCAAATCAAGTACATTTATACTAAATATAGGTAACATTTTTCTGAAATTTTCCTAAATCTAAACTATGTATATTTTAAATAAAATTTTGCTGAAATTTTTACTCAAATCAAGTAAATATTTACTTAAACTGAGGACAAATTTGCTCAAAACAAGTAATTTTGTTCTATGGGCTTTGAATGTAATACATTCGAATTTCAGCTATTCGATCGAGTAATTTCTTCTTACGAATGCATTTTTTTCCAAACAAAAAATTTCTTAATATTTTTCTAACTTAAAACCTTGGAAATTTTATTCCACACAACTATAAATTTACTCAATTGTAAGATTTTTTTTATTAAATTCAATGAAATGTTTTTAAGTAAATTTACTACCCTATTTCTAGTAAATGAAGTATTTGCTATGACTTTGGAATAAGGAAACGTTACTCATAATTTTCCTACTTATAAGGAAATTTTTACTAAGCTGGAGTCAAATCGTTGAACTAAATTGGAGTATGGATTTTATTAAAATTTAGTAATCCTATTTTTCTGAGTGTGGGTTTAGTAATCTAATCGAGGTATATACACAGAGAGTGGGCCCCGCCCGACTTTAGCCTTTCCTTACTTGTTATAATCTTAAATATGTATAAATTCGAATAACAAATACAGTTTTTTTTGTACTCGATGAAATGCAAGACGAAAAACACCTACAAAGTTTAATTCCAAAAAACAAATAATTGTTATTTTAGAGTTTCGTCTTCCTAGATCCAAGTTACTGAATTTGTTGTTTCTCTTTTAAATAATATGACAAAAATTTCAGTAAGTTAAAACTCATTTCTTACTGTTTCGCAACTTTAAAGTAGATTTTAAAATAGAGACCTACACGCAGAGAAAAAATGCATTAGGTAGAAACGAACTTGTTTTCTTTTGTGGGAAAATTAGTTTGTTTGCGGTGAACATGTCATCAGTTGTTGTAAATGAACAAAGAGAAATATGTTTACATACATATATCAAACAGTTTTCTTCATTTGTCGAAATGGATTTGTGTTATCATTACGAACTCCCAAAACATTTAGAAGTAACAGAAACCGTTGTTGTTTCATCTGTAATGAAAATAGGTCACATCGGTTCAGATTTAGATACAGCTCCATAAAAACGGAATATACGAATAGCAACGCCATATTATATTTGATCTGTGAACATCTGTTGTGGAAGTGGAATATGTGGGTCAATGTTTTCATATAGCCCTTATACAAATGTCCCACCCGATTTCTATACTCAGAGAGGGGTAAAAATTGTACTTTCTTTTGTATAAGTAAAAAATGTCTACATAAAAAATTCTTAGGTTACTCCAATACTTTTTCGCATAAATGAAGAATTTCGTCTCGCCTATAGATTTTACATAATTATTAATTTAGAGGCAAATTACTTTTCAATGATTTTATTCCAATTAGATATACTACAAATTCGTCCAAAGTTTGGCACTCATAGTTAAGCTACGGGTTGCTCTAGTCAAATGTCAGGAAGTAGTGAAATTAGCATTACACAATCTTGAAATTGGCTCAATTCATTTAGTTTGTTTGTATTTTTCATAACCTTTGTCCGAAATTCAAGAAAGTGTCCACGACTTTTTATGTAATTTTCGTGTTTTCATGATTTTACGGCAAAATTACCATTTCAGATGAGTTATTAAAAATTCTATATTTTATTGCTTCAGAAAGTCTAGAAGGTTTTAAAGAAGTATATGTCCGAAACCTCTCTACGCAAGGGTGGGGGGTGGTGGGTTTGAACCATTACTTGCGCACGGCCCTGCACGCCTATTATCACGATTTTAGCTACAGCCGTTGGCTTGGTACCAGTTTTATTCTTTTTTCACTTTTTACCCTAAAAGTACGGATTTGAAAAAAGCTTACTTACTTACTCTTACTTTACGCGTTTACGCAGTCAGGCGAATTTCATGATTCTAGCTGCAGCCGTCTGTTTGGTGGCAAATTTAATCCCATATAGATCCAGAAGGTACGTATATCGAAAGATCTTTTTACTTTTCACGTTTACACAGTCAGAGAAATGTACGAATTTCACTATTTTAGCTATAGCCGTTTGGTCGGTACCATTTTTATCCCCATTCGCCCCATTTTCTGCCTAAAAGAACAAATGTTCGAAAAATTCCATTATGTTTCGCGTCTATACAGTCAGATGAAAGTATACACCGAATTTCATGATTTCAACTTCAGCGGTTTGTTTGGTACCATTTGTATCCCTCTTTTCAATTGTATCCCGTAAAAGTACGAATTTCGAATTTCGTCTACGCAATTAGAGGGATGTACACAACGAATTTCATGATTCTAGATGTTGCCGTATCATTTTTATCCCTTTTCGTCTCAAAAGTACAAATTTCGAAAACTTCTTCAATTTTAATTTAATTAAGTGATATTTTGTACCTTTGCTATTTCAATCAATTGATTGTAAAATACTATCGTAGGATTGTAACAGAACGCCCACGATGAAAGGATGCTACAAATGCCCCCGTAATTAGAGGGATATACACCCCGAATTTCATGGTTCTAGGCTTTGTCCTATCATTGGTACCATTTTTATTCCTTTTTGTAGAACTTTACAAAAAATATGTTCAAATAGTCTAAATTTTATTTTTAGCTAGTCCTATATTTTCAGTACTTGCTAGGGAAAAAATTACCCTCTGAGCCGATTTCGCTCACTTTATATCCCAACCGAAGCATAAAACACATTTAGGGAAAATTTGAAACTCTTAGCAAATTTCATGCTTTCACTAGACAGACAGACGGACATGGCTAGATCGTTTTAGAATTTTACCACGACCTAGAATATATATTTTTAGGGGTGTTTTCAGTAGCGTTTAGCTCGCAGACGGCTTGATCTAGGAACGAAATAATTTGCAAATCATCATTAAATAATCCAAACTTTATTTTCGCGGGGTGACTGGAAATTGTTTTTCCATTTGTATGGACCGCGACTCAACCTAATGTACATATGTTAAATGAACGATCGGTTTTCGAAGGTCTTACGATTTTGATGAATATTGCTGAGCTTTTTGGTTCACAGACAAGATCGCCAAATTAAAAATGACCCAACAAAACATGCTAAATCCCCCAAAATTCGTCCATACAAATTTGCATGCATATGGAATTCTCTCCATCTTTTGAGGTTATTCGTAATTTTTAGGCTCAATTTCGTAGCACAAATATGACGATTTTTCATAATGAAAAAAAGGAATATGAAGAGCACTCAAGTATTTGTGCGTATGAGTTATGTTTCACAATTTATAATTCAGCTGACAAGTGTATATTCAAAATTCCAAATTTCCAAAATTCGGTCACATCGGTCCATTGTTCGATAGCCCCTTACAAATGTACCTCATAAAGAATAACGTTTCGAGTTTGTCCGTCATTAAACTTTCACAAATATTTTAAATTAATTTAGAATTGGTAGTAAATTACTTGTAATATAGAACAAAGTTCAGGGTATCATATATCCGGCGTCGCCCGACTTTAGTCTTTCCTTACTTGCTTTTATAGAGGGAAAAAATAAATAGAAAACTTACTTTTCATTGCAAAATGCTTAAATATTAAGTTTTCGTCAAATTCAAATTTCAAGTTGCACAATAAAAAATGCATGTATAAACACCCAAAAAGGTTGACTACTTTCATAATTTTTTAATAAAATAAGTTGCGCAACATGTAATTGCGGAATATTGAAGCGAACACATTGTAATTTAATTAGAAATTCGCCATCTGGCGGTATGTTACAGAATTCAAACTTAAAACTCCATATTTTGAAAATACCTCAAATTTGGACATATTTTCAAAAAAAAAATTAAAAATATTTCTACAATAATTTCTTAAAAACATATTTTTGTAAATAACTCTTAAATACCTGAACTTGAAGATTGTATAATCAAAGTGTTACTTTTTACAATGGGGAAAGTGATAATAACCTTTAAATATGTCAATGCAATTTTCGCAACTGTTCACTGTAAAACTCAAAACATTCTTAAATTTAAGGCAGAGTAACTGGAAAAGTAAACAACACATGTCATTGATATTTTCGGTAGTGATGCAGAATTTTATATTCTTTAATCGTATAATCAAATTTTTTCAAAAATATAAATTTTGATTTTTTATTCATCTCCATTTTGGGCGATTCCAACCCTCTGTGCGATGTAACCCACTTTCACCACAGGTATTTTTAGTTGGATTATAATATGTTGTATGGTTTCTAGAGCGGAAAAAGTAAAATTGCGAACGAACCGAACTTACTCGCTTTCATCATAGGTATTTGTAGTTGGATAATAAGATGTTGTGCCAAATTTAAAGAAAATCGGGTAAAATATGTGGTTTCTAGAGCGGAACAAGTCAAATCGGAAGCGACATTTGTATGGGGCTATATATAAATCTGTACCGATTTGCTTCAAATTAAATAGCGTTCGTCCTTGATCCACAAAACATACTTGTGCCAATTTTTGTTAAGATCGGACAATAATTGCGATCTGTACTTTGATTACAACAATAGATGGACAGACGGACAGACAGACGGTCATTGCTAAATCGACTCAGAAAGTGTTTCTAAGCCAATCTGTATAATAAACGATGGGTCTAACTCGATTCCTTTTGGATGTTACAAACAAATGCACAAAGACATTATACCGTAGTGGAGGGTATAAAAATATGTTTGTGCTGATTTTATGAATCAACGTTTCTAAGCTGCTCAAAATAAAAAAAAAATTGCAAACAGCAGTATCAATATCAAATTTTGAAAAAATAATTAGAATTGTTGACATTTTGCATTAAGGACACTAGATACTTTAAATATGACGACAAAATATATGAACAACGAAAAGGTATGCCGATGGGATCTCCACCATCTTCTATAATTGCTGACATCGTTATGGAGGAACTTTTGGACACTTCACTGGATAAGATGACGTACAAACCACGACTATTAACGAAATATGTTGGCGATCTTTTGGCAATCATTAAGGTAAGCTGCTCAAAATAAAAAAAATTTGCCAACAGCAATATCAATATCAAATTTTGAAAAAATAATTAGAATTGGTGACATTTTGCATTAAGGACACTAGATACTTTAAATATGACGACAAAATATATGAACAACGAAAAGGTATGCCGATGGGATCTCCAGCATCTCCTATAATTGCTGACATCGTTATGGAGGAACTTTTGGACACTTCACTGGATAAGATGACGTACAAACCACGACTATTAACGAAATATGTTGACGATCTTTTGGCAATCATTAAGGTAGATGAAATTCAGACCATGTTACAAACACTCAACTCGTTCAACAAGCAAATACAGTTCACAATGGAAAGGGAAGATAACAACAAACTACCATATCTGTACTGTATTATTCTTCGACAAGGTTCTTCGACTGGTATCAAAAACCTACTGCTTCTGGTAGCCTTATCAATTTTAATTCAAAACATCCTAGGAGAGTAATAATCAACACAGCGACAAATTTCATCAACAGGATCTTATCTATAAGTGACGCAGAATTTCACCAAGACAATATACTAAAAATTAAGGATGACTTTCCCACAAAAACAATAGCAGATCTATTAAAAAATGTAAATTCGGAAAAAGTGCATACCACAACAGATACCAAAGAAAACGACAAAATATTCAAATCTTTGACTTATGTAGCGATTTTTCTGAAAGATTACGCCACTCCAATTTATACGACAAAGAAAAATACCAATTAGCACTTAAAACGCATGTTACAGTCAATAAGCTTTTTAGCAGGATAAAATCTAGATCAAAAACAAGTAAGGAAAGGCTAAAGTCGGGCGAGGCCGACTATATAATACCCTACACCACTCCCTGCGTATGTACCTCGCTTTGATTACTAAACCCAGGTACTTCTTGGGAGCAATTTTATGTAGTTCATATAAATTATACAGCTACTATAAATTCATCTTTAGTCAAATTTAACGAATATGGTTAATATGTGGTAATTGATCCAATTATCCGAAAGACAAATACAAATTATACAGTAGTAATAGGATGAATCGGACCGACATTTCAAAAGGGGGCATATAACAACATTTTGGCTGGGTCCAAAACATGGGCCTATATATTTCTCATGATCTGCAAAATTTGACGAAGATACGATGTAAGATGTAGTTTCTAGAGCTGTAATAGATCAGAATGGGCCCCATTTGGCTTATACCAAAGTATGGACATATGTGCATCTCCCAAACAAGTAAGAAAAGGCTAAAGACGTACGGACTTTCTATCTCATTACAATTCAATTCGGTAAAAAAGTGAAATCGGGAAGGATTTTTGCATCCTGTAAATGTATGTGTTTGACAAAAAATTTTAAATCGGAAAAGACGTTCCAGGTTTACAGTATATTGAAACCTGGAACGATGTGACCCGCTTTCACCATGTATGTTTATTGGTGAAATATAATATGTAAAGTTTGGCCAAAATCGGATAAACATTCGGGAGCAACATTTGTATGAGGGCTATATCTAAATCTGAACCGATTTTACCCACTGTACACCATAGGTGTTTCTAGTTCGATTATAAAATGTTGTGCCAATTTTAAAGAAAATCAGGTACAATATGTGGTTTCCAGAGCGGAAAAAGTCAAATCGGGAGCGACATTTGTATGGGGGCTATATCTTAATCTGAACCGATCTTACCCAAATTCTGCATAGATGTTTCTAGTTGGGTTATAAGGTGTTGTACCAAATTTAAAGAAAATCGGGTAAAATATGTGGCCTATAAAGCGGAAAAAGTGAAATAGGGAGCGACATTTGTATAGGGGCTATATCTAAATCTGAACCGATTTTCTCCAAATTCAATACCGATGGTCCTTGGCCAGAAAAAATTACTTGTGCCAAGTTTCATGAAAATCGGACAACAATAGAGTGCGAACAAGCTTAGATGGACAGCAGACGGACGGACAGACGGACAGACGGACAGACAGACATCGTTAAATCGACTCAGCTGGTGATTCTAAGCCGATCGGTATGCTTAAAGGTGGGTCTAGCTTGATTATTTCTTGGTGTTACAAACATTTGGCGCGAAACTAACTTATAATACCCTAGTTCACGAAGTGGTGTAGGGTATAATGAAGATAAATCGGACGTAGTTTAGCAAATTACATGCAACGGGGACAAGGCCAACTTATGCCAAAAGGTATATGTTGGCACCACTAAGACAAAATTAAAGACAAGACGTAAAAATATTAGCACAAGAGAACAACTGCAAACGCAGATACACTCTTGAAACTTTACACATAATTGATGTTCCCTCTGACAAGAGAATAAATTTCAAAACTGACACAAACGTCTGCGCTCACATATACAGACACATTATTAAAAAGCATAAATGTAAGCAAAAATAATTTAGTTGACAAAGACTGGTTGTGCGGACAAGTTACTGTCGTTTATACTTTATATTCATAAATGCAATTATTGTCATAAAATATTTGTTAAGTGTTTTTGTATATTTAATGTTAAAAATATTTGTTTTTATAGTGACACCCCTGAAGATGATTGACGAAGTCAATCGAAATATTGGGAATTTTTAAATAAAAAATTAATAAAAACACAACATCGTTGTTTTTTAAATTACATGACCTCAAGTCGGACAAAAAACACCCACACACTATTTATTAAAAGGTCAACTATCCAAAATCCATCAAAATAATTTTATGTTAAATATTTTGGACTTAACCTGGATAATTATCCAGTGTAAGTCATATTTATGGTTATCGAGGCTAAATCAAAAGTCAACTTATATTGTAGTTGCTGACAATGAGAAAAAATAATTTTTTATTTAGAGCAAAAATTACACTTTTATTAAGGCAGCTTGCTATCCCGGCTTAAAGAAAAACAGTCCTAATATGTCTCAAGGCACACAAACACAGTTTAAGGTCTTGGACTCTTTTTTTTTTTTTGAATAGTTTGGGATTTTCACATTTGTGACTTTCAGCTTTGAAAGAAGCCAACAACCCAATCGTCCACGCGTGAGTTTAGTAGTAAGAGCGACAACTGATATCTTCCTAATTGAAAGTTTTTACTCGTAGTTAAATGTTTTCTCCGATTAATCCCAAAGTTGTTTAATTTAGTACTGTTCGACAGCACTAGCTGAATTTTGTACTCAACTTAAATACAGTGCCTAAAAGTATGCTGTACTTTAATGTGCACATTGTGTTCCAGACATCTCTGAGGCTTTCATTCTCATTTATTGAACATTTAATTGATTTTCTTGTCAGTATTTGATTGTACTTCACAATTTTCACCCGTATCCCCCTTATTATTTACTTTAATTGCTCCACATCCCTAGCTTCAGTGTTTCCCCAGCGTGGGTGGGGATTTCGGTTGTTATGGTAAATGATACAATTTTGCTGTAGTCAAACTCCTTTCCCTTTGTTTGCCTTAATAACGCGATGATATGTTCTTAAGGATATTTTTTGCTTTGTTTTTTTTTCTTCTTCTGAAAATCAATACGAAAATTATACGTTTCAGGTATTCGCTCGTTCGTTCGACGTTCTCGTTCCCAAAGAGTGCTGTGAGCGGTGGCCACAGGGTTGCCAATATTTTAATAATAAATATTTTCAGAAAATTAATAGCTAATCACTTGTGTTAAAAACTAAAACATTAGGCCTGTTGGATTGGGCAATTAAGATACTTAATAAGGTGGTATCACTATTACCCATTGGTTTTTCTTAAATGGATCAACACAAAACTCTCGCTTTTAAGCGAGTAAATTCCATAAAAAATGAAGCTAATAATGGCCCATTATATCAGTTTCTAATCGGAACTCTGTCATTTGAGAATTTTTGCAAATATATTTTTATATTGAAAAATTTACAATTTTGGAGAGGATATACCGTGAAGGTCTTTTGACCACATTCATTTCAAAATTTGACTGGACAGTAGTACAAAAATCAGTGCGAACTGTTACAGTATTCTGCATATATCAGTATATCTATCTATCTATATACATATATAAAAATCAATGTGTGTCTGTATGTTGCGTATAGGACGCCAAACCCGTGGACCTATTCGCCTGAAAATTTTACTGTATCTATCTTCTGGACAGAGGATGGTTCCCGGATAGTCTAGGTCATGATAGGACAAAGTGGGGTGGTACCTCCCACACAAAAAATATTTTAAAACTATCACAACAGGCTCGATAATTTTACTGCAGCTAACTTCTGGGCAAGGGATAGTTCCAGGATATACTATATTATTCGAAAAAGAGACGTGGCACCGCCCACACAAAACTATCATAAAACATGTTCCGAAGTGCGGATTCTCTCTTGAAAATATTATTGTGACTAACTTCTGAACAGATGATAGTTTCTGAATGGTCATGATACAAATGGGCGTGAGACAGCCCACACCAACTATATATTAAAATTATCACAAAACACGTAACGAATGGCGGATTCTCTTGAAAATTTTACTGTGTCTAGCCTGTGGGAAGGAGATGTTTTCTGGTTATAATAGGGGAAGACACGACAAATGGGAATCACAAAAACTATAACAAAATACATTGATTCACTTGAACATTTTATTGTAACAACAGAGGATGACCCTTGACTATAAAAATGTCATGCTAGAAAAAGGGTAAGGGTTTGGTTCTAGAATATAAGAGGACATTGCGATAATAATAAGAACTTGCTCGCCATCTAACCCAAAAGACCTGTGGGAAAAATTCAAAGAGGATATGAGTGAGGACATTTTGCATCATTATCGCACCGTTACGATTCTATATCATTTGCGATTAACATTTTCGACGATACGCTGATTAAAATTTAAGACATATGCCTAGCCATCAGCAACAAAACTCTTAATCAACTTGGAATGGTGGTGCCTGAACCTTCTACCATTGACATTACTGATCGAGATTTGCTAAGAGAACGGCAATTCAATGTTGAAGACTTGCGTTTGTTTGTCGCAATAAAAATCCTCTATTAATTGCAAAGCAACAAGTGGCCTTTGACAAAATTATAACTGCAGCAGCAAATGACAGCGGCGGCGTGGAGACTTCCGACAGACCCTTCCAGTAATTCCAAAATCAGCACCCGCATTTCTGGCGATATGTACAAAAAATTAATCTGACCACCAATATGCGTGTACATCTGCATCACAATGACTCAGCAGCTATATTTTCGAAACATCTACTGGATGTTGTTAATGGAAAAGTATCAGTTGATGCAGTGAAAAGGAGCATTACATTTTAAAACAAGTAAGAAGGCGTTAAGTTCGGCCGGGCCTTATATATATAACTTATATAACCTCCACCACGGAGTGCATTCCACAGTATTACCAGCAGATTAAAGGATGTCGACTTTACATAGAAGCACAGTACCATATTACGAAAATTGTGATATTTTTATGCACATTACTATATTTGTTTACTATTTCAAACTATAATGTATAAAATCGACTACTAAAGGGTGATTTTTTAAGAGCTTGATAACTTTTTTTAAAAAAAAAACGCATAAAATTTGCAAAATCTCATCGGTTCTTTATTTGAAACGTTAGATTGGTCCATGACATTTACTTTTTGATGATAATTTCATTTAAATATTGACCGCGGCTGCGTCTTAGGTGGTCCATCCGCTTAGTCCAATTTTGGCATTTCCACGTTTTTGAGTAACAGAGACCCAATTGGTGCGAACGGCGACGAATCGAAAATTGGTGGTCATCATTAACACTGGCCGATACAGCTGCGATATTTTCTTCAGTTCGCACTCTACGTAAGCGTGTTGGTGGTTTAATGTCCAACAATGTAAATTTGGTGCGAAATTTAGTCACAATAGCCCGAATAGCCGCTTCAGTGGGTCGATTAAACTGACCATAAAATGGAAGCGCGCAATGAACTTTCTTAACAGAGCACGCATTTTGATAATAAAATTCAATAATTTGCAAGCGTTGTTCGTTTGTAAGACGATTCATGATCAAATGTCAAAGCATACTGAGCATCTTTCTCTTTGACACCATGTCTGAAATCCCACGTGATCTGTCAAATACTAATGCATGAAAATCCTAACCTCAAAAAAATCACTCTTTATATATAAATAAAATGCGGAAATTGTGAAAGTGTACATGACTAAAAATTAGGCGATTGTCAGTCGCCATTAGAAAGAAGCATTTTCAGATACAGACAAAGTGATAAGAAAAGTATAAATTTTAAAGATATCCCCATTCGCCCCATTCTCCGCCCAAATGTACAAATTTCGAAAAAAAAACCCTCTTTCGAGTCTTCATAGTCAGAATGTATACACCGAATTTCATGATTTCAACTTCAGCGGTTTGGTAGGTACCATTTTTATCCCTCTTTTTAATTATATCCCTTAAAAATACGAATTTCGAAAAATCCCTCTATTTTACGTGTCTATGCAATTAGAGGGATGTACACACCGAATTTCATGATTCTAGCTTTTGTCGTATCATTGGTACCATATTTTATCCCTTTTTGTTCCATTTCGCCAGATAAAACTTTTATTTTCTTTGTGGTGCTTCCAAGCTACAAGAGGAAAGTCCGCAACAAATTTTAACTGTATGAAAATAAGAAATTTAATTAATAAGCCAAGGCTACCAATATTTGTATACTATATATATAATGGATATAATAATTCAATTCATAAAGTAAATATAAGGGAGCAATCAAAAATAACCTAAATATTGGGGGATAGAGAGTGTACTTTCAGCTACAGTCGATTGGTTGGTTGTATTTCCATCCTATTTTTATTTCAAAAGTATAAATTTTGAAAATACCTTATCTCTCACGTACGCAGTATAACACAACTTCATGATTCTACCATTTTTGTCGTAAAACCAACAAAATAAAGTACGAACTTGGAAAAAAATATTTTACGTGGCTATGCAGTCAGAGGAATGTATACACCGAATTCCATGATTCTATCAGCGGCCATTTTGTTGGTACCATTTTTATCCCCTTTTTCCAATTTTGCTCCCTCAAGAGTACGACTATCTAAAATCTCTTTATTTTACGTATCTACACAATTAGAGGGACGTACTCACTGAATTTCATCATTCTAGCTGTGTTCGTTTAGTTGGTACTATTTTTATCCCCTGTAGCCGATGTATGCATTGAAAGTACGAATTTGGAAAAAACGTTTTATTTTTCGTGTCTAGTCAGAGGAATGTATACTCCGAATTTCACTATTCTAGGTGCAGCCGTTAGGTTGGTACTATTTTTATCCCTTTATCCCCATTTAACCCATTAAAAGTACGAATTTAGAAAAAATACTTTTATATTATTTATCTACTCTATTGGAGGAATGTACACGCCAAATTTCGTGTTTCTATCTGTAGTCGTTTGATAGGTACCATTTTTATCCATTTTTGTCCCATTTCGCCCCCTACAAATAAAAATCACTCTATGGTGCCCTTTTATGCTATAAAGGGAATGCGCATTGCAAATATCAAGTAAATACAAGCTAATATGTTCAAAAAAACATGCTGAAATACTCTAAATATTAGGGGTATTTTCAGTCCTTATGAGGGAAAAATTTTTCCCTGTGGGCCGATTTCGTCTACTTTCAATCCCAACCGATCTACAACCATAAGACACATTTAGGACAAATTTGAACCTCCTAGCTCATTTCGTTAGGCCACTATCGTGCTTTCAACAGACAGACGGACATGGCTAGATCGTCTTAGAATTTTACCACGACCCAGAATATATATACTTTATGGGGTCTCCGATGAATATTTCAAGGTGTTACAAACGGAATGACAAAGTGAATATACCCCCATCCTGGAGGTGGAGGGTGTGAAAATGTCATTCAGGAATCAATTCAGCAATTAATCGAGAAAGTCTTCCCACAAATTTCCACAAACTATAGAAACAAAGAGTGGTTTTACATCCGTGCTATATTGCCTGCAAAAAAACAACGATGTTAATGCAATCAATAATTTAATTCTGGAACAAATTTCTAGGTGATTGCACACATTACAAATCGGTAGACAGTATCATGAATGCGGATTAAGTTGTCAACTATCCAATTGAATTTCTAAATTCTTAGGACCTTCCAGGAATTCCGCCGCACATGTTAACTCTTAAAATTGGTTCACCTATAACTCTCCTAAGGAATGTTAATCCTCCTCGATTTTGCAATTGTATTAGAATAGCTGTCAAGAGACTAATGCCCAAGGTCATTGAAGCAACGATTTTAAATAGAAAATCAATAGGAAAAGATGTCTTTATACCATGCATTCCGATGATTTCCACCTATATACCATTCGATTTCATACGACTACAGTTTCCGATTCGCCTAGCATTTTCGATGACTATAAACAAAGCACAGGGACAATCACTTGAAGTTTGTGAATTGAATCTGGAAAATCCATGTTTTTCACATGGTCAGTTATACGTTGCTTGCTCATGAGCCCAAAAACTTGTATGTACTTGAACAAGGTGGACAAATTGTTAATATCGTGTATCCCGAAGCACTCCAATGAAATACTGACTAACTTAACTAATAGACACAAAATACATTCTTAGAAATAATTACCATAATTAATTAACTCTCTAATAAATGTTTCCTTTAAATGTTTCATTTCCTTTAAAGAAACAGTGAAAAAAATAGTTAAAATTTCATGAAGCTTTTATAATTTTCAAAATGTAACTTATGAATTTAAATAAGAATTCAGTTACAGTCGTTTGATTGTTTGCATTTCCATTCTATTTTAATTCCAAAAGTATAAAGTGAAAATCCATTATCTGTTACATGCAAAATAACCTAACTCCATGATTCAACCAATTTTTGCCATAAAAGTAAAAAAGTACGAATTAGGAAAAATCTTCTAATTTTGCGTGTCTATGCACTCAGAGGAATGCATACACCGAATTCCATGATTCTAGCTGAGACCATTTGGTTGGTACCATTTTTATTCCCTTTTTCCCATTTTACACCCTTAAAAGTACGACATTCTAGCTGTAGCCGTTTAGTTAGTACCATTCTTATCCCTCTATTCCCATTTTGCCCCTTAAAAATTGAATTTGGAAAAAAATACGCTTATATTATATATTTACTCAATTACGTGACATTCTTGTCACGCCGAGTTTCGTGTTTTTAGCTGTTGTCGTTTGATAGCTACCATTTTTATGCCTTTTTGCCCCATTTATTTATGGTGCACTTTTTGTTAAAACGGGAATGCGCATACCCAATATCAAGTAAGTAAAGAGTGATTTTTTTGAGGTTAGGATTTTCATGCATTAGTATTTGACAGATCACGTGGGATTTCAGACATGGTGTCAAAGAGAAAGATGCTCAGTATGCTTTGACATTTCAACATGAATCGTCTTACAAACGAACAACGCTTGCAAATTATTGAATTTTATTATCAAAATGCGTGCTCTGTTAAGAAAGTTCATTGCGCGCTTCCATTTTATGGTCAGTTTAATCGACCCACTGAAGCGGCTATTCGGGCTATTGTGACTAAATTTCGCACCAAATTTACATTGTTGGACATTAAACCACCAACACGCTTACGTAGAGTGCGAACTGAAGAAAATATCGCAGCTGTATCGGCCAGTGTTAATGATGACCACCAATTTTCGATTCGTCGCCGTTCGCACCAATTGGGTCTCTGTTACTCAAAAACGTGGAAATGCCAAAATTGGACTTAGCGGATGGACCACCTAAGACGCAGCCGCGGTCAACATTTAAATGAAATTATCTTCGAAAAGTAAATGTCATGGACCAATCTAACGTTTCAAATAAAGAACCGATGAGATTTTGCAAATTTTATGCGTTTTTTAAAAAAAAAAGTTATCAAGCTCTTAAAAAATCACCCTTTAGAAGCAGAAATATTGAAAAATATCCTTAAATGCTCTAAAATATTAGGGGTTATATGGATATTTTCAGTCCCTGTGGACCCAGTTGCAATCCTAACCGATCTACGACTATAAGACGCTTTTATGGAAAACTTGGATGTTGTCGCTCCTTTCGTTTAGATGCTAGCGTGCTTTCAACAGACGATCAAGAACATATATATTTTATAGGGTATCAGGTAGATATTTCAAGGTATTACAAACGGAATGACAACGTTAGTATACCCCCATCCTGGTGGTGGAGGGTATAAAAACTGTACGTATGGCAACCCTAAGTAGCCGTGAAGGGAATTATTGGTGGCGCTTGATGCACATGCCTCACATTCCGTCTGTTGCCGCCTGCCTTTCTTGATAACTTATTACGCTGATTGTTGTTGAGTTATTACGGATTGTAACGCCGCTTGTTATTTGTGTTGATATCTTGTTTTTCCGCTTCTCCGTATGGCATTAATTTGGATTATATTTATTTTAAGCTAATTAAGGCAAAGCTGTCATAAATGGCACATTCCTGTTTCTCCTTTGGACGCGTTCTCCAAAGTGGGTGTGCTATTTGTTTTATCCCTATTAAAATATCGCTTTTAATTGGTGTTCTGCAGAAATACGTTGCGTTTGTAAACAAAACAACAGTGGTTTCTTTCTGCAGGAAAAAAAAAGATATTCGTCTGTTAAAATGCGACTTACGTAGGCAGCAATAGAAGACCAAGAACGGCAACATGGGTGGTGGATATAGAAGAGTTTACTTTTTCAGACAACGCAGATTTTTGAACAAAAACATTTCGGTGTGAATGTACACACCGACTACGTAGACGTAGATTTTTCGAAAATTGTACTTTTGACAGGGAAGCGGGAAAAAAGGGAATAAAATGTTACCAACCAAAGTGTTGGTGGGTGCATATTCCTTTCGCTACATTGGCCTGTAATATAAAGGCATTTTTCGAAAATTGTACTTTTAACAGGGAAGCGGGTCAAAAAGGGGAAAAATGGTAGTTGCAAAAGTGTGGCGGCAGGAGTAAAAAATTTTGGCTGCATATTTATGTAACATAAATGGATTTTTCGAAAATGGTGTTTTTGGCAAAGGGTGAAAACGGAGCAAAGTCTCTAGATTAGTCAAATTCGGTCTATAATTCTGCTGGCAACGTAACATATATGGACACTTCGAAATTTACACTTATAAAGGGAAAGCGGTTAAAAATGAAATAAAGTGTTTCAGCCGGAATCGAAAATTTGATGTCCTTTAGAAATTTGTACTTTCATGAGAAAGAGGGCTAAATCAGTAAATATCGTACTAACCAAAGTACGATATGCTAGATAAATGGGTTAAAAAGGGATAAAAATGCTACTAATAAAACTGGTGCGGATAGAAACGTGGTAAAGGGATAAACTGGGACAGAACTACTGCTTTCGAGTACTCAAATTCGTTATGCATCGAATGAGCTGATTACGGCAATCGATTGCTCACGTATCGAAATTAGTAATAAATTAAAAGATTTTTCATGTTTTAAGAAGAAGACAAAAAAAATTTGTCGGAATCAGCAATTTTTATTTTTTTTTTTACAATAAATTCTATAATATAAAAATAAAAATGTCTGTTTTGCTGTTTTTGGCATTGTCAGTCATGCCTACGAAATATATGTGTCTTGGTTGCAGATCGCTTTGGATTGAAAATACACTCAGAAAAATAGCTTTCCTAAACTTGAGTAAAATCCATACTCCAATTTAGTGCAACAATTTTACTCCAGTTTAGTAAAAAAAATTCTATAAAAGTAGGAAAATTAACTAAGTATGAGTAAAGTTTCCATATTTCAAAGCCATCCTACTAGAAATGGGGTAGTAAATTTAAATGAAAACATTTCTTTGGAACTAATAAAAAATTCATACAATTGATTAAATTCATACTTGTGTGGAAGAAAATTTCCAAAATTTCCCTCCACCATGGATTGCATTCCATAGACGCTGTCGATTTTTGTAGAAGTGCAGTAATATTACAGGAAAATATATTTTTTTAATATAGCCAAACCAAAACAAATACAAATATTGAAAAAATAACTTTATAAATAAATATAATATTTGAATTATTTCATACCACGCTTATAAGACAAGGCTACCAATACGTTTACACTATACACACTATATGTAAAGGTACGAGTTTGGAAAAATCTTTTTATTTTGCGTGTCTATGTATACACCGGTGTCCATGATTCTAGCTGCGGTCATTTGGTTGGTACCATTTTTTTCCAATTTTACCCCTTCAAGAATACGACTTTCTAAAATATCTTTATTTTACGTGTCTACGCAATTAGAGGGATGTACACACCTGTATTTGTTTATTTGGTACTATTTTTATCCCCTGTACCCATTATACAAAGTACGAAAATATAAAATCATAAAAACTTCATCTTCAAAATCACAAATGTCGTCCGTCGAACAAATCTTATAGGCTGTAGTGTGTGTAGGTAGCGTATACGTGCTGTTGATTAAGGATAATATCACTCATACGCACTGTAGTCGGACTGACCATTAACAGAAACAGTCCGCCAAGATATATTTCCCTACCCCAACGGTATTAAGAGTTCCTAGGAAGTTCATATGTTCTAGAAAGTTGTTTATTGAGATCTTAGGTACATTTTTGTAGTTGATTGTTTCTTTAAATTTTGATCGGTTTGCTACCTATGGACCTGAACAGGAGAAAAAGGTTAAAAAATCGATTTTTTTAAGTTTTTTTTTGCGATTTTGACCTTGAAGATGAAGTTTTTTATATGATCACAAATTCTGTTATTTATGATAATAGCTACAACTTTGCCTCAAAGAGTAAATCAAAATTCCAAATGGTTTGCAAGATATGAGACTGAGAAAATAATCACTTTTTGCAAAAATGACACCGAGGCCACAAATCTTTGGGGGCCCATCAAAAAGTGCTCTCCGTATATGGTTATATTTTTTCGTGTTGCACTGTGTATTTCATGTTGTCATATGTTGTATTACTTTTGCATACTCTGAAGCAAAACCTTTTGTTTGAATTATTTTATTTAAATTGAACTTATTTTAAGTTCACTTTTTTGCTTGTATCAAGTTTAAGAAAATTTCAGCAACATTTTACTTAGATTTCGTAAAAATTTACTTGGTTTGTGTACAAATCTACTTAGTTTTACGAAAATTTTACTTAAATTTAGTAAAAATGTACTTGGTTTGAGGAAAAACTTACTGCAATTTTCCTCAGTTTGAGTAAATACTTACTTGGTTTGAGGGAAAAAATTTAACTAGAATCGAGTTCAAACCATGTACTACATTCAAGGAAAAGTTTGAACTTGATATAAGGATATATTGCTTTAGCGCTATACGAAGTACAATTTTCCTAAATTTTAGTTCATTTTAACTCAATATAGGTTTCTGAGTGCGCTGGACATAATTTTTACGCAAAATAATATTTTGAACGATTAGTTATAATTGAATGCCGACTTTACACAAATGATTTTCATAATAAAAAATTAAACAAATCGATATAACCAATTTTTTTATTTTTATGCAAATATAGTTTAAAAATGGGATTTTCATTTTTAGCAAAGGCTTTTAGGAAGTTCATTTGATATAACTAGATCATTTTGGGAATAAAAATATAAAATGACGAAATGCTGCAAATACCATCTTATTTGTATATAAAATGGTAGATGCATTATAATAATTATGAAGGAGAAAATTACAGTCTTTATACAAAAGTTATATCATTTTGAAGGCGAAGAAACCGAGCTTTTATTTTAATTTCATAAAAAAGTATTTTTTTGGGGAAACAATCATATTTAACATTGCGCAAAATTCTACAGGAATTAAGATGTCATACCGAAATTATGTAGAAATAATGTCTCCGAATATAATAAATAACAAGTTTTTGGAATTTTTCCGGAAAAATATCAAAAATTCCCAAAGTGGAGAAAATATGTTCCAAAATTTGTTTTTTTTTTTTAATCGTTCGCGGCAACTGAGTCCAGCTTTCACATTTGTAAGACAATTGTAAAAATGAGATGAAATATTGAACAAAATAATTCAATAGTAAATTTATAATAACCCTTAAAGTATCCGGTATAAAATACAAATGTTCCAATCAGTCGATAAGTTTATTTGAATAACTAGGCAGGATATTTGGTGTGATTAGATATTAAAGGATTAATTAACAAAGAACAGAAACTAATATACCCTGATTATTTGCAACTGTTGAGCTGATATATGCAGCTTAAATTATTTATTAAGCTATAATCGCTGGTCGCCATCTATTAAAAGATACATTGGTTTTTATCAGAAATTTTAAAAAATAAAATTTGCATGTGGGCGTTTTGCTAATATTTTTTAAACATTTCTATGAAAATAAGAAATATATGACGATTTTTCATTTTACGTTACATGGGGAAGGCGTGGTTGTGGGCGGATTTAAAAAAAATTATTTATCTAATTTGACAATATAAGAGATGAGTGCGAAATTTCAAGGCCTAGCTCTATTCCTTCTACTTACTACTCTACCGCAACTTGTATGAAAATATTCCACTGTGCCACCTTTGTATGCAAAGTATAGCATACATGACACTGCATTTTAAATAATTATTTCATGAAATAATGTAAAATGTCTACATGTGTACAGAAAAGTGAATACCATTTTAAAGGTACTTTAATAACTTTAAAATAAGATCTTAATGGATCTCGTACACAAAATTTATTCAGAGATATGATAAAATACGTGTACTATGGGTAATCAAAAATTGTGATAAAATAAAGTGGCAATTGTAGTTGTTTTGGCAATTGAAAAATGCTGACGATATATTAGGCCTGTTCGATTGGGCTTAGCTTATTTTTTGTTTAGAATTTACTCGCTTAACAAAAAAGTAGCTTGGTACTCTCTTAATTGACTTGCCAGATTTTTCCTGTTAAACCATTTAAGAAAAACCTAATTGTAAGCTAGTAAGCCCAATCGAACAGCCCCATTAATTCCAACATAAACTATACACTCAGACAATCACTTTCACATTTACATTTTGAGTCAAGTTGAGTCCTATATATAACTTTTGCTCCCTGACATTTATAGGTTATGCTCACTACTAATCAAAAAATTACAATACTGAAGAAAGCTGGCTAGACTACAGTAATCGCAAAATGTTAAATATAATTTTTCAACTACAGGGTCAAGTCGCGAATGGATTTGAAAAATTAATAACTTTTCTAATTTAATTTTTTCCGCTTTTTTCTTTTTAGGACTTGTAAAATAAATCTGGGAGATTAATCATGGAAAGTTACAACGTTATCCAACGAACGAAAATCATAGAATTTTATTTTGAACATCATTCAATAATTCAAACTCAACGAGCCTGACGTCGTCATTTTAATTCACCCTTCGAATCAATGATTCGACGCTTAGTGATGCGATTTCGGGAACAAGGCTCAGTGAGGGATCTTCCACGAAGCGGAAAACCAGGTTCTGTAATTAATGTAAAGGGTGATTTTTTAAGAGCTTGATAACTTTTTTTTTTAAAAAACGCATAAAATTTGCAAAATCTCATCGGTTCTTTATTTGAAACGTTAGATTGGTCCATGACATTTACTTTTTGAAGATAATTTCATTTAAATGTTGACCGCGGCTGCGTCTTAGGTGGTCCATCCGCTTAGTCCAATTTTGGCATTTCCACGTTTTTGAGTAACAGAGACCCAATTGGTGCGAACGGCGACGAATCGAAAATTGGTGGTCATCATTAACACTGGCCGATACAGCTGCGATATTTTCTTCAGTTCGCACTCTACGTAAGCGTGTTGGTGGTTTAATGTCCAACAATGTAAATTTGGTGCGAAATTTAGTCACAATAGCCCGAATAGCCGCTTCAGTGGGTCGATTAAACTGACCATAAAATGGAAGCGCGCAATGAACTTTCTTAACAGAGCACGCATTTTGATAATAAAATTCAATAATTTGCAAGCGTTGTTCGTTTGTAAGACGATTCATGTTGAAATGTCAAAGCATACTGAGCATCTTTCTCTTTGACACCATGTCTGAAATCCCACGTGATCTGTCAAATACTAATGCATGAAAATCCTAACCTCAAAAAAATCACTCTTTAGGAAATATTCAATGCGTTTTTCTGTCTCAAATTATATATACCCTCCTACTCTGTAGAGTGAGGGTATAAAAAGCAGAAGAAACGGGAAAAGAAACATAAACAACGATTGGAAATTTAAGTGAACAAATTATTCCCAGGGTAATTTTATATAAATATAAAAATGGTTTTTGAATCACCCTACATCCACCGCAATGTAGCAACTTTGCCCGTTGTCTGTCCACCAATTCTTGTACGCGCAAATGAACCAAGGATTTGAAGAAAATCGATTCAAATTAATTTATAATAAGATTTCAATTCTTAAACTGCACTGTAAACTACAGTATTACGTATATGCGTTCCTTCGTTTGAACTACCACATTCTACCATCCCCATGAGATTGAACATCCCACAGCTTATCCAGAAGCAGCAATGCTCCGATGGGAAATAATCAGGCTTCAATATGAAATTTATGAATTATTATACTTTTCCAATTAATTAAAAATTATGTTCAGCACACACACATACATACACGCAAAAAACGCAAACCTAGACTTTCAGTTATTTGCATTAATGGAAAATCTCGGCGAGAAAAATATGCTCCAAAAGAGACGAAGAGGAGGAAGTAACAAGGAAACATGTTTAAAGTTGTTCAGTTGATGTTTAGTTTGAGCCTTCGTCAGGACTACCGCAAGCCACCACCAACCTGTGTACACAGTAGGTCAGAAGACGAAAATTCCGAAAAACAGTTTTCGTACTATAAACGTTGAAATCGTGGCGGGAACGTAATATTACGTTGTTGAAACGAAGTGGCAATAGCAAATAATGATTCATTTTAGCAAGGAACTATAATATGAAGAGTGGTCCATATAGAAGTGTCTGTTCAAAAATTTATGTAAAAGTGATGTTTTGGCAATAAAATGTAATCCTCGATGCGGTCAATTACTTATACAGGGTGGCTGATGAATGCTGCTTCCAAAAAATATATATATTATTTTTTATACCCTCCACCCCCAGGATTAGGGTATACAAGCTTGCCATTCCGTTTGTAACACCTTGAAATATCGACCTGAGACCCTATAAAGTATATGAGTCATTCCATGTCAAGCGGTATGGGGTTTGATCTCGATATTGCAAAAACTTTAAAAAATCTAGCCCTGCAATAACAAACCACATCAATATTTTAAAAGTACATTATCGTCAAAATAAGGTATAACACATTAAAATCGGTAAAATATTTCAGGAATTACAGACGATTGAAAAAAATGTATTTTTTCATTGTTAAATTGGTAATAACTCGTGAAAAAGATTTTTCATTTTTTTTCCAAAAATACTAATACAATATTTTAATGAGAAGAATACATACACAAACTTTCAAAACAATCGCAGCTATCGAGGTCAAAAACCGTACCGCTTGGCATGGAATGACTCATATATATTCTTGATAAAAATGGTACCAATCAAACGACAACAGCTAGAGACTCGAACTTCGGTGTGTACATTCCTCTAATTGAGTAGATACTTTTTTTTCAAAATTCCCATGTACCCATAATATGAGGGATAAAAATAGTACCAAACAAACGGCTGCATCTAGAATAATGATATTCGGTGGGTAGATTCCTCCGAATGCTTAGATACATAAAAAGATTTTTCCAAATTTCATGCTATATTATGTATCAACCAATCGCCTACATGTAGAACGATGAAATTAGGTGTGTACATCCCTCTAATTGCGTCGATACGTACAATAGAGGGATTTTTCGAAATGCATACTTTTAAGGGGCTAAAATGGGAAAAGGGATACAAATGGACCAACCAAATGGTCGCAGATAGAATCATGAAATTCGGTGCACACATTACTCTGATTGCATAAACACGCTAAATAGAAAGATTTTCCAAAAGTGTTTTTTCCAAATTCGTACTTTTCAGGGTAAAATGAACATAGAGGGATAAAAATAGTACCAACCAAAGGGCTACACCTAGAACAATGAAATTCGGTATATACATCCTCTGACTGCGTAGACACGATAGACAATGGGAACAGAGGGATAAAAATTGTACCAACTAAACGGCTACAGCTAGAATGATGAAATTTGGTGTGAACATCCCTCTAATTGCGTAAACACGTAAAAGAGATTTTCGAATTTTAAGGGGGTAAAATGGGAATAAAAGAAGAAGTCTTGGAATTCGATGTATACATTCATCTGAATGCATAAAATCGAAAAATTAAAATGATTTCCCCAAATTCGTACTTTTTTACTTTTGCGGCAAAAAAGGGTAGAATCGGGAAGTTAGGTTATCTTTATACTTTTGGCATTAAAATAGGATGAAAATAAACCAACCAGCGGCTGTAACTGAAAATGTTCCTAGTAAAATATTTGGGGTATTTAAGATTTCTGCCTTATATTTAATTTTACGTGGTTTAATATCAGAGCTGTTAAATTTCGATTACGATTAGTAATCAATTACATTACTTTTAAAAAAGAATCGTAATGATTATATAATCCACTATTCAACAATTTCTGATTACTAATTGATTACGATTACAAATAATCAAAAAATAATCAGGATTACTTGCGATTACCGTTACCTTTCGGTTTTAGCTGGCAAAAGAACGAGAACAGAAAAAATCAAAACTGACATATATTGAAAAGTCAAAAGTTTTGACAAACAGACTACTATGACTCTCATACTGATTTCGCGAGAATCAAAAGTAATCACAAAAAATCAAAAGTAATCTAAAATAGTCAAAAGTAATCAAAAGTAATCTTTTAAAGTAGTCGAACTCATTTTTGATTACTTTTGATTATTTTTCAGTAATCGCAAGTAATCCTGATTATTTTTTGATTACTTGTACTCGTAATCAATTACTAATCGTATAAAACTGAATGTAATCGTATTGTAATCATTACTTCTACTTTAAAAAAAAGTAATCTAATTACTAATGATTACGATTACTAATCATTACTTAACAGCTATGTTTAATATAATTAATATTTTATATTTATTTTTAAAATTATTTTTATTTGTTTTAGTTTAGTTAATATTACTGGACTTCTACGAAATTCTAGGAAATTATAATTTTTTTAATATAGCCAAATTAAAACAAATACAAATATTAAAAAAAAAAATATTTTATAAATAAATATAATTTTTTTATATTTATATATACGCTTGTAAGGCAAGGCTACCAATACACTATATATATATCAAGTCAATTCAAAAAATAAATATTGTTATATTTATATTTTCAAAATAGCTTAAATACCATAAATATTGATAGATAGTGGTGCTACAATTGGTTGTATTTCCATTCTATTTTAATTTCAAAATTACAAATTTTGAAAAGCCAGTACATAGTGCAAAATAAACTAACTCCATGATTCAACCAATTTTGTCGTAAAAGTAAAAAATGCGTATTTGTAAAAATCTTTTTATTTTGCGTGTCTATGCAGTCAGAGGAGTGTATACACCGAATTCCATGATTCTAGCTGCGGCCATTTGGTTGGTACCATTTTTATCCCCTTTTTTCATTTTAACCCCAAAAAGTTGGAATTTCGAAAAATCCGTTTATTTTACGTGTCTACACAATCAGAGGAATGTATACACTGAATGTCATTATTCTAGGTGCAGCCGTTTGCTTGGCACCATTTGTATCCCTCTATTACGCCTTAAAAGTACGAGTTTGGAAAAAATACTTTTATATTATGTATCTACTTTGGGCTGATTTCGCCCACTTTCAATCCCAACCGATCAACGACTATAAGACGCATTTATGGCAAATTTGGACGTCCTAGCTCCTTTCGTTTAGATGCTAGCGTGCTTTCAACAGACGGACGGACATGGCTAGATCGTACTAACTTCGAAATCTTCGAAATTTGTACTTTAAGTGATTAAATGGAATAAAAATTGTACCACAGTGCCTAGATGTGGGCCTAGATTCTTGAAATTATTATTTATTATTATCAAGAAAATATTTTTGCAAAATTCGTACTTTTTGAGAGCGAAATCGGGTAAAAAGGGATAAAAATGGTACCAATCAATTCATAAAATTCGGTGTGTACATCTCTCAAAATGCTTACAAACGCAAAATGAAGGAATTTTTCGAAATTCGTACTTTTAAAGGGTAGACGAGAAAAGGGGACAAAAAGGGTTCCAAAACCACGGCAATCATGAAATTCGGTGTGTATATTCGCCTTACAATGTAGATGAGTGCTAACAGGGAATTTTCCGAAATTTGTAATTTTAAGGGATTAAGTGGGTTAAAAATTGTACCACCGCACTGACCAAACGACTGGGCCTAGAATCTCTAGAAATTTGTAATGCATATTATTACACGTGCGACCAAGAAAATATTTTTGCACAATTCGCACTTTTTGATGGCGAAATTTGGTAAATAGGGAAAAATTGTACCAATCAAACAGACGAAGCTGGAATCTTGAAATTCGGCGTGTTCATTCCTCAAAATGCTTAGAAACAGAAAATGAAGGAATTTTTCGAAATTTGTGCTTTTAAAGGGTAGACGGGAAAAAGGTACCAACAACACGGCTGACGCAATAATCATGAATTTCGGTGTGAATATTCGTCTTACAGTGTAGATGCGAGATAAGAAGGAATTTTTTGAAATTTGCACTCTTAAGGTAGTAAAATGGTATTTACAAAATTCGTGCTAGAATCGAGAAATTCGGTGTATATATTCCTCTGACCTCTAAACGATTTTTAAAAATTCATACTTTAAAGTCGATCGGAGCAAAAAGCGATTAAGATGATACCCACCAATGTATCGAATAAGGTGTATACATAATTACTCTGACGTGCAATACAAATGTATTGTATCAAAATGTGTTCTTTAGAGGTGGAAGCG
Organism: Polietes domitor; assembly: GCA_947397865.1. Classification (NCBI taxonomy): domain Eukaryota; kingdom Metazoa; phylum Arthropoda; class Insecta; order Diptera; family Muscidae; genus Polietes; species Polietes domitor. The sequence continues at coordinate 70,959,276 of OX377622.1, forward strand.
GATCAAAAGTGATAAAAATCGTACAAAGCAAATTGAGGCTACTAGAAATTCGGTGTGTACATTTCTCCGAGTACTTAGACGCACAACATAAATTAATTTTTTGAAATTTGTGTAAGGCGGCACAAAAAGGGGTAAAAAATGTACCACTTACAAACATAAAAGAATATTTAGAAATTTGAGTCAAAAAGGGATAAAAATAGAATCTTGTAGTTCTGTGCGAAATAAAAAATTAAAAAAATCTATAATAATTTTTTGTTATATTTATAAGTTCAGATTTCAAGTCATGCACCAGTATAGAAGTTATATGAAAAGGATTTAATTTCACGTTGGGAGAACAAATGGTATGGCAAAATCATACATATTTTGTATTTTTAAAAACATTAAATATAAATAAACCATGCCATTTGTAAATAAATTTGCATTCTATTAAATATAGAAGCAAAATGGTCTTGAGCCAGGACAATATCCCAGTTGAAATCAAATATTGATTACAGACCAAAAAAAATGCAAACGAAAAAACTAAAACATTTTTAAATCTGAAATTGTTACTGATTGCGACTATCCACATGAAAGTTATATCAGTTTTATTTTGAGCAAAGCCTATGCCAATTTGTGTGGGAAGTATCACAAGGGGTGCGGCAATATTGCCTACTTTTCAGGTGTGTGCAACATATATGAAAATATTGCAAAATATGAATTTTCGGAGTATTGCGATCATCCGTATAGAAGTTATAAAAGGTTTAATTTTCGTAAGTAATTGTGATTCGGGTACAAGAAGGGTGCGACAAAATCCTCCATATTTCGTACGCTCAAAAAACTTTATCAAAATATAACTGGTACCGAATGTTTTACTAGGAATATGGATTATTTGTATGAGGTAACATAAGGGGTATATCAAATTAATCCATCTACGAATTTAAAGTCTAAGTCTGGGAAAAATAATACTTTGTTCAGAGTTTGAATAAATTCCTTAACTCCCTTCGAGAGTTACCGTGTACACTTGCAAGCCAGGCAGACGGACGTCGCTTCTTCAATGCGTTACACTTTTTTCTATTCCAAATTATATATAAGCTCCTACTCTGTATGGTGATGGTATAATTATCGCACCATAAGAAAGAAACGGGCAAATGAATATGATTTTTTGTAAGAAAATTGTTTAAATTTGTGTGCCTACTTAAGTTAAACTATAGACTACGTTTGAATGGCACCGTGTAAATTGCTTTTTTTTATTTGTACAAGAGGGACATAACTCAATTCGGTGTATAAATCCCTCTGGCTACGTAGGATCTGGAATAGTTAATTTGGTGTGAATATATCTCTGAATACGTAGTTGCGCAACATAAAGCGATTTTTCAATTTTTATAAGCATTTACAAGTCATTTGCCGTGAAAGGTACAGTGGCCGACAAAAGTCAACATACGACCCACATTTTTGCGATTTAGCGAGTTCCAAAACATATTTGTAAAAAGTAATGATGCGGTTTTGTTTGAAATCGTGTTTTATTCATATAACAATAACAAAATGCATTACTTCAATATAAACACAAAAGATATTAACAGAATACGCAGAAAAAACCTTGACAAAAGTCTACATACGGTTTGAGATGAGACATAAAAAATGCAATTTAACGTGACAAAATGATACTATTATATAATTTAATATTTTGTTGGTCCACCATGAGCATCTACAACAGTCAGCAATCGTCTGGGAATTGATGCAACTAAGTTTTCCAATTCCGCAGGTGATATTTGTCGCCATTCCTCTTCCAGCTTGTTTTTTAGCGTTTGGGCGCTAGTTATGTGATGTTTTCGGATCCTGCGTTGCAGAATCTCCCACACATGTTCAATAACATTCAGGTCGGGGCTTTGTGGCGGCGAATAAAGTTGTCTTGGAGCATGGTAAATCAGCCAATCTTTAACAAATTGGGCTGTGTGCTTCGGATCGTTATCTTGTTGGAAAATCCAGCGCTCTCCGAGGTTTAAATTATCGACCGATGCCTTCGGATTTTGTTCCAATATGGATTTATATTGATAGCGATCCATGTTACCCTCAATAAACGCAAGATTTCCAACTCCAGACGCCGCGACGGCACCCCAAACCATTACGTTGCCACCACCATGCTTTACCGTAGCAAGTAAATTCTTCGGATTCATTGCCGTATTCGCTTTTCTCCATACTTTGGCTCTCCCGTCACTTTTTCGTCCGTAAATAAAACCCGCTTCCAGAAGTCTAATCCCTTGTCCAAGTGTTGCTGGGCGAATTCTAGGCGAAGCTTACGATTCTTTTCACTTATAAGAGGTTTTTGCGTGGCGTTCTGCTTCGGAAACCATTATTATTCAGACTTCTTAGAATTGTTCTTGGATGTACAATTGTATCCGAACTTTCTGCGAGTTGTTTGGACAACATTGTTTCGGGTTTCATTAACTTCTTTTAAAATAAAGCTTTCATCTCGTCGACTAAGTTTTTTTGGACGCCCACTTCTGGGCTTATTTTCAACAGTATCCGTATTTTCGAAGTTTTTGCATATAGTTTGGACAGTTGATTTACTTAAATTAACCATTTTAGCTATTTCTCCTAAAGATTTCCTTTCGTTTCTGCATTTTATTACTAAATTTCGAATATCAGTTGCAATTTCTTTACGAGAAGCCATTTTCGCGGACTAATGTTTCTTGAATTATATTTATTTAAAGAAGAGCAAGCACAAGACAAATGACAATACAAATTTCGTTAATTCTCCTATAAAGTACATTATAAAAAATGACGTAAAGCATGGGATGCTATGTCGTGTAGACTTTTGTCAAGGTGTTTTTTGTTTATATTGAAGTAAAGCATTTTGTTATTGTTATATGAATAAAAAACGATTTCAAACAAAACCGCATCATTACTTTTTTCCAATATTTTTTGGAACTCGCTAAAACGCAAAAATGTGGGTCGTATGTTGACTTTTGTCGGCCACTGTATATCCTTACACCGCGTACGAAGTAGCGGGTATTTGTTAGTTCTATTATAATCGTTTCAGTAGTTTCTCAGATCCATCCATACTCAGGCAGTCAGTCGGTAGTAGTAGCACATTTTTCAACGAAGCACTCACTGTACAGTGGCTGGATGGCTGGCTGGCTGGAAGCGTCCTCCTCGACCACTAACTATAAGCCAACTTAAGCCAACTTTAATGAAAGTAGTTTTCCATATTTTGCTTTCGCTTCATTTTTATTTTCTTTTAAATAATTTCACAGATGAATGCAACTATTTGCACAGTCAACAGCAGCAGGTACGACAACAACAACAAAAACAACACCATCGGGTCTTATGTTCATTTATTTGTCCATATTTCATACTCTGGTGCAAAGTACAATATATGGACGTGGTGGGGTGGAGAGGACTGGTATGGGTTTGATGGAACGTGTGTGGCGTTGGTGATGATTACCACAAGAATGCTATTATTAAATATTTTATATAATAATTGCTTACATTATACATACATACAAATACATGCGATGAAAAAATAAATAAATACACTCACAATTATATGCATACTGCAAAGGGAGGACTATAGAGAGTGGCAGTGGGTGGCAGTTCCAGCAGGAAGTCGCCAAGGTAATGGCGCATCTCATGGACACTCTTCTAAGAAATGCTGAATTTGATATTGTTTTTTTTTCTTTTTAAATGGTTTTTTTTCTTTCACTTATTCTATTCTTTTCTCAATTTCACATGAAAAATCTCAATTTCAATTCGGTTTTTTTGCACCCTCCACTACAGAATGGAGCACACAGTGGAATATTTTCATATAAGCTGCGACAAAAATTAGAAGGACTAGAGCTTGGAGCTTGAAATTTCGCTCACATCCCTTTTGTGGTCAAATTATATTAAAACATTTTTTGTTTAAATCCGCCCACAATCACACCTACCTTCCATATATGTTAAAATGAAAATTATTTAAATATTAATCATTACCAGGGATTTCATTTGAGTCCACAATTAAATGAAAATTGTCGGTACCACGCCCAACCAGCAAATAAAAATTTTAGTTCTTTAGAATCATGGAATTCGGTATATACATTCCTCTGACTGCATAGACTCGCAAAATAAAAAGATTTTTACTTTTACAGCAAAAATGGGTGGAATCATGAAGTTTGGTTATTGCACTGAGTACATACGAGATAATGGATTTTAAAAATTTGTACAATAGGATGGAAATACAACCAACCAAACGGGTGTAGCTAAAAATACACCCACTATTCCTCAATATTTAGGATATTTAAGCTTATTTGACGAATGTTATATAAAGGGTGATTTTTTAAGAGCTTGATAACTTTTTTTAAAAAAAAACGCATAAAATTTGCAAAATCTCATCGGTTCTTTATTTGAAACGTTAGATTGGTCCATGACATTTACTTTTTGAAGATAATTTCATTTAAATGTTGACCGCGGCTGCGTCTTAGGTGGTCCATTCGGAAAGTCCAATTTTGGGCAACTTTTTCGAGCATTTCGGCCGGAATAGCCCGAATTTCTTCGGAAATGTTGTCTTCCAAAGCTGGAATAGTTGCTGGCTTATTTCTGTAGACTTTAGACTTGACGTAGCCCCACAAAAAATAGTCTAAAGGCGTCAAATCGCATGATCTTGGTGGCCAACTTACCGGTCCATTTCTTGAGATGAATTGTTCTCCGAAGTTTTCCCTCAAAATGGCCATAGAATCGCGAGCTGTGTGGCATGTAGCGCCATCTTGTTGAAACCACATGTCAACCAAGTTCAGTTCTTCCATTTTGGGCAAAAAAAAGTTGGATATCATCTCACGGTAGCGCTCACCATTCACAGTTACGTTACGATTCGCATCATCTTTGAAGAAGTACGGTCCAATGATGCCACCAGCCCATAAACCGCACCAAACTGTGACTTTTTCTGGATGCATTGGTAGCTCTTGCAATGCTTCTGGCTGATATTCACTCCAAAATCGACAATTCTGCCTATTTACGTACCCATTGAGCCAAAAATGAGCTTCGTCGCTGAACACAATTTCTTTCTTTCTGAACTTTCTTAACAGAGCACGCATTTTGATAATAAAATTCAATGATTTGCAAGCGTTGCTCGTTAGTAAGTCTATTCATGATGAAATGTCAAAGCATACTGAGCATCTTTCTCTTTGACACCATGTCTGAAATCCCACGTGATCTGTCAAATACTAATGCATGAAAATCCTAACCTCAAAAAAATCACTCTTTATATATACATATATTTACTTTTTGAATTGACTTCAAGTCAATTATTATATTTTTTAAATAAATATAAAATTTTAATCATTTTAAATCACGCCTATAACAATATGTTTATACTATATATATATATGTATATATATATATATATATATATATATATATATATATTATATATATATATAGTATAAACATATTGTTAAAAGCGTGATTTAAAATGATTAAAATTTTATATTTATTTAAAAAATATTTTTTTTCAATTATTTTATTTGGTTCAAATCCATGGTGAATGGTATATAAAGTTCGGCCCGGTCGAACTTAACTCCGTTTTTACTTGTTTGGTTTGACATTTATAAAAAATAATTTTTGAAAAATTGTATCCTTTGGAACTTTGTAGTCCTTTAAGTGGCAACAGGATGAGAAATAGAAAAACTAAAAATGCCAAATAACTCTATTTCACCTATAGTTTCAGATGTATATCATCTGGTTCAAGTGTAGTATGGACTTTCGGACTGTGTAATTTGTAATACAGAGCAACATTAAGAAACTCAAATAAATTTTTGTTTAAGTCAAATACATTATTTTTTCTCTGTTCATTTGACAACTGATACATATTTATTAAACCTTTTTAACGGATTTTAAAAATAATAAAATTTAAATGCCATCCATAGTCGGTGACGCATGTGCAACATTCATTATTCGTTACTTCCTGCAGAGTTTCAGTAAGAATTGTCTCAATTGTTGTTCGAATGCATTGCTTCCCACATTTTTTATTTGTTTTATAAACTTCCTGTTGAAATAACCCTACAAGAAAAATGTTCTTGCAGTGAGGTTAGGAGACTTTGGGGGCCAACGAAATGACGAGTTTTTAGTAATCAACTTATTGGGGAACATTCGCTGCAATTCTTTCATATCAGGACATGGCTATGTTGAAACCACACAGTGTTGAAAGGGATTCACTTTCGATGCAGTTCTGCAAAGATAAACTCCATTAACTGCAGCATTAAGTACCATGGTAGCAGCATTTATAAGCCACCCTGTATGTCAGTCACACCAGTTGCTACAAAATATTCAATATGGTAATTATACCTACACCACTTCGTGGACTAGGGTTAGTTTGCCGCCAAATGTTTATAACACCAAGAAATACTTGAGCTAGACCCACCTTTAAGTATACGGATCGGCTTAGAATCACCAGCTGAATCGGTGTCTGACTGTCGGTCCGTCCGTCTGCTGTCCATCTAAGCTTGTTCGCACTCGGACCACTCACAATTGTGGTCCGATTTTCATGAAATTTGTCAGAAGTTACTTTTTTGGCCAAGGACAATTGGTATTGAATTTGGAGGAAATCTGTTCAGATTTAGATATAGCCTACATACAAATATCCCTATAATTTACACTATTACTGCTCTAGAATACACATTTTACATGGGATCATGACGAAATTTTGAAGATCGTGTTCATTTTGAACTAGAAACAGCTAAAGGGGAAAGTGCGCCACATTGGCCCATGTTTTGATATAGCCTCCATGCAAATGTACCTCCGATTTACTATATTACTGCTCTAAAATGCACATTTTACATCGGATCTTGATCAAATTTTCCACTCAATGTTACATTTATACTAGAAACACGTATTTTGAAAGCCAGCTATATAGGTCAATGTTTTGGAATAGCCCCCATACAAATGGGCCCCCAGTTTACACTATTATCGCTCTAGAACCCACATCTTACATTGGATCTTGATAAAATTTTGCAGATCATGTTAGATTTCAATATAGAATACCTACTTTGAATGTGATTTATAAAGGTCCACTTTTTAATGTAGCGCCCTTTCAAATGGGCCCCCATTTTAACTATTACCTCTCTAGGACCCACATTTTACATCGGAAGTTTTTCAAATTTTGCAGATTATATTATATTGCAACTAAGAATACATACTATGAAAGTCAAATATGTGGTCCCATATCAAATTGGGCCCCCATTCTACTCTCTTACATCTTTTGAACCAACATCGTGCATTGAATCTCGATATAATTTTGCAGATCATATAATATTTCACCTAAGAATACCTACTGTGACAGTGATCTGTATGGGCCAACTTTTTAATATAGGGCCTTTACAAATGGCCCCCATTTTTTATTATTACCCCTCTCGGACACACTTTTTACATCGGAAGTTTTCAAAATTTTGTAGATTATATTATATTTCAACTAAGAATACATACTATGAAAGTCAAATACATATGTCCATACTTTGGTATAACCAAATGGGGCCCCCATTCTATTCTATTACAACTCTGGAAACTGCACCCTACATCAGATCTTGATCTTGATTCTGCAGATCATGATATATTTCAACTAGGACCGTGAATGAGAACTAGATAGGCCCATGTTTTTTCACATGCCTCACGTGTTGTTATAGGCCCCTTAAAATGTCCAACCGATTCATCCTATTACTGCTGTATAATTGGTATTTGTCATTGGATCTTGATCAATTTTTCCAGATCATGTTATATTTACTTTACTCGGAACATCTGCCGGAAAATTGAATCAACTACCATATTATTTACCATATTCGTTAAATTTGACTAAATATGAATTGTATAATTGCTCCCATGAAACACCTGGGTTTAGTAATCAAAGCGAGGTATATTCGCAGGGAGTGGTGTAGGGTATTATATAGTCGGCCCAGCCCGACTTTAGCCTTTCCTTACTTGTTTCTACATATAATGTGAACCGTGTAAAAAACTATTATATTCAGGTAATTTTTATTCCAAATCTCTTCTGTTTTAGGAGATTTTTTGATGGCTTAGGGATAAGCTTAAAAAAACTGGCAACTCTTGTTCTTCATCTCAGTGTTGTTGTTTACAAACAAGCGTTGTTTAGTTCAATATAAACATTCGTTCAAAGATGATCGTGTCTATGAAGCGTTCTCTAATCTTTACTCTTACATTGGCACACTTGTCTGCTTATCTACAAGAGACCTCGGCGCAGACTCCAAGTAAAGATCTGACCTTCTGTTTGAATCAACCGACAACTTCGAGTACACTGCAACGATTCTGGCATGAGGCCGCCAGCAGTTGTGAACTGGATCCGATGCGGCTCATCGATCTCTACACACAGCTCAATGAAAGGGATGGTGGCACTGAAGATCGCTGCAGTCTGCTGCTGATCCATCAGATGCGCAAGAAGCTGATCGAAGCTGTGAGTCAGCAGCTGGAAGGGGCCTTCATAACACAATCGCTGCATGACAACACAGAGCTCAATAATTTGCTCGAAGAGATCCACAAAGCTGATAAACGCATCTTGGAAGCTGTATGGCAGAGAGCGTTGGATGAGGTTCATCTGTTTGTGGAGAAAGACCAGCTGCTGACTCAAATTTTACAATTGAAAATCAATGAGATACAGGTTTTCGGTTTGCAAGCTCTAATAACTAAGAGCGGTACCGCTATGCAAGAGAATCGGCGTTTTTTACCTCTCTTGACATATACCATCGCAATGCTCTTAAGATTTCCAAATTTGACTGCCACAGCTCGCGACAATCTTAGTGCTTTCTATCAACAGCTGCCTCAAGAGTTGCAAGCTTTGTATTCCGTAATGTTGAAGGGTTATACGGTTGGTCTTCTCAATAGAGCTCACTTGGAGTACATGTACGCTCCTCGTGACAATGGGCCTGACCGTAACAGGCGAACACCTCTAACCTGGAGCAAAGAGAAAAATACCACTGATTCCGATGGCCATTTTGTGGTGGGATTTAATGTCACGGGCTTGGTATCATTTGGTAGTCGCTTTGTGACCACACCTAAATTTCTTTACGCCGATGCTGATGATCAAGCGCCATACTTTTGGATTGGATCGGGCACCAAGGCCAGCCTACAATGGTGGCAGGTATTGTGGCTCCCCGACTCAGTCTCGATGACCGGTGAACGTGCCATGGCATTCCATAACAATAAAACAGGACAATTTCTGTGTGCCACAACGCCATATGATGAAAATCGTCGTTATGTCACTCTGGCGAGTGGCATAGATAGTGCAAATCGTCCGGATTGTCAGTGGTTTGTGAAGGGATTTTAGTGGCTAAGTGAATTATGTTTTTTATTTGATATCAAATAAATAAATTTGATATAATTAAACACAGTTATAGTCTGGCGATAATAAGTCTGGATTTATTTTTACTGTGTGTAATTTTTATGCACTCCACGAGAGTATTATGTATTTGTGCATTTGTTTGTAACACCCAAAAGAAAGATAGACCTATTGTTAAATATACCGATCGACTTAGAATCACTTTTTGAATCAATTTATTAATGTCCGTCTGTCTGTCCATCTATTCTTGTAATCACGATACAGGTCGGAATTCTAGCCAGAACCAAATTAAACTTTGCACAACGATGTTTTTCGGGATAAGAACGAACGCTATTTAATTTGAAGAAAATCGTTTCAGATTTAGATATAGCCCCCATACGAATTTCACTCCCGATTTGACTCTTTTCACTCTAGATACCACAAATTTGAACAGATTTTCTTCAAAATTGACAAAACATCTTATATTTCAACCAGAAACACATGTGGTAAAAATGGTTTAGATTGGTTCAGATTTATATATATATTTATATATAGATACCACAAATTTGAACAGATTTTCTTCAAAATTGACAAAACATCTTATATTTCAACCAGAAACACATGTGGTAAAAATGGTTTAGATTGGTTCAGATTTATATATAGCTGTCATACAAATTTCGCACCCGATTTGAACTTTTCCGCTTTAGAAACCACATATTTTAATAGATATTCTTCAAATTTGGCAAACTATCTTATATTTCCACTAAAAACATCCATGGTGGAAATGGGTCAGATCGGTTGAGATTTATATATAGCTCCCACACAAATTTCACTCCCGATTTGACTCTTTTCACTCTAGATACCACAAATTTGAACAGATTTTCTTCAAAATTGACAAAACATCTTATATTTCAACCAGAAACACATGTGGTAAAAATGGTTTAGATTGGTTCAGATTTATATATAGCTGCCATACAAATTTCGCACCCGATTTGAACTTTTCCGCTTTAGAAACCACATATTTTAATAGATATTCTTCAAATTTGGCAAACTATCTTATATTTCCACTAAAAATATCCATGGTGGAAATGGGTCAGATCGGTTGAGATTTATATAAAGCTCCCACACAAATTTCACTCCCGATTTGACTTTTTCCACTCTATAAACCACATATTTTGTCAGATTGTCTTCAAATTTGGCAAAACAGCTTATATTTAAACTAAGAACAGCTGTGGCAAAAATAGGATAGATTGGTTCAGATTTATATATAGCTCCCATACAAATGTCTCATCCGATTTGACTCTTTCCGCTCTAGAAACCATAAACTTTGACAGATTTTCTTCAAATTTGGCAAAACAACTTACATTTCGACTAAAAACAGCTCTGGTAAAAAAAAAAAAAATATATTTATATATATATATATATTATATATTTATATATATATATATTTTATATATGAAAAAAGAAGGTCGTGGAACTTTTGACTTCGATAATATTTATCTTCTCAGATGGCTTGATGATGGAATTGTGCAACTTGTGTAATCAGCCAAACATTGTATCAGAGTACAACATCAATATGGGAGGAGTAGACAAAATGGAATGGAGTAGATAAAATGGATTCTTTATATAGAGTATCGATTAGATCTAGGAAGTGTACTCTTAAGATTTGAGATTGATTTAGTTGTATGTAACTCATAGTTAGAGTACAGAATTGATCACGAAAATAGTAATCTGAATAAGTTTATGGAAAACACAGGTAGGATTTTTTTAAATTAGGTATTGATTTTGTTTCCAGGGTCAACAATAGTAATAATCCTAAAAATTGGATTTTTAAGCAACACAGTAAACAAAATTTCAATACGATACATGGTTTCCAAGATACATCCCAATAAAATAACCTCTATTATGATGAAATTTTCAACTATTTTAGCATTTATGAACTTTAAATGCATCCACAGCTAAATTTAGCCGCGATATTCGTTAAATCTTTTAGAATATGCTTAAAAGAAATGTTCTTTGCAAAATTCAATCAGTAAAGTCGAGATTTGGTCGCGCGAAATAAGGGAGTTTTTGCCACTAAGCAGCATACATTCCGTCTGTCTATGTGTTGAAAGCGCGCTAGTTGCCCAACAAAATGGCTCAGTATTTGAATAAATGTAATTTGGGTACGGATGTGGCGTAAATTCTTGGCCAGTTTTTCAAGCAAAAGTGGTCGTATACCGGAATGTTCTCTTCCCTGGCGTCAAAAGTTTCAGGTTTGTTCGCATAAACCAAAGATGTAATAACCGAGAAAATAAATCGTACGATCTCGGTTGACAATTGACTGGTCAATATGTCGACGCGCTGTATGTTATGTGGTTCCGTTCTGTTGGAAAATCACGACATAATCGGCGATAATTGTCCTTCAATGCTCGCCGATGACGGAAATGTTCTCCCCGTTTTATTTTTTTAGAAGTAAGGATCAGCGATTCTGCCGGCCCATAAAAACGCTAAGCAGTGAGTTGTTGTGGATGTAACGGTGTCCTGCAGATATGATTCTGGTTTTAGTCTATTCATGATGAAATGCCAAACCAAATTGATCACATGTAAACTTAATTTTGAGTTATAGAAACCAGTCGTCGAAATCCGGATATATTGCATTTTTGTGTTTGATTTTTCAATTATATTTAAGGAGAATACTTCGAAAATACTTTTGAAATTACTTTATTTATCGAAACTTAACTCTATCTCCTTCAATTTTAATCGCTTTACGTGATTAGCACTACAAATAACTCTCTTTACGGTGGCCAGACTAGCACTAACACCGGTTGCTTCCCTTATTTATTCTGCAGAGTATATATATTTATTCCTTTTTAACTCCTATGAGGAGCATAGGGCCAGCAGAATCATGGGAATTAAATGCAGTTCGGATGATGGCTCTTCTATCCGTATCTGTAGTGGCTCTGTATGCGCCTCCTTTCATATTTTTTCCATAGCCCGATTCATTCCGCAAATAATTGCTGACAACCTTTTGGCTGCGTCCAATTTTCGTTCCGATATGTCGATGATTTAGGCCACATTCATTAAAAGCTTTAATTTTGCCCTTTTCTTCCTCCATTAACGGTTTACCGCGACCCATTTCCAAAAAAAATATATGCAAAATTGCTTTAATGGTTCAAATTTAATAAAATTTAACGATTTGCTAACCGTCAAATAAAAATTAAGCATTCGATGAACCAAAAATTAAAATAATTCTAGCGAAGATCATGATAGCAAAACAAAATAAATAACGGTTAATATTTTCCGTTGTTTATTTTTCTCCAATTGAGTGAGATAAATAATCACGTTGATATATTTAAGCTTAATTTCACAGAAAATCTAAACCTATTCTGATGAGCGGGATTGTAGGTTGTACAGAGTTTGCAAGATTCTGATTTGATTTTGGATAGTTTTGTTTTGCGATTTGAGTAGTTCTTGTTCAAAATGTGGATTTGCTTAAAAATGGTCTATCTCGAAGGGGAAATTTTTATTTCTAACCTCCACTAGGGTATTATGTCTTTGTGAATTTGTCTCAATTTATTATGGTAATCAAAGTACAGGTGGCAATTATTGACCGATACTAACAAAAAACGACGCAAGTAAGTTTTGTTGGAAAAGGATGAAGAAAATCGGTTCAGATTACAAAAATCACTTTGTGCGAACGAAAAAAAAATAAAAATAAATTAATTTTTTTTATTCACTATTTCAAGTTTTTACTTTATTCGCGAGTTCCTTTTATTTTTGAATCTATCTTAAGACTACTCGATCGTACAATATTTATATGTTGTAAATGTCAATCTTTTGGTAAGCAGTTTGAACTGTTTACCACTTTTTCGTGTGGCCCAAAATTACATGGAATTTTGTCTGGTCTGAATTTTGCTTTGGTTTTGAAGTTCTTGCCAAAGCGTGAACGGAAATGAAGAAATGGGAAAACTTGATAGTATAAATTATTTGGCAAAGAATTCTTTGGAATTGTTTGTTCTCCCGTCTGTGGTAACGGAAGTGCAAAACGTGTAAATGAATTGTTGACCGAATTTTGAATGTATGATTTTCCGATTAATTCTGAGTCGGTTTATTTGAGGGAAAAATTGGGAGACATTGTTACGTTAAATTATATTAGCAGGTGTAAGTAGAATATGGGTGACACTATAACAATGTCGCTTTCGATTTGACTTTTTCTGCTCTAGGAACTACATATTGAAAGTGAGTCAGATCGGTTCAGATTCAGATATAGCTCCCATACAAATTTCGCTCTCGATTTGACTTTTTCGGCTCTAAAGAGATTTCAACTATAATAACTGGTTTTCAAGAATAATCGGATATATCATACGAATTACACTCACGATTTAACTCTGTTCACTCTAGATACCATACATTAAAAAGATTTTCTTTAAAATTGGCAAAACATCTTATATTTCAACTAAAAACAGCTGTGGTAAAAATGTGTTAGATCGGTTCAGATTTATATATAGCTCCCATACAAATTTCGCTCCCGATTTGACTTTTTCCGACTCTAGAGACCACATATTTCACTTGATTTGCTTCAAATTACCTTGCATTACCTTATAATTCTACTAGAAACATCTGTGTTGAAAATGGATTAAATCGGTTCAGATTTAGATATAACCCCCATACAAATTTCGCTCCCGATTTGACTTTTTCTGCTCTAGAAGCCACATATTTTAACAGATCCTCATCAAATTAGGCGAAATATCTTATATTTTTTCTATAAACAGCCATGGCGCAAATGGGTCAGATCGGTTCACTCCCGATTTCACTTTTCCACTCCATAAACAACACATTTTAACTGATCTTCTTCAAATCATTCAAAATATCTCATATTTCAACTGGAAACAACCATGTTGAAAATGGGTCATCAGTTCAGATTTACATATATATCGCTCCCATACAACTTTAGCCACAAAAATTTCCCATGCAAATTTCGGATAGACTTTTTCCGCACCAGAAAGCACGAATTTTCACAAAATGAGCTTAACACATTATATTTGAATTGGATGAACTTATTGTGAAAGTTAGTCACTATATTCCATGTTAGGATATGGTGCTACATATAGATATAAATATTTCCGATTTGACAAATTGGACCAGGTAGTATTAGCCTCTGATTAGGAAACATACAAAAATTCCTCCCGTTTTCACTTTTTTACCGAGTTGCATTGTTTTCGGATAGAAAGTGGAGTGTATCATATAGTCGGCCCCGCCCGACTTTAGCCTTTCCTTACTTGTTTTATTTAGTATTTTGTAAAATGTATTCTTAACATTTTTATTTCGAGTTAGCTCATTTGCCAATACTAAAAATAAATCATAGCATTACAAAAACTTGTTTTGTTGTTAAATGTGTACGCTTTAAAGCTTTAATGGGAATGGACTAGGGTATTATAAGATAGTTTCGCGCGTAAATGTTTTGATGTATAATTTGGAGGAAATCGGTTCAGATTTAGATATAGCCTCTATACAAATATCCCTATAATCTACACTATTACTGCACTAGAATACATATTTTACATGGGATCATGACAAAATTTTCAGGATCGTGATATATTTGAACTTGAAATAGTTAACGGAAAAGTGGACCACATGGGTTCATGGTTTGATAAAGCCCCCATAGAATTTACAATATTACTGCTCTAAAATGCACTTTTTACATCGGAACTTGATCAAATTTCCCACACAATATTACATTTAGACTAGAAACACCTATTAATTGGCAGATCATGTTATATTTCAATAAATAAATCGGAAGTTTATCAAATTTTGCAGATTTTATTATATTTCAACTAAGAATACATATTCTATTCTAATCTATTACAGCTGTAGAACCCACATCGTGCATTGGAACTCGATTTTGCATATCATGTTATATTTGAATTAAGCATACCTACTTTGAAAGTGATATATATAGCCCCCTTTTTAATGTAGTGCCTCCATTTTTATTATTACTCCTCCAGGACCCACAATTTACATCGGAAGTTTATCAAATTTGGCATATTGTATTGTATTTCAACTAAGAATACATGCTATGAAAGTCAAATATATTTGACTGGGTCGATTTCCATACAAATGGAAAAACAATTTCCAGACACACAACGAAAATAAAGTATGGATTGTTTAATGATGATCTGCAAAATATTTCGTCACTGGGTCGAGCCATCTGTGAGCTAAAGCTCCTGAGCTCCTGAAAACACCTCCAAAAATCATGCTTTCCCGTGTCATTTTGTTGGTGCTGCATTTTTGTCCAATTTTTATACCCTACACCACTTCGTGGTCTAGGGTATTATAAGTTAGTTTCGCGCCAAATGTTTGTAACACCAAGAAATAATCGAGCTAGACCCACCTTTAAGTATACCGATCGGCTTAGAATCACCAGCTGAGTCGATTTAACAATGTCTGTCTGTCCGTCTGCTGTCCATCTAAGCTTGTTCGCACTCTACAGGTCGCAATTGTTGTCCGATTGCCATGAAACTTGGCAAAATTTATTTTTTCTGGCCAAGGACCATCGGTATTGAATTTGGAGGAAATCGGTTCAGATTTAGATATAGCCCCCATACAAATGTCGCTCCCGATTTGACATTTTCCGCTCTAGAAACGTCATATTGTACCCGATTTTCTTTAAATTTTGCAGAACATCTTAGATTCCAACTAGAAACACCTATGCAAAAATTGGGTAAGATCGGTTCAGATTTAGATATACCCCGCATACAAATGTCGCTCCCGATTTGACATTTTCCGCTCTAGAAACGTCATATTGTACCCGATTTTCTTTAAATTTTGCAGAACATCTTATAATCCAACTAGAAACACCTATGCAAAAATTGGGTAAGATCGGTTCAGATTTAGATATACCCCCCATACAAATGTCGCTCCCGATTTGACATTTTCCGCTCTAGAAACGTCATATTGTACCCGATTTTCTTTAAATTTTGCAGAACATCTTATAATCCAACTATATACACCTATGCAAAAATTGGGTAAGATCGGTTCAGATTTAGATATAGCCCCCATACAAATGTCGCTCCCGATTTGACATTTTTCGCTCTAGAAACGTCATATTGTACCCGATTTTCTTTAAATTTGGCAGAACATCTTATAATCAAACTAGAAACACGTATGCAAAAATTGGGTAAGATCTGTTCAGATTTAGATATAGCCCCCATACAAATGTCGCTCCCGATTTGACATTTTCCGCTCTAGAAACGTCATATTGTACCCGATTTTCTTTAAATTTTGCAGAACATCTTAGATTCCAACTAGAAACACCTATGCAAAAATTGGGTAAGATCGGTTCAGATTTAGATATACCCCGCATACAAATGTCGCTCCCGATTTGACATTTTCCGCTCTAGAAACGTCATATTGTACCCGATTTTCTTTAAATTTTGCAGAACATCTTATAATCCAACTAGAAACACCTATGCAAAAATTGGGTAAGATCGGTTCAGATTTAGATATACCCCCCATACAAATGTCGCTCCCGATTTGACATTTTCCGCTCTATAAACGACATATTGTACCCGATTTTCTTTAAATTTGGCAGAACATCTTATAATCCAACTATATACACCTATGCAAAAATTGGGTAAGATCGGTTCAGATTTAGATATAGCCCCCATACAAATGTCGCTCCCGATTTGACATTTTTCGCTCTAGAAACGACATATTGTACCCGATTTTCTTTAAATTTGGCAGAACATCTTATAATCCAACTAGAAACACCTATGCAAAAATTGGGTAAGATCGGTTCAGATTTAGATATACCCCCCATACAAATGTCGCTCCCGATTTGACATTTTCCGCTCTATAAACGACATATTGTACCCGATTTTCTTTAAATTTGGCAGAACATCTTATAATCCAACTATAAACACGTATGCAAAAATTGGGTAAGATCGGTTCAGATTTAGATATAGCCCCCATACAAATGTCGCTCCCGATTTGACATTTTCCGCTCTATAAACGACATATTGTACCCGATTTTCTTTAAATTGGGCAGAACATCTTATAATCAAACTAGTAACACGTATGCAAAAATTGGGTAAGATCGGTTCAGATTTAGATATAGCCCCCATACAAATGACGCTCCCGATTTGACATTTTCCGCTCTAGAAACGTCATATTGTACCCGATTTTCTTTAAATTTTGCAGAACATCTTATAATCCAACTAGAAACACCTATGCAAAAATTGGGTAAGATCGGTTCAGATTTAGATATACCCCCCATACAAATGTCGCTCCCGATTTGACGTTTTCCGCTCTAAAATCCACATAGTGTACCCGTTTTTCTTTAAAATTGGTACAACATCTTAGAATCCAACTAAAAAACCTATGCTGAAAGTGAGTAAGATCGGTTCAGAATTAGATATAGCCCTCATACAAATGTTGCTCCCGAATGTTTAACCGATTTTGGCCAAATTTTACATATTATATTTCACCCATAAACAGACATGGTGAAAGCGGGTCACATCGTTCCAGGTTTCAATATACCCCCGTACAAATGTCCTTTCCGATTTAACATTTTTTGTCAAACACATACATTTACAGGATGCAAAAATCCTTCCCGATTTCAATTTTTTACCGAATTGAATTGCAATGAGAATTGTTTGGGTGATGCCCATATGTCCATACTTTGGTATGACTTTGGTTAACTACTGTATAATTTGTATTTGTCTGTCGGACAATTGGATCAATTACCATATTATTTACCATATTCGTTAAATTTGACTAAAGATGAATTTATAGCATATAAATTATATGAATATAATTTATATAATTTGTATGAACTACATAAAATTGCTCTCATGAAATACCTGGGTATAGTAATCAAAGCGAGGTACATACGCAGGGAGTGGTGTAGGGTATTATATAGTCGGCCCCGCCCGACTTTAGCCTTTCCTTACTTGTTTTTTTTGAATTAATAGACCCTCGGAAGCACTTTAAACATATATATTTTATAAAAAATAAAAAGGTGCTATCACGACCTTTCGAATGATGCCTAAATGATGAACATCGGAAGAAACTTGACACCCCAGCTCTCATTTTTGTAAAAAGAGTTTGTAAATTTTGGCTCTGAAAAACCATCTCCTTTATTAAATTATTTCACAAAAATGGAGTCAGTGACGTTACTCCGATATTCATAATTTAGGCATCATTCGAAAGGTATTGATTCCTTTTGTTTATTTTTCATAACATCTTTTCCAAAATATGACCAAGAAATATGTGTTTTTAGCTGTCACTTTGAAAAACCACAAAAAATAAATCTAAACGCCCAATGATACGACAAATGAGTTAACCTAAGACAAGTATAGAAATTTATATTTAAAGTTCTTCCAAGGGTCTATTAAATCATAAAAACAATTTGGATAAAAATACAACTTAAAAAAAATTACGTGGGAAAAACGTGATTTTTGGAGGTGTTTTCAGGAGCGTTTAGCTCACTGGCGGCTTGACCCAGCGACGAAATTTTTTGCAGATCATCATTAAACAATCCAATCTTCATTTCTGGGGGGTGACCGCTGTAATTTATTTTCGTGACCCATCCTAAAATATATGTGTCCATACTTTGGTATAACCCAAATGGGTTATACAAAGTACATCTTACATGGGATCTTGATCAAATTTTGCAGATCATGATACGTTTTAGCAAGGAATACCTGCCGTGAATGAGAACTATATAGGCACAGGCCCCAAGTGTTGTTATAGGCCCCCTTCATCCTATTGCCGCTGTATAATCTGTATTTGTCTTTGGATTTTGATCAATTTTTCCACATCATGTTATATTTACTTTACTTGGAATATCTACCGGAGAGTTGTATCAATTACCATATCCGTTAAATTTGACTAAAGATGAATTTATAGTTATTTGAATTACATAAAATTGCTTCCAAGAAAAACCTGGATTTAGTAATCAAAGCAATGTATATACGCAGGGAGTGGTGTAGGGTATTATATAGTCGGCCCCGCCCGACTTTTGCCTTTCCTTACTTGTTTCAATTGGAAAATATTTTTGGCTCCTTCCTTAGAATACGTCGTTTGCTTGATTTTGAACAAATCGGAATGTATATTTTAACCATATTTTAACAATTGTAAAGTGCGAGTAACGATAAACAGAAATAAGTCATCTAGAGTGCATAATTTTCCCATGTTTACGGTCATGACTCCAAAAAATAGTTGATACAGCTTGACATAAAGGTATTCGGCAAGTTAGGCAAATTAACAGCCACCGATTATTCTCTAGGACCCGAAGTGCAACCATCTAAAGTCAAGAGTAACTCATTGACATGAAGCATGCAAAACGCCAATGCATGGGGGTCTCTTTGAATACTCCTCCAAATATTAAACCTTTGCGATGGCAACGATCCTCTATTTTCTCATTTATCAGAATCTTGTAATTTCGTCAATGCATGTTTTTTATAAATATTTTTTATAAAAATAACTCCAATATCTGTTTTCTCTCCGGACTTCGAAGACAGCTCTGTGGATTTTGTTTTCATCAGTAAACAGATCAATCCTATGTTAGTCACAACTGCAATCCTATGTCAGCAATAGCAAATCGCGTCGATAAACCGTATCCATCAGATACCTTAGCAACTGTATGCAACGGCAATGTATTCCGATTCTCCGTTGAAGTCGATGATGTCTCTGTTATCTGATTTGTTCCTGGGGAAGATTCGCACACCAAATACATAATTTCTTGGATAACTATTACGGGTATAACGCGATTCCTTTGCTGGCCTTATCGGTTCTTTAATTGATTTAGTGTTTCTTTAATTGTAATTTATTGATCCATTTCAAGCAGCAACGTCGAAAAGATTCTCAGATTAAACTAAAACCACTTTCGAAACTATCCTTTTATTTGTTTTTGGAAGGTCTTGTGTTAAGGAAACCCAAAAATAAGTTTATTGTACACTACTCACTGCCTGGGTGGAGAGAGAGAGTATACAACATACCTCTGCGAAGTTACCACATCTTGGTAGCATACCCTTGGATCCAATAATGCCTGTTCCGAGAAACCTTTTGAGTACAAAATTCACCTCCGTTGAGATCGAGTAAATTACAATCGTAGTGTTCTTTATTACGCAAAATAAAACTATAAATTATACAATGCCAAAGATAGGGTAGGGGAAATTCCATTTTGCGGAATTACAAATAAATAAAAACAAAAGAGGAAGAAGGGGAAAATGGAAACATTCCATGTAGAGTAAGTCTTTCACATTGGAGCATTTTTTGTTTGCTACACTTCTGCTGCTTCTTTTCTGAGAACATTTTAGAAATCTGTATAAAACTTAGAAGTATGTATGTGTGTGTGTGTGTGTTGTATGTTGGTATGTCACATCGTCTACGGTGTGCTGCTACTTGTTGTAGTTTCATCATCATCAACGGTCACCTTGTTGTCCGCGCAATCCTTCACAGCATCATCACCTGGAAAGAGGGAGGGAGGGTAGGAAACGAATGAAAATGTACTCTTTGCCAGTGCAACAGCAAAGCAATATAATCCTGAAGCGTAATGCACAGAATTATAAATGTTTTTCTTTTCTGCAAATCTCTTTGAAGGCCATTCAGTCATTGCGTTGTTACTAATGGAATAACTTAATTAGAATTGTGCTACTCCCACAAACCGAAATCCTGTTTGTGCCCTAAACCGGCAACCTGTTGCTTTGCATAAACAAGAGGTACTTTGTAAATGTGGGAGGACTACTTACCACTTACACTCTGGAGGCAGCCTGTGCCACCGGCTGCCGTCACTGTTGTCGTAGCTGTTGCTGCAGCTGGTGTTGTTGTTGCTGTTATTGTTGATGTTAAACTGTCACAAGTGATGGGCGATGACAAACCATCTGAGCCCGTGACAACAATCGTATTTGCTGAGTTGTCCGCATTCGTAGTCGAACTACAGCTGCCACTACCATTGCCAGCACCACTCGCCCCTCCATCACCATCTGCGGTTGCGGCCGCGGTCTCCGATGAAGATGCATCATTGGCTGTGGCCGTTGTTGGCGACGGTGTTGTTGGTGCACGTGCCAAATTCACGGGATTTATTTGTATGGAACCCAAATTGATGCGTTGCAAGTTGCCGGTCGTCTGTATGCGCACTCGTATGGGTGGCTGGCGCCAGCCTCGCGCAAACAGGGCCCGACGTATCATGCCCAGCGCTCCGCCAACATTCTGTCCGGCATAGTGTTGTAACAAACCGCCAACAAATGGCAGTTGTTGCGGTTGCATTTGTAAACCTGGCCCATGTGGCTGTTGTCCCCCGTTCATCTGCTGCTGTTGCTGCGGCTGCTGCTGCGGCACGGGTATTAAGCGAAATATGCGATTTGCAACAAATGTGCCCTGTTGCTGCTGCTGCTGCGGCTGTTGATCACCACCAACGCCAGCGCCGCCACCACCAGCACCACCAGCAGCGCGGTTTGTTTGTCCCTGCTGTTGTTGCGGTTGCTGTTGCATATTGCCGCCAACAATATTTCCGCCGCCGCCACCGCCACCGTTTTGATTACGTGTTAATATGAGTACTTGGGCCTGTTGCATAATTACGGGCAGCTCGTAATGATGGAAGAAATACAGCATAGAATGCTGAAATGGTCAGAAAGGGATACAAAAATATAAATTAAAACACGTTGAAATATAAATAAAGCCCACATATAATCACTGCCCTTAACCGTGAAATTTGAAAATACATTCAAACGGGAGCACGGGAGTGATATCATGAAGTGACCACACACAGCAACGAAATGGAAAATAAAGCATACTATTAAAAATTAAGAACAAGTAAAAACACCCTCCACCATGGTTTGTATTCCACAAAGGCTGTCGATTTTTTATATATATAGATATAGCCACACCAAAACAAATAAATATAGTGAACAAATAATTTTATAAATAAAAATAGAATTTTTATTATTTCAAACCACGCTTATAAGCCTACCCGTTTACACTATATATATTGAAATTATACTTCAAGTCAATTCAATATATTCTTATCTTCTTCTATTCTTTGCAAAAAGCTTAAATATCCGCCCATGTGCTGACAACCGCATGATTTCCAAATCGCATTTTGTTTAGCGATTTCGAGATTCTAAATTTTACATTTCTATTTAAAATTGCTATGTTTAACCAAACATCTTCTTCATTTATCCGCCAGTAAAGAAAGAAAACTGAAAACAATTGTTTAAAGTAAAAATGCGAAATTTAGAGACTCGAAATCGCCAAAAAAAAATGCGATTTGGAAATCATGCGGTTGTCAGCACATGGGCGATCATAAATATGGGCAGATAGTGTTTGCATAGACAGTTGGTTGTAAAGGGTGATTTTTTAGCTATTATCTTTTTGGCAACACTGGTTTAAACAACTGACGCACGTTTCGTGTTTTGTTTCACTGTCAGACATCTTCAGTTTGGTCTATAATTTAACCATGAATCGTCTTACAAACGAACAACGCTTGCAATTTATTGAATTTTGTTATCAAAATGCGTGCTCTGTTAAGAAAGTTCATCGCGCGCTTCCATTTTATGGTCAGTTTAATCGACCCACCGAAGCGGCTATTCGGGCTACTGTGACTAAATTTCGCACCAAATTTACATTGTTGGACATTAAACCACCAACACGCTTACGTAGAGTGCGAACTGAAGAAAATATCGCAGCTGTATCGGCCAGTGTTAACGATGGCCATCAATTATCGATTCGTCGCCGTTCGCAGCAATTGGGCCTCTGTTACTCAAAAACGTGGAAATGCCAAAATTGGACTAAGCGGATGGACCATTTGAGACGCAGTCAAGGTCAACATTTGCATGAAATAATCTTCAAACATTAAATTATATGGACCGTACTATCGATTCAAATAAAGATTTCATGCATTTTTCTGAATTCTATGTGTTTTTTTTTTGAAAACTTTCCTATAGCTTTTACAAAATCACCCTTTATTTCCATTCTATTTTAATTCCAAAAGTACAAATTTTGAAAATCCATTATTCCACGTACATAGTGCAGAATAACCTAACTTCATGATTCACAAAATCTTTGCAGTAAAAGTAAAAAAGTACGAATTTGGAAAAAACATTTTTATTTTTCGTATCAGAGGAATGTATACACCGAATGCCATGATTCTAGCTGCGGCCATTTGGTAGGTACCATTTTTATCCCATTTTTTTTTCTATTTTACCCCCTTAAGAGTATGACATTCTAAAATCTCTTTATTTTACGTGTCTATGCAATTAAAAGGACGTACACGCCGAATTTCATCATAGTTGGTACTATCTGTATCCCTCTGTACCAATTGTATCTCTTCAAAGTACGAATTTGGAAAAAACATTTTATTTTTCGTATCTACGCAATCAGAGGAATGTTTACACCGAATTTCATGATTCTAGCTGCGGTCATTTGGTTGGTACTATTTTTATCCCCTTTTCCCATTTTAACCCCAAAAGGTACGAATTTCGAAAAATACGTTTATTTTACGTGTCTACGCAATCAGAGGAATGTATACACTGAATTTCATTATTCTAAGTGCAGCCGTTTGCTTGGTACCATTTTTATCCCTCATTACCATTTTACGCCTTAAAAGTACGAGTTTGGAAAAAATATGGATCTATTCAATTAGAGGAATGTACACGCCGAATTTCGTGTTTCTAGCTGTTGTCGTTTGATAGGTACCATTTTGCTCCAATTCACCCCCTACGAATAAAAACCACTTTATGGCGCACGTTTTTGTTATAGGAGGAATGCGCATACCCAATATCAAGTAAGTAAAGAGTGATTTTTTTGAGGTTAGGATTTTCATGCATTAGTATTTGACAGATCACGTGGGATTTCAGACATGGTGTCAAAGAGAAAGATGCTCAGTATGCTTTGACATTTCATCATGAATCGTCTTACAAACGAACAACGCTTGCAAATTATTGAATTTTATTATCAAAATGCGTGCTCTGTTAAGAAAGTTCATTGCGCGCTTCCATTTTATGGTCAGGTTTATCGACCCACCGAAGCGGCTATTCGGGCTACTGTGACTAAATTTCGCACCAAATTTACATTGTTGGACATTAAACCACCAACACGCTTACGTAGAGTACGAACTGAAGAAAATATCGCAGCTGTATCGGCCAGTGTTAACGATGGCCATCAATTATCGATTCGTCGCCGTTCGCAGCAATTGGGCCTCTGTTACTCAAAAACGTGGAAATGCCAAAATTGGACTAAGCGGATGGACCATTTGAGACGCAGTCAAGGTCAACATTTGCATGAAATAATCTTCAAACATTAAATTATATGGACCGTACTATCGATTCAAATAAAGATTTCATGCATTTTTCTGAATTCTATGTGTTTTTTTTTTTGAAAAACTTTCCTATAGCTTTTACAAAATCACCCTTTATTTCCATTCTATTTTAATTCCAAAAGTACAAATTTTGAAAATCCATTATTCCACGTACATAGTGCAGAATAACCTAACTTCATGATTCACAAAATCTTTGCAGTAAAAGTAAAAAAGTACGAATTTGGAAAAAACATTTTTATTTTTCGTATCAGAGGAATGTATACACCGAATGCCATGATTCTAGCTGCGGCCATTTGGTAGGTACCATTTTTATCCCATTTTTTTCTATTTTACCCCCTTAAGAGTATGACTTTCTAAAATCTCTTTATTTTACGTGTCTATGCAATTAAAAGGGCGTACACTCCGAATTTCATCATAGTTGGTACTATTTGTATCCCTCTGTACCCATTGTATCTCTTCAAAGTACGAATTAAAAAAAAAACTTTTTTCGTGTCTACGCAATCAGAGGAATGTATACACCGAATTTCATGATTCTAGCTGCGGTCATTTGGTTGCTACTATTTTTATCCCCTTTTCCCATTTTAACCCCAAAAAGTACGAATTTCGAAAAATACGTTTATTTTACGTGTCTACGCAATCAGAGGAATGTATACACTGAATGTATACATTATTCTAAGTGCAGCCGTTTGCTTGGTACCATTTTTATCCCTCTATTACCATTTTACGCCTTAAAAGTACGAGTTTGGAAAAAATACTTTTATATTATGTATCTACTCAATTAGAGGAATGTACACGCCGAATTTCGTGTTTCTAGCTGTTGTCGTTTGATAGGTACAATTTTTATCCCATTTTTCTCCAATTCACCCCCTACGAATAAAAACCACTTTATGGCGCACGTTTTTGTTATAGGAGGAATGCGCATACCCAGTAAGTACAATCAGACATATTGAATAATTAAATATTCTAAAATATTAGGGGTTATTATGGGTATTTTTAGTCCTTGTGAGGGAAAAAATTTTCCCTTTGGACCGATTTCGTCTAGTTTCAATCCCAACCGATCTACGACTATATTTCCTTTGGGGTAAGCCAAACCTTCAAGCGGATATGTGTCATTTCTACGATGATCACCAATCCCACTTTCTTCGGATAATATCTATCTTTTTCACATAAAGAAACTTAGTGGAGCCTTTCAAAAGAAAGTTCATGCATATTGTTGCCGAACAAAATTGAAATAAAAGATGTCATCTTTAATGCCGACGAAAGAGCGCTTTATTGGAAAATGTTACCCGCGAAAACATATGTACACGCTGCAGAAAAGAGTAATCCTGGAAGAAAAATATCTAAACAAAGAATATGCATAAAATATGATTGCAACTTTGCAGTCCGTATGATCATCATTGTAACTAAGCAACACTTTGATCTCATTAATTTAATTATATATTTTCGTTTACTAATACAAGTCCGAAACAACATAGTCCAATAAGAAAGAACACCTTTGTGTAAAAAATGACAGAATTCCACCTTGCACCTCTTTTCTATCACGAATTGTCAATGAAATTGATCAATATTTGGTGAATCTATAAATATAAAAGAGTTGCGTTACTGACTGACTGACTTATCATTGACCAGCCCCCAGACAAAACGGCTGAAGCCAGGGTCATGAAATTTTCAGGGTAGTTCCCAAATATGATGTAAACGTCGACTAAGAAAAATGCATACTTTTAGGGGGTAAAATGGGACAAAAGGGGATAAACACCAAACCTTCGTCCTGACTAAACGGCAGTAGCCATGCAGACGAGCTACAAATATGTATTTTTCGAAATTTGTACTTTTAAGGGAGGAAAAAGACAAAAGGGATAAAAATTGTACCAATTGAAGTAGTGCTATATTCGTGAAAATCGGTATCTACATTTCTCTGATAAATGGATTTTTCGAAATTTGTACTTATAGTGGGTGAATGGGACAAAAAGGGATAAAAATAGTACCAGCTTTAGTATTACAGCTAGTTTGTAAATTCTTCTGACCATGTAGAAGCGCCATCAAAATGGATTTTTTTTGTTAATTTTTTCTTATAAGGTGTGAGCAGGACAAAAAGGGATAAAAATGGTACCAACTAAATTTTTGCAGCTACAGCCGTGAAATTTGGAATGTAAATTCCTCTGGCAACGTAGAAGTGCAATCTAAATGGATTTTTTTCGAAATTTGTACTCATAGGGAGCGGATATAAATACTTATAGGGGGTGAGCGGGACAAAAAGGGATAAAAATAGTACCAACTTTAGTATTACAGCTAGAATCGTGAAATTTAGTATGTAAATTCCTCTGATCATGTAAAATTGATTTTTTGGTTAATTTGTTCTTATAAGGTGTGAGCGGGACAAAAAGGGATAAAAATGGTACCGAAATAAAGTATTGCAGAAATTTCATGTGTAAATTTCTCTGATAACGTAGAAGCGCCATCTAAGCGGGACAAAAAGTTATCTAAGCGAGACAAAAATGGATACAAATGGTACCAAATGAAGTATAACAGGTAGAATCCTGAAATGTTGAAATGTTGTTGAAATAATTGCACTTTTGTACTTTTAAGGGGTGAGCGGTACAAAGAGGGATACAAAATGGTCCCTCTAAAGTATTGCAGCTAGAATCGTGAAATTTGACGAAGAGCAGTAATTTTTTTCTTTTAAGGGTTGTGCGAGACAGAAAGGGTCAAAAATGTTGTACAACCCTTTAGTTATGTAAACGCGGTACATAAATGGATATTTCAAAAATTGTACCTATAATAAGGATACGGGACGAAAAAGCATAAATGTGGTACAAAATAAAGTACATGCTTTTAGGGGAGAAGCGAGAACATGTCTACTTTTGGGAAAGTGTTGCTAAAAGTTATAAAGTGGTCCGCTGCATCTAGACAGACGAGATCGACGATATAAAAGGTACTACGGATGTAAGTTTTTATTCTAAACTGGGTAGAAAATGATAAAAATAATACATACGAAGGGAGTTCAGCTAAACTAGTGCACATCGACAAGCACATTCCTTTGACTGTGTGTGAGTGCTATCTAGTAGGAGGTTTACAAATCACTATTTAATATTTATCTATATTCACCAAAAGAAAACTTAATAAATACTATCCAAAAACAGAGGTGCTAGTAGAATCATACCACGGTAAAACTTTAAATTAGAATCGGCTTTAAAAAAGTACTGAATGATTTTAAAAATTTCTGGTTTTATTGGGATGGTTGAACTTTGTCATTTAATAAAGGAACACAATATCATTGATATGACTACCACGACTGGCTCGGCTGTACCTCATCTGATCAACCCAAAATCCACACCAAATAGTGAGTCGTTGACGATGCATTGGCTTCTCAATAGTTACGTGTGAGTTCTCTGAACCCCATATGCGGCAATTTTGCTTGTTGACATAGCCACCGAGATGAAAATGAGATTCATGAAGGCTAAACTGAAGGCCAATTTCTTCTCGAAAAATTTCCACGCAAATTTCTTACAGTTTGTGTTAAAGACTCACTACTTTGGAAGTGAGTTTCTAATATTCCCATATAGCGAGCGTATAGCGTCCCATTTTACAAATGTCAAACATAAACCTGAAGACAAAAATTAATGTAATTCTAGCGTTTAAAGTTAAATTAAATGGCTCACCCTATAGTTGGAGCAAGAAGTCGACTTTTCGACTTTTGCAAATGAATGAAAATATGAATAGTCTTAATAAAAACCAAATCGAGAGACATTTATATATATAGTTATTTGTGCCAATTTAAAAAAGTGATAAATTATGTGTTTTCTAGAGCGAAAAAAGTAATAAAGTATTCAATAAATTAAATTGACTGACGTAAAAAGTCGACAACAAAAGACTTTTCGACATTTTGACAATGGTAAAGTCGATTTCGACTTTTTCCTACCAAAATTCGATTAATCGAAAGTCGATTTATAGATCTCCATGCCATAAAATAAAATAAAATTCAGACTTGACATTTGGTGCGAATTTCAATATATGTATGTACTTACAGTACCCGCTGCTTCGCACCCGAAAAAGCCAGTTATGTGTTTCTGTTTTTGGTTAGTTTTTATTTAATTTTCTATAGATTCATATTTAGATAAATCTAAAATAGTAGTTTGGAAACCTCATATACAGTCAGGGGAATGTACTTGTCGATGTGCACTATTTTAGCTGAACTCCCTTCGTATGTATAATTTTGTCATTTTCATACCATTTTAATAATTTAACCTGTTTTTAATAATTTAATTGTAATAATTTAGTTGGTACCATTTGTATCCCTTTTTATCCCGCTCACCCCTTATAACCAAAAATTTCAGAAAAAAACAGTTATATAGCTCTTCTACTTTGTCAGAAGAATTTACACGCCTAATTTCACGATTATATCTGCAATACTTTCATTGGTACCATTTTTATCCCTTTTTGTTCCGCTCATCCTTCGAAAGTACAAAAATGCATTTATATTGCGCTTCGATATGGTGAGAGGAATTACTTTAGATTGTACCATTTGTATCCCTTTTTGTCCCGCTCACCCCTTATAAGTACAAATTTCGAAAAAATCAATTTAGATTGCGCTTCTACGTTGTCAGAGGAATTTACTCACCGATTTTCACGACTATAGCTGTAATACTTTAGTTTGTACCATTTTTATCCCTTTTTGTCCCACACACTCCTTAAAAGTACAAAATACATTAATATTGTGCATTGATGTGGTCAGGGAAATTTACATACCAAATTTCACGACTCCAGATGTAATACTTTAGTTGTGTGCTTATCGATGTGCACTATTTTAGCTGAATTCCCTTCGTATGTATATTTTTTCATTTTCATACCTTTCATAGCCTTTTTTTAATAATTTAATTGTAATAATTTTGTTGGTATCATTTTTATCCCTTTTTGTCCCGCTCACCCCTTATAAGTACAAATTTCGAAAAATCCATTTATGTGACAAGTTTACGTTGTCAGAGAAATGTAGATACCGATTTTCACGAATGTAGCTGCTATACTTAAATTGGTACCATATTTATCCCTTTTTGCCTCTTTCCTCCCTTAAAAGTACAAATTTCGAAAAATCCCTATTTGTAGCTGGTCTGCGTTGTCAGTGCAAGGAACACACAGAATTTCATGTTTCTTGCTACTGCCGTTTAGTCAGGACGAAGGTTCGATGTTTATCCCTTTTTGTCTCATTTTACCCCCTAAAAGTACGAATTTCGTAAAACTTCTTTCTTAATCGACGTCTACGTCATATTTGGGAACTACCCTGTTTGTACCCGTTTGTAACACCTTGAAATATCGACCTGAGACCCTATAAAGTATATATATTCTTGATCGTCATAAAATTCTAAGACGATCTAGCCATGTCCGTCCGTCCGTCTGTTGAAAACACGCTAGCATCTAAACGAAAGGAGCTAGGAGGTCCAAATTTTGCATAAATACGTCTTATAGTCGTAGATCGGTTGGGATGTGCGAAATCGGCCCAAAGGGAAAAAATTTCCCTCACAAGGACTAAAAATACCCATAATAATCCCTAATAATTTAGAGTATTTAGGCATGTTTTTTTCAATATGTCTGTCTGTACTCTCTTGATATTGGGTATGCGCATTCCTCCTATAACAAAAACGTGCACCATAAAGTGATTTTTATTCGTAGGGGATGAAATGGAGCAAAAAGGGATAAAAATCGTACATATTAAACGACAACAGCTAGAAACACGAAATTCGGTGTGTACATTCCTATAATTGAGTAGATATTGATTAGAGTGATTAGAAAAAAGAATATTTATTTTTTGAATTGACTTGAAGTATTATTTCGATATATATAGTGTAAATGTATTGGTAGCCTTGACTTGTAAACGTGAGTTGAAATAATAAAAATATTATATTTATTTATATATATTTTTTTTTTTCAATATTTGTATTTGTTTTGGTTTGGCAATATTAAAAAAATTAAAATTATTTTTTCCTGTAATACTACTGCACTTCTACAAAAATCGACAGCCTCAGTGGACTGCAATCCATGGTGGAGGGTATATAAAGTTCGGCTCGGCCGAACTTAACGCCTTTTTACTTGTTTATTTTAGACTTGCCTACTACGTGATAGAGAATAAAGTTCACATTAAAAGACAACCAACCAATAAACCAACTCCATATGAACTAATTAAATCGGCGATGATCAAGGCAGTCAACTCTGGTTCTTTGAAAGATTTTCAGTACTTTTTTTTTGTTAGTTTTACAAAATACACTGCAATTCGTTCGCTCTATCCTGTGAAGCGATAGTGACAGATTCTTTCATATGAAAAGTTTCACACAAAATCAGAATCGGCCCACAGGTAAATCTCGAGCGTAATGACCGACATGTACGAGCGTTTATACGATACATTTGACAAATACATATATTTTTTTGTATGTTTTCTGTCATAAACGTGGCTTACGAGGTTTGTATAGGTATGGTTATCAAACAATATATGTTATGTGTATGTTAGAGTGGATCGCAAAAAATAGAAACTTAAGAACTTTATATACCCTCCACCATGGATTGCATTCCACAGAGGCTGTCGATTTTCGTAGAAGTGCAGTAGTATTACAAAAATATAAATTTTTTAATATGGCCAAACCAAAACTAGTACAAAGATTGAAAAAATAATTTTATAAATAAATATAATATTTTTATTGTATTTGTATTGTAATATTGGTTGTATTTTCATTCTATTTTAATTCCAAAAGTACAAGGTTTGGAAATCCATTATCTCACGTACATAGTTCAAAATAACCTAATTCATGAGTCACCAATTTTTGAGGTAAAAATAAAAAGTACGAATTTGGAAAATCTTTACATTTTAAGTGACTATGAAGTCATTCATTTGACTATATATACACACAGAATTCCATGATTCTAGCTGCGGCCATTTGGTTAGTACCATTTTTATTGCGTAAATAGAGGGATGTACACACCAAATTTCATCATTCTAGCTGTAGACGTTTAGTTGGTACTATTTTTATCCCTCTGTACCCATTGTATACCTTGAAAGTATGAATTCGGAAAAAAATATTTTTCTTGTCTACACAGTCAGGGGAATTTATACTCCGAATTTCATGACTCTAGCTGCGGTCATTTTGTTGGTACTATTTTTATCCCCTTTTTCCATTTTAACCCCAACAAGTACGAATTTCGAAAAATCCGTTTATTTTATAGGTCTACGCAATCAGAGGAATGTACACACTGAATTTCATTATATTAGGTGCAGCCGTTTGGTTGATACCGTTTGTATCCCTCTATTCCCATTTTACCGCTTAAAAGTACAAATTTGGAAAAAAAAGCTTTATATTATGTATCTACTCAATTAGAGGAATATACACACCGAATTTCGTGTTTCTATCTGTTGTCGTTTGATATGTACCATTTTTATCCCTTTTTGCCCTATTTCACCCCCTAAGAATAAAATTCACTTTATGGTGCACATTTTTGTTATCGGGGGAATGCGCATACCCAATATCAAGTAAGTACAACCAGACATATTGAAGAAATATGCTTAAATACTCTAAAATATTAGGGGTTATTATGGGTATTTTTCGTCCTTGTGAGGGAAATTTTTTTCCCTTTGGGCCGATTTCGCCCAGTTTCAATACCAACCGATCTACGACTATAAGACGTATTTATGGAAAATTTCGACGTCCTAGCTCTTTTCGTTTGCTTTCAACAGACGGGCGGAGAATTTTATGACGATCAAGAATATATACTTTATAGGGTCTCAGGTCGATATTTCAAGTTGTTACAAACGGAATGACAAAATTAGTATACCCCCATCCTGGAGGTGGAGGGTATAAAAAGTGAAAATTCAACTTACAACGATTTGTTCTCATATTCAAGTTCAAAGTTGGCACTTGGAATTAGGACTTGATTTTAAATGTTTCTTAAAATCACATAAATATTTACTAATAAATAGCAAATATATCCTCGAACCAAGTAATTATTTACTAAATCTGAAAAAAAATAGATTTTTTCTCATACCAGGTCAATATATACATACCTAAACTGAAGAAAATGTTGCTGATATTTTCTTCAAATGATGTAAATTTTTATTCAAACTGAGGTCAATTTTTCTGAAACAAAGTAATCAAGTAAATATTTACTCAAATTGACAAAAAATTCACTGAATTTTTTCCCAAGTAAATCTTTACTCAAACGGAGGAAAATTTTATTTGATATAAGGAAAAAGTGAACTTCAAATAAATTCAATTGAAGTAATATTGATGAAATGTTTCCCACTGATACTGAAATAAGGAAGCTGTATTTTAATTTTGACTAATCTTGATGATCTAAACTGGAGTATCGATTTTACTCAGATTTATGAAGAACATATTTCTGAGAGTTTGTAAAAAATCATACATCTTCTTGCATATCTAAGAGAAAATGCACAAAAAATCCATATTTAGGTACTGCGAAAAGCCAATTCATGTTTTTTGTCTATGCGCAGTACGATCCCGTCTAATAAATATGAATATGTTATGAAATACACTGACTGCACTTACACTGGTTACATGCCATACAAATGTATCTGTTACATCAACATTTGTTCGACACGTGTATTCATGAGGTGAGGGGAGCGAGGGAGGGAGTGAATGCTCTGAAGCAGATGGTGGAACGCAAAAAAAAAGAAAACCTGTAGAAAGACGAGTACACGTGAAGTACAATTCGAGTATTGAGAATGTGAATTATTGTACATACATACAAGTACACATATGTATGTATGTATGTAAACAAGTAAAGAACGTAATTCACACACACATAAAGTTTCATACACAAGAACGACAATCTGAAAAAAAGATGTATGGAATGAATTCATGTGAATGTCGAAGACTCCCTTCAAAGTTGCTGCAAGGGAGGTATCAATGAGAATAAATAATCTCCCGTAATTGGGTCGATAATAATTATACGGTGGAAGCTGCTAATGGCAACGCAAGTTTAAGGCCAGCCTAGCAATATGAGAGACGGTAATAAAGGACTTGACTGCACACCCAGAAAAATACACGCTCCCAGCAAAATATTTGCTTGCAGGGCTGTTATAACCTAAGATAATTGGGCACTAAATAGGCACTGACGATTCGTTAGACTCACACGAATTCAGCTTCTGGATACTTAAAAAGAAGAGTTCGAAACAAAAAAATTGTGACTCTATAAGCTTTATCCGGGCTTGACTTCATAAATGTTAACATACATATATTAGGGTTTTTTCTTTTATACTGGATTACCAGAAATATCAATATATGTATGTATGAAAACTAATTTTGAAAAAAAAAAATATTTTTTGTTAAAAATATTGGACTTAGCTTGGATAATTACACTGGTCGACAGTCCATATTACACTTGAACCAAATGATATACATCTGAAACTATAGGTGAAATAGAGTTAAGTGGTGTTTTAGTTTTTCATTTTGCATTACAAATTACAAATTTGGAAAAAATACTTTTATATTATGTATCTATTCAATTAGAGGAATGTACACTAGAGCGTACCAGGTTACAAGTAAAAAAAAAAAGTTCGCCGTACACCTTCGAATATGAAGTATTATTGAAAGGTAGTTTCAAAAAAATTTTTTTTATTTTTTTATGCCGAACGTAGGGGTCGCGCTTTTACATTTTTCTATATAACTTCTGCATTTATAAACGGATTTTAAAGTGTGATACATCGATGTTTTTGTCCGATTTTTTTGTCTTTGAAGTCATTGAGCTCAAACATGATTCATGATTTTATGCGAGCTTTAATTTTCGATTATTAGAGTGGTACATTAGGGTAGTAGCAACTGAGAAATGATGGGTAAGTACCAGAAGGGGGTGCTTGAGCTCAATGACTTCAAAGACAAAAAAATCGGCCTCGTCGAGACAAAAACATCGATGTATCACACTTTAAAATCCGTTTATAAATACAAGTTATATAGAAAAATGTAAAAGCGCGACCCCTACGTTCGGCATAAAAAAATAAAATTTTTTTTTTTGAAACTACCTTTCAATAATACTTCATATTCGAAGGTGTACGGCGAACTTTTTTTTTGAGGTACGCCCTAATGTACACACCGAATTTCGTGTTTCTAGCTATTGTCGTTTGATATGTACCATTTTTATCCCTTTTTGCCCCATTGGTGCACGTTTTTGTTATCAAGGGAATGCGCATACCCAATATCAAGTAAGTACAACCAGACATATTGAAGAAATATCGCAAACTGTAAGAAATTTAGGTGGAAAATTTTCGTGTTTTCAGATGAAGCTCATTTTCGTCTCGGTGGCTATGTCATTATGCAATATGGCGTTCAGAGAAACCACACGTGACTATTGACAAACCAAACGCGTTGTGGAGTCACTGTTTGGTGTGGTTTTTGGGCTGGCGGTATCATTCTGCCATGCACTGAAAAATTGGGTTGATCGGTTGAGGTACTGCCGACCCAGTCGTGGTAGCCATATGAATGATTGTGTTTCATTATTAAATGACAAAGTTCAATTTTTCCAATAAAACCAGAAATTTGAAAAAATAGTCAGTACTTTTTTATAATCGATTCTAATTTAAAATTTCAAATGGCCCACCCTATATGGATAGTTACTGAACCAATTGTCACCACATTCTGAAAGCTGATCCATATCTTTTACAGTAGAAAATAAGCTGAAATACTTTAAAAATTAAGAAAATAAAAAATAAATTTGTCCTAGGTAAAATAAAGACTTTTTCATTTCGTTGCCATTTCGTGTTATTATTATATCGGGGATACAAAAAGTGACTTACCTGTATAAACAGCCACGATGAGACCAAAGCCAAACTGCGATTCTGTCCACTAAAACGATAGTGGTACGCATAAAAGGCGAAATGATACAAATAGAAGAATCTGCAAAGAAACGAAATAACAACAAAATTAATAACTGGTATAAAAAGTTTTCAATTGATTAAATGAAAAATTCGTGGTTTCAGTTCCATGAATTTAGTAAATATAGTAAAGAGAAAATACGTCGATTTTATGGCGGCTAGAAAATTGTTTGCTTATTACTAATATTAACTAATTTTGGAATTCTGACATTTATCTCATAAAAGTTAATGAAAAATCCTTTAAAATTAATAATAATAAATTAAAATATAATAAAGAGAACTGAAAATTAGTGGGAAAAATAACTTAATATGGCTTCATTCAAACTAAAGTCGTGGTTTGAACTTCAATATATGCCTTTTTAATGTGATTTTAAAAATATCACAATATAATCAAAACATCTATTTTAAATTCAATTGAAATTAAAATTATCCCATTTAAACTCAAAAAAACATCAAAAGAAATTCAAAGTCGATCAAACGAGTTCTGTTACTGCATTGTTTCCCGCCGCAGTGTTCTGAAGTATTGGATAAGAGCAAATGCTGTAGTGAATTAAGCGGTGAAGTAAAAAAGCGCTGTAAATGTGAGCTTTCATAGTTCATTCCATATCAAACCAGAAACATAAAAAATAGGTTGCCTTTAAAAATGCTTTATACATATTTTTTAATATATGACCAAATGAAAATTGGTAACATGAAGAAACAAGTGCCGAAGTAGGATCATTGAAAATGGTGTAAATATTTATATTTGTCGGTTTTTCCAAACACTGTTTTGTTTTTCTTTGTGAAAAAGCCAACATAAAAATCAGAAGAAATATAGATTCTAATTTTTGGAGTGGAGAAATAAAGAGTTATATTTTTAGAAAATATTTACTAAATGTAGTCTACAGAAAATACTATTTTCGTTTTTTTCTTCGTCCTCTATTTTATAGAGTTGAGTTACGCTAGGAAAAATTATTTTCGCAATTTATTATTTAACTTCGAACAAATTTTCTCTAATTAAAACAAAGGCTAAAGTCGGGCGGAGCCGACTATATGATACCCTCCACTTTTTATTCGAATACAATTCAATTCGGCAACAAAAAGTGAAAACGGGAAGGATTTTTGTATGTATTTGTATTTATTTTGTCAAATCGAGAAGAATATTTTTATCGGGGCTATATCCAAACATGTAATGAAGTGACCCACTTTTACAATAGGTTCTTCTAGTTCAAGTATAACGTGTTACTTATACACATATGTACTTACATATGCAACTCAATGAGATGCTTTTAAGATGGCATGTGTACTTTATTACTTGGTGCTATTTTTAAATGCAAATTTGACAAGTGAGTTGTGCTTCTCGTTAGTTTGTGAGAATCATTTCCTTAAAGAGGCCGGGTTTGATGTTGAAAAGTCGCTGCGAAGCCACTTGAAAAGACCTTTGGCATGTTCGAAATCATGATGGTGGTAGTCTGCAACCAAGTAATAAATGTCACCATGCCATTTGTAAATAAATTTGCATTCTTTTAAGATGCAAAATGGTCTTGAGCCAGGACAATATCCCAGTTCAAATCAATATTAAAAATATATAGAAATTAAATCCAAAATTGTCTGTCCGTTTAGGCATAGATGCGGAAGAACAGAAAAAAATTAAAAGTTAAAAATTTAAAAGTAAAAAAGTTTACCAATTGTAATAAATTTTATGTTAACTGGAACATTTTTATGTATATTTTATAGAATGCAAATTTTTTTACAAATGACAATGTGACATGTATTACTCTACCACTTTCATGATTTTGGCGAACAATAAACTATTTTTGTCATAAGGTAATTAAAAAATCGTTTTTTGTAAGTCACAAATATGTTTTTTTTTCTAATTTGAAGCAAATTCTAGTTTTAGAAAAAAATGTCAAATCTTAAAAATATATATTTTTTATTATATAAACAAAAAAATTCAGATTTTTGTACAATAAATTTTATTTTTTAGCTAATATTTTTTGGCAATACTGGTTTAAACAGCTGATGCACGTTTCGTGTTTTGTTCCACTGTCAAACATCTTCCGTGTTGGTCTATAATGTAACCATGAATCTTATCGTCTTGCAAACGAACAACGCTTGCAAATTATTGAATTTTATTATCAAAATGCGTGCTCTGTTAAGAAAGTTCATCGAATTGGACTATGCGGATGGACCATTTGAGGCGCAGGGTCAAGGTCAACATTTGCATGAAATAATCTTCAAACATTAAATTATATGGATTCAAATAAAGATTTCATGAATTTTTCTGAATTTTATGTGTTTTTTTTCTGAAAAACTTTCCTATTGCTTTTAAAAAATCACCCATTAGTTATTAGTGTCAGTAAGACTCTCCATATGTTTCATGGTGGTGTTCCTGGTACTTACTCTAAAACCAAAAGTAATAGCAGTCGAAATTAAAAAGCTGACTTAAAAAAAATTGAAAAGACGAAGATTCATTATCTTTGGTTCGTTTTTGGCTTTGTTCCAAAATATTTCGGCATTATCACTGTTCATTCGTATCTATTAATTACACTACTCAACAAAATGAAAAAAATTTCATGTACTCCGGATGCGATAATTTTTTCTGTGTAGATAACCTTGACATGAGCTCGAAAAACGCAATAAAAATTTTTTTTTTCGTTTGGTTTTTGTTTTATTTTTTTTTTTAAATTTTAAAAATTTTTTTTTGGTTAATTTGTTTCGTCCGGCATAACTCGGGAACCACTAGCCCGATTTAATTGAATTAAATTTTAAAAAATTTAAAATTACAATTCCCTTAATCTGTTCATATATTGTTTTCCTATACAAGCAACAGTTTCCAAGTTAAAAATGAATATATAAAGGAAAAAACTTATTTTTTGCCTAAAGATTTAATTTTTTTTTTTAAAAATCCATAAAAAATCCAAAATGAAAAAAAATGTCAAATCTTATTACTTTTACGTAAAGTCACATAACCTATGAGCAAAATGAGACAAAGATCATGAAAATCGATGCACGCGTTTCGCTTTTATTCGCAATTGAGTAAAGGTATGAATTTCAAAAATTTGCTCGACATATGCACAACTTTGTCTATGGTAAGGTTTTTTCTTTTTTATTACAAAAAAAATTAAAATTTGTTGGGTGACAAAAATATATGACTTTAAATTAAAAAACAATTCGATATATGTACAAGAAATTATCCTAAGGATATCAACATTAATTAATTATAAAAAAGTTTTAAAAAAAAAATATCTAAACACAAAAATAAAAACCTTCAAATTAAAAATAATTATGTGCTTTTGTCTTTCTTTTATATTGTTGTGGGTCTGTTTCTCTTATCAGGAACCAGATATAGTCCCCCATCATAGCTTCGTTCCAAAATCCTTGGTATCGGTGCTCAATTTCTTTCATTTGCTGATGAAAACGCTCACCATGCTCGTCACTCACATCGCCCAGGTTGTCCGGAAAGAAGTCCAAGTGCGAGTGTAGAAAATGTATCTTAAGCGACATATTTTCTCTAATTTTTTTTATAATTTTGGAGTAGTTGTTCGACGATCTCTCTGTAATTTGAGCTTTTGTTGTTTCCAAGAAATCCGGAAACAATTTGCCGAAATGAGTTCCAAGCTGCAGCTTCATTTGGTGATAAAATGTGCTCAAACTGTTGGTCTTGCAACAACTTTTTAATTTGCGGACCGTCGAAAACGCCTTCCTTAATCTTTGCCGATGAAAGGTGAGGAAAAATGGTTTTTAAATAGGCGAACGCTTCGCCATCTTTGTTGATAGCTTTCACGAAGTTTTTTATGAGTCCGAGCTTTATGTGAAGAGGTGGGAGAAAAACATTTTCCTTTTTTATGAGTGGTGTATATTTCACGTTGTCGCTGCCGGGGATGAAGTTAACTCTTTCTGTCCAACTCCTCCTGGTGTAATGATGTTGACGATCGCGGCTGTCCCAAAGGCAGAGAAAACAACAGTACTTTGTGAATCCACCTTGTAATCCACAAAGGATACCGATAACCTTAAGGTCGGCACAAACTTTCCAATCGTGCCTCTCATAGTTAAGGCACTTTAGTAGATTATAGTTATAGTAGATAAAAGTTATATATGTTCTTGAATTTCGTAATCTACACTTACCTTGAGTCAGCTAGCTGTACGTAGCACCTTGGACATAGAGCACTTGGTGTCCACCGCTCATCTATGTTTGAGACCTTTAAATTGAAGCTCTCTTCAAATGAATCTCTCAATTTAGGTGAAAAACAACGCTTGTTTGAAACGTATTCTCCGCACATGTAACAAAAATTACTTGGATTGGTATTGCATTCAAATCCTCGCGAACGTTTGCTCATTTTAACTATCGCGTTCGTCGACACTTGTTGAATGAGTAAAATCGATCAATGAAGACCTATTTATACTGTGTATTGTGTAGTATTTTACTGACAGGTACTTATAAATGGGTGTATATTTTTTTACGGTGGCTACATACCTGTTTCACCATGTGTGAGTCTTAAATTTTCCGAATAATGACCACCCTTAAATGTGGGTTGCATTTCTGTAAAAAAATCATACAGGTAGCCAACGGAAAACCCAAATAATTAAAAAAGTCCCCTTTCCTTTTTTCATTTTAATTGTTCACGCACATTTATTAGCGTTTATTACTTTGCTTACGCAATCATAAAAATTAAATAACCCTTTGTTTATTCCGTTTTGTTAATTCTGAGAATCAAAAAAAAAGAAAAAACCTTACCATAGACAAAGTTGTGCATATGTCGAGCAAATTTTTGAAATTCATACCTTTACTCAATTGCGAATAAAAGCGAAACGCGTGCATCGATTTTCATGATCTTTGTCTCATTTTGCTCATAGGTTATGTGACTTTACGTAAAAGTAATAAGATTTGACATTTTTTTCATTTTGGATTTTTTATGGATTTTAAAAAAAAAAATTAAATCTTTAGGCAAAAAATAAGTTTTTTCCTTTATATATTCATTTTTAACTTGGAAACTGTTGCTTGTATAGGAAAACAATATATGAACAGATTAAGGGAATTGTAATTTTAAATTTTTTAAAATTTAATTCAATTAAATCGGGCTAGTGGTTCCCGAGTTATGCCGGACGAAACAAATTAACCAAAAAAAAATTTTTTAAATTTAAAAAAAAAAATAAAACAAAAACCAAACGAAAAAAAAAAATTTATTGCGTTTTTCGAGCTCATGTCAAGGTTATCTACACAGAAAAAATTATCGCATCCCGAGTACATTTTGACTGTTGACTAGTGTTATTTATATTAAATATTTTTAATATC
Source organism: Polietes domitor (assembly GCA_947397865.1). Taxonomy (NCBI): domain Eukaryota; kingdom Metazoa; phylum Arthropoda; class Insecta; order Diptera; family Muscidae; genus Polietes; species Polietes domitor. The sequence continues at coordinate 70,999,990 of OX377622.1, forward strand.
GACATCATTCACGTCTATAATTGTTTTAGAGTAAGTACCAGGAACACCATCATGAAACGCATGGAGAATATTACTGACACTATTAATAAAATTTATTTTACAAAAATTTGAGGTATATTTTTCATTAATAAAATAAAATAAAAATACAAATTAAAAAATAAACAAGTAGGCATTAAGTTCGGCCGGGTTTCATTTCACAGAGGCTGTCGATTTTCGTAGAAGTGCAGCAACATTACATGAAAATATTAAATTTTTCTAATATAGCCAAAATAAAACAAATAAAAATATTGAAAAAATAATTTCATAAATAAATATAAAATTTTAATTGTTTTAAACCACGCAAAAGTAAATATAAGGCACTAATCTTCAAAATATAAGTAAATACTCTAAACATTTGGGGATAGTGGGGACATTTTCATTTTATTTCCATCCTATTTTAGTGCCAAAAGTATGCATTTTGAAAATCCATTATCTCTCGTGTACACAGTCCAAGATAACCTAACAGCCTGATTCTACCCATTTTTGGCGTAAAAGTAAAAAAAGGAAAGTCATTTTAATTTGGCGAGTTTATGCAGTCAGATGAATGTATAATACATACACCGAATTCCATGACTCTACCTACGGCCATTTAGTTGGTACCATTTTTATCCAATCCAAATTCCAGCTAAATTTCAAGGCATCAATAGAATAACTTCAAAAGCAATGCATAACATTCCACTTGAAATTCAGAAGACATCAATTGAAATGCAAAAGACTTAACTGAAAGTCAACAAAATTCCACCTGAATTCAATAGAAATTCAAATTATTTCATTTAATTTATTTTATTTTATTTATTGGACAATATTAAATGAAAGTTTTACGAACAAAATCTTTTTTCATTAGTCGTCAAAATTCCGGCAAAATAACTGTGCTGGTTGTATCAGTTTTCTTCGAAAATTATGCTGATCATGCAACACACAGCCAATGGAAATAAATAATTTCCAGATCCTTCAATTCGCCGCTAGTAGTAAGTAGGTATTTCGTGCTGGGAATTTTAACACAAGAAAGGAAGGAGCCATTTCCCAGAACAACTGTTAATTAAAACCCAGCGTTCTCTCTTCTCTATCAAATTACACTTTGCTGATGACAATTGATAATTGAAAGGACACTGGCTTTGCATTCGCATTTTTATAGATGCGAGGATATTCATTAATTCGGGTAATTTGCTTTAATTTGTGACTTATTCAACGTCCTTTTATTGGTATACAACATTTCATATGGATTTCCAGGCATAAGAATTCTTCTTTTCTTTCATTATTCATATCGTTGATGAAAGATAAAAACAACAAATACAAATTAAAAATATATTGTTTGATAATATGAATTTAATTGGCATTCAATGGATGATGGTACGAAACCATAAACAACGAATGCCAATATGAATTTATGAACTCCGTACACTGCGAAAAAAAAAAGTAGTAAGTGAAACAAATGAAAAAATAACTTGAAAATTGTGTTTTTTAAATCAAATTAAAAGTAGGGCAGAATATGTTGATGATATGATTCTACACCACTTTCAAGTGTAATTCAAAAGACATCAATTCAAATTAAAAAATACAAAAATTCTATTTGAAATTGTGTGTTTTTTTAAATCAAGTTAAAAGTAGGGCAGAATATTTTGATGATATGATTCTACACCATTTTCAAGTGTAATTAAAAAGACATCACTTGAAATTCACAAAATTCCATTTGAAATTCAAAACTAGTCAACATCATTTGAAATTCAAAAGGCATCATTTGAAATTCAAAAGACATCATTTGAAATTCAAAAGACATCATTTGAAATTCAAAACTCGTCATTAGAAATTCAAAACCAGTCATTTGAAATTAAAAAAAATGAAATTGAAAAGACATCATTTGCAATTCAAAACTCGTCATTTGAAATTCAAAAATGTAAACAAAGCAAAATGTATATTAGGTGGGGTAGCATTTATTTATTACCTTCTGGTACCGCCACATATAACTTGGCATAAGCGCTGTTTAAAATAAAACAGCTATAACTTTAATCGGATATTTATACCTTTGTCATTCCCTTCTTCCTATACAATTGTCCCTATCCTAGGTAAAATTAAATCTTGTGTAACTTCTATACCGTTATAATGATTGAATAAGTTATTGTACTGAGTGATGAACAGTTTTGAATTTAAAATGAGTTTTTAATTACAAATGACGAATTTTGAGTTTCAAATGATGTCTTTTGAAGTTCAATTGACGAGTTTTGAATTTCAAATGATGTCTTTTGAATTTCAAATGGAATTTTTGAAGTTCAACTGATATTTTTAACTTACCATTGAAAATGGTGTAGTTCAGTTTACTTTTTTCTTCGATCTTAGTTAATTTCATATTCAAATCAATAACATTACGGAGTACATTCCACAGTATTACCAGCAGATTAAAGGATGTCGACATAGAAGTACAGAGCCATATTACGAAAATTGTGATATGTTTATGCACATTACTATATTTGATTACTATTTCAAACTATAATTCATACTTATGCGCACTGTTTAAAATCGACTACTATATATAAATAAAATGCTGAAATTGTGAAAGTGAACATGCCTAAATATTAGGCGATTGTCAGTCGGCATTAGAAAGAAGCATTTTCAGACACAGACAAAGTGATTAGAAAAGTATAAATTTTAAAGATATCCCCATTCGCCTCATTCTCCGCCCAAATGTACAAATTTCGAAAAAAAACCCTTTTTTGAGTCTTCATAGTCAGAATGTATACACCGAATTTCATGATTTCAACTTCAGCGGTTTGGTAGGTTCCATTTTTATCCCTCTTTTTAATTATATCGCTTAAAAGTACGAATTTCGAAAAATCCCTCTATTTTACGTGTCTATGCAATTAGAGGGATGTACACACCGAATTTCATGATTCTAGCTGTTGTCGTATCATTGGTACCATATTTTATCCCTTTTTGTTCCATTTCGCAAACTAAAACTTTTATTTTCTTTGTGGTGCTTCCAAGCTACAAGAGGAATGTCCGCAACAAATTTCAACTGTATGAAAATCAGAAATTTAATTAATAAGCCAAGGCTACAAATATTTTTATACTATGTATATCTATAATGGAAATAATACTTCAATTCATAAAGTAAATATAAGGCAGCAATCATAAATACCCTAAATATTGGGGGATAGAGAGTGTACTTTCAGCTACAGTCGTTTGGTTGGTTGTATTTCCATCCTATTTTAATTTCAAAAGTATAAATTTTGAAAATACCTTATCTCTCACGTACGCAGTATAAGACAACTTCATGATTCTACCATTTTTTGTCGTAAAAGCAACAAAATAAAATACGAATTTGGAAACAAAAAAATATTTCCCATGATTCTATCTGCGGCCATTTTGTTGGTACCATTTTTATCCCCTTTTTCCAATTTGCCCCCTCAAGAGTACGACTATCTAAAATCTCTTTATTTTACGTATCTACACAATTAGAGGGACGTACTCACTGACTTTCATCATTCTAGCTGTATGCGTTTAGTTGCTACTATTTTTATCCCCTGTAGCCATTGTATCCATTGAAAGTACGAATTTGGAAAAAACGTTTTATTTTTCGTGTCTACGCAGTCAGAGGAATGTATACTCCGAATTTCATGATTCTAGCTGCTGTCATTTGTACGTACTATTTTTATACCCTTTTTCCATTTGAACCCCAAAAAGTACGAATTTTGGAAAGTTCTTTTATTTTACGTGTCTACGCAATCAGAGGAATGTATATATCGAATTTCATTATTCTAGGTGCAGCCGTTAGGTTGGTACTATTTTTATCCCTCTATCCCCATTTAACCCCTTAAAAGTATGAATTTAGAAAAAATACTTTTATATTATGTATCTACTCTTTTAGAGGAATGTACACGCCAAATTTCGTCTTTCTATCTGTTGTCATTTGATAGGTACCATTTTTATCCCTTTTTGTCCCATTTCGCCCCCTACAAATAAAAATCACTCTATGGTGTCCTTTTATGCTATATGCTATATTGCAAATATCACCTAAATACAAGCTAATATGTTCAAAAAAACATGCTGAAATACTCTAAATATTAGGGTATTTTCAGTCTTTGTGAGGGAAAAATGTTTCCCTCTGGGCCGATTTCGTCCACTTTCAATCCCAACCGATCTACAACCATAAGATACATTTAGGAAAAATTTGAACCTCCTAGCTCATTTCGTTCGGCCGCTATCGTGCTTTCAACAGACAGACAGACGGACATGGCTATATCGTCCTAGAATTTTACCACGACCCAGAATATATATACTTTATGGGGTCTCCGATGAATATTTCAAGGTGTTGCAAACGGAATGACAGTGTGAATACACACCCATCCTGGAGGTGGAGGGTATAAAAATGAACTAAGATGAATTCAATTATATCAATATATGTTTTACTCCCCCACAAGAACTGAAACATTGATGTTTTTGGAGTAATTCAAAACATTTTTGGCTGACATCCAATTTTTTTTCAATGTTTGAGAGACCTTAACTTCCAATCAAATATGGTGTTTCTTGATCAGCTTCAGTAAGCTTTAAGTAACAAACCACACAGTGTTGAAAAGGGATTAATATTTCGACGCAGTTTTGCAAAGAAACAGCAGCCCAGCAAAGATTCTGACGAAATTACGAATACAATCACTGGAATTTAACAACCACACTACACCTATTTGTTTTATTTAGACTGAAGAGAACAAACAAAAGCATCCTCCTTTTTGTATAAACAAAGTCATATGTAATATGAATGACAAAAGAATTATCTAAAAGAAGACCACAAGCAATTCCTGAAATTCAATTCTATTTAAATCAAATAAAGGAAACTAACTTCAGTACGTAAAAGTCCTATGACGCAGAGCAGTAGAGAGAGAGAGAGAGAGAGTCAGGGAAATTATTAAATTTATTTGCAGACATTGTTTTTTAGGAAGAAGGAGTGACGAGTATGTCACTTGGCTAACTTCCGGCAGTACATGGCCACACCGACATGACAATATATAAATAGATGAGCGGAGAAATTACGAGGATCCCAGCACACCAATCGAGAAACAAATAATAGCATCCTCACAATTTCATTTTGGTTTTCTAGAAATTTCCAAAAGGGCTCTTAACAATTATTGTAGCATTTGAAGCGGAGTTAATCCACATAACAATTTTTATATATTTTTATGATTTTATGAAGATGACAAACCATGAAGTTTAAATATTTGTTCAGTAGGATATGTATTTTAGAAAATTACTACTGCCTTGAAGGATAACTAAGGATTAAAATATCAAAGAATATTTTTTCGACTCGTCGACACACTTCATTCAAACACAAAAAAGTATTTACATTGCGCAAATTGCCCTCTTTCATTTGATACCAATATTGCGTTTTTAGAACTAGCAGAAAAAATGCAAATGTTGAATAATTACATCCTTCAACAATGCCAAGTCCATCTAAACGAGAAATCGACTACCCAATGAAAAACTCAATATACAGGTTTGATATGTTTTGTGTCAGCTTTCAGAATAATATGGGTATTTCCATGACCTGACATTTCAAACCTGACAAACAAATTCACATCACTCCGAGTTTTCTGAAAAGCTCATGAAATATCCTTAAAAAGTATGATGTAATCATTTTTAAAAATCGCAACCAAAATTTTAAATAAGTAAATGTTTATAAAATCTAATCGAAATCTGAAAAAAATTAAAATGTGCTCCTGACGAATTTTAAAATCGCTGCAACCAATTGCGAAATGCAAGGATTTGTTTTTTGCGGAAATTGCAATAGCTACAACTTTGCAAAAAAATTAAGATTTCTTCCTAAGACGCACGTGTAAGAATATTTCTGAAGATGTTTAATAAAAATCGGAGTCATGTGAAAATTCATTTATCCGGTTCGATATGAAATGAATCATATAGTAAATATTGAGGATCATATTTTTTCTTCTTGTTGCATAAGACTGAATTCATTGTGGTTCGTAATTTTGATAAATTTTCTAAAATTTCGATGAGATTTCACAATTAGAAAAATAAATATTGAAAAAATGCCCAAATTTTCTCCAACTTATCATAACACCTATTTTCGTAGTGGTTGTAAAAGAGTGAGTTCGTAGAGAAAGTTAAACGCAAATTGAGGCGATAAAACAATGTAACAACAACAATGACGTAAATACTCGAGGCTCTCTATTAGCATTGTGGACTTCATCATAAACCTCAAAAATCCAAACAAATTGTTATTTGGTTATTTTAATGCGGTGAAAAATTTTACAGTGATATTTGAAAACGATGTTTTTTCTTCTTACTTTTCTTTAACTTCCCCTTAGAAGAAAATATACAAAAAATACTGCATTCCCAGAAACAATTCTAAAAGGAAGCATAAAATGACATGCCAACAAGCAAAATTGCCGCATTTGGAGAGAAGATGATGATTACATCCACACGCTTTCAGGAGAGATATTAAATGCATCTAAATAATGCTTGCTTCGCGAAAAATAGGCAAATTTGAAACAACAATTTCATAAGCGAAATAATGTTGTCGCGAATTTGAAAAATAAACCGTTAGAAATGGGTCCTTTTTGGAAGTTTTGTTTTTAGAAGTGTATAAATTCTAATACACGCATTGAAGTAACTTTTCACTAGTCACGAAAAAATCTGTTATTTCTTATTACTTTTATCCATCCCTTTTTGGATAGTACAGGGTTTTCCAACAAGAAGTGTCATTTTGAATCACCCGGTATTTCGGTAGCTGTCACTTTTGAAGCTTTTATTCTTTGACATTTGACAAGTAGGAACTATGCCATTACTAAAAATGGAACGATACACGCTTCAACAACGCATTGGTGGCTACGTCAACAAGCACAATTGTCGCATCTGAGGCTCGGAAAACCCAAGAGTTATTGTTTAGCTGCAACAATAAAGGTCTCACTTTGCCTTTTTGCCAATTTTGGGTTCTGCTGAAGACTTCAGCACAACCTTTGGTCTTAAACCAAAATAAATTACAACACATACAACATAACAGACCAACTATACATACAAACAACAACAATACACACGAGGTACAGTGAAGACGGGACATACGGGACAACAACCTTTGCATTGTTGCGAGCGATGCGACATTGAATTGGCAAAGTGAGCTTTTTAGTGTGTCGACTTCGTTCGGTGGAATATTTTGTTTATCAGCGCTTCTCATTTGTCGTATGTGACCGCTGGTACTAATATAAACCCTGATTTAAGTCAAAGACATACATTCGTTGCGTAAGTTCTAACGAGATGGGGTAGCGCCCATCGAAACTGCGCAGTCAACTTTTAGCTGCAACAATAAAGGTCTCACTTTGCCTTTTTGCTAATTTTGGGTTCTGTTGAAGACTTCAGCACAACCTTTGGTCTTAAACAAAAATAAATTACAACACAAGCCTCTCCATCCTCATCGTGTGACTGTTTGGTGCGGTTTATTGTCCGGCGGGGTCATTGGACCTTACTTTTTCGAAAATTAGGTTGGATCAACAGTTAGGGTGAATGGATTGCGCTATCGAGAGATGATTAATGATTTTTTATGTTCGCAGTTGGATGGTATTGATCTGGACAACGTTTACTTTCAAGAAGACGGCGCTACGTGCCACACAACCAACGAAACCATTGTTTCCGGACCGTGTTATCTCTCGAAGAGGTGATCACAATTGGCCACCGAGATCTTGTGATTTAACACCTTGCGACTTCTTCTTTTGGGGCCAACTGAAAGATAACGTCTACGCCAACAGCCCAGCGTCGATTCAAGACCTTACAGATAGAATTCGTGAGGCTATCGAGGACATAGGGCAGCCACTTTGCGATTTGGTTAAGGAAAATTTCATGAAAAGCATATTTTTTATAATTTCATATCCTAGTTGGCCAAATGGCGTGGTCGTGGTGGCCATTTGCACTCAAACACAGTCAAAGGAATGTGATTGTCAATGTGTAATATTTGAGCTGAACTTCCTTGGTATATATATTTTTTATCATTTTCTACCCAGTTTTGAACAAAAAATGTTAACCACAGATCTCAGCCTCTTTTGCACCTCTTTCCCAAAAAATACACATTTTGAAAAATGTGTTGTCATTTATTTTGGTTCAAGACCAAAGGTTGAAGTCTTCAGCAGAACCCAAAATTATCAAAAAGGCAGTGAGACCTTTATTGTTGCAGCTAAAAGTTGACTGCGCAGTTTCGATGGGCGCTACCCCATCTCGTCAGAACTTTCGCAACGAATGTATGTCTTTGACTTAAATCAGGGTTCATATTAGTACCAGTGGTCACATATGACAAATGAGAAGCGCTGATAAATAAAATATTCCACCGAACTAAGTCGACACACTAAAAATCTCACTTTGCCAATTCAATTTTAAATGTAAACAATTTCGAAAAATCCATTTATGTTCCACGCCTACGGGTGAGAGGAACTTACACGCCAAATTTCTCGATTCTAGCTACAATACTTTATTTCTTTTTGTCCCGCTCACACCTTTGAAGTACAAATTTCGAAAAATCCACTTAGATTTGCGCTTCTACGTTGTCAGAGGAATTTACACACCAAACTGGTACCAGTTTTATCCCCTTTTTGTCCCGCGCAACCCTAAAAGTACAAATTTCGAAAAATCCAATTTTACTGCGCTTCTACATGGTCAGAGTAGTTTACGTACCAAAATTCTAGATTCTATCTGCAATACTTTAGTTGGTACCATTTCTATCCTTTTTTTTGTACCACTCGCCCCTTAAAGGTACAAATTTCGAAAGATCCGTATCAGTTAGAATGATGAAATTCGGTGTGTACATCTCCTCTGATTGCGTAGACACGTACAATAAAGAGAAATACGTACATTTAAGGGGGGTGTAAAATGGGAAAAGGGGATAAAAATTGTACCGCAGTTAGAATCATGGACTCTGGCACGCAAAATAGAAACATTTTTCCAAAATCGTACTTTTTTACTTTTACGGCAAAAATTGGTTGAATCATGAAGATAGATTATCTTGCGCTGTGTACGTGAGAGATAATGGATGCTGAAAAATTGTATTTTTGGAATTAAAATAGGATGGAAGTAAAGGGTGTTTTTTATTGGGGTATAGAACTTTAAGTTGGGCATCACTTTTTTAACTGGCGGCCATTTTGTCAGCTGTCAAGTGATTAATATTTAGTTTGGTTTGCCATTTCATCATGAACAGGTTGACAAAAGAACAACGCTTGCAAATCGTGCAAATTTATTTCGAAAGTAATGGTTCAGTTCGCGACCGCAATTCGATTTGATGTTATAAATAAGATATTATGAAATGTACACTATTTCTGAAATGTTATTGTTTTATGTTTCTTCATAAGTAGGGCGAGGAGAGCATTGTGGAGAACAAAATCGAGTTCATATAAAAAGTTTGAAATCTGAGGGTAAATCTATAGTGAAGTTAGATTTTTTTCCCAGTGTTCCATTAAAATGATCTGAAATTCGATATTATAAGAAGAAAAAACACGTCAAAAAATCAGTTTATATCACCTGCAACCATTCGCCGAATAGTAACGTCTAGTACAAAAACAAACCACTTACGCCCGCCACCGAAATAAAAAACAATGTCTGTCCATCTTTGAGAGTTTAAAATGTTCGTAGATTACTAAGAAAACATAATCTGTAAGCCAGAAGTCCGAGAAAAGTCCCACTTAATATAATAAAAGACACGTCACAAAAAAATTGCAATTCGCAAAAACACACCTGTAGTAGCCAACCAAAAAGTGGGTGCACGTTTTATGGGCAATTGAATCAAAAATTGTTTTATATGGTGGGACAGTCCCTCGACAGTTTGTAAGACGTCCACAGAACACGGAATACATATCCAGGTAAAGTACCAAAACTGTCAAATGGGAAGGATCAAGCATGATGGCTTGGGCGTGTTTTTCATATTATGGAGTTAGGTCAATACATCAAAATACTGCCTAATATTATGCTTACGTATGCAGAATATGGAATGCCAGTTAAATGAGTCTTCTAGCAGGTCAATTATCCCGAAAACACCAGCCGACTGGTTTGAAGTCAATAATATCGATGTTATGGAATGGTTCGGGCAGACACCACATCTCAATATAATCAAAAATTTGAAGTGTGATGACTAAAATGAGGTCTCACAAGCTATACTGAAAAACAATAACGAAATTTGACACGAAATTATAGAGGCATGGTCAAAAATACCGCATGAATGGTTCAAAATACTACACTCAAAAAAATAGCATTCTTAAATCTGAGGAAAATCCATACTCCAAGTTAGTTTAACAATTTTACTCCAGATTAGGTAAAATTTCCTTACGAGAAGGAAAATTAAATAGATATGAGTACACTTTCCTTATTTCAAAGCCAGAAAAAATAGTACATATACTCAAAATAGTGTAGTAAATTAACTTAAAAACATTTTTTGTTGGATCTAGTAAAAACTTCTTACAATTAAGTATATTCATACTTGTGCGGAAGAAAATTTACTAGCGTTTAAGAAAGAAAATAATGCAGAATTTTTTTGTATGGAAAACTTCCATTTAGGATGTTTTTACTTAAAAATGTGTATATTACTTCAAATAAAGTAAATATATGTAATTAAATTTATGCCATGTTCCTCATACATTCAAGTATATATGAACTTATAAAAAATACTTCAGAGTGTTTAGAAAAATACATGAAATACATGTATTTTTCTTCATAAGTACTTCAAATATTACACTAAACAATCACTGCGAACGCGCCTACCTAGCCTCCGCAGCAGTCATGGTGAAATATCTCAACTCTTTATGGTATAAGTAAGATGAAACGTTTGAGAACTATACCATGTTGTAATTTTTCATATAAGTGTTGCATACTCTGAAGCGAAAAAATTTATTTCAATTATCAAGTGTAGTCGTAGTCAGGCTGAATACAAATTTATTTGGTTTAAGGAAAATCTTAGTCAGGCTGAGTACAAATTTACTTGAATTAAGGAAAAAAATTCCGAAAATTTTCCTCAGATTGAGTATAAATTTACTTGGCATGACTACAAATTTACTTAGTTTGAGTAACAATTTACTTGGATTGAAGAAAAAATAAAACTCCTCAGTTTGAGTATAAATTTACTTGATTTGAGTAAAATTTCTTAAAATTTTTCCTCAGATTAAGTAAAGATTTACTTGATTTGAAGAAAAATTTTCCTCAGTTTGAGTAAATTTTACTTGCTTTGAGGAAAAGTTGAACTGGAATCAAGTTCAAAGCATGTCTTATTTTCAAGGAAAAGTTTGTACTTGATGTGAGAAATTTTTGCCTTAGCGTTCTAAAGGCTTAATCTCAAAATTAAAAAAACTTAATTTTTTATTTAAAGCCATATTAAGAATGGCACAATACCACCTTTCAATCACCGTAAAAACTTTTAGGATTTTCGAAGTAAAACTGATATTTTTCTTTGTCGACATTTTTATATCTCGTCGCTGCTATTGTTTGACCACAGCTGTATATAGTATAAACGAATTAGTAGCCTTGCCTTTAGGGTTTGGGGTCCGGGAATTCCCGTCCAAATTTTTTCGGGAATACGGGAAATATTAAAAAATATTTTATTGATTATTTTTAGCACTAATTTATTTATAATATATAAAAGGAAAAAATTCAAAAACCAGATAGGGGAATACACACTTTTTGTGAAGATATTTGCAAAATTTTTATCGTGAAACAAATACATCATACTGACAATAGCTGGCATTAAATTTCTTGTTTTCCCAAAAAAAAATTGACGAAATAAAAGGTGAAAATCTTCTCAAACGAGAATTTACTTTACATGTGAAACCGGTAAGAAATGGTCTAAAAATAGGGATAACATGTAAAATTGTTCATTTAGAAACTTTCAGTAGAAATCTAATATGATTAGAAATATTTAAATGGCCATTAGTGAGAACTAAGGACTGCACTATTTCATTGTTTTTATTTTTTATGATTTATTTAATTAATATTAACATTTTTTAAAGTTTCTATTGCTTCAACAGTTTAGAATATTTTTCCTCTTTTTCTGTAAAATATGTTCCTCTCTAGACGAATGAATCTTCTGAATTAAACAAGTCATAACATTCTCAGTCATACAAGTTCTTTGTTTCCTTAAACATTTTTTTAATTTTCAATCTAGTGTAGGCGTCAGTCTGCTGTGCTTGTGATTTAAATGTCTATATTACGACTCCTCTAATCCTTTCTGATTTAGAGTAGAGTAAAATATTTTTAAAATGGAAAATAATTTCTTAAATATTTTAACAAAAACGTTCGTTTTTAATTTGTAATATGTCAGTATTTTAACCATAAACCCAAATGATATTTTCATTTATTAATTTTTTTATTCAATTATTTTCGATCCCGTATAGTTTTATTAGGAATTACATTCACACGGACATGTACGGTATAATTTAATGGGTTAAAAAAGCACGCCAATGTTGATATTTTAAACCATATTGGACGTACCTAAAATAAATTATGTTTCCCGGGAATTTCCGGGATTCCCGGGAATGAAACTTTTCATTCCCGTTTTCCCGGGAAATAAAAAAGTCAGGGAAACCCCAAACCTTACTTGCCTTAGAAGCGTGGTGTGAAATAATCAAAATTTTATATTTATTTATAAAGTTATTTTTTCAATATTTTACTTGTTTGTTGTAAAATTGGCATCATGTTGTGCGAACTACCAAAAGTCAGCAAGAAATTTTATAAATTTTTTTATTAAATTTTATACCTATTTTTTATTTTTACTCAATTTTTTACATGAATTTTTAGTGCACTTTTTTGAGTGTATTTTCCGTCAGAAAAATGCCACGGTTATAAACGACAGACGGGAATGTTGTTTGACAAAATACAGCCAGTAGAAGCGCAACGCGTCAGAACTATTCGATGGCCTTAAATTTGCCAAATTCTTCGTACTTTAATAACAGCGAAAACAAGCCAACAATTTGCACTGTCACAAACAAACAAAGAAATTCATTCCGCAATGATTGTCCGTGATTATTATTTGGTGTCATCTCAAATAACACATTTGCTTTGTGGGCATCCGCCGTTGCGTTCCGTCCCGGCCATGGTTACCATTGGCGCAACAGACTCATATGTATTAGTCGGACACATTGAACATTATGGACAATTACATAAATACAACATCAGCCATCCATCCATGGATCCGGCGGCTTGGTTTCCATTTCTCGATAACATTTCATAGCAAAAATATTATGACAGATTTACCGCTTTCCGCTATTTCCACACCCCCACCCCTCATCGCTACTTGGTGGGGTTTTCGACAGATGGAATAGATTCGTTATTGTTAACGAATTATATCAAATCATCCTTGACTTTCATGTGAACATGCGTAATTGGGTGCAGTGGGTGGGATGATGGGGACTGTCCGTCCGCGCTCGTTTTTATGTGAGTGTGTGCCCAATAATACATACTAGGTGCCCCAAAAGTCGCTACACTATTTACAAATATGATATTTCTGCAGACAGTGTATATTCATTTTGTTTTGAAAAATCCATCGAAGACTCCATAAAGTATATATACATATTTTGGGTCGTGGTAGAAGTCTAAGGCGATATAGCCATGCCTGTCTGCCTGCTGGCAGCACCCTAAATTGCGAACAAATTGAATTAAGTTGCAGATGGGAATGAAATGGGCAAAATCGGACCATAGGGGAAAATTTCCCTAATATGGACTGGTACACTGAAAGAATTTTCCTTCATAATATTTATGAAGTGATTTCATAAAAGGGTTTTTATAAATTTAGTGCATTTTTTCTTAATATGTACGAAAAATTCATAAATAATATAAAATGTCATAAACATTTCATATTTCGTAAAACAAAATTGTTAAATTAGTGAAACTTGGTTTCATAAGATCAAAGAAAGATTTCATAGTATTAAAGAAACAATTCTTAAATATTATAAAATATGCCATAACCAATAGAATATTTATGTTATGAAATGTCTTCATAAATATAATGAAGAATTTCATAGTTTTTATGAAATGTTTCATAACT